>JAFMSR010000007.1:20813183-21380775 GCA_022818135.1 Saxidomus purpurata
TTCTGCTTCAAGTCCCTTGTATCAATCCAGCCGGGTTATTTACATTTCTGTATATATCCCAGCAGTCCAATGTACTAGGCGCCCACTTGCATAAACAGTCAATTGCCGCAGACTACTACTTTGTGTCCACGCATCACATGAACTCTTCCACGTGATACTTGGGGATACGGGGCTGAGGTCACAGGGCTGCAGGGATACATACAAAGATGAAATTACCCGAGGCTGCGTTCATCCTAATGGACATGAGTCAGATTTAATAGGGATGTACAGATATTGCGGGAAGTGATGTTACCAGGGGAGCTGTTGAAACATGGGCATGTAGAATATTTAAGAGGCGACGGTGTAAACCGGACAGCGATGATACGTGAAGACACGGGATTAACTGAAACGCTGGGATACATATGGACCTGACGTAACACGAGGCTGCGTTATTCAAGGGGGGATGATGCTAAAAGCGTTAGGTTAGGGACCTGATAGAGTCATTCTTCGGAGCAATCATATCAAGAGTTGAGTTAATACTAGAGGACACGGACCCAAATTCATACACTTTCGCGATATTTACGAGGGATACAGAGCTACAGCAGTACTAGAGGACACGGAGCTATGTTTATGTAGATGTGTGTGTGTGCGTGTGCTGGGGGAGAGAGGGGGTGCGGGGACTAAAGAGTAGGATGAAACCAAGCCCTGGGCTGTTTCATGCAAGTGGGCGCATGCGTTTGTACATTTGCCTGCGGGAATTTATACAACTGTTAATGAATGACTTTGTTGATACTGACACATCGCAGAGAAATTGTGTTATCACAGGGAGCAATGTAACTAAGGGTTCCGTTTACACCGGGACAAACGAAACAGAAATCATAGGCATGCGGAAGGCTTAAAAGGCGGTGGAGACACAGGGTTCAGATAATGCGGCTGCGGGGATTCATACAAAGGTGAAGTTGGGGGTTGCTTTATCTCTAGGGACATTGGGCTGTGTCACGTAATGGGTGCAGGTTTAATGCGGGATATTATGTTACCAAAGGTGCTTTCGATATTAGGGCGGACGGAGCTTTAATCACAGGCATGTAAATTGTTTTAATAAATTTTCTGTCTTAAATTCATTGTGTGCTGCGCATTTGGCTTCTAATATTATTAACACACCCACGCTTCCACGGCAGTGTATCTTCTTTCTTCTACTTATATAACTGTGTGTTTTTAAGTTACGACTTAAGTAGCTAAAAAAATAAAAAAGAAACTTAAGTAGCTCCAATCTCCTATTAAGGATTTCGCTTCTAATTAAGACTTTCTATCTCCCAATTAGAACATGATAAATTCAAAAATAGGACCTCATATCTTAATCAGGGCGTATCTTAATTAGAACTTAAAATAGCCCAATAAAGGCCTTATAAGGACATACATTTTAAGTTGTCCAAATTAGTACTCCGTTTATCTCCTATCTTTAAATCAGAGCCGATAATTTCAGAATATGGCACTACGGCGCTTCCATAGTATTAGACAAAATCGATCGTTTTAATGTAGCATTTCTCATTTAGTTTATAGTTTTTGTCACGCATACTTCAACGTAGATACACTGAGTTTTATTTACCACTTTAAACATTAAGGAGAGAGATTAGGTAAAGTTTTGAAAGAGGTAGGCCCTGGTTGTAATCATTTACAATGTTCACTTAAATAGATCGTTTGATCTGATACTTCAATCATGTAGTGCTTTTTGCACAAATTAGAACTGCATACACTTTTTTGTAATATATTGGAATACGTGATGGAAAATTAAAGTGCGGAATTAAACATAAAGTATACTTATTTATGAAAAAATTACCTGAATTTATTACAGTGAAATTAACAAAAATATCCTTATCTGTAAGATAATTTACTTAATAAAACAGGAACCCTCTCCAAAAAGCATATGCATAAAGCCTTTACAGGTAACCTTGATAATGGGGACACGTTTGTTCAAATTTCTCACAATGCAAATGATCAGAATTGTCCGATCAACACTTTTAGATAAACAGTTTTTGATCAGGTTGTTATTATACTGAGGCTTAAATAAAAAAGTTAGACACAAATATCTTCACTAATTACATTAAAAGTCACGCCCCCATACAAATATGTTGAGACTGACTAGGTTTGTTTAAACACTGTCCAATATGTCAATCAACTTGAGCAAAAAATCTCTATCAAAGCTCAATTTGTAGTTAAAGGTAGATTTGGTACATATAACACTTCTTTGAAAATGCTGGTAGAAAATATATTAAAGGATTCTTTAAAAGACTCTACGGACTGTTGCCAGTCTACCAGATATTGTATACCCAGTGAAAGGCAGCTCCATGTTTACAATTCAATTTACAGAGGCAGTAAAAAACTTCAACGTTTTCGCTATTATTTGCCGTGCGAAACCTGCATTATTATAAGAATTGCAAAATGTGTCAAAAGCTTCGCAAAATTAAGAAATACCAGTAGTAAAATACCCAATTCCCTCGATCTTGCATATTAATTATATCCGGACAAATTTGTGGCACTTGTCAACATCTCGAGATCATTGAGAAAAATCTCCACTCACCTTACATCCTCGTTCAAATTATCACCGCCAGCATCAACATCATCAGCAGGTTGTTCATCATTTTGTGTCTCCTGTTCATGTACGCCATCAGTTTCTTCAGGTGCATCGTTGCTAACATCTTCGGGCTCAGAAGTGTTCAAATAGTTTTCACCTTCTTCAATTATTTCTTCTTCTGTAGCATCCATTCTTTTTCTGTCGATGGACAGTCCAAAATGCAAACGTTAAATACACATGATGACTTTGTACAGTTTTCAAATAGGACTAGTTTTAATTTCGCTTTAAAACAGAATTTAAATGAACTGTAGTGTATTAAGTTAAAGTTTTGTGGAAATAAACTTTGCGCTGGTAAAAAATATACTCAGAGCATGTTATGTTTAAAGCTTTGATTATATATAATAAAATAGCTCAATGCTCGTAATAATTAAAGATACCAAAATGTACAGAATTTAGGTATTAAATTACTGTTGTAATGTACATATTAATCATTTCATATATTTAATTAATAAAAAGTAGCAAATAGAGAAAAAATATGTATGCTTACCTTCTACAAACTTGTAGCTTTAAATGATGATTGTCTGGCCGGACAACCTGGGTTATTGGCAGATAGCGAAGTAGTTTACTGTATAATAAATAGAAGTCAAAACTGACTTATCATTCTTTCTTCTCCTTGATTTCTTAAGAAAGTAAATTAATATTCTACTTGATTAATGGAAAACTCTCTTTTAAGCCTAAATCTCACTCCGGGCTTCGGGAACAACACACGCTTTGTGAGATAAAGTGTCAACGCCCCCTCTGTTAAGAGTCAAAGTAAATACTTTTGCCCAAATCAATCTTTGTTTACGAGTGTTTAACCAATTCAAAGTTCGACAGCACCATAAATTTATCTATTTTGACTTCCGCAAAGTGCGCAGTTGAAATTGTCAAACACGGTTATGAATGGCTTTCTTTCGTGCAGACTGAATCAACAACAGTAGAATGCGTTATTGTTTACTTAGATGGTATTTTATGACCAGCCTGGTGCCTGTAGATTTGCAAACCTGGACAGAATGCTCGGGTAAAGTTTGAACATGGTGTTTGTTTTGATAAATGCCCTAAGATGAGTGCCAATAATTGGCCATATGATTTCAAGATACATGCAATGGGTAAATATTCATGCATGTTTGCTGTGATAAACGCCGCGAAAAGTACCGTGTAAATATTTGATTGCTTTATTTGATTAGAGGGTTGCCTTATAAATGACATTTTGACCTCGAACTGAATCGAACAGTCTTAAGAATATACGGTCATCTCATTATGTATTTTCTGAAGGAGAATAATTCATATTGAAAAAAAACGTTGATTATCAATGACTGGGTATCGTGGGAAACACATATTTTTAAAACAAAAACCATAGAGTGGTGCGATGAGTATTAATTACGGTCGGAGGTAAAGCTTGAATAAAATTGTGAACGATATCACAAGAGATAACGTTCATATAAGGGCTTTTTCGTTGAACTTCATCAAGTGTTTCTCTTGTTAAAATACGTAACATTATTGAAACAAATTATTGTAGCTATTTACCGTAGTTCTGAACTGAATTCCAACGTGTGCACACTATACATGTATATATACACAGCACGTTTTATCTTATCACGAGTGTCCATTTTAATATTATTCAGTTGATAATTGTGGACTATTCATATCTTTTGACAGAATCAAAATAACTTACTCCACTTCGTTAATGGCGCCGCGATGATTTATATCAAACAACCACTATGTCTGCGCTTATAAAAGTTCCTTGAACACAATATCATGCTCAGCACGAAATCATGCTCAAGTAATATGAAGTAAATTCAAGCTATATCTTTTTACGAAGTCGGGTTCTATAACAATGATTAAAAGGCCTGTTGTTGTAGATTTACATTAAACTTGTCTTTGTATATTAATTTAACTTGATTTGAAATAATATAAGTTAAGCATGATTACGGGCCGAGCATACGATTGTGCTCAAGAAACTATTATAAGCATCGAGCAATGATACCGCGTGACAGCCCCCATCCACCGATGTTGAGAAAAAAACGTTTTTAATAAGTACATGTCTTTTTTAGCGGACTAATTTATTATACCCCCAAACACAAACTGTAAGGGGGTACATGTATACTGGATTCGGCTTGTCTGTCCGTCTGTCTGTCTGTAGACGGAATCTTGTGGACACAAAATCTACTAAACTCCTGGTCAGAATTGAATGATACTTCACAGAAGTGACGAGTACTATGGCTTCTTGTGCATGGTCCATATTTGGGTCACTAGGTCAAATGTCAAGGTCACAGGGGCTCGAGATAGTACAATATTATAGACGCTAAATCTAAAAAACCAATATTATAGACGCTAAATCTAAATCAAAGCGCTGTGAGCGCTGAAGGCCTTGGGGCTATAGATTAAATCCCCTAAAAATAACTTTTGACCTTCGTGATTTACGCTGAACCTTACCTAAAGCGCGGGTCGAAATGTGCATAGGGCGAAATTTAGTATATGACACAGAATTAATGATTCACAAATATATGGGTGGCAGGGAAGTTTGTTTTATTATAAAACGTACGTTAAATGAAAAATAATCACATGGTCAACAATATCAATTGTTTGAGAGAACAATAAAAATAATTCAATCTGCGCTTTGTTCAACTTCAAGCGATATCTGATGATGTGGATCGAAAATTATTGTGTACCAAGGACAAGACCTTGAAACAGAAATAAACAAAGCAACCAACGATGAAATATAAATACAGTACTGTACAATGTGTATAACAGGGAAAACCAAAAATGATTCTGCGTTACCTTGTAGTTGTAATCGGTGAAACCGTTCACTGGGCCTTGACATGCAGCGTCCTCGATAAATGGCGGGTGATTTTGATCACGTGAGTTCCTTCTCGGGAATGTACGTAAATTGTATCTTTTTTTTAAAAGAAATTTATTTTTAGGTAAATATATATGTAATCGTTCGTAAATAAGAAAGTTGTCAATGAAATAACATCAGAAATTTGAAAATCAAACTACAAACTCTTATATCGAATTCCGTACGTTTCCGTAAATTTCCGTAAATATCCGTACTTTTCCGTGATATGCATATGATTATCTTCCGTAATCAGCTAACAGCGCAGTCATTTCTAAAAAAGAAAAAAATGTGTAATGCAGCCAGTAAGCTATAGACCTTTCTGCAATCGTTTGATTTTGTATGTACTGTTTTTATTTGAAATATGTTCTTATCGTATGCGACATTCAAACAAAAGATTGATCTGGTCTGTCTTAAAGCGCATGTTTACAGTTGTTATTCGCACATAGCACAGTTAAATTGTCTGCAGTGTTTGAAATATGGTATGCTAACTTAGGCCTAGGGGACTTTCAGTCCCCAGGCCAAAAACCAATGATACTTCAAAGAAGTGACAAGTACTATGCCTAGTTGTGCATGGTCTATGTTTCGGGTCACTAGGTCAAAGATGAAGGTCACAGCGGCTCGAGTTGGTAAAATCTTGTGGACGCTAAATCTCTAAAACCCCTGGTCTGAATTGAATGTAATGAAACTTCACAGAAGTGATTATTACTATGCCTAGTTGTGCATCGTCCATGTTTCGGTTCACGGCTCGAGGTAGTAAAATATTGTGGACACTTGATTTCAAAACCTATCAGTCAGACTTTAATGATACTTCACAGAACCGATAAGTACTATGCCTAGTTGTGCATGGTCTATGTTTCGAGTCACTAGGTCAAAGACCAAGGTCACAGGGGTTCAAGAAAGTTAAATCTTGTGGACAGTAAATCTCAAAATCCAATGGTCAGAATGTAATGATACTTAGCAGAAGTGATAAGTAGAATGTATAGTTGTGCATGGTACATGTTTCGGGTCACTTGGTCAAAGGTCAAGGTAACAGCGGCTCCAAGGTCAAGGTAACAGCGGCTCGAGATTTACATAATATTTAGCTTGTAATCTTAGGTTGAATGCATGGCTACGTCCTCGTCGTGGTGCCGGACATCACGAATCCATTCATCTGTAATGGTGTATGCTCACAGTACGTGTATCATAATCCTTACCATATTTACATGCAACGGTTTAACCTAGCACAGTAGCTTTGGTGATAGCTTTTTCGGATCTTTGTTTCTGTGCAAATCAACCAAGCATTATTGGATTCATGATGACAAAAGCCAGTGATAATAATAACTAATATTATTTTTGTAGTTTTATCAGGTTGCTTTGTGCAAAAACCAGGTGTGCATGACAGTATCTTTGTAGTGATAGTATCATTGCTTTTATTTATTGAAGTTTGCTTGTACATGTAGAACCTTAGATGTTGAACAACTACAGCTTCCGAATACTTTTGCTCCTGTGCTTGTACAGCTGTTGTACATTTACTAGTATATTTTGCTTATAATTCTCATAAAGTATATGTACCACTATCAAGACTTAATACATAACAATGCATATTCCAAAAACACTTAAAGCATTTCTTTAGATAGCTGATGCCCGCCAAGCTGTATGTAATTTTATTTCAATCCGCTGATTTTATCGGTAATGACTGGGAATGCATAGCTGAAACTTTTAGGTTTAGTTATAATACTTCCAAAGATTCTATTATTTATGTTTTAGATGTTATTTAGTCGGTATCAGTTATAGGGTATGTCCCTTTAAACAAACTTTCACACAAATCTAAGGCATTCCACTTCATCAAACCCAGTGACTCTGACCACCTTGCATAGACATAATTTGGAGACAAACAATGTTAAAGGGACATACCCTATAACTAATGTCAAACTAAATGACCTCCAAAACATAAATTGTAATAGAATCTTTGAAAGTATTATAACTTAACCTAAAAGTTCCAGCTATGCATTCAACGTCATTATAGATAAAATCATCTGTTTAAAATATACTGCAGTACCGTAAACCATGTGTTCAATGGACGTAAAATGATGCATAAATACAATTTCAAAGAAGAACCTATGGCGAAAAATGCCTCATTTTACCGCAATTAGTCAATATAGAGGCTTACTGTTATAAATCGCATCCACCCATTTATTGTACAACAACAGCAACAAAAATTACCGAATGCCCTTCACTCCTGTTTTTTATCAGCCTGTTTTCCTTCTGGCTCAATTTCCAACAGGTAGCTGTCCTCCTCTTCCTCAAACGCCTGGATGGCTTTCTTCATTTCCATCATTGTGTTGATAGTTTCCTTCTGCTGATTGATTGTCATTTCCTGCTCACCATTCTTTCTGTGTTGAAACACTTCTCTGACCTGTAGGCTATAAAAACAAAAATAATATCAAACAGGGAATGCCACGTACCAAAAACGCAGCCTCCCCAAAACGAGCCCCACAGCACCCAGAAGTGCACACCACCAACACACACACACACACACACGCACACACACACACGATAAATCTTTTGTAGATGGGCGCTGTGGTTTAGGTCTATCTCCTTGAGTAGAGTTTTCTTCATGGCCACGTTAACTTTGAGGTTCTTTCTGGCAGTCTCCAAAATTTTACTGGCGTGATTTGCCTCACCTTTACCGACATGATACAGTGCAGACGTTAGATTAATGTCCATTCCACCAACACTGTCCATCACATTAGCGAGTATCTCCATTCTCTCTCTTGGAGAAGATAGAAGGGTTTCTCCAGTGTGAGGTTAGCAAGCAGGCATTTGAAAATCAACAGAAACTGGCCTTTAAGGGTGGGTGTCATGTGTCCTAGACACAGCAAACTTGTATGGTGAGTACAGGTTTGAACCAAGCAGAGAAGGTTGCTTTCTTTTCTCACAGGTGTTCCTGGATGGAGTAGCCGGGGACACTTGCTCTTTGGATTTTCTCCAGTGTGAGGTGAGCAACCAGGCGTTGAAAATCAGCAACATACTGGCCTTTAAGGATGGGTGTCATGTGTCCTAGACACAGCCTACTTGTATGGAAAGTACAGGGTTGAACCTAGCAGAGAAGGTTGCTTTCCTTTCTAACAGGTTTTCCTGGATTACTTCCACTTTGGATTTTCTCCAGTGTGAGGTGAGCAACCAGGCGTTTAAAAAAGGAAAAGAAAACTGGGTAATTTAGATGTCCGTACTACAGAGAGAGAAAGAGATAAAATTGCAAAATTTCGAAAGAAAGACTTATCAGGAACAGAAACAGTCGCAGTGGAGTCCTTCAACAAGGCAATATAAGATGGTCCAACTAATTGGACTCTCACACAACATGCCCTGGAAGTAGGTTTCACCCATTGGCCTTAAATAAAAGTTCTATCAGCCTGGCCAAGCACGCGAGAAATTAACTTTAAGAACGAAGACACGTCCATAAAGTGTACAAAAGTCGGGATGGCTTTGATGCCCTATATCGTACCTAAGATAGTCACTGGTTGCTAGGGAAAGTCACTGCGGCAAGTCAAGGTTGCCAATGGCAAATGTTGCTAGTTTGTAAGGACGACAATGGTTGAAAAGAAATTCATCGGTGACAAGATGGTGCTAAAGTTTGCTGAGGAAGTATCTGGTACTTAGGGGATAGCATTGTTGTTAAGTAAGTCAATGGTTGCTAATGAAGCAACTTGTTCCTAGGAGAAGTCAATGGTTGCTTAGGAAGTCAGTAGTTGCTTGGTTAGTCACTGGTCACTAGGGGAAGTCATTGGTTGCTAAGGAACAACTGGTTGATAAGGAAGTCACTGATAGCTAAAGAAGTCAGTGTTTGGTTACTGGTAGTCGCTAGTATTGGAAGCTATGTTTTGCGTATAACTATATCTACAGACAATAGTCCAAATAGCACTCATGGTCAAATGTGACCCCTGTGACATAACTTAACACACTTTATGGACGACACTTAGCCAATGATACTCTATTGATATCTAAGCTCTAGGCCGTATGGTTTCTGGCCGTATTGTTCCTATAAAAGTCTATTTGAAAATCAGTGACTCCTGGGTATGGTCAATTTTGACCATAAAAGGTAAGCTTTAAATAAACTTGGTATAGGTTTACTAGACAATGCTGTACACTAAATATCTTTAGACCTTGTTGTTTTGGAGAAGAATATTATAGTTGTTTTTACTAGAAACCTATGTAAAATCAAGTTATCCCCCGGGCGAGGTCAATTTGGACTTGGGGGCAATATTTGAACAATCTTGGTAGAGGTTTACTGGGTTATGCTACATGCCGAATATCTAAGCTTTAGGCTTTGTGGATTTGGAGAATATTTCTGAACAAACAAATTTCTATATAAGCCTATGTAAAATCAAGTGACCGCTCTGACGGGTTTAATTTTGACCCCGGTCATGATTTGATTTTTTTTTGTAGAGATCCTTTAGGCAATGCTACATGTTTTATATCTAAGCTCTAAGCCTTGTTTTAGAAAAAAAAAGTTTTCTTCTTAATTCTGCATGAAATAGAATTCTTTCAACAATTTTGGTAGAGCTTTTATGCATGGAACATCCCTCCCTGTCATGTTTCATTGACTAGGATAAGTGAAAAAATGAAGATTCTAGAGTGTAATCATAATTAAATATTGCTTTTTATGTTAAATCAGGAGCCATGATTCAGTCAGCACTGATCCGATCAAGCCCATGAGGTATTGTGGCCATATACATTGCTTCAAAAATGTAGATGCTAGAGTATAAACAACCTTATTGTAGACGGACGGACGACGTACATTCAACGATTCTAAAAGTTCACCTTAAGCACTTCGTGCTCATGTGGGCTAAGAACAAGTGTTTACACGTGCAAATCAATGCCAACATTCAAAAGTAAATTTAAAGTTTGGCACGAAAAAAGAGATAAAAAAATAATGAGAAAATATCAATATAAACAAAACTCGTAAACAATGTGTCCAATTGCCTGTAGAGGAGTTTATTTATCCCCCCGCCGAAGGCGAAGGGGATATTAGAAATGGTCTTCGTCCGTCCGTCCGTCCGTCCCAATTTTGTCCGGAGCATAACTCCAAAAGTACTTGAGAGATTTTCTTCAAACTTCATACACTGACAGAGCACATTGGGAGGAAGTGCAGTGTGTAAGAACAATAACTCTACCTTGCCTACTTTTAGAGTTATTCCCTTATAAGATTTACTTGAAAAACTTTGTCCGGAGCATAACTCCAAAAGTACTTGAGGGATTTTCTTCAAACTTAATACACTGACATAGCACATTGGTAGGAAGTGCAGTGTGCAAGAACAATAACTCTACCTTGCCTACTTTTAGAGTTATTCCCCTTTATCAGATTTACTTGTCCGAAGCATAACTCCAAAAGTACTTGAGGGATTTTCTTCAAACTTAATACACTGACATAGCACATTGGTAGGAAGTGCAGTGTGCAAGAACAATAACTCTACCTTGCCTACTTTTAGAGTTATCCCTCTTTATCAGGTTTACTTTAAAGGTTTTGTCCAGAGCATAACTCCAGAAGTACTTGAGGGATTTACTTCAAACTTAATACACTGACATAGCACATTGGTAGGAAGTGCAGTGTGCAAGAACAATAACTCTACCTTGCCTACTTTTAGAGTTTTTCCCCTTTATCAGATTTACTTGTCCGAAGCATAACTCCAAAAGTACTTGAGGGATTTTTTTCAAACTTAATACACTGACATAGCACATTGGTAGAAAGTGCAGTGTGCAAGAACAATAACTCTACCTTGCCTACTTTTAGAGTTATTCCCCTTTATCAGATTTACTTGTCCGAAGCATAACTCCAAAAGTACTTGAGGGATTTTCTTCAAACTTAATACACTGACATAGCACATTGGTAGGAAGTGCAGTGTGTAAGAACAATAACTCTACCTTGCCTACCTTTAGTTATTCCCCTTTATCAGATTTACTTGAAAAAAAATTCCGGAGCATAACTCCAAAAGTACTTGAGGGATTTTCTTCAAACTTAATACATTGACATAGCACATTGGTAGGAAGTGCAGTGTGCAACAACAATAACTCTACCTTGCCTACTTTTAGTCAAATAGAAAAATATCATACCTATACTGATAATGAACATTAATATAATTTTGCAAACCTCTTCATTGCCTTATTCTTTTTCCACTTACTTGAAAACTGTACTCAGCATGACCATAACTATACGGCTTTTTAAGGATTTCCTCTCACCAAGTAAAATGTACGAAAGTACAACCTTCAGGTAACTTCTTCCTGGCGGGGGGATTAACCATGTGTAACATGGCTCTTGTATTGACTAGCTCTCGAAGAGTCAAGCGTGCTGTCATGGGACAGCTCTTGTTTACTATGCTTGGGTCTTCGACAACGGTACGTCAAACAGATGCATTACGGAATTCCGTTAGGGCCATCGCCTATGAATGAAATAATCTGAAACGCGAAAACACGAAATCACGAAAGTACGATAACGAAAACGCAAAAACACGATGACGAAAACTCGAAAGTACGATGACGAGAACGCGAAAATGCGAAAACACGATGATGAAAATGCGATACAATTTCGCGTTTTCATCATCGTACCTTCGCGTTTTCGTCATCGTACTTTCGCGTTTTTGTCATCGTACTTTCGCGGGTTCGTGTTTTCGCCATCGTACTTTCGCGTTTTCGTCATCGTAGTTTCGCGTTTTCGTCATCGTACTTCGCCTTCCGGTACGCATGCGCAAAACAATATTAACAAAACAAAATAAGTGAATCCTTGCAGTAGTCTTAAAGATATGACTTGAACATATTTTTATAATATAAACTAAGGGGGATAATACAAGAGTTATATGAGCTGGAGTTATGGTTTATAAACACTGCGCTAATGTACACCTAATAATATATCCATGCTCCATGTTTGGAGTTAATCTGTGCAATAGTGCTTAAGTTATGCTGCAAGCATTTATTTTACAAAATCAATTAAGTGATATAATTTAAGAACTATACAAGCTATAGTTATTGTTCCTGTGCACTGCTTTATACACTTCATAAAGTATACATGGTCCAAATTTGGAGTGAACCCCTGCCAAAGTGTTGAAGTTGTCCTTTTATCACAAACAAGTGACATGGGGAGATAATTTAAAAACCTGGCAAGAGTTATGGTTCTTATTTATGTACTTCCTCTCCCTCATCATCCTCTACCTATACATTATTTACTTCAATTTTCAAAGCAATCCTTTTGAACTTTTGTAGTTATAGTAAGTTACAGCAAATGTGAAAAAAAAACAAGTCAGAAGGGGAGATAACTTTAAAAATCTTGCGAGAAAGGGTTATGGTTCGTAGTTAATGCACTTCCTGTCATCACCCCCTACCTATATTTCAAATAAGTTTCAAAGCAATCCCTCGAAACCTTTTGAAGTTATAGTATGAACATGGAGCATGGATATATTATTAGGTGTACATTAGCGCAGTGTTTATAAACCATAACTCCAGCTCATATAACTCTTGTATTATCCCCCTTAGTTTATATTATAAAAATATGTTCAAGTCATATCTTTAAGACTACTGCAAGGATTCACTGTTTTGTTTTGTTAATATTGTTTTGCGCATGCGTACCGGAAGGCGAAAGTACGATGACGAAAACGCGAAACTACGATGACGAAAACTCGAAAGTACGATGACGAAAACGCGAAAACACGATGACGAAAACGCGAAAACTCGAAACCGCGAAAGTACGATGACGAAAACGCGAAGGAATGATGATGAAAACGCGAAATTGTATCGCATTTTCATCGTCGTGTTTTCGCGTTTTCGCGTTTTCGTCATCGTACTTTCGCGTGTTCGTGTTTTCGCGTTTCAGATTATTTTATTCAAAGGCGAATATGCAGATGGCCCTCACGGAATTCATGATGTCGCCGAAATGAAAAATCTATGCAAATAACTGTGAAGATATTTTGAACAGTAATTACACTTGCATTTAAGTTTATCATCATTTGTAAATCAACTGACTGACATTTCAGTTACTGTTTCACGTGATACGCTTTAATTAAAAACTTTCAACTCTCATTTCGTGCAAAGGATTGTTCTCAAGACAATTAATTCTATTTATAGACAGACCTAGAAACAGCTGATTCTGAAAGTTGTGATTTCCAATAATTGACTGAATTCCCTTGCCATAGCAAGAAGCTCAAAACCGATATTTTTTTAGAGTGAGTCATTTCCTAGGATGCCGGTGGTACCAACGTTGTACCCGTCTCCAGTATTATAGATCTAGTTGTTCCTAACCTAGGTTCGTGGAATCCGCATACCCAAGACACAAGATACCCAATGTATACGGTATTCTGTTTCTGGCATTAAAAATTAATCAAGCCACAAGGCTGCTTAACAGATCTGCTGTGTCATTGATATGAAATAGAATGCTATGCGAAGACCGTGTTTCCCGCAAAGTCGTATAATTCAGACCAAAAAAGAGGACTAAAGTCGTGAAATTTCAAAACAATATAGATATAGATCTAAGCCATAAAACGTCAGTATTTTGTTTAATTTAAAAGTAAAGATTTTTGTACGAAAATAACTGCAGCCACGCAAGCTGATATAACCTAGATGGTAAGGGTTTTAAGTACGTACATAGTTTTGTATTGAAAGGCTTACAATAATTTTCAGAATATTATTTGGTGTCAGTATTGAACATTACTGCTGTAACTAAAAACATTCATCGAGGTTGGTCAAACTATGCAGTAGATCATATTTTTCCTCAACATTTAGACCCTGTACGTGGTGATTTGCATCAAAATTCGTCATGTAGTTTGTTTTACATGCCTCATGAGCCTGTTTCCTATATTTTAATGCCATTTGCACACTTCTTATGATCAGTCAACGTACTGCATTGCCTCCCTTTTATTAATGAATTTCAGTAGTTATTTACTGTTTATCTACATTAATAGCCGCAAACATAAATTAAACAAATATAACATTTTATAAACACAAATAATACATTAATAAGAGAAATAATGAAAATATTAAATTATTTTTGTAGCTGATTTATTAATTAACAAATACAACTATATATAATAGTTTCAGCTATCATTGCGCACGGACGTTGAGTGATCCTAATTAATTATAACGCTCACCTGAGTTATCTAAACTTAGGAAATTTTAAAAGACTTCCAACACGGTCGTCCACAGCAATAATCAAATAAATCTGTAGCGTGAATAAAAGCTCGTGTTTTTATTAATCTTCGTTCTAACCTTTCTCTTCGTTCATCCTGTTTGCAAAGAAAAACGGACCTTCTACGCATATGATCAGAAGTCGAATTTCTTACGTATAAAAGACACTGTATGGGGGTCACTTATAGGGACTATCCCTACATCTAGCAGATTTTTCCTGAAACATAGCTGATGTGTTCAATGCACGCAAAATAATAATAAATACATTTTTTAAAGAACAACTTATATCGAAAAACGACCAATTTTAGCACAAAAAATCACCATATAGGCCATCTGTAATAAATTGCATCCAAGCAACAACTTAACAAAGACTATTGAAGGGCTTTTTAATTTTTGAATGCTGATTTTACCGACTCTGACTGGAATGTATAGCTCGAGTCTTCAGGTAAAGTAATCATACTTGCAAATATTCTATTATTTGAAGTTATTTAGTTGGGCACCAGTAATAGGGAGCGTCCCTTTAAACTGCATTACTTTTACTATCGAGGGAAATTTCTGACCAGGAATCTAAGGCAACACTTTTGCATTTTTGATGAAACAAATACCTACCAAGTAAGAAAGACGTTCAAGCAAAATTGTTATACGTAACATCGTTCACGATGGGGAATCACATGATCAAAATAATCTCTAAACAAAAGTAAATCTATGAAAATGTTAAAAAATAATGAACGCTGCTCAGCTGTGATTATAAAAAGTGGCCTATCTTATAACAACATTAACGTATTCTAGAACAGTTCAGGTCTCAATAACACTCACCTTCTGATTGTGCTGAACACTTCAAAAATAAATTAGTTCCGTGTACTGAAGTGTGTATTACAATCGGAATGAGACTATGATTGAGACCTATGTAGTTCTATAATACAGTAATGTCGCCATAAGATAGGCTTCATTTCATATTTAAGGCTAAACAACTTTCATTATTTTTTAACATTTTCATAGATTTACTTTTGTTTAGAGATTATTTTGATCACGTGATTCCCCACCGTGATCGTTTATCGCTTGAAAATAATTTCAATAGAGTCGCCTGGAGAATACATGTACTCTACCGATGCATTGTAAATACAAGAATATGATAACATAGTAATACAATCAAATTATTCATGAAAAGGGAAATATCCTGGTGTCTCGCTCTCTGATGTCCAAGGTTCAAATTGTCTGAGTCTGTTGATCATTTTGAGTTGCTGGAATAGTAAATGAAGATACGAAAACACGATGTGATTTTTTCAAGATGCTTATTTCTTGTTAAAATGCAGGTGTATCAGCATTTTATAACAACAACAACAAATATTAAATCTGGAACAAGTGACTGGATACATATATATTTTGACAGTTTACAATACATTCTGATTTCTAAGCTATTCAAGGCCTTCAGTGTATCAACCCGTATACTTTTGAATTTCATCAATCATTAAATTTCATTAGTTTCTAGATATACAATTGTTTTGAAGTCTAGAGCAATTGAATGCTGTCAATAAAACGAAGTTTCCACATCTTATCGTGGCAAAATAAATAAGTTTGGTGTTTATCTTAACTAAGATTACAGGGTTGCAGAATGGATGGGTGGATCAACAGAGGTCGAGTCTGGTTCAGGTTGGGTTTCTTCCCCGAGAAGTGTGTCCCTCTTCAGACAAACATGTGCACATTTTTTAACTGATTGATACGACTCGATTGAAGCAGTATATATCATTTGCTCGTAAGTTTCTGACAACAAAAATGCTTTCTGATTTAAAGCTAGTTAATAATATTACATGTTAAAGTGTTGCAAATCACACATTGTCAAACATTTACACCAAGCACGCCTTTTCATGTCATATTTTTAATTCTACATAATCATGTATAGTTTATTTTATTAACACCTTCTATTTCATCATAAAAAATGTTTCTTGTTATCATAAGCTGACAAACAAAAAACAAAAAAATACCTCGTTTTATATGTATCATATGATTCTCATTAAAATATTCTATTTCTTGCAAAACTTTTGACATTTAATTTTCCTTAGTAAGGCCGTATATAGTTAATTTTAAGTTTTAGATATAATAACAAACCTATTAGATTATTAATTTGTAAGGTTATTTGTTTCTATTTTCAAAAGATGACATCGCTAGAATTTCATTTATATCTAATGGAATCTGATGATCAAATTGATATATTCAAATGCACAGAAATGTCATTTAAATGGTTGCATGAAATGTCATTTAAATGGTTGCATGACAGAGAAGTATTATTACGTTAATTAAATTGCACGTGCTGCACAAATTCTATGTGAAAGAATATTTAAATCTCTCCTTAAGATTCGAGTCTTTTTATATTGATTTACACGACTGTTAAACACGATATGATGGTCTTATACACAGAGGATGAAAAAACATCTGGTGCAGATTTATGTCTTCCGCAAACAGCTGATGACTTTTCAGTGTTCAATACAGACTGGTTTTAATAAAAGATTTCGATAAACATTGACTTTCTAAGGCAACGAAAATAACATACAATGAATCAAAATTTAAACGACCATGTAACTGATGTTATGCCAAAACAGATTGTGAATTATTTAAACATTTAAGGGGAGGTAAACAAATTTGATTTGAAGTAGTTTCGTGTTTCAGGGTTATATGATCGTAGACAAAAACTCTTAATAAACACTATATGTGTAAAGGCTAACACGTGAAACCATTTGAATCAATAGAAGTGAAAGATTAACCAAAATACCATCAAGTTGAGGTGCAAACTAACAATTGGATATTTACACAATTTTCTAAATTGACACTTGGGGGAAAAATGAACGATTTCGAAGTTTGCTTGAATGGAAAATGAAGGAACGAAGAAAACGAAGAACGAAGAAAATCCAATAGCTTCCAAACTGTTGCAACACAAATGTAACACCAATTGACTGTTACATAAAAAATAGACCCCATAAGTTTGTAGTACAATACATCTTTCCAGATCGAACATATAATTGATTCATTGAGTTAACGGACAGTTCTACGTAACTATTCCCTGACTTTATTGTTTCAGCTATCACTATTAAAATAATGTTACTGTTCAAAGTGACTAGCATGACCTAAGGAAAGACATCAATCACTAATTCATACACATAGAGAAATAATCATAGCCTTAGTTACACTATAATACAGACCATATGATAAAAGTATATGAATCTGTATCGGGTTTTTGGCCTGAGGACTAAAAGTCCCCTAGGCCTAAGTTAGCATACCACATTTTAAACACTGCTGATAATTTAACTGTGCTATGTGCGAATAACAACTGTAAACATGCGCTTTGGGAAAGTAGTGCAAGACAGACCAGATCAATCATTTGTTTGAATGTCGCATACGATAAGAACATATTACAAATAAAAACAGTACATACAACTTCAAACGATTGCAGAAAGGTCTATAGCTTACGGGCTGCATTACACAATTTTTTTCTGTTTTAGAAATTACTGCGCTGTTAGCTGATTATGGAAGATAATCATATGCATATCACGGAAATTTATGGAAATTTACGGACACGTACGGAATTCGATATAAGAGTGTGTAGTTTGATTTTCAAATTTCTGATGTTATTTCATTGACAACTTTCTTATTTACGAACGATTACATATATATTTACCTAAAATAAATTTCTTAAAAAAAAAAAATACAATTTACTTACATTCCCGAGAAGGAACTCGCGTGGTCAAAATCACCCGCCATTTATCGAGGACACTGCATGTCAAGGCCCAGTGAACGGTTTCACCGATTACAACTACAAGGTAACCAATAATCATTTTTGGTTTTCCCTGTTATACGCATTGTACAGTACTGTATTTATATTTCATTGTTGGTATTGCTTTGTTTATTTCTGTTTCAAGGTCGTGTCCTCGGTACACAATAATTTTCGATCCACATCATCAAATATCGCTTGAAGTTGAACAAAGCGCAGATTGAATTATTTTTATTGTTCTCTCAAACAATTGATATTGTTAACCATGTGATTATTTTTCATTTAACGTACGTTTTATAATAAAACAAACTTCCCTGCCACCCATATATTTGTGAATCATTCATTCTGTGTCATATACTAATTTTCGCCCTATACACATTTCGACCCGCGCTTGAGGTAAGGTTCAGCGTAAATCACGAAGGTCAAAAGCTGTTTTTAGGGGAGTCAATCTATAGCCCCCGGCCTTCAGCGCTCACAGCGCTTTGATTATTTTATTGTATTACAGAGCCAATCTTTGAAAATCGTTTTTTACTTTCCTAGCCGAAAATTAAACATCCACCCTAAGGCTTTCTGTTAAAGCTGCTCGCTCTCAGTTACCGTTGAAAAAAAAAAAAATTTCTAAACATTTGACATACTTATTCATTAATATAAAACTAAAGGCTAGAACAAAAATATAAGCAAAAATCTAGGTAGCTTTTTGCAGAAATCGATTGAAAAGTTCAGTTACACGGCACCGCTACACTATATGTTTATATAGAAATTTCAAAAGCGTTTGCAACGCTTTTGAATTTGGTAGCGTTTTTTTTAATTTAGAGATATACGTGACAGGAATTTATACTGTAGCCTTATTATACATACGACCATATGTTCTAAAATACGTTATTTTCGTACAGTTTGAAGAACTTTATTTTTTTTACCAAAATCTGTGAGCGAGCAGCTTTAAACACATTTTCATTGAAACATGTCAATAAAATACATATACACGACTCGGTACAACTTACTTCATATATGTTTTCAAAGCATCTACAGAGTATAAGCATCCTTCTTCTCCGTTATTTGAAGGGTACTTAATACACTTGGTTTCAATCATTGATTTTCCGACTAAAACTTACTACATGATTGTATATATGTAGAATATCATTTGTCGTGTACTTAGACTAATCAAATGCTGCAAATGAGATGATGTTTATTATAAGGCTATGAGGCGTCGACTAAAATGAATTGATGTGTTTATTCTAACTAGAGATGCACGAAGTGTACTTTGTTTTCTTCAGTGGATTATTTCATTTTAAAGAGGAGGTCTACCGAGAGTATTTTGTTGTATCTCCGTAGCTATTCAAGTCCCCCCGTCCCCCCTCCCCCCAAAAAATGAAAATTGTTTGATCGGCTTTACATACTATAAAGTGAAAAGAAATATGATAAAAAATATAGTAAGATCACATCATTATTCCGGTAAGCCACACATTCATGTACGGCCTCTTACGTTTTTATTTCATTTTAAACTGATGACATTACATGGACATATCCTATAACTGATGTCAACTAAATATCCTCCAAAACATAATAATAGAATCTTTAGAAGTATCATAACTTAACCTAAAATTCCACCTATGTATACCAAGTCATTATCGATAAAATCAGCTGCAGTACCGTAAACCATTCAATACTCTGTGTAGAGTTGTTGTATAATAAATGGGTGGATGCGATTTATTACAGAAAGCCTCTATATTGATTGATTGTGGTAAAATGAGTCATTTTTCGCTGTAGGTTCTTCTTTGAAATTGTATTTATGTATCATTTTACGTTCATTTAACACATAATCTATGTTTCGAGAATATATTCTCCTAGATATAGGGAGTGCCCCTTTAAAAGTTATTTTTTACCTTTCGAAATGGCCGAATTGAATTTTGGTCAGAAATAAAACTTAAAACATAATATGTGTTTTGGAAACATGTAAGAAATGATATATACTGTACTAATTAAAAATAAGATATTTCTCTTACGTATACAAATGAAAAAAGATTTTTACTTCATTTTTATAGGGACTTACCCTATAATTGATGTCGAACTTAATAAGCTCCAAAACATAAATAATAACACATTGGAAGTATCATGACTTAACCTAAAAGTTTCAGATATGTATTCAGTCATAAATTCATAATCGACAAGATCAGCGGTTTAAAATATACTGCAGTACCGTAAACCAATTAATAATGTATGTATAGTTGTTGTTGTACAATAAATGGGTGGATGACTCTAGATAGATTAATTGTGGTAAAATGAGTCATTTTTCGCCATACTTATTATGTTCTTTTTTGAAATTGTATTTATTTATCATTTTACTTAAATTGAGCATATGACTTATGTCTCGAGAATATAATCTGCTAGATATAGGGAATGCCCCTTTAACTGATATGACAGCATTAACTAAAAATTATTTTACCATTCGAAATGGCCGAATTGAATGTTCGTCAAGAGTAAAGTTGATGAAATAGATGTTTTGTAAACATTAAAGAAACGAGATATATTTAATTATTTCTCTTACTGAAGCATATGAAGCAGAACGGACCGACATTCAGTTTTTGACCAGGATGATACAAATATGTTCTCTTTATTCAGTAGCGAAAGAACTTTTCAACATATTCAGGATATGTGATTGTGGATATTACTATAATGGTAATAGTCATTATCTAGAATAATTAATTGATTAATTATTATATCAATGCCTTTCATAAAATGTTTAGGATCAGTATGTAGGGTCAATTTTACAATACTATCATGCACTTTAATGATAAAGTTGCCGAACACTCACATATGTAATAACACAATAGTTACGCCAACTAGTGTCCTAAATTCAGCGAACATAGTTTGGGTATCACTGACGTCAGTTATAATTACTTGTATAGGGTATTACTTTTATTGCGAGCCCATTGGAACAAGCATATTGTTATTGATGTGTATTAAATTTAGAGCTATGTGAATATTACTTCTTATTGTACAGATTTTTACTTCTTGTCGACATTTTATTTCTTGGTTTGCAGCATCAAATTTGCCGTGTATTGGTTTGTTACAATTAGGCAATCAAAACACAGATTTCTTCTGAAGTATAACATTTCATTTCATTAATATTCTATGAGCATGATGTGATTTGAGTACCAAAATATTTCATGAGTAATTCCCTGAAGTAATATTGAATTATTTCAATGGCAAATCGTCATTATACTGTTAACTTTTTGCAAGTGCAAATGATGTGTCACAGAAAGTTATAAAGGGATCGTTTCAAAATTCTTGATACAAATAGCGCCCTTTTCGTACGAAATATTATTATTCACGACATTGACATATCTAAGGGGTATAACTAATGTGGTGTAGATCTTAGTCATTAGCTTCTGAATTGCATATTCAGGCATTAACTGGCTTCAGAATTACATGACCATTGATATTAAATTGCTGACAATATAAAGAACGCTTTTGAAATCATTTGAAAGAAGAAAATGAAAGAAATCACGCTGCGGTAAAAAGTAACAATTATTTCAATGGAGAATATCATGATGTGGAGGCTTTACCGGGTATAAGTATTTGCAAGACTTAAACAATTGAAAACTAGGCAGTTTCAATGGAGAATATCGCGATTTTGAGGCTTTACCGGGTATTTGCAAGACTTAAACAATGGGAAGCTAGGCAGTTTCAATGGAATATTGCGATGTCGGGGCTTCACCGGGTATCTGCAAAACTTAAACAATGGGAAACTAGGCAGATTTGCACTTGTATCTGCTAAGAGTACCGCTTCAAGCCATACAGGAATTAGTGTCACCGATAGTAAGCCATACAGGGGTTATTGTTTTTATAGAACGTTTTGCGATACATGTATGTGACTAATAATTCCTTACGGCAGACCATTTAGCATTCTATCGACATTTGAGCTTCTATGTGTGCAAAACATAATCGTCCCTACATCAGTTAGTTGTTAAACAAAGGAGGTTATTAAACCGTTCTAAACTTCTGTTTACACATCATGCCATATCTAACGTTTCATATATATATATTGTTTAATCAGATATTCAAATGATTTCATTTATGGTGCTTTGAAGTGACATTTAAATGGTTGTATGACAAACTGCTATTAGTCTCTTAATTAATTTCACGGTGATGTGAGTAAAAATACTACAGAGGAATAATTTTCATACTTTTCATAGAAAGAAGTGCCGTTTTTGTAATGATTCAGCAGAACTTTTAAATTTATTAAAAGAGTCTAATGCACTGAAATAACTTTTCCCATGGGGATAAATGAAGGGGAGAAAATTGAAATCTTCGTTACTAAGTAATTATCTTCCAGCTTGTGAGATAGAATACCCGATGCACCTAGAATTTAAATTTGGCTGCAGGGTATCTATTATAAAGAGTATTGATACACGATGTTGTGTCATTTCATGTTATCGGAGGGTAAAGCCTCTGTTTAATAGCCTTTAACTGATTTATCGCATCGCACCATAAAACGAATTACCCTTTATGGAAATTTAGTTATAATAATTGTCCCGATTCACTAAAATTGAACTTGAATATGTAAATGAAGAAATCAATAACATTTTCCCTCCTAGAGAACTCTGCTTCCAAAAGGTTTAAAAGATACGACCCACTGAACCCAGTCACATAGACCGCAACCAATAAGGAAAAGCGGAGTCTACATCGTTTGGAGCACATTCAAGTTTGCTGAGACCAGAAATTTAGAGAGACGCCAACTTCGAAAGAAAATTTATTGTAGTCATAAAATAAGCCGGGGGGGGTTCGACTTCCTGTTGCGCATGGTCAATGCTATCTCGGCAAATAATACAATGGATGACTGCGGTCTACGCATGACTGACGTAAGCCTACTTCATTGATAAAACATACGCGAATGACATGCGCAACAGGAAGGCGAAAGTCGAAAGTCGAAAACACGATGGTGAAAGTCGAAACCACGATGGTGAAAGTCGAAACCACGATGGTGAAAGTCGAAACCACGATGGTGAAAGTCGAAACCACGATGGTGAAAGTCGAAACCACGATGGTGAAAGTCGAAACCACGATGATGAAAGTCGAAACCACGATGATGAAAGTCGAAACCACGATGGTGAAAGTCGAAATCACGATGGTGAAAGTCGAAACCACGATGGTGAAAGTCGAAACCACGATGGTGAAAGTCGAAATCACGATGGTGAAAGTCGAAACCACGATGGTGAAAGTCGAAACCACGATGGTGAAAGTCGAAATCACGATGGTGAAAGTCGAAACCACGATGGTGAAAGTCGAAACTACGGTGGTGAAAGTCGAAAGTCGAAACCACGATGGTGAAAGTCGAAACCACGATGATGAAAACGCGAAATTATGTCGCGTTTTCACCATCGTGGTTTCGTGATTTCGTGTTTTCATCATCGTAGTTTCGTATTTTTACCATCGTGATTTCGACTTTCACCATCGTAATTTCGACTTTCGACTTTCACCATCGTGGTTTCGTGTTTTCATCATCGTGGTTCTGACTTTCATCATCGTAGTTTCGAGCATCGTGGTATTGGGAGAAAAGTAAAAACCGCGATGGTCCAAACGGAACACCGTACACTATCGAAAGAAGAAAATCTTTTTAAAGCACTCATATACATAGTGTAAATGTACAGGAGAAACATACATCGACTCAATGTTTAATCCTTCAATAAAACATTGTTATAACTGAAAGTTAAGTTTAAATTGATTTGAAGTGACTTTCTCCCAAAACTCACAAAAAAGTGGTCGGTAAGTTATGTTATTTAATCTGAAATTGCACTTCCCAACATCAAGCAGACGATTTCTGTGTTTACATTATCACATTACAAAGTATTGTTAATGCTCTGCTAGGTAGTGCAGCTCCTCCCTACACTCCTAATATGCTTAATTGCCTGCTTGCCGGCTGGTATTTCACTAAAACAAACCCCGGCCTTATGCCAAATTGTAAAAGACTATATCAGTTGTGAACTGCTGCATGAACAAGTTTTGAATTAAGCCTAAGGGGAGGTGAACTGAGTTTAATTGAAAACGATTCCTGTTTCAGGATTGCACAATATTTCATGGAAACCAATGAGATCACAATGTGATAATAATTAACAATCCCTGCACTTTTTCAAAACTGTATAAAATTGATACAGGGAAATAACGAACAAGTTTGCTAGTGAACAACAAATGGTGTGCGGAGAAGCTGTTAAAGGAAACGGAGAAACGAAGAAAATAAGCGAAAGGTTTTCATTTCTATAGAATGTAAGTGTACCCCCCCTCCCCTCCCCCCACCCCCTGTTTATTGTAACGTCAGTCTCAAGAAACCATACTTCTACCACTTCTGCTTTTAAGTGCATATCGCTTTATGCATGTAAAGTGTATAACTTCATTTCGTTAATATACTTTATCTACTTAAAATATTATCAACTTTTATAATCCACATGCGGATAAAATGTAATGGTCTTGTGTATGCTTATTATAGCTTTAATGCAAAATAGAATTGATCTCTTTGACATTATATTGTCTAGGTATGATGCAAAATAAATGGTCCGTATATCACTTTGGTATTAAATACGAAAGACAATCAAAACGTTTATTGTGTCTATTTTTAAAGCATGACATTTCTAGCATTTCAGATATATTCTAGAGAAATTGAGATTCAAATAAACATATTGAAATACTCTGAAGTGACATTTAATCGGTTGCATGACATGCTGTGCAGATAATATGTGGAAGCATATTGCACAGAGAACGTTTAAAAGAGCAGTCCGTTTGTATTGATTTCAACACGTTTTATAGCCGTATGCACTGTCTGTGGGAAAAGATATAGTAAATAAAATATGCTGTTGACTTAAGTCTTCACTTTGCAAATGGTTAGTACATGTTAACTTCAACGTTCCAAATACGTTTTGTAGTGCTTTCAAATGTTATCAATAAACTTCAAATTTTACTTTCTCTGTTTGTAAAGAACAATGATGCACTGTTACTGCTACGATACCAAACTGCATAGATAGGGATAGAATGTGAACAACCACTTATGAAATGTTTGAATAGGTCAAGATCTGTTCATCATACCATATATGCTGGAAGTGACAATGCCGGTCGGGATTCGAACTGTGGACCTCCGGATTAGTAGTCCAGAGCGTTAATAACCCGAGCACCGCGCCACCAATAATGTGTTAAGAGTTGGACACTCAAGATCTGTTCATTATTATAATATCATATATACT
Organism: Saxidomus purpurata; assembly: GCA_022818135.1. NCBI lineage: Eukaryota > Metazoa > Mollusca > Bivalvia > Venerida > Veneridae > Saxidomus > Saxidomus purpurata. Next base: position 20,838,755 of record JAFMSR010000007.1, read on the forward strand.
GGAAGTGACAAGGGGTCATTATTCTAGTAAAACTGGATTTCATAGCCATCTTCACATAAAGGTAGTTCATCTAGTTGTTTATCTATGGACGTTTGAACCACGTGTAAGGAGCTGGACACACGAGAGTGTGGGACGTACGGACATCCGTAACACAACATGTCTCCAACTTTGCAGAGAAATAAAATGATAAAAACTTATCAAAATAAGAACATCTTGTGAGTTTACTACACTAACAATTTGAACGTTTTACGCACCTGCTTTAATAAAGCACTGTGATCAAACCTGTGTATTTATACAGAAATACTGAGAAACTAAGAAAACGATGCAAGAGTTTTCAGATTTTATTTATTTTCGCCTTGCAAGTGTATCGCCACCAGTAGTGATATAAATGTTTGAATCTTGAATACAGTGTTAAGATATTTGGTATATAACCAAATGTTTGATTGTTTCAGATTTCATTATAAAAATGACCGGACTATTACCACTTTTAAACAGTTTTCAAAATACATGTATGGAACTATGACAAATACTATTTATATTAAGATCCCATTACTAATAATTTATTCCTGTAACTGTCTCATAATGAAAAAATGTTGCAGAAACATGTATTACTAACAGAAATAGGCATTACCTCTTACTTTTGTTGTGTACCTCGCAAGTGTACATACATGAAATGCACGTCATTAACAACTGTCACCTTTTACAATATCAAAATGTTCCTGGTCATTTTATGGCAATAAAAGATCATAAGTTAATTTACTGTATAAAATATATTACGACGTATACATATTTTAAATGCAAACTACTTTTTTTATCAACTATTTGCTTTTTAGGTTGGAAAAAATAAACGTGTTGTGTATTTATTTGTTTATTTAATACAATACAACACAATCAAGTTCAGTCTCAATTCTCAAAGAATTCATTTATATTCTTAAGAGTCCGGGACTCAAGTCATTTGAAAAAATCTGCAATGACAGTCAAAATGTTGCATGACAAACCACACTTATTCTGACAATTAATTTGCACGTAATGGGCAGATAAAGGTCTTCCAATTGCAACTGATTACATTTCAAAATCCAAGTCAAAATCCTTCAAAAAGTAAATTTTATATTATTAAAGCAACAGTGTTACTAATGCAAAAACATAAATTAATTGTAAAATATCTCCTGTAGAATTTGATTAATTATGTTCGATGATAAGTAAAAAGATTTGTTTGGAATGATTAATCAGACTTACATCATCATTGACAAAAAGTGGTATGTCTAATATATTTAATTGTATAAGGTGAATTTTTTATAATGAATTGAGGGCACATAGTAACACTATAAACATGAGGATGAGTGAAAGACATTGCAAATAATGAAACGAACACACTTCTCAAAAACCCGCGGATTTCTTAATGAGTTAATTTTACATTAAAAGCTTATAATCTGCGTATTAATGCATTGTATTCTCTTTTCCATTTTTTTTTGCCAGAATGCTTTGCTTTTAGAAAAAGGGTTGACCATAATCCACAACCATGTAGTAAATAACAGTCTACAATGAAGTTTTGCTCGAGTTTTCATCAAAATAATTAAGTGTCATATTCAAGATAAAATTTATGTAGCTCTCCATAATTTTTTTTTCTTGGTAAGACAGCAGCGCGGCATCAAAATTGATTTACCCTAGTACATTTCATTGTATTTCGTGCTTAAAAAGAATAATACTGAATCAGTTAATATCTGCATTTGAGCAGGGTAATATTAATATCTTTTCATATCCATTTTCCGTTAATTTGATGACAAATTGCCATGAAGTTCTGGAAAATTCCTATTCATCATTATTTGTTTAAACAATGGGAGAAGATCAGACATATTGAACTAGACATACTGTGCGAAGAGAAAGCTTAATGTGAAATTGACACTCTCTGCTTACTTAATTGGATGTTTTCCTTGCATCCCTAGCATCTATATCACCTTCGACAATGAACGGGACAATTGTTACAAGGCATGGCGTGGCGGAAGATTATACACGTGAAATACAAATGCATGAAGTCAATACGTTTTGTAAATGTGACTCAACATTTATCCTGATAAAAATCGTGTTGCATTTCACTAATTAATGTTGTATAAAAAGCTAGAAAATGTGCTCTTTCACTTCAGTTCTAATACTGCTATGAATCATGGGATAAGATGTCACATTATTCTTAAAAGTTTGTCCCGAACCTTACAGCACCCTAGCTAAATTTAAAGAAGTAACTATCATTACCACTCAATACTGGCATTAAGCTGGCTATAAAACAATCAGTGTGACCTACATAAAGATATAAACGTTCACACGTAACTAATTGGGCTGAATACTGAATAAACGTGTTTTCTTTTATTAAAAATACAAAATACAAAGATTCAAAGACAGGTTTTAAAGTATGGTATAATGAGTTAATATGTCAATATTTAAGGCTTTTAGAAACATATGTGTTCCTTGAACCTAAAGCGAACTGTTTTACTTTTGTTGTTGGTGGGTGTTTTATTCAATAGTTTTTCAGGCATACCTTTTACATTTAACATTAAGCGTAAACAAAACCTGAACATATAAAAAATATTTTCTAGTCAGTATTAATCAACTTCCTTGAAAACATCAGAATTGCCATTGGTGTTACCCTGATGCTGTTCGGATCGTCATGTTTTCATGGTTTGTAGCACCGCTCCCATTTAAAGTTTACATTTTGACCTGTATTTGGATAGTAATAGTTATGTATACATTTGTATTAAAGTGCGAGTAAAGTGCAAGAAATTACAGGTATTAATATTTAAAATGAATTTGTGAAAACTGTAACTGATACTATCATTGTCATTGTTGCTAGTTTTATTTAGAAAAGACGTAGTTCAGTACCGAGCGTTTAATTTCCCAACTTTTTTGTCACCAAATAAAATGAGAAAACTGTTAATGTTAATACAACAAGCAGTCATATATCGTATATCAACAACAATATCCTATACATAACATGAAATGTGTGATTAAGGTAACTTTCAATGGTGTCTATTTTCTTGGAATTAAGTCGTGATATATTACTTCGAAATCACACCCTTGTGACAAATGTAAGAACATGTTTTACAGCTTCGTGTTACTGTGACTAAATTAGCTGAATACTCAGTGTTATGAAATCATCTTCTCTTGTATAAAACATGCAGCTTTAGTATCTGGTACAAAACTTATTTTTACAAATGCACAATTGTTTTAGTAAAAATGTTTTTAATAGACATTGAGTGTTGAGGTTGTATTGATGAGCTAAACAGATATAAAACATTTACGAAAATGTCGTTCAAGTGTATCTAATTAAGTGCTACTTATTCTTATTTACAAATACCTTTGGATATAAACATTCGTATTAACAAAATAAACATATTTATTGATTTTAGTTCATTTTTATAATGTCGTATCACCTATGGAATAAAATTAAAAAATTCTCTGACAATATCATTATTCATAATGGAATATATATTTAGAAATATTCCAATAATTCCATCACGTAATAAACTAGTTGCCCCAGACTACGCCTGTACAGTGCCAAAGAGCAAAATTGGCAAAAGTTTGATTGATAGAATTACACTTACAGACCTTTGTCTAAACTTGGTAAACTTCTACATGCTGAGTTGATAGGACTTCGACGTTCGAAATGAAGCGTTTTCTTTTTCGTATAAAAATGTTTTTGAAAAAAAAATGGAAACAAATGTAGAAATTATTTTGCCTTTTTTTGCTTTCAGTATTGACTAACCTTTTGTTGTAAAGAAACATGATAGGTTTTTTTTACAAAGACTTCTTTTTGTCTCTACTGAGTGTTGTCTATGTAGTCTGTACACATAAAGTCAGTAAATTACAGACAAGAGATGAGTGAGAGTGAAATTCTGTAAAAGTATATGGGAAAGCAATTAGAGAAAGAACGAACGACGGATGCGCTTGTTATGCGATACTCAATAGATGAAACGTGAATTGTGCGCAATAAATCTTGCCAGCTGCGACAATTAACATAATATGTACAAGTTTCCAGAACAGTAATGTTAATTTATGTGGATCAATACATCGACCTTTTTTTCTGAGTGCTATCAGCACGTTTACTGATTTAAATATCAACGTAAAGAGACAACATATACCAAAAGGGAATGTATCATTATGTTATCTGCAGAATATTTTATGAAATAAAAACATTTAAACTACTGTTTTGCAAAACACCGCGAGGTGTACCAGAGTTTTGTACGACAACACTCGCCTTTAATGAATACTAGGTTATGCTAAATACAGAAATAGGAGACTTCGACAGTATTAAAATGTAAATAAGATCGAGTCGGCATATTATACCGAAAGACAATTTCTTTTAATTACCAATTTACCAGGTTATATTCAAACAGTGTTATTAAACACATACGTAGCATATATAAAACGCTTTACTTATTTTAAAATAATAACGTATCTGTAAATAAATAATAAACAATGTAAACACTATAGCTACTAGTAACAAACTATATACCGGTAAAGCATCAACATCACAAATAATTGGAAATGGCAATTTTGGTTGTCACTATAGTCTGAACACATGTTTGTAGTTCCTAAAACTTTCACAGATATTTACACTTTCTTATAAATAACAATATAAATATTATATCAAAACACATACAAAATAACAAAAACCAATACTTATATTTAAACATCAAAACACAAAACAATTGCTATTGCACATAACAAAATATCACTATTTACTTAATATTTATGAATTACGTTCAACAAGTGTTTGTACAAAAATATGACTCTGTATGGATGATACCAAATTCTAAACAATAAAACCAACATGAACATGTAAATAACTAACATCCCTCTGAAAAAACATCAAAATTACAGCACGATAACTCTTTCATTATAAAAGAACATTTTACAACATAATGAATTGATAAAACTGGTCTTTCATATACAAAGTACGAACATGTTTCAAACCTGAAACATTTAAGTGTCGTTATAAACGAAAGATTTTCATTAACACCCAGACTGATACAAATGTATGTTGTCTGAATGGATCATTTTCTTATGAAAAATCAATTGTTACCAAATCCAACAATGCATTGCTCTTATTGGCATTAAACTTTCGTGACGTTCATAGTAGGTTTAGGAATTCTTTCAAATTCATACCGTCCTAGAACTACAAAATAGCCATATCCTAATTGTACAACTTTCATGTTCATATTCTTGTTCCTGTTTTGGTCTTCAGATGATATTTGATATTATACTATTACAAAAGCATCACATAGTTTTTAACCGGCAGTTCGTGAAACCCTTCTCTCTAAATCAATAACGTCTAGGATGCCAATATAAGCGTCAATAAAACCGAATACTTCCCATCAGTTTTATTGTACCTATTATGAAAATCAATTCTCTTTTCTCATGGCTTCTACGGAAATATTTGAACAATTTTCATCGCACTGTAAACAAATAGAAACATTAATTAACCAATGGACAATGGTTACCTGATGACTGGAAAATTTAGAGGTAAAACGAGAGCTGACAATATTCATGTGACATGTCATGCAACAACGAAATATTTTAATACTATCTTCAATTACTTGTTTGGAATGATTTTGGTATAAATAATTAAGAATAACAACAATCAAAGAAACTGCAAAGTTGTACAACAATCAAGTTTTTCAAAGTGTAGTTTTAGTGTCTACCTCTAATCAATAAAACATCTACGCACTAATCTGACACGAAGCATGCGATGCGTGAAATCAAAATGAGTATGTAAATCTATTTTTAAAGAAAATTTGATGAAATCCTACAAATCTAATGCAATAATAGTAAACAATATAATTCTGAATTATCTTAATAGATAATCCAAATATGAAAATTTATCCTTGAGAGCGAAGAATAGCAAAATTAAAAACATCGATTGATTGTCTTTCTAAAAAAAAAACAAAACATTAAAACGATGAGTACCAGCACCAGTGCAAAAATGAATGATATAATATTAAAAAGTGATACAAAATGAGAACAAAGAATTAAATAATGCAAATTTATATTAAATCTTATCAAAGATTAAACAGGACACATTTATTTGTAAATTGGGATGCATTCCCAGTTTCTCCGGTAAATGTTTAACATGCATTCATTCATTGTTTTCAATTTGGACAGTATCTGTTATGTCCACAGAGGTAGGTGATAAAGAGTTAAAATATGATCGGTAATTAAATAGGACGACAATAAATGCTATTATTGTTTTACGCGTTTTGCAACTGTAGCTTCTACCTAATATTTATGCCTTACTTATGATTCAAAGTTTCAAAACGACACTTTGGAACACGTAACAAAGTTGTTTGATACAGAATTATTACATTTTTAGTGTTTCGACGTTGTATACAGCTGTTCTATTGTAAATGGCATTCCTAGATAATCTAAACACACCCATGTATATTGCAACTTTGGGAGATAATTCCTGGAGCATCCTTGTTTCTCAGTCTTTTGAATAATTAATAAATATCCAGTTATTTAACCTAGTCATTATTGAGTGCTTCTAATATTGTCCTTAGGTTAACATATATCTCTATAGTTCTCTAAATAATTAATTGAACACAGTTGTTGACATAATACGTCAACATTTTGTAATAAACGAATATATAAGCAGAGCCTATCTACCTTCTCCTGAATATAGGGCCACGATTTAGGCCGTCTCTGGCTTTTGCAATTTCATGTATTACTTTTTCTGAATAATGTATCAAACAAAAAGAAGCTACACCTGAAAAAATGTTGATACTCTGATGTATGTATTTCGTATATTACAATGTACTACATTAGGTATAATTTCTTGATCTGAACCACAATTTGATCCTACTTACCAAATCTCTGGGATAAGATATAATTTTATTGTATATCAGATATAAATAAGGAAATTAAATTTTCATTTTTGAAAGACCCTAAACAAAACGATCATATTACATGTATCACATGAATGTATTAAACTGAAATATCAATGGAAATACTGTCTGAAGTGAGAACTCCCTCTTAGATATAATTGAAGAACAAAATGTAAACAAGATAATTATTATATACAATTGTCAGGATAAAATATAAGTACAAAACATGTATGGAAAAAAAAAAAAATTCCAGGAACAGTTTATGTATTTGTACACTTCCCTTCACGCTCGAAGATCAGAAAAATCCCATTCGGGTAATTACATCGTTATTTTTCTATTACAATTGTTTGGACTTTCAACGGAGAGGACCTATGCTTTTTTTCTGTTCATTTCAAATAAGTCTTTCATTTGGAACAAGACTAGCATTTCAATCGACATTCAGCTGTCTTAAGAAAGACGCGCCAGGAAACAAATCGTGAGACTGATTAAAAAAGAAGTATTAGTTCAACACGTGATTCTCGTGACATTATTGACTTGCTGTGTATAGGTCCCTAATCTCGCTTTTGCAATATTTCCTTTTCAAAATTTGGTTCAATGAAATATGCTTGGAAAAAGGTTTAGCCAGTGAAAATGCATTCGACATCCTATAGGAGTGTTTCAGTCCAGTACGCTTTCACAATCATTGAACAGATAGACATCAAATCATCCAATGTTAAAATTACGAGTAGAATCTCCTAAACATCCATTAGAAAAATCAGCAATTTTTCGTAAAGTGCTGTTAAAGAAATATCTTCAGTATAGGTAATAATTCAATTAAAAGAATATGGAACATTTGGCAAAGTTTGTCTCTAAAAAATTGTGGAAATTGTCAGAATTTGTTCGCGTGTTTTATAGCAGCACACTTGTTTACTCATCTACACAGTTTTGATAAAATTAAGTAATGCATAATTCTAAAATCGTCTCAAAAAGGTGTTAATTAAAAAGGGTCATTAACTATGTCAATATCATCACATCATTCCCTTTTGTATCGAAAGGAACAAATTTAGGTTCCATGTTAGTTTGAAATTGTTCTATCGCAAGTCTAACATAGAGGATAATTGTTGGTTTTGGTGTAATATCACGTGATAATTTCACCGTGTGAGTACCAAAAGTTTTATTTTTACGAGCGGCCCAGCCACGAGTGAAAAAAACCCAAACAAACTACTGTTGGTGTTCACGAGTGATATAACATCAATACGAACAATGTTTTTATTCATTTTCTGTCTCTTACTCTACTTTTGTTGTGTTTGTTTCAATAAAATATCGAAAATCGCAGGAAACGTCACCAGAAGGCATAGCAAACATGACGTCATTTTCACGACGTCATCGTCGTATGGTTTCCGGCATTCATTGCGCTCGGTTTACATTTTAACGTTATCCGGGTAGCATTTCACTGCATGATACGAAACTAAAAAAGATTCGATGACTATTTCACTATAACTTTGTACATATTTCATGAAAAATTGCTACTCGGTGTGTCGTCGGATCACCCACTTCATAATAGTAACAGGACTTGTTAAATTGGAAAAAAAGATTTTAATTATTTAAGCCATCTAAGGACTTCAGTTTTAATCCTAAACAATATTAAAGTGATATAATATTATGGCGGAATCAGTTCAGACAAAAATCATTTCAAAAACAAATTTTGCGTCAATTCGTGATTCACATGACAAATAATTAAAAAAGTACAATTATGTAAACAGAAAACACGACCTTGCGAACAAAAATAATGGAATTCATATGAGGTTTCATAACAGCCAGTACTGGAGTTGTATATGTATCACTATTGTCCTAAACGTCCTCAATAGTATACCTAAAGTAACACAGCATAAATACTGCTGTTCATATTCAAAACACGACTAAAGTGTCACGTACCTGAATACGTAAAACAACACAAAAATCCCCACTCAACAGATAAGAAACAAAATTTGATAGCTATTAAAATACCAACACATTCGGCTTTTGCCTTTATTATCAAGTTCGAACATTTTCGTGATATTCCGGCTCCTCGGTTACAACCATTGAGGTCAACGTCGTTGCTGTAGTAACGTGATGTAACTTTGTAACAATGTCAGATTCTTCGCTTCCTTGACGTGAAATGCATGGTGATTCACGTGCGTTAGTACAAAGACTAGCACGACGAGACTGGTTGACATTTCCATTGCAAGCCTTTTCTCGTTTCTGCAAACCTAAAATACCTCTAAGCTCAACTCTTTGAATCTTAGATCTGAACACATAAACTAGTGGATTCAGGGCACAACTTGACATTGCTAATAAGACTGATACGGTTTTAATGACGGGTTTAATTTTTCCGGGATCTTCAATAAGGCATTCGAGTATGATGATAATGAAGTAAAGTAGCCAACAAACGATGAATGTGAATACAACCATAAAACTTGTCACTGCTGCTTTCCACTCGTCACGGCGCCATAATAAAGCATTCGAACGGCTGGAGATGCTCAAACGATGTACAAGAATTGGGACAGCACTCATGCGACGGCTTTGCCGAAGTGGCGTTTGGGAAAGCTGCTCCTCCAGTGCACTTGGAATCGTACTATTTTTACGAACCTTTTCACTGTTTGTTTTAGCGGCTTTAAAGATTACACAATATGCCCATAAAATTACAAACAAGGGCAAAATGAAGCATAAAGTCACTAAAAAGATGGTAAATGTCATATCATTTGAGTTTTTGCTAGTAGATACGGCAGTACATGCCAGCTTGCTTCTTTGATATTCATAACGATTCCATCCTAATAAAGGTGGTATTGAACTACAAACAGCCAAAAACCAAACAGTCGCTATCATAGTTGAACATCGTCGGCTTGTCATGTGCATGGAGTAATGTAATGGTCGAACGACTGCACAGTACCGGTCTATGGCAATAATAACAAGTGTTAACGTACTTGCTGCAAATATAGCGTTCATTAAAAATCCGGTAGTTTGACACCAAAACTGTCCGAACTGCCAGTCTTGTGTGACCAGTGCTGCGAAAACGAATGGCATCACAAACAAAGTTTCTAAAACGTTACATACCGATAAATTTACTATAAATCTATTTGAAATTGTCACCAATGCTGGTTTCTTGTAGAATATTAAGAAAACAAAAACATTTCCAGCAAAACTTGTGAAGAATATTACAACCAAAGTCATTGCCATGACAACAACGTGTGTCGTCTGCAACTTAACACCCTCTGCATCAAAAATTCCAGATTTACTTTCTGCTCTAGATTCATTTTCTAAACTTCCAGTCAAATTCATTTCTTCTCCAATTATTCAAATTATTTAAAATTCTACTCCGCAGTTTCCGTTGCATTTATCTCTTTATTAATATAAAAGTCCTTTACAACTGACCTAGTGGTATGTCCACAGTTAGAAAATAAGACCATCTCCGAAGTTCACGACTGAGCCAATACACAATGTTCTCTGTTAAATCAATCTAAATTATTCATCCCCTGAGAAATCCAAATGCCATGGAAATAAGCTTCACTTTGAATAGCGTTGCAGGAAAAAAACTAATATCTCTCTCTCTATATGTCTCAGTGTACTGACACGAAGCTTGATTTTATCCTTTAATTTGTCACAAGAAATGTCTAGTAAACGAATTCAGCGCCAACCTGCGACTAAGACTTGCAGTATTTCCCAATATATGAAAAGGCCCAACGTTCCCCATTATATAGCTGTAGGACTAAGAGGAAGATCGCATCTGGTGAAACAACGACTCTCGGTTATTCCAATATTCATGCTAAACCATCGTAGCTCTGGTAAAGCCGTACTGAAAATAGATAAAATAAGCTGCGTTTAATGAATTGATTGGTGCAGATAATTACATCCCTTGTGTTCCGTGAATAAAAATTTGTATAGTGCAATCAATCGATACTATAAAAGAGGAAATGCAGACACAATAGAAATTAGTGCACATATATTTGAAAGAAACTATAGAACGATTTTGACCCGTGAGCTATGACCTTATATAGAATATACATGTGTATAAGTGCAGTCACGCTTCAATGCATACTATCTTACTATAGCTTGGGACATTAAAGGAGATAGTAGATTCACTCAAGAATCTTATCCCGGAAGATGGTATTACATGTAGTTGCATTTCTATCCTAACTAATGGGACTAAGCCGTGTTAAAGCCAAATTTCCACTCGAGATAAAACTACACATGTATCTGTATATAAATTATGTATAATACTGCTGGATGCATAATGTCATCTAGGCTATATAAAGCAAAAAGATATCCAAAAATTCTAAAACGGTAATTATCTAATGACTTCTGAAACGAAAGTAAAAAAGTCGAATAATTATGTCATACTCGGTCTGAGTATGCTTTTTTGCCTTGTAATTTCAATGTTTGATAATTTATATATTATTAAGTATCCCTGCAATTCTTTATTGTACTCTGTTTGAAAGACTGTTTGAATCAAACGTTCTGTTTTCACTGAATTTAGTTCGTGTTTTATTCCTTTTCCGCTCTATATGTGTGTACGCTAGAGAATGTTTGTATTGATAGAAAGGTAACCAAAAGCAAAAGAAAGCTTTTGTTTTATGAAAGATATATGTCAATTTATTTTTATATTTAACCTTTATGATAGGCGTATAACAGCATTATAAGCATAATAATATGTCTATGTATAAACGATTGCCAAAGTCAACATGTTTTTTACCTTGAATTTACTGTAAAACGTCTTGTCTCAATCATTTCATACCAGTTTACGATATTATTTTTTTTCTCATGATAAATACCGGAATATTGCGAAAATAATTTATCTGATAATGTTACCAGAAGAGTACATAAATGTAGCCACTTACGTCTAAATATCTTTACAAATGTAGAATTTATTTGTCTTTTTTCGACATAAAACTTGCGACTAATTTATATCGGTGGCGCCAACTCTTTATTAAATCAACGTTTACTTTAGAAGTTTCTATAAGCCCTTTGGACAAAATTGGTTTCCAATATTTCTCGTAAAGTGTCAAAGTCAAGTCACACTCTGTGATTTATAAATTGGTTTTCTGTGTTAATGAGAACAAACAGGAAAATGTTCTACTGTCCCAGCATCTCAAAATAGTCCTCGGAAGACCATTAGCCAGATATTGATAATAAATGACCCGAAGAAAGTCAAATAACGAGAATAGTGTAGAATCAAATCTGTGTTTTGTCCCGTACAAACTAAAAGTTGCTTTTTCGGGCATGCGCATGAAATGTAATTAGGTCATTACATATAACTTGCGCTAATATTTAGTCCCTAAGGAACAAACACGCTTAGCCTATTGATTTTATTGGTCATATTAACAATTGAAACATACATTGTTCTTGCTAATCAGTTACGTTTACGGAAAGGTCCAGAATATACGTCTACTGTGTAATGACTATTTCTTCTAATACGGAAGTGCTATTTGCAAGTGTTTTCGTCCGGCTTAACCGTCATCATCAGAAATAGTGAGACAGGTCAATTTATAAATTTATATCCTTAATCTTGCTATATGGCTTGGGGGAAAACTCGAACAAAAACCTAACATTGCCTTTCTCCTAAATTGAAATAAAACTGCGTTCCACACTACATGCATATTTTGTTTTGCAGGGTTTGCTCAGTGTATTATTCATTGTTTTTTCCTGTATATGAAGAAATAATAAACCATTCATGCAAATCTTGGCATTTATTTTGTTTGATCTGATGATTAAATAATCTAAGTAAGTGCTATTCAAGCGTTATGATAAGTACTACAGAGTTAACATATTGATGGACGCTTAAATGTGCAGTTATTTATACTTCATTTAATGAAATTGATGAACAATATTTCTCTTTCTTTGTGATATTTATGTGTTTGTCTCCCTTGGTCAAGTAGTTTAGGCATTCACATTCGGCTTGGGAGGTCAAATATCATATCTCAGCAGGGGTTTGTTTCTGATACAGCCGTTTTTTGAGTCGCCAGCTAGTCAAATAATGGTAACAGGTCTCGTTTCAAATATTTCATCAGTATATTTCCATTATTATTTATATCTTTTTATCATCACACGTATATGTATGAGCTAACAGCTTTAGAATATGAACTTTCGTCTGAAATAATAAGATTTTTATATACATCTATTTTAAATGTATTAAGTTCCATCAACTCGTAACATTTTATAGAGATTGTACAGTTTTCAACCTTTAACATTGTCAATAATAAAAAACCTGAAAGGCGACACATTGTCCTTGCAAAATGGTGCTACAGTTCTATGTTTTGACCATGCGGTTTTGAGAATTTTTTAATTGTTTCGTTTTTAGCCATAGCCCAAAGTTTTGCATGGAATGGAAATCATTGAACTTTTGATAGAGTTTCATGCAAGAAACATCCCTGCAAAGTTTTCAATTGGACCAGTGGTTTCGGATGTATTTAAGGAAATGGTGGCTGAGGACAGACGGACGGAATGCAATCCCAATCAATCCATGTAGGAGAGTTACGCCTTTAAGACGTTGGGACAGACGAGGCATTGGTTTTGAAAAACTTGTGGCTTGGAATATAATAGGTGCAGATTAAGATGATTTTTAAATATAAAAATATAGTTAATGAAATAAACTATTGTAACAAAACATAGTAAAAAGCGAACAACATGAACGAGAAAATTGGAGATATTTACTACTATTATAAATTGTGTTGCTGATGGGTAATGTTTTTTAACCATATTCATGATTTAGACGTCCAAGTCTGGTTCCCAAAAAACCAGGGACAGACAAGGAGACCTTCCTCCTATATTCATTAAATCCGAGCATTCAAAATATTTCAGGTTGCATTATGTTAAAGATGATCTAGACAACAACCGGTAAGTTGGAAAAGTCTGGGAATTGCCTAGTAAATGCAAAGCAATCCATTTCTTCAAATATTAAAAAACAAGCTTTTAATTACTGAGACTGCATATGTAGTTAATTTTAAGTGTTTCATTTGTAATTCAACCTTTACAAATGCCTTGGCCAAAGAAGGCCTTCTTTCTCGTCAGGACTTTTCATTGTTTTAACGAACAGTCCTTGACCTCTGGGTCAATTTTACCTCTTCACCGGTCACGTACCAAGCGGGACCAGCATCCACTCTACCCCTGGGTCCCACAGCCTGTTGGTCATCGCGTCAGTCCGAATGGTTTAATCTTTGATGAAATCCGACATTACCGATCTTGTTCTTCTTCTTCTCTTTTTTTTTCCTCCCCTTACCCCCTTTTTTCCTTTCCTTTTAAGCACCTGTATTTTCTAATGGAAATAAGGTGTTCCATTTGATGTCACCAATCTCCTCTCGATTACTTTTTCACAGTTCAGCGGGATGCCAAAACAGACTTGATCTGAATTGCTGATGGTGTGTATTAAATTATTTTGCCTATTTAGTGTCAATGTTTAAAGCATTACACGTGTTTCCACAGAACGGGTTTTGTTTTTTTAGTCGAGTCACAAACCGATCACCGCTTTCAGCAAAGTCGATCTACTTTGCGGCGAAAGGGAACCTATGGCTGTTCAACTGTCAGGGCAACGTTTGACGCTCAGGTGTCGCCGTTCTTTCGTTTCAATAGCTAGAATGACGGCGCCTTTACAAGGGTTTACCGCGCCCGGCCCCGCCAGCCACGTCCCTCCTGTTTCAAAAACAGATTTGTTTTCCATCCTATACTTGACAACGTCTTTTTATTTAGTACCATACCTTACATTTACCTTAGTAATGTTTAGCTGATATCCTGGAATATTAAATGCGTTTAATGGTATATTTAGAAACATCAAGTCATTGAAACAATGAAATTGCAATATTTAGAAATATGCGGAATATGCTGAGTCACGATATACATTTGCACGATTTATATGAATGCTTCCTGAAATAAAATGTTTTTTAAATATGTTTACGCAACAAAAGCTAAAAATGCATAACATATACATATTAGGTTAATAGACAAGGGAGATCATTCCGTAACACTGTGTTAAGTAGAAGCTTTAACTAATTAAAAAAAGTAAAACATTTTCGACGTCAGAAAAAATATGTTCCTTTCCAGACTTGTTTGAAAATAATTTAGAAACATGATAAACAGTGTCTTCATTATTGAACAGAGGTTATGGGATAGAAATATGAACAACCAGTGGTTTCCACAGCCACAGAAAGTCTGAAGAACAGATTCCATTAAAATCTTAACTCTAAGAAAAACGTTAAAAGTTAAAAAAATTAATCTCTTAAGATGTTTTCTGGATAGGTAACTACAGTATTTACTTAACGCCAACCACAGATAATAAACATAGAACAGAAACGTGTCATCAAAGATTTGAAATTAAGTTTGTATTTCAAAAGATACACGCAATAAAAGTTGTCACAAACACTTTCCTAATATGAAATTTTCACACTAATTGTTTTTTGTATAACAATAAAAAACGACAATATTTTAGGAAGTTTTAAGCACAAGTGATGCACTAACGTAGCTTGAACATGGGGGGAAGTAGTATGGAAGCGTTTAATTGGCGCCAGTTGCTAGATATTTATGTAGAAATAATGCGATAATATCTCGTCATGATTGAAATTTTATGAAGTAAATGCGAAATATTAATCGCTATAAATGGCTCTAATCGCATAATCGCAGCATTCGTTCGTTGCTAAAGCATTAACACGCACGATTATGTTGAACGGTATATAGTTTTGCATCATATAAAGTAATTTAAAACTTGTTTTTTTTTCAGGCCCCTTAATTCAGGGTAACCCCATTTATTTTACATATAGGTATTAACATTTTTTCAGTAATGTGTAGTTACAGAGATGGTATGGTATATTAGGGTTTTATCGTTGGTACCGGTTTCCCATATGACCAACGCCCCCAGAAGAGTTTAGGATTATTTTTACTGCCGGCTGACGGGGATAGTTCGTAAGCTTTAAACAAAAAGCGTCCAAATTCCAGAGACACCTCCTGGAAATTCTTTTATCATGCCTGGTTTTCACCAATACATGGGACCTCTGTTTTAAGTCTAAGTTCCGAAAGAAACGGGTTTGTTAGTTATATTTTAGTTGGATCAGCCCTGTGGAATCAAGAAAGCTCAACAACCCCGAGATTACAAGTCTCGTGCTCTACCTATTGAGCTTATCCGGGCTTGACTAGTAGTTAACAGATACAAGTGAAGCATTTAGAATAAATACTATAGGCCGGAATCTGAAAACTCAGACTAGACGGATGGCAAGAAGATAAAAAGATCAATAGGATTTCTGTCATGTACAGAACATAAATAAGTCACATTATTTTTTCTTTTTTAAACACATATAAAGTAAAGTTATCTTGCTTGTGGAAAATAACTTGACTGAATAAAATGACTGAAACTAAGTTAATACATACCTCGCACTTGAGTGAAACGTTTCTGACCTTTTTGGTGTACTTTTGGGTTTAAAAGCTACAATAAGTTAATTATTGGACAGTGTTGCAACAAGGTTTGGCTGCCCTTGATCATGATCTTTTGACCTACGTGTTTTCGTGGAGTAATGGAACCCTGGTAAGCAGTAAAGGGAAATCATTCATTACTGCCGAGAGCTGAAGAGTATATGTTAATGTTCGTGTAAGCTTTGCCTACCAGATGGACAATTTCAATTTTAAAACAGCAAATACTACGTCAGATAACAACTTACAGAATTGTCGGATTCAATGGAAATTTTCATCTTTTATCGAATTAATTGTGTTAGCAAGATCTAATTTTGTGATTGCTAAGCAATCATTGCTTGCTGATGTCTAACGTGTTTATGGAAGCAAACGGGTTTGCTTTTAAGGAAGTTATCTTATTTTTGCATGGAATAACACACAACTGCTTATAGTACCAAGCAAAGTCTACATAATTATTACCTCATACACGACTGTCCTAGTCGATACAAACTGTACCTCGCGACCATTACACGGACTTGTTTTCGTTCTACACAAAAGGTACAAGATACCAAAGTATTTCATGAGTTGATGTTATGGTACAAACTTAATCTATTCAAATGTTTCTAACTGTTACAGTTAAACAAGTAATTCCAATAATGAAATGACCATACGTATGAAACAACAAAATGACATTCAGGACATTTTTAAACGGTACATCCTTTTGGCTCTTTTGTTTCTAAAAGGTAACTGTCGACTGAGTAGAAAAATGCTTCAAATGCAAAGAGATTAAAAGAAACACCAAATATCATTTACAACCATGAAGAATATTTTCATACATAATCAATTGATTATAAAACAGGATATTGTGAACGTCTTTTAGCCTTTTAAGGCACATTGTTAGGACATCTTATATAGCAAGGCATCTTTAACTAGCATTTAAAAGTTATCTGGAAAATATCTCTTGGCTTAATTTAAAATTACATGACATGTGCCATCAAAGTATTTTCGGAGCAGGGAAATTAAATCCGGAACTGACTTCATAATTAAACCTGAGAACAAAATGAAAGTGTACCTGATCAATGCGTGAAATTGCATAATAGCAGTAATTTTATCTGAATCACGAGTGATAAAACTTTCTACAATGTAAGGTCACAATTATGTAGTGCTATCTGCAGCTGTGCCAAGAACATATTCAGTGATTTATTCTCAAATAGCTTCTTAAAATAGATGAGCATAGACTAGATGACATGTGATAAAGCTGTAAAAACAGAAACATATGCGAAAATAATTACGAAATAAGAAATTTGATCGGAATCAATTTTGCGAAATAATTTCACATGAAGAAGGAATCGTTTGAATTTATACAGGCCTATAAATATTCAACATTAAAGATAAATAGGTATAATGAAATTTTAAAAAAAGGAAACAGATTACGCTACATGTTTGTTTATTAAGAAAGTTTGTAGATGATAACATACGTATTGATACGTGGTCAAGGACACAGAAGAAATAGTTGGAATAATGTTGTCGTCTGTAAAGATTATTTTTCATTCTGTGATCTTTATTTTTATCCGTGTTATAAAACCCGGAAACAGTCGTAGAAAGCTATTACACAAGATGATTGGAGTCGTGATGCAAACTCATCAAAAGCATCGTAGATAAATAAATAGAACATTTGACGATTGAATAACACATTCTGTTGCGCATAAGCTCAATGTAAGGTGAATGATCGCCCTGGAAAAGCTAGAACTGACAAGTAAAGAATCAATGTAATCCTTCTGCTCCTCCTCTACCGCCTATAAAAGACAAGACAAATTATTGGAAACTAATAAATCCTATCTTTATTTGGTCTAGCGATATAAAACATCAAGATAAGGTATAAGTGCATTTTGATAAAGGAAATCAACCCAGAAAGTATCTGAGTACACAAACAAATGAACAGGAAACACCCATTCAGTCATGGCGTTTTATAAGTGTTTTCTTTCATCAGTTACTAACATTACTTTTAGAGTGGTGAGACAAGTCCATCAATGTTTTATTTGCTCTCAAATATAAGCTTTATTAATTTAAGCACTGCTTATGTTTATGAGCAAAAGATCTCGGCCAAGACTGATTTTAACAAGATAGCCCGAACTTGCAGAAGTCGAGCAAAATGCGTACTCTACGTTCTGTGTGTCAAACATATCACCAAACTAGGCCAAAATGTGTATAAGCCTGGGGATATGTTGATTTTGTGTTGTCTGTCTGTCAGTCGGTCTTTCACAAAGTTTGCCGGACAACTCCCCTTAAACCCCTTGCTGAATATTTATACAACTTTGCAGGAAGCGTCAGTATGAAATTTAGTTGTTCATATCATAATTCGTCTCAGAGGCCTGAACAAATAAATTCTTGCACGCGCTTCTTCTTCAAATCTCATTGTTGGATTTTCATAAAACCTTGCAGGAAGCGTCAGTATGAAATTTAGTTTCGTATATTGTAGTTTGAGGACACCAGCGCATGTCAAGGGACCTGAAAACTGAAAGTACTGTCCTCACTTCTTCTTTAATACCCCTTGCACGATGTTCATAGAACTTTTAAGGAATCATTCGTATAAAGTCTAATTGTGTGTGTTATAATTCGAGGTCACTATGACAAAGGTCAAGGTCATAGGGGTGGAGATATACGATGATTTTCATGAAAAACAACCCGCATTTCAATTTCTTTAGTGAAAATGGCTTAACGTTCTTATTGTTTTGTAAATGTCACTTTCACGATTAGCTACGTATGTTAGTATAAAGCTATTTGTTCCAGCTAAAAGTTTGATTAGTAGATAGTACATTGTATAAAAATCAAGTGAGACATTTCATGGTTTCTACAGATTATTCATCAAACTGAAGTTTAAGTAACTTGGGCGAAATAAAAGATATGTTCTGTTTTTTTCTGTTCTGTTCTGCTATTTTCGTTGAGATTGTTTGCCGATATTTAGTGTAATATTAGTTTGATTGGTATCTGACAACTGCATACATAGCTTATCAGAACGCAATGTTTAAGTTTGATTAAGAACTAATATGGCACGCCATTTGCACAACTATTTTGAGAACATTGTTTAAAATGCATACATAGCTTATCAGAACGCAATGTTTAAGTTTGATTAAGAACTAATATGGCACGCCATTTGCACAACTATTTTGAGAACATTGTTCAAAATGTTGGAACTTAGGTTCTTAGAATACTTTTTATAACGTTGTGTCATAGTCTTTATCCTTTTCGAAATTATTCACCAGTATATGATCATTGTTTGAGAGAAATGTATTCTCGTCAAAGAACCTTTCAGATGAGAATCTAGGCACTCAGTCACGTATACCGGTTTTCACATAGCATGCAAACGGACACTGAGAACGATGGTTCTCGGAATACTTATGCAGACGCGGTGCCACAAACGAAGACAATTTACATATATAAATACTGAGAACAAAAGTTTCAGGAATTCTTTTGCTGACGTGGTGCCATTAACTAAGACGATGTACATATTTTACATGACTGATATTACTACCAGTCTTATGACTTTCTGATAGTCCCACGAGTTTGATAGAGAAGTATCAGAATAACGTTTTAAAAATCATCACGATGATGATTCACGCGCAATATACGTGTCCCTAGCTCAAAAGACATTGCCGCAATCTCTTATATATACTGTGATACTATAACTCTATGCTCGGGATATATCTTAGTTATCCTAGAGGAGACTTTAAAAACTCCACGTAAACACTCCCTGTAAAGGAGGATATGTCAAGCAATAGCCTACAATCACGGTTCATAACGTATATATTATTATATTTAAAACAGTTGATCGAATTTGCTTTATTCAAAATGGACTATATTTTGAAGGATATCCTTCAAAATCTTGGTGACTAATTACATATGCGTAATTTCTACGAGTACATGTATATCTGGCATGTCCTCAGGCAGAATCATTTCTTTTTCGTTTTATGTTTTTAAATCCGAATCACTTTTAGAACAAAGAAGAATAGTGTCTGTAAAATGACAGAATGGTTGAACATATTGATATGGAGTTTTCGACAAGGAGCTTATAAATAAAATACAATTTTTCTATTGTCACTGACTTTTTGCCCGATTGTTAAGCTTGCTACAATTAAAGTCGCGAATAGCTACATGTACTTTTAAAATTTTGTTAGGCAGACGAACAAGGATGGTTGGTTCGATTTTCAGTAAGAGCAAATACTAGTTACCGAAGGCTTTACATCACACTGTTACATTATTCAAACCATGGCTCTTTCTTGTAAACACGAACAGTTCGGAGTTGAAAGAAAAAATGGCTACTATGTAATGAGTGGCTATTATTGCCATATCATATTTCTTTGTTAGAATGTTTGTTATAATATAATCTTAAAGTGGCAACAAAACTACGTTGGGAGCTGAACTAACACTTTTCGACTACGATAAGGGTAGAAATGCATTGTGATGAGTCCAACGGTAACAAAGTTATATTTTGAACCAACCATTCATAAAAATTGATTAAAACACGTCTATAAGAAAACTAGGTCAAAATTTAATACGCGGTCAAATGATAGACATAGTCGTGCCAATAACAGTATACATTGTCAGACAACTCTATCAAATGAGCTCACAATGTGGCTCATTATGGCAGTGAAAAATAGATAATCCTTGTTACCACTGTTACAGTAGACGTTCTTATTATATTTAGTTCTATTTTTGTCTCTTCTCCGTACTCAAGTTAATGCTTAAGGGTCACTTGGTCAATTTCATTGTTTAAAGTACATTTAAAATTGAATAAATAAGCAAAGACAGAAACAAGAGCGCATACAAAATTATGTCCTTAAGTACACGTTGTGTCCAATAAATAAATAACATAACAAAGGATATTAATACTATATAAATAATGTTCTTTCTATGTATTCATCAGTCATTCTCCATACAATTTGTTATATTTTGGCTAATATGTTGCCAAATAAGGAAAACTAATTGAAGAGAATGTCATGACACATCTGAGTGTAGCGTCTCGAACAGCAGTCGCTGTGACATGCTCAGAGATATGAAATATACTTGTTATTAATCAAAGTATCATTTTTAGATAATTAAGAATAACATTTGTAGCGCTAGATTGTTCGCCTGTTTCTTTCACTTTAAGACAGAAAGTATATAACCTCTATAATTGTACTTCTAAATATGTTAAATTGCATGATTACGATTTACGCGATTATGCAACATAGAAAGTATTATTTGATACAAACGTAAACATTCTCCTGCACTAAATTACTGCTGTTCTCTTCGCAACTAAAATGCTAATGACGTTTTCTACATAAGAACAGACGGTATTTATGTAAATAAGAAAGGTTATATTCTCGCAGCAATTCAAGTAGCTTCCTGTATAAATAATGAACGGCAATTCAGCTTCATTTAATATAAAATTCAATTCATGAAATGTAGGCCTACATAATATTGTCTTGCGTAAGCAAAGCAATACGTAATAAATGAAAGATACACGTTTGTATATTATAGCAGAGTTTTTGTACATCTATTGTACTGTCAAAAATTTTGGATTATGTCATATTTTAGAAGAATTTGCATTCCAATTAAAGTTTGGTCAGCTTGTATCAGGACAAGCCATAATCATAGCAAAGAAAGAACTTAACTATGTCAGATATTGGAATAGACTCCTTAACATGGAGGAATCAAGACTGACGAAAAAAGTTTTTAATCACGACTATCGTTTATGTAAAAACAATTGGTCTAGTGATGTGAGGCAGATTCTTGATAATTTAGGTTTAGTAAATCACTTTGTTTTTAAATCTGTGGTAAGCATTAAAAACGTAACTCAACTGACACGAGATTTATATTACAGAAAGTGGTCTAATGATGTTCAAAGTGTACCAAAACTTAGAACGTATAAGTTGTTTAAGAGAAATTTTGATTGTGAAAATTACTTAAATCTGAATCTAAAAAAGTATGAACGATCATTGTTGTGCCAGTTAAGGTTTGGAATTTTACCACTCCGAGTTGAGACCGGAAGATATATCGGTGAGCCAGCTGATCAAAGACTTTGCACCTTTTGCACGTCGAACTCAGTAGAAGACGAGATACATTTTCTCCTTAACTGTGGTTTATACAAATCAATGCGTTCAGATATATTCCGAGACGTTATAACACATGTTGATTTTATTCAGATGTCAGAGGAGAATAAACTATCAGTTTTATTGAATAAGTATACAAGAAAATGTTCCAAATTTATTGTCAAGGCAATTCTGTACCGCAGAAGTATTATCTATTCTTAAATCATTGTGATTGTATACTGTTATTTGTAAATAGGCGTTTCTTCAATTATGTTAATTTTGCTCGAAGGTAATTGATCATGTGACGGATTAAGACATAACTTCTATGTTTTGTGATAACATCCATATCCAGATGCCAAATCAAATAATACATAAGATGTGTTCACATCAATTGACTTAACGTTAAGAATTGTATATTGTTGAAAATCCGTTATATTTGCTATAAATCTTATTATACCACATACGTACTTTAATATGATTATATGTCTAAGGTGACTTATAGGCCCACTGGGCCGGGTGCTAATGTTTATGCTCATTAATCACCATGTCATTGTTCTGTATAAATGCACAAGTCACTATAATAAACTAATTTCTTATCTTCTTATCTTATAGGTGTTTGTTCTCACGACTGGTTTGACGGATATAAATGTTATCCTTTAGCACCTTTCCTTGCCCTCTATATATTGTAATGAAGTTTCAATTGATTCCCTTTATTAATTTTTAGTTATGCTCTGCACTAGAAAACATAACTGGTCCCTGTAGTTGGTGCACTGCACTTTCCTGTCATTGTCTGGTATCAGTATATGAAGTATCAGTTGATCACCTTTAATACTGTCCCAGTTAAATTCCGCACACGAGCCGGCCGGAGGACGGTGCGATCACTGTATATCAACGCCTTTCCTTAGGTTCCATAAACTATTCCGGGTCTGCTATTTTTTATATACGGAGAAAGAACCAATCAATTTCGTCGAAACAGTGAGTGTATGATCATTTTACGGCGAAGCAGCATAGAAGATTAACATGAATTATGTTAATCAGTTTTCCTATTATATGAATTCTCTCTCTGTCTCTGTCTCTTTCTCTCTCAATGTGTGTGTGTGTGTGTGTGTGTGTGCGTGCGTGCGTGCGTGCGTGCGTGCGTGCGCGTGTGTGTGTGTGTGTCTCTCTCTCTCTCTGTCTGTCTGTCTGTCTCTCTCTCCTATATATATATATATTTAATTGAATATTTGTGAATTATACGTATAGCTTGTTCTTGTATAAATGCTTTACTATTTCAAGAACTGTTTATAAAGATCTGAGTGCACATGCATCTTTGGCATTATCCCAAATTTGCTGTTGCGCCCTAGATTATGACAAATTCTAACAATCTGTAAGTGTATGGGGATGATGTCATTATATTCAGAAAAAAATAATCGTACATTCCTTCAGAAAAGTTCTACACTAATCTTAGAAGGATGATCGTCAGATTGCAAAAGCTATTTGTTAAATCGACTCTGTCTGCATTTCCATATATTTTGTTTATTTGTAGCGTTTTAAGGGATCAATGCACCCATTAGCGGTGATTCGCCTGTCAGCTTCGAAAAACACAATGCTGAATTATAGGAACAATTAACTAATGCAATTTTGCAGTTTCAGCACTATGTGTATAATTCAAAAATGTAACTCTATTTATCGATAATGTACTTTGTTTAAAGATATTTTACGTTTAATGACAATTTACTATCATAGGAACCCTGGAACACATTGAGAAAAGAATTGTTTTGGATTGAATTTGCTTTCTTGATTTTCAAAGACTTTTAAATTATTGAGTTATATATATCTAGATATGTAGACAGTTTGTCTGACTGAACAACATCTAAGTCATCTATTTTAATAATTATGTGACATAAATTTTGATACTAGATTTATGTACAGGGACATCGATCTAAATGATGCTGTACACACTCAAAATATTTCTGATATCACTGACATTAACTCAGAGTATTTTGATATTTTTCTGGCCCGTTCAAATTATGTACAAAGACAAATGACATTGAGCGGACGTTCAGCGTTCAAGAAGCATATCCGTTTCGAAAGATGTTCTTGCCAAAATACTAAACTTTTGGTATTTTTGTTCTGTACTTAGCATAACGCTTAAATTACTATTACATTGAAATAGTCAGGTTATTTGGAGGAAGGAGGGCAAATTACGAGAAGTGTTCATAAGCAGCTGTCTTCTTTGTTTCATTACATCCTTTGTTATATTTCTTTACCGAGGTATAATGTAAAAAATATCAACTGAACACACCCAAAACAAACAGGACGGGTAAATGCAGTGTTAGTGATAAACTATACAATTATAGACTAATTATGAGTTCAATAATTATATAGTTTTGCGGACCAGTTAAAAGTGATATTGACCGAGGACGAAGTCCGAGGTCAATATCATTCTTTTACAGGTCCGCAAAACTATATATTGACCGAAACATTAGTCTAAAATTATTATATCGTATACCTCATAAAAAGTAGTGAAAATTACACGAACATATTACAGAAATGACGTCTTGAAATCTGTGAAGGTCTTCACATTATTTTCCAGGTCTACACATACTTTTGCAGACCCGGCACATGAGCGCTATCGGCCAATCAGGATTAAGTATTTGTGACACGTATACGATATAAAGCATTATACCCTAGTTTTGAAATCCTTTACTCAGCTATTTTGTTTGTTTTGTGTTTCCCAGATATTAAATTGATTTAATAAATGCATGCAACCCGTATATAACTATTCCCTGAATCCGCTCCATACTTAACGTCATAAACATTTAGCTATACAGATTAAAGGGTTCAGTATATGGCAACTAAATGGTACGTGTCATCAAATAGAAGATGTAGATTTATACACAACGGTGACTTTTGTAAGGATCAGTTTGAATAAGTTTAGACAGTCTTGAAACATATGCCACGAACGATTACGTAGGTATGACACCTACATGCTTTAACATTCGGAAGTTACAATTACTCATAGTACTGCTATTACCAAGACAGATTTCTCCCCGATAAAACTTTTAAAAATGTCTCTCTAGCGTTACTTTTTTGAGTTGAAGTTCTTGTTTGAAATATAGAAACCAGTATATTTATCATTGATATTGCCAGGGTCCGTCTATTACAATACACGGACCCTGATATTGCGCATAATAAGAAACACTTTCTTGGAACACGTCTTCGACGAAACGATATAAATGTGAAAGAAAGATGGATGAATAGATCTCAGGTATAGAGTTAACTTATCAGTAACATTATTATTATCTGTCTTGTATCAAGCGGAAGAACTTTGAACTATTTGCTTTTGATTGTTATGAATTCACATCAATTCATATGTGCCGTTGTAGTAATTGACACAGCAAAGAACAATCACTCGGTAAAGAAAACAAGAAAGAAACCTGCATAAGTGTATATTCGATGATGTATTAACAACGAACAATGTCTTGTGATACATCATTAAAGCGTAGTCAATTTGGCAAATTCAGGAAGTCTTCGGAAACAAAAATGCAATTACAGTGTTAACTTTGCGCCTTGTCGCTGTTCACAGATTGATGTATAATGTATAAGCAAATAAACCTTGGAGTGCCATGATAACGATTAATAGCATTTTGAAGTCCAATTGAGGAAACTTAATGTTTCCTAGTCTTTGAAATATCTGCCTTTTAATTAAGCTTCATAGGTTTTCAATGGCGACTAAAGATTGTATAAGAAGCGATATAAGTGATGTATGAAGCCTTAATGTATTCCCGTTGTAGTTGTTATTGCAATGTATTTTAAAACTTATACCACTTTATTCTCTATAATGATCACGTGATAAGATATAAACGTTTTAGGATCATGATCTACATTGTTGACAAAATGTGGTTTTAGAAAAAATAAAGTGGTGCGATTGTTGATACAAAAATAGAAATTCTTTTCAAATGATTAATAGCCTGGTTCCCCGCGGTACCGGTGTACTTCATACATACCATACACCAAACATAAAAAGACAATTTGTATTCACCTGCACTAAATAAAAGTTCACCAATAAATTGACATCTTATCTTTTATTTAATCACAAAAACCACCATATCACTCATAAAATACAAAGTCTGATAACTGTCAATGTAAGCCGCCAATTTGGTGATGAAATTTAGATCAACTTCATGCTACCGGTGTAACGCAAAAAATCGTAAAAGTATGGACATCCATATTCTGCATTAACTTCAGTTTAAAATTTAACATGCCTCAATATATTTATATCTAAATGGTTTTGTTTTACAAAGCAACGTTAGATTTATCAGAAAAACTTGTAACATCTCTGAAAAAATGTCACTTTTCACCAAACTGTTAATTTTGTTCACAGTGTAGGCACATAACATGTTTATCCAGTGTGCATGGTCACTTTTAAAACATACCTGTTTACAGTGTAAGTACTGATAAATACATGTCAGTTCTTTGAAGAGCATTTTTTAAACGTTTGTTCAGTGACCACAACATCACATTTACCTTTCAAAAATTATTTAATGCAAAATAAAGCTTCTTACTTTGAGACCAGATAGTTTGGGCGAACCATACGCCGTTATCAGCTGTCATACTGTCACGTGACTTTTTATGGATAGATGTGTGACGTCGGTAAAAGCTGTCGGACTTATGTTGGAATTAAACAAATATGTTTTGCAAGAAAATCGGTCAAATGGGATTAGGAAGGGTAGATTTAAGCAAAAAAGTGGTAGTTTGCGTGGCACACAAAAAATATTCATTACATAGTTTTCATTTTAGCCGATAATACATTGAATTTACTAAAGCGTGAAAATGAAAACAGTCGGCAAATGGCGCTGTGATGAAAATATCGCGAAGTTTATATTTGCACCGGTACGTTAGGGCCACCGGTACCGTGAAGTTTCAGTAGTGACTCATACAGAATGCTGTTCGTTATTTATATATATGTTAGGGATATCCTCACATGCTGAAGTAGTTGAACTATTTGTTCACTAGTAGTAAGTAATTGTACTAATGCATTTTTGAGAACGGACTTACAAATTTCAAAGCGAAACTAACAAAAAGATTAGTATACATAAACACTAATTAAAAGCGTTAATTAAACTGAAAACATATTGCAACTTTTAACGTTGTTGATCAAACCTAAAATGTATAAATACATATGCCATCATGTAAATAGTTTTAGTAAATTTATACACTAACACTGTTTTGCAGTTTGAGAAACCATTTCAACATATTCTACAGTATAAAAAGATATGTATTAAAAGATGTACGTAAAACGAATTGACTAATCCAGTAAGAAACGAAATTTAAACAAGTATAGCTTGTGCACAAAGAAAAGCAGAATCAGACATAATTCATTTTACTAAATGTCAAATTTTGTCCAATTACCAAAATATTTTAGAGTCTCAATGAACTTAAGCGTTTATAGACTGTAAAACACTTAGTCTGTAAGACTTCACCTGTCGTTTTTATTAGATTAAATTCCAAATATAGGAATGTAATAAATGGTAAATGTCTTGAAACAACTAAGCCTGGTGTCTCGGAAAACAGTTCCTAAGAATGTTGAAAGATAAATGTCAATTACTTCTGCAAACCACTTTCTGAAAGTTAGTCATGTTAAGAGCTTTAAAGCGCTAGAAAGAATATAGATTTTGATTTTCCCACCATTCTGAGACATGTATTATATTCAGACCTGACTGAAAGATAAATCACTGGAGGAATAGAATATTCGAATTCTCATATTTTCTATATAAATATAAAAACAAAGGGTCAATATCATTTCACATACAGTCTAGCTGAAACACGGAAATTCGCATTTGTTTCATATTAGATGACATTTTGCTCTACGAGGAATAATTTAAGATACGCGTGTTCTTACTATAATAGTTCGTTATTCGACAAATATTAAGACATGGATAAAAACAAAGGGGGTAATTCATAATAAAATAAGTCCGTCAGTAAACTGCATGGTTATCTCAACCGTTACTATATAAGATCGTGTTAAAGCGCTATTTAGCATTACAATCAAATCGATTAGCTTGTTTCCAAAATTATTTGGTGGATATTGCTTGTTTTCTTGCGTTATGTATTTACATAATCATCACCCACGTCACTAGTTATAAAAATGACGAGGTGATTATCCTTTGTTTTAAGACAAATTCTTAAAGGATTGTCTATGTTCGAAAGCAAGAAAGTGATTACTAATCTAAGAAGTCTGATCAATGGATTACAAAGGCCATTAACCAATTTGAATATTGCCTACATTTCCATACACTTCCACTTCTTTTTTAAAGTTCAAGAGTTCAGTGTACGCTGTAACGATGATTAGCTTTTCAACGTGTGATAATTTGTCCTGAATTATACGAACACTTCGGACTTTATAAATACGTAATAGACACAGCAATTCATGAGAAGAAGGTATCATATAGTAGCATTTGTTCATTAAAAAGTGTTTACAATGAAATATATTGATACGAAATTCAATAAAAAGTTTCAAGCATTTAATCAAATTTTAAACTCTTCGGTGAAATAATCAGGTGGTACAGACCGACAGTACTGCTTTCTCAGGGTAAACAGACGAATTTCAAGGCATCTTATCAAACTTTTGAAAAGAAAACTATCAAAAGGGATTGCATTTGATAATAATTTGAATAAGGTTTCACAGTAACTCTTGTTGCTCGCAAATATTGGGGATCTGTGTTTTTGGTTGCTCAGACGTTTGCCACGTAACAAGAACTTGTCTGACGATGATTAAGGAGAGCATTGTACGTTTTCAGATCGCATGGTGCTAATTCAACACCAGCTTACAGTTCTATCTCCTGGAATGGAACCATTGACCTGTTGACACGGTTTGTAAAAATTATACATTTTTTTTAAATACTTATTTTGTTCAAATGATTTTCAATTTTCTTAAGTATAGTTTATTACTTTGTTACTATAAATAATATTTAATTCCAGGAATCTTACGACTTTGTGTATGTAATTGTTTGAGAACTTACTGCTGACCTTAATGGATGCAAGAAATCAAAGTATTCAAATAGTGCATGTTATTGTATATATTTAACCTATATATTAAATGCAAGACACTAAGTATGTGTTTGTTACAGCAAAACCGGTTCTATGTCTTAATATGATCAAATGGAATGCGTGAAACTTAATAACAGCAGTAACTTGATCTGAATCGCGAGTAATACACTCTTCTACAGTGTTAGGTCACAATTATGAAGTGGTATCTGCAGCTGCGCCGAGGAAACCGTCAGTGATATAGTCAACAAATAGCTTCTTAATATAGATCAGTTTAGACTAAATGACATGTGATAAAGCTGTTGAACAGAAACATGTTTTATTAAGAAAACAACTACGAAATAAGAAATTTGAGCAGATTAATTTTGAGAGATAATTTTACTCCGAGAGAAGGAATCGTATAAATTTAGACTCATAAATATTCCAGATTAAAGAAAACGCGAATGTGAAAAACATGTTTGTAAATAGATTTTGTTCAGGAACGATTGTGGATGATATTTTAGAAGAAGATTGTTTTGTTGTTGTCTGCCATTCCTGTACAATTTCAAAGTTTTTCCGTTTGCGACACGAGAGTGAAACACTGTAAACAGTCGAAATAAACTGCTACATAAGGCGTGATAACTCAAAATGCAACCTTTCAGAAGTAAATGTATAAAACATTATATAAAATGCATACTAGGTAAATACATAGAACATTTTACAATTTCATGGCACTAAATTTTGTGTATGAACATAAATTCAGACGCCCTGGAAAATTCAGAACTGACAAGTAAGGAGTTAGTGGAGTCTTTCTCCTCCTCCTCTACCGCCTAAATGAGACAAGACAAATAATTGAGAACTAATAAATCCTATTGTTCTTCGGTCTAGCGAAACAAAATGTCAAAATAAGGTAAAAGTACATTTTGAAATAGAAAATTATCCGAGAAAGTGTTCGCAAATGAACATAAAGAACACGAATCAAATTTAGGCGCTTTTATCTTGTATATTCTCTAAAATTATTTGTTTATTTTATCTATTATAGGTATGATATTTCGGTGCAGATTAGTTACAACCAGACTGCCCCGAGCGTTCTAAAGTTGGTATCCAAGATCTGTAGAAATCTCACAAAATGCTTGTTCTGTCAAAATACCAGCCTTCCATATTAACGTAATGCATGTATCTCGGTACTTGTCAGACAGTTAGTAACTTCAACACAAAACTTGCATTGCCATTTCAGTTATGATATTGTTTAAGTCTGGTTGGTTTTAGAATTCAGATTTTTTCAAGTTAATTACATTTTTGAAAACATCAGCACATCTTTTGACGTTATTGTTTTGTCAGTCTTCCGTTTCATTCCAAATCCATCGTACTTTTTCAATTAGCTTCAGTGAAAATTGCTAAACATTTCTATTGTTTTGTAAATGTCACTTTCGTCATTACAATGTAGCTTTGTGTGTTTAAATTAGTTTTTAGCTAATGTGTCTCGTCAATATCAAGCTAGAAAATTCAAAGTTACATAATGCTTTTCACCAATTTGCAAACTGAAGCTGAAATTACTTGCTATTTTCGTTACGACTATTTGCTAATATTTATTGCAGTATAAGTGTAATTAGTCTCGGATAATTACATACATTAACATAGCTAATACCAGAACGACTTAATAAATGCTATAGGATTATATTGACCGATGCACTGATTGAGAACTAGTAGGGCATGTCGTTTGCACAAATGTTCCGAGAACCTCTTTGAATACATGTAGAAACGGCGTGTTATATTCTTCATATTATTCACAATTATTCATAGGGAAATATAGAATATTATTCAGATGAAACCCTTGGTTCTCAGTTAGGAATATGGACTCGCACCTCGCCGTCTGCATCGTCTGCACCCTCTGCATCGTCTGCACCCTCTGCATCGTCTGCAGCCTCTGCATCGTCTGCACTAGTTCTCGGAATACTTGTGCAGACGATGTGCCGTAAACTAAGACATATACATATATTAATACCATTTTTATTCCTATCTGATCGGCGCACGACTCCGATGGAGATTTATTAAAATAACTTTTTAACAATTACCACCGTGAAGATAATGGCTTACGCACAATTTCCTAGCTCAATAGTACAAGACTTTTCCGCAAACTCTTACATATATATCCTCTAGCAGAAGTTTGTTCCTTTTTTAAAAAATCTTTATCACATGGCATTTTCTATAAGAGGGACAGAAAACAATATTTACTATAATATGACAAAATTGTACAATATATTTAAAATGTGGACATGAAAGTTTCGGCAAAGAATTTATTGCTACGGTCACATAACTTTTGTGCGGATATCGTGACCAAGAAAGCGAATGTGCATGAAACAAAATTCGAATTTTAATCGCCAACGTATAATTATATCAAGGAGGCAACTACAAATATATTAAAGCGAATTACAGACACAATGCATTTTAATTGACTGACAGAATATGATTTATCTGCTCATAGATTAATATAATCATACATTGAACATCTAAGCGACAATTAAGTGTAAGAAGAAAGTGTTACATCCAGAGCAGAATGGGGACTTCAGATCTTTGGTGCGAAACACTTGTTTATCATAATCTATTTTCATACACTGCCCTTTTGGTAAGGTAGACACAGCTGTACACATAACAATATGATAGCTCAATAAAGGAGGATAAATTCCCATCGTGATTCAGATTACAGAGTACTCTAAAGATCAAATACCATTTTATCATTTTAATGATAAAATGTCAAGGAAGCTTCAATGCTCAATCTGTTTTGACTTGCCGATTGCTAAATTTGCTACAAATTAAAGTCGTGAATAAGTAGCCATGATATCGTGCCATGTAATGATGTTTTATCGTACCTAAAGTGATGTTTACAATGGTCGTTTTGATATTCTTTGTTTATGATACTGAATCCTTTTTTTCGTCTGTAAAAAAACCTTCCTTAATATTTACATGATTGAATATCTATCTGGTAAAACCGGAACCACAAGTTTGAAATGTTTCTCTTTTCACATCTTATTTTCTATATAAAATTGTATTGATGTATTCATTTTGGAATGGAAAAATTATAACAATACAATGTCGAAAGATAAAACATTTCTTCTTGCTATAGTTGTCTAATCTCACTTCTTCGTTACAAAGTTTGTAATAATATAATCTAAGAGTAGTAAATAAACCAAGCTTGGCGCAGAGCTAGGACTCTTAGACTACTTTAAGGGTAAATTACAGTGTTACGACATTGAGAATAACTAAGTACATGTACATTTCTTTGTGTAATATTTGGGACCAAATATTCACGATAATTGCCTTAAAGGCATCTTGAAGATAACTGGGTTCAATTTTATAAACACGGTTTAATGATAGACAAATTCTTAACCAACACCAATATACTTCATCAACCCGTTCTGTTAGATGAGCTCATGAAGGGCCCATTAAGACACCAAAGTAAAGAAAATCCCTCTTAAGACTGTAGACGTTTCAATCATTTGAGTTCTAGTTTTACTTCTCCGACGTAATCATGTGAAGGGCTAAGGGTCTCTTAGTTCCATTCACTGATAAACGTACTTTTAAAATGGTAAATAAATAAGCAACAATGTGCTTCTAAAATAAAAGAAGACTTTCCAATATGTCGTTTTCTTGCCAAAATATGGCGTTTTTAATAATACATTTTATTCCAAAATGTGTTTTAAAGTGCTGCATTACAGCTGTGTCCAATTACCAAAATTACACAACGAAGGCTAATACATTTATTAAGGACCTAATAGATGCATTTATTGCTCTTTCTTTTTGTACAGTTTGTTAGCTTTTAGCAACAGTGATGCCAAATAAGGAAAAGTAATTGAAGACAGAATCATGATATATTGGCGTCTAGCGTGCCAGAAAGCAGTCGCTGAAACATATTCAGATATATTAACTTATCATATATCAAGGTATTATTTAAAGATAGATCATAATAATTGCTTTTATAGCTCTTGATGGCATGCAAACGTAATTCAATATTAGACAGAAAATACATAAATTCTCGAATTGCATTTCAGTATATGCTGAGTTTCACAAAACATGCCATATTCTGCAACAAGAAATTCATTGTTTTACTGTCTCCATCATTTGTAAATGTTGAAATGTTTCTGCAACAACTACTATAATTGTTCTTTTTACAAGTAAAGTCTTATGATCGATGTTTCTGACATACGAATATATTGATGCAATACTGATAGATCGTAAATGTATAATCATACAGCAATTCATTTAGCTTCATGCTTAAGTAACGTACCGAAAATTCAGATTCATTTATTTGTGATTAGTTACAATTCATCGAAATTATATATTTTAGTGCGTAAGCAAAGCAGTAACTGTACGAAACGACAGCTATATAGATAGTCCCATGACGTCAATTATAAGTAGCTCTAATTTTACCCAGAGAGATGTCTTACCGTATGGTTAAGAAATGACATTTATATGTACCAAGAACATTAATAACTCTGCTTTTCGAATCGAAAAGTACATGTTAAAATAAAGCGCAGTATTTTTGTCAATGATATTGCTCGATAAGTAATACTTTCTGGCAACTCTTTATCTTGAAAACAAAGTTTATGATAATCTTAAAGCAACACAATATTTGAGTCCACAATAAGTTATTTTTAATCATATTTCGTATTACATTGATTCGTTATATCTGCATTGAACTTATGTATAGCCTATCTAACTAATGTTTATTAACATATGTGTGCATATACAGTGAACTCCGTTATAACGAACTTGGGACCATTTTAATGTGTTCCTTATATCCTGAGTTCGTTATATCCATAGCACATTTCCATATAAAATAATGAAAAAAAAAACTCGGGCAGAGAAAATATATTCGTTATATCCGGGATTTCGTTATATCCGGAGTCGTTATAACGGAGTTTTCTGTACATCGTTTGCTTTATCGGATTGAAGCTGTTAGGCACTTCCTTCAGATAGTTAAGAAATACTTAGGGCTTTAGTAAATTGAAGCATTCCCCGGAGGTGATGTGCCTGGCGAATAATTCAGAACCAGAAGTAAATGAATCGTAGGCAAATTCCCCAAAATGCTTCAATTTCGATAAAGCATTACAAGACATTAGATATTTCGATTCTTAGAAGCCGATTTTTTAAAACTATCTTAACTACTTTGGACCTTTTTTCAGTTCGGCGGTAATGTGAAAAACAGCATAAATAGTAGCTGTTGGAATTCATCCCCTATTCGGGCAACCATTCAAGATACCAAACATAACTATATTATACAAACTTCTTTTAGTTAAATCATCTAATACATAAAATATAAAAAAAGAAATACCTGAGTGACATTATGCCGAAGACGTCGATTCAGAACCTAACAAGCAGCCAATCGATTTAAATGCGTACCGTTAATTTGAACTGTACAACGTTTTAACGTGGAGTAATGACGTCAGTTTGATGACGTAAACGTTTTCATTCATAGTTTTGTCTTCCGGAATCAAAACATGGTATGACTGTTAATCCTGAATTTCTTGGCCTTTTTTAAGGAAAACAAGGTGAGGGTATTCAAAGGCTTACTTGACGCAATCAAAAATAATATTTAGGTTCTTAAACAAATCTTTTTCATGCGACTGATGTATGTATACTGATATTATTTCCATTTCTATATTTTATTTTTGCGCTGGAGTAAATTAGAAAAGTCGGAAGGAGCTACTTCCATGTCCGAAACTCCGCCTATTTTTCCGAGTGCTTTAATCATATTAATGCACTCGAATTGACTATAGAAATATACCGTAGGCATATTAGAATAAAAAATATTAGCTCTAGTAAATAAATGGGGCTGATACACTTGTATTCAAACAGATAGTAAAAGAATCGTACAAATTCCTCAAAGAATTGGAAGTTCGATCAGCAGATTACAAAAGCTATTAGTTGAATTGACTGTGTCTGCATTTTCAAATGTTTTATTTATTTGCAGAGCTTTAAGAGTGCAATTTACGCATTAGTGGTGATTTGCCTGTCGACTCTGAGAAACACATTCCTGAATGATAGGAATTATTTACTTTACGTGATTTTGCAGTGTTAGCACTATGTGTACAATTTGCAAATTTAAATTATGTTTACCGATTGTATACTTTGATAGATTTGAGATCTTTTCCGTTTAGATAAAATGAACTTTCGTTGGAACATTGGACCATGCTGAGACTGGATATGTATAAATCAACACATTTAAAGAGAAAGACAGAACTATCATAACTAAAGTAAACACGAATATAGATGCAAAGGTTCTAATATGCTCTTTAATGAAGTATACCTTGTAAATGATATTGTCATAAAGACGGTTTGGTTGAAAATCAATTTCATGTTAACTTTTCAATTTTAAATGTAAGTATAAGTGTTTAAGTATATAAAGTGCCACTGAATTTCCATTGTTTAATAACAGTCTTTTGTTATATTATCTTTACTGAGGAAGAACGTGAATCTATTGAAATAACACTATTGAAGCTATGCTGTATACGATGATAGAAAACATGAAGAGAATATGCAGTGTTAATAATCACTCAAGCATGCCTTGCTTTTGAAAACTGCGGCTTTTTATTTTGAGTTTCTAGACATATAAGTGGAAAGGTTTGTATAACTGTTCCATTAAACCTATCCATACCAAACGCCTTGTACATACTTAATGGGCTTTTATTACCAAGACAGGTAACTCCTCCTCAAAACCTTTATAAACATTTCTTTCCTTGCGTTACTTTTAAAATCGAAGTACATGTTTTAAATATACACAACAACATTTTTGTCATTGTTATTGCAAAAAATAAGAAACGCTTTCTTGCAACACGTTGACATTAACCTAGGACATGAATTCGAAAGAAAATGGATTGTGCTAGGGTGAATAAATCTCAGTTTCTAATAATCCGTTACATTACCTTTATCTGTAAATGCAAAGTGATTATATCACACAATTTTATAGCTTACTACATGTTAAAAAACAGAACGTCTGGAAAGATGAATATGTATTAGAAAATATCTAAAGATTTCTAATTTCGGTGTCAAAAGTATAGATACAAAAAATGTTGGTAGGGACAGTGGAAAAAGACAAGTTAAATAAATTTATTTTCTTTAATTGGCAATTGTGTCAAACTACCTGCTATACTCTACCAAACGCTGTCCATTAGTGACTTTGAAATTTAGTTTAAGTTGTATATTCATAGTTAAAACGGCTTAAGTACTACATGTTCTGATATGGCGGTTGCCAAATTGACAAATATAGGAAGAATCATGAAATATATATGTACTTGCATTTTCACTAGTTTTTTAAATAACATTTGTACTGTGTGGAAAATCCCTATCCCTACCCACTTTCTGAGCATTCTGTAACTAAAAAGGCCCTACAGCATCCATTGGATTTTGACAAGGTTAAGGGCCAAGAACTCCGTCCATGATTATAATGTTGAACGAAAGTCACATTTACTTGTTCAGCAATAAACACTAAAGAATACGACAATAAACAACACTTTTGATAAAAAAGAAATGTCGAGCGTTCTGCACAGAATAATAAACAAGAAATTAGATACTGTATGCTAAGCCATAGTAGCTATTTTTTTTATAAAACGGGGGATAGGTCGGAAAGAAGTTTCAATGTTATCATAAGTTCATAGAAATAAATGTAATCATAATTTGTTTGAAGGACATCACCTTGTACTTAAAGCTATGTATAATACTTTTCAAAATGACCGGAAAAAGTATGGTCAAGAAATGTTCTTAAAACATGACAAATTTTAAGAAAATTAAAAGAAAAGGAGTAATGCTCAACTATTTCTTTTAGTCTATACTAATTTGTTTAGTTCGATTGTGAAGAAAGCTTTGAGCTTATCGAGTCACTCTTGAGTCCGCTTCCTGGGAAAACCAGTAATGGTGTCATATGAGGAGGTACGGTCGTGACCTTGGTCGGGCTCGAACCCGCAATCTCCGGTATGAGCAGCAGACACCTGAACCTCTACACCACCGCTTCTTTTATTAGTGGATACAAACAAACAATATTTTACAAAATTGTTGGAAAATCATTTTATGTCTGGGTCAATCAAAAAAGATTTTGTTACTTTCAAATATGTTCAATAGGAATAAAACTGTTCTATACATTTATGATTTTTAGCTTTAACTTTCACAATAATTATTTTAATGATGCTAAACCATTGATGAATGTATTAAAACTAATTTGCAATGGTAAAAGAAGTGAAGAGTATCATCACTTCAAGAAAATATAAAACTTTAGTTGATCTTTTTTAAAGCAAACGCTGGCAGATCAATCCTCACAGGAAAATAAATCAAATGTATTTCTGTGTAACTATGGTAGGAAAGGACTAGTCATTGGTACAACATGCTTATCAAATGATGAGCAAAAAGAAAAATCAAATTGCAGTACAATTGTATTTGTTTTATCATGCTCTTATGTTATTAGACATCAATTCTGAAAGTGAAACAATGATGAAATATGCAAAATAAACTTAGTGTTTTTTCTTAAGTGTACCAAACAGACCTTGCGTAATGCAATGCTATCAGTTGTGGCAAGCTTTCGCTTTAAAAAAGTCTTCCGGCAAACTTTTTCGTCCTGTAACCATGCTTTTAATGTTAGAAATATATCGCAGTATTTTTTTCAATGATATTGCAAACATTAGAAAGACTTTCAAACTCATTTTCGTGAAGAAACAAATTGAATACGAAAGAAATTAATATGTCAACATTGTTTTAGAGTGAATACAACATTATCCTATCAGTAAATTTATTTTAATACTATAGCAGTACATTCAAAGAGATCCTGGGACTTTAACTGTTATTGATATTGGCATCAGTCGTAATGGAGCCCGCCCAAAACTGCTTCTATTTTCTATTACAAAATGAATATGTGTCTTCTAATGTCATTATCAGATTGTGCAAAACATATCATTTGTTGCCTATCGGTGAGGTTAATGTCTGCACGACAGATTGTTGATATGTTTTATGGCTTCTCAACGTAATGAACTGATGCAGTTTAACATCATTCTCAGATTAATGACTTGCAAAACTTACAAATCAATGTTAATTTGTGACTTCCGTATTTACAGATTGTACGAAGATTGTCGATGTTTCTTCAGAAACCTTTTTGATTCATTTTGGAGTTGTGATCATTAGATTACAAGAGTCATTTACTAAAGCGAATGTTGTCCATTTCTATATACTTCATCTACCACTATTTGTCCACCATTGTATGAGATAAGTGAATCAATAATGAATCATGTAAAATAAAAACAAATTTAAAATTCCTCGATATATATCCTTTGTCTGTATGTATATACGGCTATATTGACGTAAAACAACTATATGTTAAATATTTTCTAAGACAAATTACATTTGATTTTCTTTATCATACAAAGAGGGGACAGAATTCTAGCACCTCTAGTACACCAAAATATATTTTGTTTATAATAATTGATAACTGTTCTATTCTACATTTTCAGGTAAGGAAATAGTTTGTGGCATTTTTCTTTAATTTATCTTTTTATAGAATTTGAATTTATGTTCAACAGTACCTTTGAAATTCATACTTGTTAAGGATTTCCAGTCAATGACATTATATTTCATATAATTATTCTTTTTTGCTTTTGAATTGAGAGTTAATAACAGTTCTTAGTTATCATACATTACGCACTTGAGATATTTAGTAAAAGTTAGAGTTTTTTAAGTCAAATTTTAACAATTAAGAAACCCTAAGGGAGCAGCGGTAGCGAGCGACCGGGGTTCTCTTAACTGTTAAAATTTGACTTAAAAAACAAACTCCCCTAGTGTTTAACGTCATTTAACCTTTTACAGCCACGACAGAGGGCACGGACCAGAAGGTCCGTGTTGTGTTGTGGAGCTAAAGTGCTTTTATTTAGAGCACTCTATAAATAGTGATTTTGTAGGTAGTTTTAATAAAAGAAGCTTTTTTGAAATCTGAACGTTATTGGTGGAAAGGGGTAACCTAATGGTGTATTCTCTATAAATGATAGTAACGGCGAACACTTTATTTTAAAAGTAGACGTCTTAAAAGAGTTGCATGTATTGGCGCACATCTGATACTAATGTTTCAATTAAAATCTCATTTCAGTGTTACAGTAATAGTTATAAGTACATAAGATTGAGTTAGAGACAGCAGAAACAGGCAAGACAATTACAACAGACAAGTTCAGTGAAATAAAATCTAATACATATCACAATGGGATCTCAGTTATAATCCTAGATGAAAAAACCTCAAATCAGTCATATATCAAACGGATCAACTTTCGGATGAAATGTCATTACTTTAGGTTTTGGTCGTTTTGGAATCACAGCTATTCCTATTTGCCGGTGTCGTAATTGACATAGCAAGGAACAATCACTCGGCAAAGAAAACAAGACAGAAGCCTTATGAAGTATATATTAGGTGATATATTAACAACGAACAATTTCTTGTGATACATCATTAAAGCGTAGTCAATTTAGCTAATTGGGAAGTGTTCGAAAACAAAATCTAATTTCAGTGTTAACTTTGCACCTTCATACATTGATGTAATATGTTTTAGCAAGTGAAACTTGGAGTGCCAAGATAACGATTAATAGTATTTTGTGATACTACAATTAAGGAAACTTAATGTTTCCAAGACTTTGAAATATCTGCCTTTTAATCAAGCTTCATAGGTTTTCAATGGCGACTAAGGGCTGTGTAAGGAGCGATATAAGTGTTGTATAAAGCCGTAATTGCATTCCGTTGTAGTTGTTATTGCGATGTATTTTAAAACTATTGCTATTTTATTCCCTGTAATGATTAAGATTCAAGATTCAAGATTTATTCAATCATGGCATAAACATTTTATATGTCCATCGCCAATAAAACCAATGGTGTGGTTACAATATCACTTATACATACATAATGCAAGTACCGTATATATTATACTATGCTATATTGTCATGAGAAAAGTATGTAAACAATAATCCGATGTTTAGATATAACAGTTTCAGCACAATGACCTACATTGTTAACATTTGTAGTGTTTCAGAACAAATGATATGTTGCGATTGTACACTTAACCGATATTAGAAACGCAAAGATTTCCCCTGTTGAACATTTTTATTTAAATGACGCTATTGTTTTTACTTCTATTTAAGTCATTTTATGTGATGAATTATTAGAAGTTTTACAATAATTCACTTTTATATTGTTTTTGTTGTGTATGAAATTTTAATAAATTTGAAAAACGAAATTACTGTTAAAATAAATATTTTGCCACTTTTGCGTTTTTAAACCTGTTGAGTGTAGTTATGGAAACATATGTTATTTATAAATGATTTACAGTGTAAAATATGAAACAATGTACTTGACGCTGTCAATAATTATACTCATACAAAATGTTGTTCGATATATATGTTAGTGATTTCCACCTATGCTGAAGCAGTTGAAATATTTGAATAAATATACGTGTTAATAGTTTTAATCAATTTTATACAATGTTTTGTAGTTTGAGAAACAATTCCAATAGCTTCTGTTATATGACGCAGATACAGTATGTACTTAAAGATGTACTTAAAACGAATCGATAAGTTTAAGCCAGTATGTTACACAATTTGTTCCTAAAGAAAAGCAGGATCCGAAACAAATTCAGAATTCATTTAACTAAATGTCAAAGTTTGTCAAAGAGACTCATGAACATTATACTGTAGAACACTTAGTCTGTAACGTTTCTTCTGTCGCTTTCATTTGATTACATTTCAAATGAAGAAATGTAATAAATGGTAAATGTCTTGAAACAACTTAACCTAGTGTCTGGCAAAACACTTCTTGAGAAATGTTGAGAGTTAATTATTAATAACTTCTGCAAAAACATTTTCTGAAAGTTAGTCGTGTTAAGAAGTTTAAAGCACCAGACAGAATATGGATTTTGATTTTCTCACCGTTATGAGACATATGATATTTTCAGACCAGACTGAAAGATAAATAAACGATTTTGTGAAGATATTACTCTATATTTGATCTGTTAGTGTATATTTGAAACTGGCAAGGAAAGAAACTTTTAGATTCTTCAAAATCTTACAGACGGATGTGTTCAGACTTCAACTGCAAGGAGCTTTCGCTGCATCTTTGAATTATGTAAAATGTGAAATATTGATGATTGTTAACTACATTAAACATTTTATGAAAGTAATATTCAGATAAGCTTTAAGATGTTA
Source organism: Saxidomus purpurata (assembly GCA_022818135.1). NCBI lineage: Eukaryota > Metazoa > Mollusca > Bivalvia > Venerida > Veneridae > Saxidomus > Saxidomus purpurata. The sequence continues at coordinate 20,880,309 of JAFMSR010000007.1, forward strand.
AGGATAGAAACCTACAACAGAAAAAGCTTATTTAATGACGTAGACCGATATTTGCAATACCCTATTGGTCTGGAGAAATCGTGTATAATGTTTGAGTTTATAGCTATAGTTTTTATAGTTTATATCAATCTATTTAAGCTCGATTATGAAGAAAGCATGTAGCTTATAAAAGTACTTCAAACTATGTAAGAAATATGTTTATATCAGAAAAGGCACAAGTCACATATTCCACTAAAAATCAGATTTTGATTTGCACAATGGCATTTCATTACAGCAGTAGTTTATCGTATCAACTGTTATATAACACTCATTAGCTGCTCAGAGGAAGTAATTAAATGTCTTTATGATATGAATAAAAATGGTGCACAGATCTAGAAATTGAGCACATAATTGATTAAATGTGATCAGTAATGCTATGAAATGGCATTTTAATAACCAACAGAGGATACAAATAGTTGCTACGTGTAGCTTTATAATTATATATTGTGACAATTAGAAACATGTTTGTGTACAATGTATAGACATATTTGTTTTATTATATGTTTTAGATAAAGTACTGTTTGCGAGAATATTTTCACGCCCTGAAATATCGTGTGACGTAACAAAATAGGTTGGATCACTTAAACATTTTTTTTGTAGCTGATAGTTCGTAGGTCTGCTTCAATTGTTGTTTGCATCCGAGTGATTTTCTTTTACAAGTCAAGCGTAGGTTTTGTTCTGTGAATATTTCAGATTTTGACACGATAATGTTTAAAAAGAATATGAATACATGTATTTCTTTGCTTTTTAGGGTGATCGGAAAGTGTGTTCTTGTAAAACACTTTTACAGGATCATGTGTTTTTATATTCAGATACATCATGTTCTCTATTACAGATGATCACAGTTAAAGCTTTGCCCCGATACACAGTTCAAATTATCAAAAAAATAGTTCTGTATCAGTGTTTATGCAGTATCCTTGAAAAAATAAACGTAGAAACTGAAAACAAACAGTTCGCTTAGCTATCAAAGACACCATGTGTAACATATCGAATTTTCGATTATGCATAGATAAAAATCGATAAAGTATTAGCCCATTTTTCAACAACCATGAATATTAATTCAAATCAGTGTTTTACCTGTAATTTTAGTATTTCCTCGTGTCAATTTAGACAATCAGACCTGTGTAAAAAGACAACTCTGTGAATAAAGACAAAAACGGAGAAATAATGAAATAATCATCTATTAATAAAACACATGCGAATATAGAATATCTTCTGTCTTTGTACTAGCTGATTAACGTTTATTTGCTTGCAAATATAAATACGCTGTGTAGTTCTAACTGAACATAATTTCTTCTACTAATACTACTGCAAACCAACATATTCTGGCAAGACATTCAACATGTATATGTAGTAGAGTTGCGGATTTGGCATCTAAGCTGAAATGACAATGTGGTAATCTCCTTCATCTACTGGATACTCAAGAGAAATCGGACAGGCCTAATATTAATTCTCTCTCTTTTCTGCAAGCTGAAAATGCAGTTCCTACCAGAAAGAGGCACACCAAAGTCGGAGGTGACGCAGACCGGTCACTCAGAATGTTCGATATTAAAACAGAAATAGAAGTGGACACTTTACTTATAAATATATTTAACGTTTACGTTATTGATTATGGTATACTAAGATTATGATTTTAATAATATAAAGATTAATTCAGTTTTATGATAACGATTATCTTCAACAAATTACTCCCCGGATCAAAAACTTTCATCAATCGCATGAACTAGCTATTCGATACTCATTGTGTCCTGATATATGGCATAACCCTTTATAGATTTGACTATTATATCATTATTTGACTTTAATATTATTTAATAAGGTAAAAGGAAAAATTTGAAAAAAATTAGAGACTTACGATTATCTGGTCATTGCCCCCCCCCCCTCCCTCTCCCCTCTCTCTCTCCCCCCCCCTCCCCCCCCCCTCCCCCCCCCCCTCTCTCTCTCTCTCTCTCTCTCTCGACACTGTTCATTATCCTTATGTATCATATCAATATGTGAAGTTACTGTATCAACTACATCCCTTCAGTACTTTCTAAGTACCTTTTGTACTGCTCCGACCTTAAATGTAACGGACAGACAGACGGACGGACGGACAAAGCTGATATTATATGCCCTTCATCGGGAGCGAATCAGAAAATATGCCAGGCTATATTACAGAATAAAATACCCTGTAAATGAATTGTAGAGATTTTTTGACTACATTTTACTTTGCGCGGAAAAATCACTACTTCCTTTCAAGTTCTTCAGAGACAACGGTCATCAAGTTCGTGTGGCAAGATGCAGACGAAAGGGTTCAATCAGAATTCTGACCTTCGACAGTTTATGATAGAATATATTGCTATAACTGAAAATTTATACTATAATCTTATTTTGTACTGAATATAAGAACCGTAAGCAAAAATACTTAACACAATCAAATTACAAGACGACAGTCTCAGTAAAAACCAGACAAATTGGCGGTAAATTAATAAGCATGGTCTAAGACCTAGTGGCAGACAACAGAAATAAGTCCTAACTCTGACTTCTGCGCACTGTGGAATATATCTAACATAAAGTTAATACGTGTAATAAGATATCCTTGGCGAAAAACACCCGATGCTACTGCAATTGAACGATTTTCAACAGTCAAAAATTCTCAACTCCAACTTGCTCTCAACTTTCGTTGCATCTTATTTCTACTCGCTCGATGAGATCCGATGTATCGGTGCTGCACACCCGGCATATTCAAGAACCAGGGGGTGTTTTTGGAACGGGATGCATTCCGTATCTTACGCTATCACCAGTAATAAAAAATAACTAGACTCTTCTAGTCGCGTTGATCATATGGATTATCCGATACAGGCGCTAAAACGCGCTAAAACTATAAAAAATACATTGTCAACATACATGTCTAAGCTGAACAATTTATTATTGGGTTGTTATGCAGTTGACATTAAAACAGAACGCATGCTAAAGATCATTTTAATCCCATACTCCGAAAAATGTTTTGTTTTGTTCGGGGTCTGAAGAAGCCTCTGCTCGACCGTCTTTAACTATTAACAGTACTTTGATTCTGTGTGTTTGTATAAAAATATATACTTACATCTGCAACAAAGTGCCTTTAACATATTTTCAATTTCTAAATGGTGGTGAGTAATTTCTTATAGACTAGGTGTTGATGTTTGTAACATTTAAGAAGGCATAAAATTCGACTCAGTTTTACCTTTATCTGTTTTGCCATATTACACGAGTATATGCCAAAATCAGTAATATTCGATGCTTTTTAATCCTTTACCTTGTTTAGCGTTAACTCTTAATGTTCCTCTTTTCCTTTAGAAACATGTATTTATTCACTTATTGAAAACTGTTTGAAAAGTGTATGAAGTATTCAATAACAACTCTAAAAATCGATGGCAATTGCTACAAGCATATAAAATTGACTCATTTAAGGTAGTATGCGACCTTTGTCCGACGTCAGACGTCAAAAAGCGAGTTTTCTCCGATTGTTATGAAATTTTGCCTAATGGTACTTAAACGCATTGCACGCATTGTGATCGTTTTATTTTTTTTATTTTTTTTCATTTTACATTTCGTTTCCTAGCAACGCTACGTCGGATGTCGGTGGTATAAAATCGACGTTTTAAATGCATACCTGGTTCAAATATGACCCTAGTGTAATTTTAATAGCACCATATGCTAGCTCTCCACCTGGGGAATACATACATATAAAGTTTTAGATGCTTTATCTGTCAATTTTTCCAGCGCAAAACGTTTAATACTGAAAATCCGCCCATTTCTTCACCCGAAATTGTGACTCCTGACTCACTTTAAGGTTAGTTTTGGTCAACGAAACAAGATTCAATCAACTAACGATTCACACGGTGATTTAACGTAGATCCTAGCAAATAACATCACAAATTCAAAAAGGGGGGTCTTCGGGGATTTTTTTTCACAAAATTGCAATCAAGTAAAGTTTGGACCTCAAGAAAAATGATGACGTCACCTGACGTCATTGTGTGATTTTGTGGCCATACGTGATTTTAAGGTCCGCTTACACATAGACAAACGTTGGAACAGCCTTCCTTTGATACGCAAAAGTAGGATAATCACTATGGAGTAAATAAAAAAACAGATAACGATACCTATAATTTACATAATCAAATTGAAACGTCTATTTTATATATATGCACTTGCATATTTGCTGTTACTGCAAATGTGTTTTGTTAGTTTTGCTTAAAAGCTATCCCTAAAACAAAATACTTTAATTAGCTTATTTCTGTGCCAAATGACAGTTGAAAGAAATGACGTTAATTACGTCATTTGTTATGATTAGCCGTTGTACCGGAAGCAGACAACAATTGGACGCAGACGAGAAGGCCAGTTGAAATGTTTGGATAATTTGAGAAAAATTCATATTCTTGTAGAAGAAAATATCGGGGCATTGGTGATAATCAAGGTAACTGTAATGGTCAAGGCAAAAGAGTGACAGGTTAGTTTATATTTGACATATGGAACTTTCCTATTTTCCCGATAATCGATTAAACGCGGTTTTTACACATTAAACAAAGAAGGGAAATATCGGTTTAATCCTTATCAATCAAAACACGTTTAATTAATCGTTTTTGCTCCAGTCAGACAAATAAAAATAATTTTTTCTCTTGATAATGGTGTAACCTTTAAAAAGATTAATATGGTCTTTCGCCTACCTTTTTTTTATTTAAAAAAAGTACCACCGTATTTTCCGTATAAATTTGTAAGGCTTGCATGACTTTTAGTCAATTTGTTGGGTCATTTTTCTTAATAGTTTGACCCATATAAAGAACATCATTTAAAAGATCGTTTTTGCTTCAGTGATATCGGCAAGGGAATTATATCAACTACAAATTGGTGTAAAATAAATGAAATATTTGTAGGATTTCGCTTACCTTTACAATATTTGTGATAAGCACAGTCACTTAGAAGTGTAATCGTTATAAAGATCGGGTGCGTTCGTAGTTTTCACGGAAGTTGTCGAATTATATCTTATTAAAATCATGGTGATTTTGTACGTCTTGTTGCTTTAAAACGTAAGGATGGCATAATGATATAAAGAGGAAAAAAGTGAACGATGATTGTACCGATTTAAATGTTAGCTCGGTACCCTTTATCCATGACATGTGTAAATTAAATGAGTAGATTAAAAGGACTGCATTTGGTTAAAGTTAGATATGTATTGTAGCAAATTGACTTATTTTGAAGCTTGTTTTAACTCAACGTAAACAGGCAGATGTAACACCTGTAAAAAAAAAAAAAGAATTTGTGCATAATTTTGACACATTTTCACGGGATATAGTCTTACTCATTTTAAATCATAGAGTGGTGTAATGTCACACAAACACACATGCGTGCATATGTCACTTTCAAATTGTGACGCTTATTTTATACATGTACAAAGAATTTATGTTCAGAGTCCTTACGTCCGGGTAGATCTCACCTGTCATAAATGTGATGTTGGTGTTTTTTTGCTATGTGTGCACATTTTGACAATTGCCGACAATAAATATATGCGTGTCTAGTCGGTTTTGCGCGTGAGACATTAAATTGTAATCTAATATGCACTCTGCACAATGAGGGATTCAAAAGGTTGGGATGGTTTTAGATTTTAATCTGCATGCAGAAAAAACCTCAAACAAACATCAGGATTAAATAACTGTATTTAATATGAAGAAGCCGCCATACGCTAATGTGAAAGAAACCTGACTAAACTTTAAATTGATGAAAGTTTAAAATCTATCACGACATTTTTTGTGCATGAAGATAAAATTTCAATTTGATTTTTTACAAAGAAAAAGCTGGGACGAATTATTGCTCTAGGAAAAAGGCAACTCGGCACTTTAGTAGCATAGTTGAATCAAAAGCAGTTTTGTCCGCTCTAAATACTAGTAAAAACGAGGACATGTAATATCTTATCTTACTTTTTATTCACTTCTTATGAGCTTACCTAATACTTTAACACATTGACAAACAATTTAAAAAGACGGAAGTATACTTCTGTCAACGATTCTTTCTTTCATTTACTCCATCATGTCACAGGTAGTCATTTAATCTTGTAACAGTTTAACTTGATTTACTTTGTGTCTTGGCAAGTGCCATATCAGATGAAACGAACAAACAAGAAGGCCAAGATGGCCATATATTGCTCACCATGCTACCATTTGCTATAATACAAGGTCATCAATAGCAGAAAGGGTCAGTTTTAACCTAATGGTCATGATTTAAACATTCTTGGTTGAGTTGGTTTCAGAAATAAAGACTTTTAAAGTTTTTCTGTATAAGCCTATGCAAAATCAAGAGACTCCCGAGTGGAGTCAATTTTGACCCAGGGGTCATGATTTGAACAATCTTGGTAGACGTTCACTAGGCAATGGCACGTGCTAGATATCTAAGCCTTGAGGATTTAAATAAAATCCCATATATTAGCTTTGTAAAAACAAGTGACCCCCGGGCGGGGTCAATTTTGACTCGGGGATCATAATCTGAACAATCTTAGTAGAGATCCACTAGGCAATGTAACATGCTAACTATCTATGCTCATAGGCCTTGTGGTTTTAGAGAAGATTTTTTAAGATTTTCTTACAAATTTCAAAATAATCCCCGACACTTAAGTGTTTCGTTCTGGCTTCTACGCATGTAAAAATGCTGTAGCGCATTTATCTCTGTAATTTATATTTTACGCTCGTGTAATTCAAAACCTATATGACTAACATAAATGCGCTAGGTCAGTCATTTTAATCTCAAAATCCGTTCAAAATTTAATCTCAAAACCCGTACAAAATTTAATTGACATTCAAATTGCACCAAACTGAAGGCACGACGTTATGACTCAACGTTCATCTTTCTTGATCCCCTAACTTTACTTGATTGCAATTTTGTGAAAAAAAATCCCCGAAGACCCCCCTTTTTGAATTTGTGATGTTATTTGCTAGGATCTGCGATAAATCATCGTTGAGTCGTTAGTTGATTGAATCTTGTTCCGTTGACCAAAACTAACCTTAAAGTGAATCAGGAGTCACAATTTCAGGCGAAGAAATGGGCGGATTTTCAGTATTAAACGTTTTGCGCTGGAAAAATTGACAGATAAAGCATCTAAAACTTTATATTAACGTATTCCGCAGGTAGAGAGCTAGCATATGGTGTTATCAAAATTTCACTAGGGTCATATTTGAACCAGGTATGCTTGTTAAACGTCGATTTTACACCACAGACATCCGACGTCGCGTCGCTAGGAAACGAAATGTAAAATGAAAAAATTAAAATGATCACAATGCGTGCAATACGTTTTAGTACCATTAGTCAAAATTTCATAACAATCGGAGAAAACTCGCCTTTTGACGTCTACGTCACTCTACCTTAATATGTATGTTCAGTGATCATTACAATACCTATCATATCTAATGATACATTTTAAGTTCTTATATATAAACGATTGTGTTCGACAGTTATTATTTTCTCATTCAGACTATAAAACCCAAGAGAAAAAAACAACCTTTTTTAAATTTATACATTGTATTTTCGATATATAAGATCTGCCTGTATGCAGCTTGCAAAGAGAATCGCAAAACGCTCTCAGTTACATAATCATTGTGTATAACCAACTCTTCTATAAGTTAGGTACTCTTCCACCTAGTAAAAGTCAACCAATCAGAATTCAGTTTATGGAGTATGTTAATCTGACAGTACTCAACGAAAGCAAAAACTAAACAATCTGCAGTACTGAAGGAAAACAGTTTTCATGCGACTGAGCAATCGTTGTAGGGTATACATGTAGGTATATACTGCATGTACAATGTACATAATCAATGGAAATTCGCTAGTCAAATACACTAGTATTTCTAAATGTTTAAACATGTATAAAACCATCGTAAATCTAACTGACTTTACCGTACAAACACCAAATTCCCGTCCAACTTATATAACAGTAATTAAGCAGTAGTTCAGTATTTCTTCATTCCAGGATATTCAGTGATCTATTAAATGTTATTTATTTACTGGCTGGCCGTCTCAAGGGCGACGGTAATTGCGGAAGATGGTCGTGTTTTCAGACAGTACAGACCATAAATAGCTCTATAAACGAGAATTACCGAGACAGAACAATACTTCAAACTCGGCAGACATCGATAAAGTTAATTTTGGCAGACCGAAACATTTGTTCTCTGCTTCTTGCGATAGCGAAAATGACTTCATCAAGATTTGATGATGCAGTTTATGCGTAGTTTACTGGCACTTCGGCTTAGGTCAAAATTCCACATTTTATTTAAGAGTGCCAAGGGAGAACGATCTCGTTAAAGGAGATCTTCAGTAAATTATATGGCTTGCAAGAAAAGTCATTTATTCGAAGGTAGTAGATCTTTGCGATATATTTAACATTTAGGTTTTGTTTAGAAGAGTTACAGAATTGAAACATAGAAGAGCAAAACGCATGAAAAGAAACGTCACCAAACAATACCTCATGAGATACATGATAAATTGATCCTAACATCTTCACAAAGTTACAACAATCAAACAACATACTCATTTATGCAGATAAAGTGATAAAATGAATGCCGAGACAATTTCATGAGCATAGGACAACATGCACAACAGATAGGAGAAACTTCAACAAATAAATGTACATTATTCACAATATGTCTATCCTCGATATAATGCAGCATTTTGCTGCAAGGATGGTTCAAGCAAACTATATATAGACTGGTATATTTTTTAAATTTTTCCTAATTGTCTATAATGGTCTGCATGTTAAAATCGCATGCAGTAAATAAAAAATTGGTCTGAAATGTGAGCCATACATATTATATTCTGTCTGCATTTTTTCAAAGGTTTGCATTATATTCTATCCAGACGTGAATTAACACTGCAAGAAGTATAGCTTTGGGAACACCGGCTATAAATGATATCTTAATAACATTTGCACGTCCAAATAAAGTATTTGTTACAGTTTACTTATGTTTCATAAGATGTCGGTAACGTTTTATTACAATATACAGCTTTGTGCACAAGGAAATGTGCCAAGGAATATTATATAATGAAATGGATAACTGTAGCACTGTAATTGAGCTGAAAGACCGAAATAGACCAATCCAATTTCCTTTGTTAAGGCTCAGTTTTCGAGACGACTGATCTAATAAGTTAACGTAGTCTGGAGTTCCTTCCCCTTATTACTACGTAACGGGCACTATCATAGGAAGTCGGGAACCAGACTACTATGAACGTACCTATATAAGCAATATAATATCAAGCGGGTGATTTACGTGATTTAAATGAGTTATCAGTAAAATATTCCACTTGGTATCTTGATACGACCCCTTCAGGTTATTCATTACTTGGTATCTTGATACGACTCCTTCAGGTTACTCATTACTTGGTATCTTGATACGACCCCTTCAGATTACTCATTAATGGACAAATGAGGCTAGACGTGGACTGTTAAGTGCAGATAGTACAAAACAATTACAAAATGAATAAAAGTAGTTACAATTTTGCTGTCTTTATTTAATAGCTGCAAATACAAATTAGTATTTTCAATGTACACCAGAATGTAACAAACAAATAAGTAAAGTTCACGCGCATGAGATGTTTGATTTGCGTGTACCTAAATCTCACTATTCACTAATAATATAGTACTTTTATCTGAAAATAACAACCCAGCACTGCCATGGAACTCTTTCTGCTTTTTATCAGACAAAACTTTATGTGCATTTAAGCCCATTCAAATACACAAAATACGAAAATATAAAAATTATCAAGATTATAATATACCGACAAGGCAAATCTCTTTTTGCTGACAATGCCACTTTTCTTACAGGTGGATCTTAGAAACCACCGACTACATTGTATCAACAAGACGACTGCATGTTTGTATTTTTGTCTGTAATGTTTCTAACTTAATCTTCATGAAAATAGTGACATATGTAAAACCGCTCTTTTGTCAATTTGATAGTTAATATAAAGTACTGCCAGGACAGAATGTTTCAACTGACATTTGATTGAGCAAAAATTACACGTTAGACTTATGGTTCAAACATACATTATCATCACGTAAAAAATGTGCTACACGTGTCTATTGTATGAACATTAAACAATGTCTTATTGTAAACTGACAAGTATGTAAAATCGCAATCTCTAATTGCTGAATTATATGCATAAAATGTATTCAAAAGTTTGTTGAGTGAGAAAAACGGATTGAATGAAATTTAATGTATCAAGCTATACGGTCTTGTAAACTCTTTAGGACAAAGACCTATCGCTTAAGGAATTATTATCAAAAGACAAAGTGTGTTGTCTCAAGGTGATTCATGTAAGGTTCAAGCTGCTTTCCCCTTCACATGACGACACCCGAAGCTCTATATAAAGATTTGACGTAAAAGGGTAAAACTGGAAAAGTATTGATGCAAAGCATCAAATACGCAGCAAAATGGCTTTCAATAGGCAAAATGACAACACAAGGAGCTACCTAAATCGTATGGCGTGAGAATGTTACTTTGAACTATTGTTTGATAAAAACACGTCCTTTCCCCACTGTATTTCAAGATATCTGGTGCCTGTAGGCCTACCTACAGTATTTATTTAAAACAATAAAACATATTTATATAGGAAGCAATTCACATACTTGGACCCCTTTACTATTTGTTCGGAAAAATAACTATCACTTCTTTACTGCGTTAAACACGCCGATTACCTTCCATACTTTTTGCATCCGAATTGGATTGTGCCCTTCAACAACCATTGGAACTTTTTCCTACGTTAATTAATATAGTGCGATAAAATCAAAATAAAATATTCCTAACACTCTTTTTTATGTACAATCAGTTTGATGTAAAACTTTAATGTTGACACTTTATTTTCAAAATAATGTAAATTATTTTAACAAACAATAATCATTACTGTACACAGCAAATATTTCTTTTGTGGTCACTTGCGTATTAATCAGCTGGAAAAGTCTGATTAAAATATAGATATTTTGGTCTTAATTTCGGAAAATCGGCTAGAAAAATGATTTAAATCAGCGTGCATTGTCTCTTTCCAAATAGAATTATTCTTTACGCAATTGTTCATATTGCTTTTATAAAGGCAGAATTTTTAAGGCAAACTTTCAACTTGAAAGACATCGTTTTAGTAACAGACAAAAAATTCAAAAACAATTTCATTACAACGCCACTTTAATATTCAAAATCTTCGACATGCGAATAGGGATATGATTATAGAATGCTGCACTTCAGTGCGGCGCCAACTACAACATATAAACAGAAAATGGAAATGATAGCTGCGTAGGATGTATCACAACCTCTTTCCGCTATGTTTTTGACTTTTGCAAATGCAACGTCTAATTATACAATTGATATTTTGTAGACATATTGACTACAATTGATTGTAATTTCTTGCTTATGACATACATCATAATATAAACGTCAGTTATGATGTGTTTATTCATTCACTTGTGATAAAAACTGCAGACTTCCGTCTTCTAATTTTAATGAATATGGACTTTCCTGTGCTTCTCCGCATTCTGAAAGAAAGGTATACAGTAAACAGCTAATTTAAAACTGGAACATATACTTTTTAGGACTCATTGATGCATTTAAAATAGGTATGAACATAACACAAACTCTCGAGTAAATATCTTGCATGTAACCAATGTGAGAAGCTTTAGAATAAAAAACGATCTTAATATGTTGTGGAAAACATCGTTATTTTGAGATTTTAAGCACTGTAATGTACATCTATTGTATCTCATATTATAAAATGAAAAATAACATTGCACTGTCACGTTAATATTATAAATAATAAAACTGATGGTTATGTTTAAACGATTTATCTAAGATAACATAGATCATGCCTTCCATAGCATTTATTAAAAAACATCATCGTACCCGCGCACCAAGTGAAAACCGAGCTCTCATATAAATGCATTATTGAAGCTCTCTTCATATTTTAATACTTTATATCTATGTTACTCCATACGCTTGGAAACTATTTATTTTTACTATTGTTCTAGCAATATTTTAGAAGTTGTGTATTACACATCCAAAGTTTTAACTTTGTACGCCGTACACGTATTAAGAAATTACCGAAGGTAAATGGTATGTTGGATTTTCATTTTCGCGGAGTGATCAATAAATATTTGAAGGTTGGAGATTGGTTAGAATTTTCAAATACTGATAATGTTTCGTATGCTAAATTTTATTTGATTAGATATTTATTCACAGGGGCCGTTGTTAGATATACACGTATGAAAGTGACTACACTGGTAGTATACGTTGGCCTGATTGGCCTGATCAAATTGAGGGTAAAGGGATTTGACTCAGATTAATTTGATGATGGCACATGACAAACAAACAATGTGACAATTTGATTAATATAAAATCATATGCAGTCTTTCGTGAAACTTCCCCCATACGATCAAATTAAAGCATGTAATTTTTACTCCAATCAAAGCAAAATCGTCGATGCACTTTTATACGCCATTTACAGACGATCTTCACAAAAACAACAGGTATTGCTGAAGATGAACTTGTTCAAGAGTTATCACGCAATAAGAAGTGTTATAGTTCTACCAAAGACCATTTCAATTTAAGGAAATTGTTTTGATTTTGCGGACATTGTTATAATTATTTCCTTATCTTATCAACACAATAGTTTATATTAAAGGTACATACATAATAAATCTAATTCAGTGAGACCATACTTACGACGTACGCACCAAAATCTGGCAAACATTAAATGTAACAGCACTGGACTCAAAATTCGACTTTATTATAAAAGAACACGTTGATGTGAAATATGGTGGAGCAGATTATTTGAAATAGTGATAAACACATCGAGATATTCGTCGACTGAAAGCACTTGTTTTGCCGTCGAGTTTTGTGACACTTGGACTTATCTAACTTGTATCACACGTGCTACGCCTCCAAAACTTAAATTGTGGTTTTTAATCATGATATCTTTTCTACTAAACCTGATTAATAAAAACTTTACATGTACGAAAATGAATGAACATTGACCAAAAATAAGGTTTTACTTTATTAAAAATTATACTAATAAAACGAAACTTCTAACGCACCTTTTACGCTCACATTTTAATGGTCCCAAGGAGTTCGTTATAAACGGAGTTTACGTACGTCAGCACAGTAATTCGTTTTACTGAAACCCTATAATGGAAATCAGGTTAAAGAACAGTCTAAATTACTTGCTTTTATAAGTCTGATTAACTGAATTAAGCAAATATTCTTTATAGTGTTTTGCAAAGATGTTTGTTTATCTAACAATCATTAATTATGACCTGTTTCTGTACCGCCTCTTGACCGAATGTTTGTTTTTTGATGATACATGTACCTTCTTTTGAAAATAAGGAAAAATAATAGTCTGAATTACTCCATGGCTTTGTATTGTATTTTGTATTCAGTTGCTTTGCTGATAAGAATTGTAAGTACGCTTAAAGATGTTTGTTAACAGTTTTCGGTGTAATATTGTCTTGGATTCTTAGAATATAAACAGGAAATTGAATTAACAGCCGCATCAGAAATTTGTGTTTGCGTTAAGTTATGCCAATTTTTTTTCTGGAATAGGATTTTGCAAAATACGACATCCAGTTATAGAAACAATATCTTTGCAGACGGATTGACAATAAATAATATCCCTTTCGTGCTGATGATATGACATAAAACATTTTCAAAGATGCCAATACCAATTATCATGTCTGGTCACGCACCTTTATTCAAATTGTTATTCTTTGCCGGATTGAATTTAAAGCCGCTCGTTCTCAGATTTTGATAAAAAAATACATTTCTTCAAACAGGATGTAAATAACGTATTTTAGAACATATGGTAATATAAAAAGGCTCCAGTATAAATTCATGACACGTATATTTCTAACGTTTTTGAAATTTTACAATATAAACATATAGTGTAGCGGTGCCGTGTAACCGACATTTTCCATCGATTTCTGCAACTTCCTACCTAGACTTTTGCTTACTTTTTTTCTAGCCTTTAGTTTTATATTTATGAATAAGAATGTCAATTGTTTTGAAAAATATTTTTTTGAACGGTAACTGAGAGCGAGCAGCTTTAAAAACTAAAGTAGTATTATATTGTTTTACCAATAAATAAGTTATACTAAATATGATTAGAGAAAAATACGAATTTGGGCCATTCGAATTTAATGCTTTAAGCACAGTCATGTACAAACATGCAAATAAAAGATTAAACATTCAAATTCTCATAAACACTATTTTTTTCGTTAATTATTTAACATTTTGCAAGTATTTCAGCAAACAAAACATTCCGAAGTTTCAACTTTTTATCAAAGAAAATATGTCCTATTCTGACCCCAGTTTAGTGAATTCCCTGGAAGGTCAAACAGATGACAATTTTGTAAAACTGATTTGTTGACTGCTGATAAGTTGAAAGAATTCTGATGATTTGATCAAAGGGTGATTTACTGCTGATACAGCTGCTCTTCGAAGAAAATTGTTGGAGGTAATAATCACGGATAGCATAAGATTTGTTTTAATACCTTTAATAACTGTATTATTTGGTTTAAGGCAACAGATGTCAAAACATTTATCTTACTTTACTTGTAGAGACTGTTAGAAAATATCTTTAGACGGAGTCATCGTATATGCATCGTATATGTATATACATGTATATCTTGGCACATAATGCGCCTTTACACTAAACAGTGTCTGGGCTTATATGTTCTACAAAATTCGATTGACATTCCATCATTCGTTTCGTTGTTACACGTGTAATATGTATTATGTTACCCACTGTCGGATCATTTTGTTTCTAATATCGTCACGAATGGTTAATGGCTAAACTAATAGCCTTAAATGACTTTTGTTTGCGACTAGACAAGAAGCTTTTCAATAATAAAAATAGAACAAATTGGTGCATGGCATCGCCTAAACAGTTAGCTGAATGAATTAGATGAATGACATTTTCAAAAGTATCCGACAATCTGATCAGTATTCTTAGTATACAGGTGTATTGCAACATACACAAATGTTTGATTCCTGTCACTTGACGCCTTGTTTTATAGTAGTTTAATTATGTTCAGAACATTTTTTTGCACATCGTACATTAATCTTCAAACTTTCATAAACGCATCAATATCTACAGTATACATTACCCTCTTTACAACAACACTAAAGGGAAAATCAATTTTTGTTTGTTGTGGAGAGGTTGTTGCTCTAGAGGGATTAATTTGTTCAGATATTACTGCTTTGGGAAATAAAACATCTGTCTTTGTAGAGAGGTTTTTGCTCTTCGGGGGTGTTGTTTAGAGAGGTTGGCCTGTACTTCAAAGACTTACTTAGTTGTGTAAGAAACTCAAAACTTGCTCCAACTTCTTAAGATAAATATAAGTTTATTCCGGTATAAAATGCACATATAACATGGCAACAACATGAGGATGCAAATAACAACAGTTGACATGCTATATAATATGACATGCATATTTATGAGCCATGAAATGCACACCAGGGATAACACAAAAGGGGGAAACGCTTCCTCTTATTTCATTGCAGTCCCTGATATTGTAGGCATGACACAGAAAGTCATGTGATTTAACTAATAATAGTTATTTTTAACTTGTTTGGAACACATTGAGATCAAATATATCACAGTCAACGCTACTTAATATATCACACTGAAAAGTTACTTATATCACAATGAAAAGAGCATCACAGTAAGTCATCATACCAATCCTTACAATAAAACCAGTTGTAGATGAACTGTCATTTACATTTTACATAAATTAAAATTAAATGTTTCTAAAAACTTTTAAAGTAAGCTGGCCATTAAATGCACTTTGATTGATTGTTTGAACTTTTGAGAAGACTGTATATCCCTAAGCACCTGTGGGAGACTATTCCAAAGGACAACCCCATTAAATGCAAATGACTTTTTACCAAAACTGCCAACTTTTGGTAAGCTGTAACGCCCAGTTTCACTAAACGTGTAGCAAGAATCAGGATGGGAGTGCACAGTCACTCTGGATCGTGTACTGCGATCGTGTGTAGAGCTAATGGATAAAATATGCTCCTTAAGATAATCTGGGGCCGTGCCTGTGTAATCTTAAATATGCATGGTTAGTTTCCAACAGATAACGACGAACTGCATTGAAATGACAATTACTGAAACACTAGTTATGTATAGTTTGAAACATGCATTAATGTAGATCTGATCTTGGCAATTGAATCATATGTAAGTTAAATATACTAATAGTATAGTACAGATAAAATTAGCAATTTAGGGGCCATATAATTGAATTCTATGGACAAATAATCATATATAAGTTAAATATACTGATAGTATAGTGCAGATAAAAATAGCAATTTAGGGGCCATATAATTGAATTCTATGGACAACTAATCATATATAAGTTAAATATACTGATAGTATAGTACAGATATAAATAGCAATTAAGGGGCAATAAAATGGAGTTGTTAAGGGTTTTGAATCAATTTTTAGGCAAAGGCTAGTACAATGTAACACACACATGTTTATATATATGTGCACGATTTGATTTCAGTAGTTCTATTTTAGACATCTTTTTCCATATAGATCTTGATGGATGAATTAATGGACAGTAAAAAGTCACTGTGGCTTTTACTTTGATAAATCATTTTACAGTGCATATTTGCCCAGAATTTTATCTCTCCCAAATAAGACAGAAATAATCAGCTTTCTAAAAACAACATGGCCTTGTCTTTGCTGACCGTTTATAGTTACGCATGGGACATGTTTGGCTTATCACACTTCATTTTCCGGAGATAATTATCATTGATTTATCCGACGAGTGCTGGAAATTACACATAAAGCCAGTTTTGAGGACAGACAGCGGCGAATAGTTGTTATTTTAATGGTATTTTAAGACAACAGGATCTAAAAAAACCCACATCTGCATCAATATGTTAATATCTGTGCACAAAAATAGCCCTTGCCTGTCTAGCACTAAAGAAGACTAATTTGCTTCGCCGTACAGTTATGCAGCCACTTGTTCTCTTTTAATCGCCCAATTTGATAAGACTCATTGCAACTAATATCTGTAAAACTACACCTTTAACTAAATGTGATTACTAATCACGAAAGACTGCTTCATCAACTGAGGAAATTAGAAGTTACGGGATACCTTTTAAAAAAACTAAAATATAGATATTGTTATTGGCAATACATGTAACTCTGCAATTCATCAAGATAGAGTTATGCTTCATGCTTATGCACTTTCTCTCAATGTGCTTGACCATTGTATGAAGTTGTGTTGAATTCAAACCAGAAGTTTTCAAGTTATGCTCTGGACAAGGAAAAGTAACAAAGGGCAATAACTCTGTAATTAGTAAAGATAGAGTTATGGTTCTTGTACACTTCACTTTCTCTGATTGTATTTGACCATTGTATGAAGCTGCATTGAATTTCAGAAATTTTCAAGTTATGCTCCGTACAAGGAAAAGTTACAAAGGCCAATAACTCTGTAATTAGTGAAGATAGAGTTATTGTTCTTGTACACTGTACTTCCTATAATTGTGTTTGACCATTGAATGAAGTTGTATTGAATTCCAATCAGAAGTTTTCAAGTTATACTCTGGACAAGGAAAAGTTTACAAAGGGCAATAACTCTAATGTTACAATTATATTTTCCTATTTATGTTAAAAAGCATGTCACAATGACATGATAAATTTCGATGCATTTCCTTGGTAAAATACTAGTCTTTCCATGAGGTTTAGCTCGCCAGCATTTTATTCCACGATCAATTTGAATGCATTCGAAGCAATCTGTGCATACTCCAGCAGACGGAAAGGAACCAAAGTACGCGGAATTTTCACGGCAAGGGTATAGGGTATGTCTCAAATATCATAAATGTGTGTGGAAACTCATATTAATGAAAACCTTCGAAAAATCAGGCACTTACTGGTGACTATCATCCGCCATTTTCCGTGAAGTATAGCAAAAGAAAGTCACTTGATTCCCCACAGTTACTGATAGGGAAGATTGCTTCGACATAGACTAGTATAGTTATAAACACTTTAAACCTTTTTGGCGACATGTTACATTTTTGGCAGAATTTTACTTCTTATTATTGCATCAATTAAAGAAATATTATGATATAAAAATCCGTGCCATCATAATATACATTGAAGTGATTAACGTTAACATAATGCTGAAAGAGCTACAAAGGCCTGCCGGACCTATATGAATGTATATAACATTAACACTCATAATTATACAACTTTATTAATATGAAAGTATAAGTTGACTTTTTGCATGCATTTGCATTGACGAAAAAAGCTACATGTATATGACATTACGTACCCAGTCTTTTTATTTGACATCACTTTCTATTTCTTTAAATGTGAAGTTTCCCAAGGATGAAATTGTTAAGAAAGAAAATGGCTGAATATGGAGCTTCAAAATCAAAGTGAAATTTCTGACTTTCAAAGGACAGTGAGAAACTCAAAATTTAATGAGAAATCAAGGAATTATCCGTCATTACTTCGAGCAAAAATCGAAAATAGATATGAAACAGAAGACAGAAGTAAATGTAGTACACTATGATCTTTTCAAATCCACATAGTACTTACTTGCACTTGTAAGGAATACATTCGCGTGATCACCAGACTATGACAGAAGTTCTTTGGGCTATGTACTTTCAATGAAGGGTTTAAGATGAAAACATACAAAGCAAAAATGGCTATTTTTTCAGAAGCCATTCATGACATACACAAATTAGACACTGGTGTTATTTAGTAGAATTACACATTTGTCAAGATAGGTTGTTGCACTTCTTTGTAGTTAAGTGATTATGTTTTGTCTTGAAACAGACACCCTGTCTGGCAACATGCAATTTGTTATAAACGTATCCATTCAGACTTTTGTATGGTACTGAACGGATAAAGCAACTCTTTGAACAATTAATTGACTATCCAAATTGACAGACGAGCACACCACTTTATCCATTATTTAGCAGGGTAGAGGGTCAACGTACGGAGAAGCATTAGCTTTATCCAGATACTTAGTAACGACCAATCCTATTGTTACATCGTAGGAAACGACATTGTTGTGTAATAAGGAGACAGAACTTATAACTTGGAAATAACTTAAAACCTATTAAAAGAAACATCAATTAAAAGAATCGTCCGAGGCCTCAAATTTGAAATACCCGTTACTTTGTGCAATAAGACATGTTAGCTCTGTTTAACCTTCATCTACTGATGCTTTGTAATAGCTGTGCGGGTGGCGGTTTGTCTTAAAAAACGCGCTGTACATTATGCACACAAGAGACAAATATATCTATATATACATGTATTTATGTGTTCTTGTTGAACAATGCATTTTTATTATTGTTACAGTTCAAACATTTAATACAGTTCATACGTTTTGAGTCAATAATT
This sequence comes from Saxidomus purpurata, assembly GCA_022818135.1. Classification (NCBI taxonomy): domain Eukaryota; kingdom Metazoa; phylum Mollusca; class Bivalvia; order Venerida; family Veneridae; genus Saxidomus; species Saxidomus purpurata. Next base: position 20,899,752 of record JAFMSR010000007.1, read on the forward strand.
TGCTACATGTAGTTGGTTGGTTTCTTTTCATGAACTTATTGCACAATGAGTTATTAAACGTGTCCGCAATAAGAATCATTAATCAAAGAGTCAAAACAAATCTAGCGTTGCCATTACATTTTGGTTTCAGCATTTTAAGACACTTGCCAACTTATCAACGAATTTCTTGATCAGAATTGTTTTTCATGTAACTATCATTTAGAGGCAACGCTGCAATCAATAGTTAGAGCTTGTCTTATATGCATCTTGTCTTGGTAATCAGGTAATATTTTTTAAATAATATAATTAAGAAATAATAGTACTTAGATATCACAAAAACATTTCCTGAAGCAAAATTAGAGATGACTACCACTTAAGCTAATTGGATAGGATCGATTACAGGTGTCCGTTCAACGCAGATTAGCAAGACTGACCTAGCACCCTTGTACAATGTAGAAAGTTGAAAAGGCTGTTTAAAGTTTATAAGATAATTTAAAACAGATGACTAATGTCCTTAAAATCGAAAAAAAGCTTATAAATGTATTTAGATCATAAGCTGAAAGAAGCTTATTTTTATTAATAGATACATGTATTCCTGTTTAAGAATAACTTTAACTATAACCCAGATATTACTCATGCATTTTGTGATTTTCTTTCGTTCCTAGATAATTGAAGTTTACACAATTTTAGTAATCATATTCTATCGTTTTCCAGAACCAACTTTCGTCATATATTGAAGATTTCAGAGCCTCATTTCCCCGGTTTAAGGTTAAATTTTTATACAGTGCAGTAAAATAATAATAATTGTTCCGAACTCAAAACAGTCTCTACACTCTGAATATTTATAGTCTCTGTCGACGTGCGTAAGATTAAAAATAGCTAATTTCATGTCTGACAACTGAATAAAGACACCGTGATGTGTTCGACACATAGTGTTATATAACATAATGACCATATAAAGTGCATTTTCACATTTATCACAAATGAAATGTTGCAATGCAATCTCTTTCTATCGGTATATTACTCCGTTTTCTAAGTTTCGTCGATATTTATGTACTGTTTATTGTGTTTCAGTAGACCTGTACTTATTCGATGACATTGTAATATCGTTGCTTGGAAACAAGAGATATAAAATTATACAGAGCGTATATTATTTCTGTTTTTTTTCGTCTTTATAGTCTAATAATAATGAGAAAGATAGCAGAAGTATAGTATAGATAGAGTGAATGATATGATACTCCTTAAAGATACAGTAAAATAAAAGTTTACATTTGGTACAGCGTGAGAGAGTTACATTTGGTACAGCGTGTGAGAGAGTTATTCTGGATTCCCCACTTCATTCTGAATAAAGGATAGTGCCAGAATGATAAAGATACCATTCCAATAAAGGGGAAGATAGAACAGTGTATCCTTTAAGTCGTCCATGAGCTTTGAAAGGCATATAATTGTATGTTATAACAAGGGCGTTTAAAGACAGAACGCTATATTTTCTTTCCCTTTACAGGGCATAGAATAAATTTAAATTGAAAAGTTGTGCGTTCTAAAATGAGTATGATAGTAAGTTCCTTTAAACGTCTGTCTTGGGTGAGTTCACCAGAAGCGCGGTATTATTGTTGAAATACAGACATGCCATAAGAAATGAAAGTTCACAGACTTGGTTTGCAGCACAAGGCAACTGTAACATGACACTCTTGACACATACAAATATAAGATAAATAAGAATGCCACATTTTCAGTATTATATAAATATACAGCTTTAGATTAACACAACGATCAGACGAGTGTGTAAGATTGGTCATTACTTCTCGGGTCTGACAAAATAAAAATTCAAATATCGAGTTAACACAAATACCGAGTTACATTGTATTTCACGTTCAGCTAAAAAGGATTGTCAGAGAAAAAGGATTGTCAGAATCTGATCCTTGAAATAAAACATTTTATGTGTTTTTGTTTTTCAAAACCAATAGATGTTTTTGCCAATGTTTGGCAATAAAAGCTTCTTTGCTAGATTTGACAAGCCTTAGATTTGGAGTAAGTGCTTTAAGGTTATTTTGAATCGTCAGCAAATACTTGACATTTTAAGTTTCATGGTGTTCAGTAAATAGTATGTAATTCTATTATATCTATTTATGAAATAAGTACTAGAAATATGAAATGTTCTTTGCTCTTTATACATAAATCCTTACAGTCACAAAGAAAAGGAAGTGATTTACACATCATGAGTGAAATAAATTTATTTTCTTTAATTTGAAAGGTAATGCTTAATGTGATTCTTGGGGAGGATAATACAAAGAACGCCACTGTTAATAAAAGCATAATAAACAACGTTAGTTTACACGTCTATGCTGGTCTTACTATTTTCAAAGCATTTACTACATTGAAACAATAAATTTTCTTAATTGCCTATTTGGCGCAGTGACCAAACTTTAGATAATACTCTGGGAAGAAAAGGAAGTTAGAACAGAATACATTAATAATTTTGTTGATTTAAAGAGGAATAAACGATGTCGGTTTTATGATTTTTCCTTCCGGTGTTAGTGTGCATAAATTATTGATGCTGCAGGACGGAAATGATGAATGCAGATTTCCACTTAGACTGACAAATTGGTGGCACAAAGCTATCTAGCATTTGCTAAAAATTGCAAATTATTTATATTTATGTCTGTGGGAAAATATTCGCAATAATGTATGTATACTCAAGACAGTAACTCGCACAATATGTCAGTTTGAGTGAATCTTATGACATGATTATTCGAACTGCTTTGTTGGTAAAAGGCAAGCAATTCTATAACATTTTGATTTTGTTATAACAAAATATTCATGGCGCCAACTGGCAGACTACAACTAAACTTTCTTATTGCAACAAGGGTCATACTTGAAATTGGTTCAACCAGTTTATTGTCTGATGTTGAGTTAAAAACAGATTTTACAAAACATGCCTCTGTTGCATTATCACTGAATGTGATAAAGTAGTAAGTCAAATAATAACCATATTGACACTAAGTTTAATTTGATGATAAGTTGTATCGCATGTAAATAGCTTTTAACCTGCGCTCATACAATTTAAGACAGACTTTGGTGTACATAAATTACTTTAAGCTAACTGAATGCATTAAAACAATATAATGTCTCCATATATACATAACAACCGGTCATACACTCAATACCAGGACAAAATTAAGTATAGTTTATACCCCGATTCAATTATCGTTTTATGTTGCCTGTCAATGCCAGAGAGAATTTGAACCAATGAGCAATGATCTATCACAGAATCATGCTTTCAAATATCGCAAATTGCTTTAACATTTCCCTATTAAACTGGAATATAACAATACTTTAATTAAATGTAATTATCTCATATCATTTTGTACGTAATTATGATCACATGGACATATGTTAGTAGTGCATTCACAATTAAAATCTAAAAATAGTTATTAACAACTAAATATAAGTTTCCTAAGATTTTCTCGACAACAAGCTCCAAACATTTTGAATTGCAGCAACGTGCTCGTTCAAGGGTTATTTGTACCGGAGTTAGATTTGACTTACACCAGTTAATGTTTTTGCTTTCACAACGAAGTTGTTTCAAGAACAAGTTGCGTACAATACAATATTAAATCTATGTCTAGTGATATACAATGTGCATGCTATAATAAAGCCATTGTCAGGTTATGGAACCGTATAATATTGGGAAACAGATAATACATAAAGTCATATAAAATGAATTCTGGAAAATCCTATCTTAAAGATTTTATTGTCTGATGTCTGAGTATACATTGTAAGGCAAGCTAGCTTATATCAATCACAAAATATTCCTAGTTTCAATTGTTAAACGCACTATCGTATTTATGATAGATATACCATCGAAATCCTGAGTAAGTAGTCAAATACATAATGTCACGAAAGTATAAAAGTACTAAAACAAAGCTTTCAACGAACTTTTTTTGGAGGATGCGTCTTTTGAAGATAACATTGTATCTACAATTTATAAAATCAATATTCGAAGTTTTGTTGACCTGAGCTCATTTAAAGGGATTAAGATTGATTTTGGTATGCAGTTATTTATCAGTTGCTAATAAGACAAACAATGAAGTAGCAAAAAAACATATAGTTTAATATCACAATATGGATACATACCAGCCATCGGGCAAAACACCATTTGTATTTAGTGTAGCAACAAAATAATAGTAAATCCTTAATTTCAATTATAGGTCCCCTGATGACTATAAATTTGTCGGTATGACATGCGACCAGAGAGAAACAATGAGACCAATGAACAGTGATCAGTTTCCCCCTACAGCAATATCACATAATTTAAATATGCACAAATTGCTTTTGCAACAAGTTTATCACATATTTTACTATAAATACCTTATCAAAACAAAACAATATATCTTCCAATTAAGATACACATGTTTAACTCGCATTATTTACATTTATAATTTACATGTTCAGATAAAATATGAACAGTAATTATGTTTCTTGCTCATGGATCAAATAAAATATATCAGTGTTGAGCCTCGAACCCCCCCCCCCTGGCTCCAACCTTTACCCCCCCCCCCCCCCCCCTGACAACTTCTTTATACGATGCTATTTAAAAATACTTATGTCACAACTTTTAATATAACGCCTCATCCGTTGCCTTTATGTTTAAATTGTTTTTCTTACTATACTAACAATTCCTCCAAACAATTCTATGTCTGACATTTTCTTCTCATTTCTGCAATATGCTCGTTCAGTGTACCTTTACAAACTGCCCCCCTGCTTATCTAGAGCAGGAGTTAAAGTCCAATTTGACACTGGTTATCAGCAGTAAAGTGTTTAACGGGATTTAAACACTAGAAGTGAGTTACCTTAGTCACTTCAAGCAATAACAATGCGTCCAATACTATATTCGTATTCTCTACTTAGTACGATATACAAGCCTGTCCGTAATGTAACTACAATAAAGTCCGAAGATCATTGTCAGCGCCCGTCAACTGGTCGGAATCCAGTATATAATATTTAAAACGTTCTTAAACGTAAATTCTCATCCAATTACTTGAGCTATATTTCTTTATCACCTTTGGTATTTTTTCAAAGATCATTGACATTTTTATACCAACGAAACTATTTCTTGAAATAACAATACTGTCAAAATTGAGATTTGAAGAACCTAATTGTTTAATTAATCATGTGTAACTGCCTTTATGATAAAATAAATTCCTTGATTGCCAAAACAATATTCTAAGATAGTAATTACATATCAAAATACTATTCTAAAACCTTATATCTGATGAAGATAACCATAACAACAACTTGAAAAATATTTAAATGTAACCATATATAATACTTTTTCTCATAACGTTCTTTAACATGATTTGTTATCCAATTACTTGAGCCATATTGTTTAGCTATATTTCTTTGTCACCTCTGGTATTTTTTCAAAGATCATTGACATTTTTATACCAACGAAACTATTTCTTGAAATAACAATATTGTCAAAATTGAGATTTGAAGAACTTAATTGTTTAATTAATCATGTGTAACTGCCTTTATGATCAAATAAATGACTTGAATGCCAAAAAAGTATATTAAGATAGTAATTACATATCAAAATACTATTCTAAAACCTTATATATGATGAAAATAACCATAACAACAACTTGAAAAATGTCCGACTGGCCTTGTTTGTCTGAATGTATCTATAATCTTCATCCCATATTAGGGTCAATTACCTGCGCTATATCTGGAAAAAACAATCCATAAAAAGAACAAGAATTTCAAGTACTATATAACTGTAGAAATAGGCCTGATCCTCTTTTCACACTTTCTATTAAAATTACGTATACAGTATCTGTCTGAACTGTCACCTGCATTTCTATTACAAAACAACAAAACCTCCTATCCAGATACGTGCAACAAGTTAGGGTGTACTCATGACAAGGTCAAACTGTAACTGTCTCTTAGCCAGTTTATTCTTCAATGATGGTAGTCTCTCATATAGAAAAGCGTTACTCGCTTTGTTGAGAAGAGACCTACGTATGCCATGCTTACAAATTTTAAACATTGTATTTATGAATGATCATATCATATAATTAGTTTGTAATGTCTGATAAGTGATAAAAGGTTAGAATTGATGCATTGGAAGTTTATCTTAAAAATGCGCGGTTAAGTAGAAAAGAAACAACAACATAAGTACCTGAAAGAAGCAATATACATATAAGTGTAACAACGATGTTTTGAAGTGGCAAAATTTATGTCAAAGTCAGCTAGACACGCTTCTTGAATGCTTCGTGTGACGTGTGTTTCATCAGTTGCCTTCTTCTGAACATACAGTCAGTGTTCTTTTTGGGTTCATATCATTACGAACCGTTATGTATTTTTCTTTGAGTTTGAATTACTTCATGATGTACGGAGCATTTCTTTTTAATTACCCATTATTACTGACAATAAGACTTTCATGTTCTTCTAAACACCTTTATTGATTAACATTTAGCTATCTTAATAAAATCCAATACCTTTTGTTTTACGAATAACCACTGTTTTTCCTATATTGATGTACATTTCTGTTTGGTAGTCTCTTTTTAACGTGATTTAAAAGAGCTCATTTTTGTCATGGATATTACCAAAATTCATGCGATGAGGTTCGTCATGTTCTGATGAAAACTTAAAAAAATACTGAATATATTGCCTTAAGGGCAAACAAATTTACTTTCTTATAAAAAAGAATAAAATGACGACCTGAGCATTGACGCATGATCGCAGTAATCGACTAACAAAATTCGTTACTATAAAGTCTTCAATCAAACAAAATGAAATGCAGAGATAAATTAACTACATGTAGGTGAATACTTCAGCTTCTGAATCAGTAGCTTTGTTTACTGGACTGCGTTTAGTGGAATAAGCTGTCTTATATAGTAAGAATAATACAGAAATAATTATTCGCCATACTTAAACATTAGCTGGCTTGCAAAACAGTTGGTATATTGATGTTGAAATTAGAGCTAAATTAGTACACCTTGTTCATAATTAAAATGACTAGAGACTGTTTTTGTTAAAACTTGATGAATACACATACTTTATAGTGCATGTGAAATGGGTGAAAATGGCAAAATATTTCTTGCTATTGAAAGTCTTTTCAATACAATTCAATCTAGCGTAAAGTTAAATGGTCATTGTTTAGAATGGTTTGATGTTAACATTGGTTTGATCATGGGTTGTGTTTTATCACCCGTATTGTTCAATTGTTTTATAAATGACTGATTACTTTTATTTACACTGTCCTGTGACTTTGGAACATGGTGGGGGTAAGAGTGAGGTTGGGTGCGCACCATAAACCGGTTTAAGCTCCCCAGTGGTGTTTTTGCCACTGACCGTTCCAAGGCGGTGCCCCCTGTGTTCCTTTTAATTGTTCTTTTTGTCCTCGTGTGTTTGCTTTGTATGTGGTGTGTGTTGGTGGTGGGTGTGTGTGTGTGTGTGCGTGGTTTGTGTGTCGTGTGTGTGTCGTGTGCGTGTGTGTGTGTGTTTTGGTGGTGTGCCTTCTAGGTGCTGTGGGGTTCGTTTTGGGGAGGCTGCTTTTTGGTACTGGCTTCCCTTTTGATATTATTTTTGTTTTTTTAGCCGTGCAGATGAAGGCATAAAACCTTAGAATTGATATTCAATATGATGCACATTTTAAGTTGTCAATTTTGTTATATGCAGACGACATTGTTCTTGTTGCTAATTATGAACAAGAACTACAACAAATGCTCACTTTGTAAGCAGAGTGGTATAAAACTAATTGTATGAGGACAAATGTTTCAAAAAGCGATATTGTGTATTTAGCAACCCATCTTTCAGAGAGTGGAGATAGATTTTAAATGTGGCAATCATAGTTTGACCCTAGCTCATGAGTATGAATATGTAGGTTTAGCTCTGGATGAATTTTAATATCACACCTTAGTATATGTCATAATCCGCAGACAGAGCTCATGGTCTTTTGATTGCAAAATATAGATCTGTAGGAGGAATACCATACCATGTCTTCACTTAATTGAATGAAACAGTAGGTTGGCCTGTTGTCAGTTATGGGGCATCGGTATTGGGAACAAGGCAATTTTCATGTATTGAAGCCATTCAGAAATGGGCAATGCGGTGTTTTCTAGGAACTGGCAGTTACACAGCGACAGCTGCAATGGCTTTAGACACAAGATTGACTCCTACCTTTGTTAAGCAACTGAGCAATGTAGCCAATACAAACAGAGTGAATTTTAAATGTTTAAATGATTATACATGTATGAGGAAGGGAGATAGAAATTGTAAGAATTGGCAGTTTAGGGTAAAATTACTGTTAAGGGAAAATGGATGTCAGCAGTTTAAAATGTGAGTAATGGCATACCACAAAGTATATGTATGAACACACTGAAAGCATGTAGTATGAATAATTACACAAGAAACTGGTTTTTTTTTATAAAATTAATGCCGTCAATGGTGCAAATGGCATAGGAGGTACTAAACTCAGAACGTATAAATTATTTAAAACAGGGTTTTAAACGGAAAAATATGTATCAGCTACCGAGACACAGATCAGACCTGGTAAAATAATTTTGTTATTGGGCCCCCCCCCTTTTTAAAAAGATTATAAAAAAAAAAAAAAAGGGAAAAAAAATTTTTTTTTTTATTAAAAAAAAAAATATTAAAAAAAAAAAAAAAAAAAAAAAAAAAAAAAAAAAAAAAAAAATCTCTCACTAGAAAAGATTTGTTGAGCAAGACCCTATCATGTGATAACAATTTCAGCACATTTACAGATACTGAAAAATGGAATTTTATTCTCTGCGAGCCTGAAATGGTTCATGTTTCTGCATAATCCTGTTTTATGATTTAAAAAAGAGAAGAAATTTACTTAAAGTTTACAGAAAATCAGATACTGTTTAATTGCGTGCTAGCCATGTCATGTTGACTAAAGTGTGATAATTAGATGCGTGATATGTAAATATGTAATACTGTTCTTAATCAGATACTAGTCTTAAATAATATGTTCATACCTTACACATTTATCTTAGTTTAACATTTTGTATTTTACATTTGAGCATACAGATAGTATTAATGAGGTTGTTTCAACTCTGATCTGAGCATAATTGTAAGGTGTCGGTAGTGTTATATTTTCCCTTTCATAGTCTTAAAATGGTTAAATTTTATAGCCGTGTTTAACCAAATATAAACTCATGGTACAATTAACGCTGTCTGCATGTCGTTTAAGTGTGAAATGTGCATTATTGTGCAATATGTATTGTAATTATAGTCTCTTGTAGTTCTTTAAAGAATGACAATGTACTATTTTTATATTGATTAATTGATGTAAATGGTGTATGATGATGAGACTCAATTGTATTTTCGTCAGATTCTATTTCCAGATCAAGAGCTGTCAAGATGTCATATTGACCTTCTGCTGGATCTTAAGTGTCTACAATAATTATTACTGCTTTTAGGTCAGGTTTAAATACTATCGGAAAATCAAATGCAATACACATGTACTGGATTAATACATTTTGCCATTCAATTCATTTATTAAACGTAAAAATGAGGTAAATAACCAAAATGCGTCTTTTTCCTTTCGATAATTATTAATATAAGCTGTTTTATTTTTCAAATTTCAAATATTACATATAGTAACTGATAATAACTGGTAACTATGGTTTTTCTGATATAATTTCTAACGTACTAAATAAGATAAGAAAACAAAATTGATTGCATCCGATTCTGCATTGCATGACTTTGTTTGATTTAACATCATTCATTCTCGTTCTTGCAGAGATAGTTTTAGTAAGTACTTATTCATGACCCAAAGAAGACACATTCTAAATACAATATAAAACGGCTTGATACTAAAATTTGAGAAAGTTTTATCAAATTATTTAAGATTCTAAATAAAAACTCGACTCGAGCTTTTCCGGCAATTATTACAACATCACATTTTTACGAGAATATTTGTTTGCAACAGTCTTAAGTAAAATAGGTATTCCTACACACAGCGGCTAGGACCTATTGTAACATTGTAAATGTACATATTACATACAATGAGATGTTTCCTTTGTCCAAAAAAACTACACATTTTTGATTTGTGAATAATAACGATCATATATTCCTAAACAACAGTGTATTACATTTGGTCAGTAAAAGAGGCAGGCAATTGCTTTGTCACCTATAATTATTATACGCAAATAGGAATTTTGTTTCCTCCGAGAAATTGAATTTATGTAAGTCTTTAAGCTTTTTGACATCTGTTTACCAGCTGTAGCAATTATGTGTAAATAACTTTCCATTCCCTTAAAATAAATATAATTCATTGAGAGCTTCTGTTGTTTCTTAATGCCATGCTACGACAAAATTTGAGAAGACACTGGTTGCTTTGAAAACATCTGAAACATTGGAAGTGAAGGCAGAACAAATAAAATAAATACTAAAACAATATGATATAATTTCATAATTCGTATATTCCACTTAATATGTCATTCTTCAGGAGTGTTGGAATGTTTGAATTAAGTCTGTAGGAGAAAATGGAAGAATTAAATATATTGACATAAGACCAAAACATCTGCTGTGTTAGATTGTTATGTCAACCTGTACTGTCTGAAATATTTACACGAAATATCGTATCAAATGTACCATTTCTGAGAAGATGTCAATAGTTCTATGTGTTGCATTTCTGTGAGTAATTTATGAATCTTTGCAAATTGAGTGTAGTCAATGTCACGGGCAAATACATGTACTATGTGTCTATAACAAACAAATAGGTCCTCCACATCCCGTATGTTTCCAATACAGTACTGTAACACCAAACATATTTTGTAAATTCTACTATAATAGGCCCAAGGCTATAAAATAAAGCCAATGAGGATTTGCATGTTATCTTGTTTCAATTAAGTTTGACCATAGCATGTGATAGTTAACCGGAACAAATGGTGTTTATAAAGCAGTATTATTGTAAATAACGCATTTGTTACAGCGAGCGGCTTCACGTTTGCAAGGACTAACATTCAAAATAGTTTTAATGAATATTAGGATACCTTGTGCCTTACACAACCTTTTGGAACATGGAATTTGGAATAATAATCTGCTTAAAAATTAAGTTTTAAGTGCACAGAATCAGGTAATGGTAAACGAACGTCATGTTTACACTCTCAAAATGCATGAAGATTGCAAGTAAGTCATTTCTGAAATACGTTTGTTCAAAAATTGTTGTACTTTTACATGTGCCTCTGGTCGGACTGAAAAAAGTTAACTTCAACACTGAAATGTAATGAAAACATAATCTGCCTTAATGAACTAATCATTTAGATTTGACTGTTCATTCAACACAGTGTGACTGCTAGCCAGTTAACAAAATTACAGTCTTGGAGGGTTATGTTGCTGTTTATATGGTATTAAAACAATCGATTTAAACTTAGTGGACAAAAATGAGTATTCAATAAGTTTATTTCAAGAATAGACAACCGATTCTTCGAAGAATATATTCTCTAAGAAAAATCATATTTTTATAATCTACTAGTTTTTTGCTTTCAGCTAAGTGTTCGTAGTATTTTGTCTATTCTCGTTGTCCATTTCAGACTTTTAGATTTCTGAGAATGCCTTTAAATAATTTGGGGCTCTGGGCTGGACTTGGTGCGTTTGTGTCTGCTTGTTTCTGGTCTTTAATAGAATGTTGAATTGAGTTCTTTATAAGCTGTCTAATTTAGCCAAAAAGAGATTTGACATATAAACGATACAATACTTGCCTTGAAAAGTCAGTATTTTCATCCATTGCTTAAGAAAGAGTTACATGTTATCACGCCGCAATTAACATTTTTATGATTTTCATCAGCAAATATTTTCTCATATGATAGTGTAGATGGATATGCCCAGAAGTTTTGATTAATATCAACACAAGACATTCTTTTCACACATGCAGTGTTTTAACAAAGCCTAGAATGCAGACAAAACTAGACGTCAAAACAATACCAAGTGCTGATATAAATTTCCGCATGTGTCGCTATCACAAGACATATTTGTGTTGTATTGTTTGTCTTCTATCACATACAGGAAAAAGAAATTCCGTATGAAGAAGCCGTTTATTCTCTAGAACATTGATCTGTAATTTTGGTTTTGCCTCTAAAGTTCATCTAGAGCACAAACCTTACACATGCTCTTAAGTAGACAATTTCTCTAGATTAACTAGCTGCAAATTGCCAAACTGTATAAGACGTGTAATATTCGTACAGAAAATTGAGGCGGCCATACATTGCTTAAGCAGATAGTTTTAGAACAGATAATGCAATGTTTTTCAAATGACAATGCCTTAAACCCACAGGCCAATTATTGACTCGTTCTATTATATGTCATATGAAACACAGGGTCATGTAAACACAATGGTGCAAAGCTTAACATACACTATTTTCTCTAAACATAATTACTTTACATTTTTAATTTTATTCAAGTTACATCAATTAATTGCATTTTGCATTTATTTAGATATTATTAACATCCAGTAGTTTGTTTAAAATTTGATATTCTTATAGAGGTGCGCATATTTTTGAAAAGTCGGCCAATTTTGAAATAAACAATTCACTACTGCATTGTAATCTTACATTGATAGCATATTTGAGCCACAAACCAAAACTTGTTTAACTTTTTTCACTAAGTATATTAAAAAAAAATAAGGCACAAAATACGCAACACCTAGCCCTGTGAAAATAAATATTTAGACGTGAATAAAACAAACAACAAAGGCATTCTGTTTTCCACCACCCGATAAATTACTGATCGCCCTTAAGTATTTTGTGTCAACTGCATGTTGTGTTACTAGAAACTGTTATTTGTTTAGGACGAAGTCATGACATTACAAGTTGTAAAACATACATTGTAAGACAAACATTCGATTTTCTTGATAGAAATTACTTTGCCAAGCCTGTGTCAACTTTTTTATTTATATCTATGTTCCTGCCATTTTGCTTTTCTACTTTCACTTAAATTGGTTTCCCCTAGTACAGATCTCTCAAATAAACGAACGACTGATTTAATTTAAATTGACAAGTACAGTGACGAATTGGTTAAATGAAGTAGATTTTTCTGAACTCGGTTAAACTAGGAAAAGATCATTTTTAGGTGTTATAGGTTTAGGTGATAATAAAAAGTAAGGAGAGCTCAGAATACAATACGAACACAAGAAGGGCACCTGATCCAGTAATATAACTCATTTGGTAGGTTATGAGATCATACAATACGAACACAAGAAGGGCACCTGATCCAGTAATATAACTCATTTGGTAGGTTATGAGATCATACAATACGAACACAAGAAGGGCACCTGATCCAGTAATATAACTCATTTGGTAGGTTATGAGATCATACAATACGAACACAAGAAGGGCACCTGATCCAGTAATATAACTCATTTGGTAGGTTATGAGATCATACAATACGAACACAAGAAGGGCACCTGATCCAGTAATATAACTCATTTGGTAGGTTATGAGATCATATAGACTTAAAAAGTTGAATATCCTGTCTATATGTCTTGTTTAAAAAACAAGTTCTGTCTAGTACATTGTACGAAGATTCCTTTCAATATTTATGCCGAAAACGAAAACAATTCTATACCTGAGAATTTTTCAAAGCATATTTTGTTACAGAAAGCCATAAGGACTGTCACTATGACGATGTATTTTAAGTCATCCTTTATTCGCATCCATCTTGTATGAAAGTTAGTATCTGCAGTTCATAATCTACAGGTTTAAGTGGTCAGAAGGAGAGTCATTTAACTGCATATACCAGGCATAAAACGGATAAATTAAATGTAGCAAAATTATTAATCCCTGAAAGTTGGAAAGACATGTGTTTTGAACATATTATTTATGAAAAAAACAAATAAATTAAATGTAGCAAAATTATTAATCCCTGAAAGTTGGAAAGACATGTGTTTTGAACATATTATTTATGAAAAAAAAAAACAAGTAGAAATAAGTATGTTGTGGCATTAATTTACTTTATATGTCATAACACATGCGGCAGACAGACAAAAACATTGAATGTAATAGAGTATGCTGTTCAAAAACCTATTTAAAACTGAACAATGCCAGATTAAGTTTTGTTATAACCGACAAAAACATCACAATTTTAGCATTACGTTCAAACCAGAAATCGGGATTATTCGTTGTTTGACAGATTCGTAAACGAGCTTTGACAAAAAAAGTGAATACCATGACAAACTGAGTTTACCTACAGTATTTTCTGACATGTATTTCGTACATAACAAACAATTAAGTAGTTATATATTTTTCACGACTTGAAAAGTATGCTGTTCAAAAACCTATTTAAAACTGAACAATGCCAGATTAAGTTTTGTTATAACCGACAAAAACATCACAATTTTAGCATTACGTTCAAACCAGAAATCGGGATTATTCGTTGTTTGACAGATTCGTAAACGAGCTTTGACAAAAAAAGTGAATACCATGACAAACTGAGTTTACCTACAGTATTTTCTGACATGTATTTCGTACATAACAAACAATTAAGTAGTTATATATTTTTCACGACTTGAAAAACACAAAATTGAATGCAAATCACAGATCTGTTATTTCGCCAATGAACTCTACGATACCAGTTTATTTATAATACAGGATGAAGCATTCCGAGGGATTTTAATTCCTCCACATCTTTTGTATTTATCACACACGTCAAGTGCCGTCTGGTGAAGAGCTTAATTGTGATATATTGTCTATTAACTTTAATGTCGCGGGGGATAAAAAGGTTGCACAACTTTACAATAAGAAAATGCAAGACCGGTATTATACACTTAATAGACGCTAGTGTTTGAAGAACAAAGTCAAGTAGGATTCCGGGCTTGAGGAAATGGTTTGCTTATGATGATCAAGTCAGGAAATACATTTTGTAGTTTGCAGTATATCAATAGCCCTTTTATCGCATATTTTGATAATTATAATGTTACAGTCAATATAGGACTAAAAATATTTGACTACAAATAAAAAACATAAATGAAATTAAAAAAAGAATAAATTACATAGTTTCCCTATACTACGTTAAATTAGAAGTATCTAAAATTAATAATAGTACTTCCATTTAGTCCTATTTTGTCTGTAGTACATGTACAGATCGAGCATTCAAAGTAAGAATAACGAAGCTTTTCCTCCATACTGTAAAACACTTCTTCAAATGTTACTTGAATGAGGCCTGACCATATACGAACAAACCTATAATATATCTTACGTCATGATTTAAAAGAAAAAAAGGAGTTATGATCAGTAGACTTTGGAAGGCTTTGTAAAACAAACCAAAGCTGCTTTGGAAGTGTTTCTCTCTCTCTCTCTCTCTCCCTCCCCCTCTCTCCCTCTCTCTCTCTCTCTCTCTCTCTCTCTCTCTCTCTCTCTCTCTCTCTTGTTGTAAGAACTTGTTCGCAATCAAGAGTAAGTAAATTAGTATTGATAATAAGTAAATCACATCTAGAATGTAAAATTATTAAACGTTTGAATTGATAAGTATATGTTATCGTGACTAGAAATTGTCGTTTAAAATTTTAATAGAATTGAGGTACACGAGTGTAGTTTCATGAAACCATGCTGATAAAATCGACGGTTTCTAGGTGAATGAACTTCACCGATAAACACATGTTCTATTTTTTATCCTTAGCTATCTGTATGCCTTTATAAACGAGTTCATATATTTTTCAGACAATCACGCCGAAGGTTTGGAATATAAATAAAAACGAGTGAACATAAAAGAAAATAAGGAGTTATAACAAGTCAGACTAAAAGGTCAACGCTCAGTAGAAATATGCAAGTCTCGAATTATGTTCTCATTTCCGTATATGTCACCGCCAGAGAGACTACATCAGTGACGTTGTTTGTCTTCTTTCTGATACAGGAAACATGACTCATGTTCTATTCTCTAGAACATTGAACTTCGCCTTTTGTTTTTCCAGAAAAGTTCGTCTAAAGTTACTGAACAACATTTCCCTACATACTTGAATGTACAGTGCTTCCCGATCTAAAGCGGTATACTGTATATTATTATCATTAAGTGGTCTTAAAGTAGACCAATACTGTTGAAACAGAATCATAATGTTATGTTGTTAACTTGGCAACGCACACTGTATATATGCGTATTACTTCTATAATTTCGTCTTTTATGAATTTAAATATGTATTTGAAAAACAAGAATGATTTAATTTAGGTCAAACAAATAAGTATTCAAGAGGTAAACAGAAATTAAAAATCAAATTTCAAGGATATTTCTAGAGATATGTTCGAATGTTTAAAGCAAGAAAAACACAACATGTATACTAGTTGCAAGGTTACCATAATAACAGCGCTACACAACGTTCTAATAAAGCAGCGATTTAAATAACACTCCATTGTACGTATATATTTACCAGATACTCAAGCAATTTACTTGCGTATGTGCGAACATAAACGTGGCTAAAACGGAATTTTTCAGTTACCAGTACTTGAATTATTAAATATACATAAATAGTACGAACCAACTCGAAGGGAAGGTATTAATGGATGTCAGGTACAAACTAATGCACGATATTTAATTTTATGCTTTCCATATTGCACCTTTAATAGTCTTTATTAAATGTCTCTATGTCAACAAAGACATATCTTTCTAGGATTAAAGTTTGGATCAGTATTACATGACACAACCTGGGAGCCTTTACGTATAAGACCTTATATATGTATTGTATTCATACATTTGAGAAATAAGAAAAAACAAGACTAGAGTTTCGGGAAATATGATGTTCCGAGGTCTAAAGACGAAAAGGTTTATCTACTTTTGGGGAGACACCTAATGACATGTAATATTTACGGTAGCGTCTTTGCTGTTTTTCATATTATATTAATATATTCTGTATAAAATTGTCTTTTGTTACTGGATTTTTATTCAGAAAAATACCTTGTTAATACGAAAACTTTTTCTTTCTAATGTGTTTATGAGGCTATAAATTGAACGTGTTTCTTTACTTTAACCTCGTGACTTTTTCGTACTGAAAATGTGGAAACAAGGCAAAATTCAATTTCATAATCTAGGTTTCCATTTACAGCTTTGCAACTTTTCTTCTACTCCCATATATTTAGCAAAAGTTACATGTTGTCTTTAAAATGAATTTTTGTACAAACTTACTGTATAAGAAAGAAATATTGGTAGTGGTGCGTTTACCTGAATTTGTTTCCAAGAATCCTGTTAATGCACACCTTTCTCACCATATTATTGTTTTGTGTTTGCAATTGATTGCGTACGGAATAGTGTTTGAAATACAGACGTATGCTGTTTCTCCATGGACATCGGCACTACTTAATGAACATAATTTACACATACCTATCTAATTGTCTGAAATAGACTAATCCAACTGCCATGATTAAGACACAATTTTCCAGGTGTCTGACCTAATGGCGTCTTTATCTTGGAAATTGGCCCTGTAACACGTAATTAGCTTTTTTGCTAGGTCAGTATATCAGTCTGCTTCATTTCTAAAATATTTTTTATGTCATTAATTAAGCCAATCACTAAACAGAAGGAATGAGACTTTGTCTAAATGTCGAACATTTATATGCTATACAATTCAATATTGATTTATTATAAGATCTTATGTACAGATTCGTTTCCTTAACAAACAATTTTGTATTGAGTTATGTCATTAGTTATCATCCGTTTATGTATGTTTTGGATTCTTTTCTCATGATAATACATAATGTACATATAGATAATTCGTAAATTACATAACGTGTAACTTGTTCAGATATTACAATTTTAAGTTTATCAAAGTGGTCAACTATAGGGAAATAATAAGGAAAACCGACGTCTTATACTGAAAACCAAAATCTAATCAATTTGCTTTTTGAACGTTAACACACAGATATCTTGGAACTGACAGACTATTTTACATGGTAACTATTTTAGTAATGTTTTAATAACGCATTTCGTCCACGTCACAATAAGTAAATCTACCAGTTTATTTACCTACTGGTCGAATTACAAAATATATTTCAAATTTTAATACCACTGTGTTCCTTTAATTGTTCGTTTTGTCCTCGTGTGTTTGCTTTGTATGCTAGTGTGTGTTGGTGGTATATGTGTGTGTGTATGATTGTGGTGTGTGTCGTGTGTGTGTACGTGTGTGTGTGTGTGTGTGTGTGTGTGTGTGGCCCCCGCCCCTTTGGGGATGTGGGGCCGTTTTGGCTCTTGGTGCTCTTTTTACGTGCTCCCTGTTTGATTTCTTTGGCAATTAATGGCTTCTAAAGGAGGCACATGTACTTGCACAGTGTACGATTTAGTTTCTAAATCTGCATTGTGAATAGAAAAAGTCAGTTTCATTGCTTATAAAAATATTTTCTACTAACATTTTAAATTGTTTGGGAAACGGAAGGATAATATTAGAAAACTTTAACGAACAGTTTAAGACATTTTCATATTTCATTGTCATTTCGTTTGTTGAATATATACATCAAATACCCTATAACATTTTACTTCATTTTTATTTAACATCACACGAGAAAGATGCGTTGTAGATCTTACTATCATATAGCATGTAATATTGCACAACAATTCAGAGTTAATGTCTTGCTTTGAGAACAAATTATCGTAAAGCTCAATCTATCATAACGCATATATCAAAGTTTAACGAAATCTTACTTAAATGACATTGGATACAAAAAGGAAATAGAACAAATAGCTGCATATGATGTAACACCGATCGATTTCTCTCTAAATTTACAATAAAGCCATATGTTTTTGCAAAATATGAGTTGCAGTTATTGAACTAATATCTT
Organism: Saxidomus purpurata; assembly: GCA_022818135.1. Lineage (NCBI taxonomy): Eukaryota > Metazoa > Mollusca > Bivalvia > Venerida > Veneridae > Saxidomus > Saxidomus purpurata. The sequence goes on from JAFMSR010000007.1 coordinate 20,918,516, forward strand.
AGCAGACGGTTTTACAACCTTTATTTGGTGCTTATTATATGGCATAAACATTTGAAATGATGCCAATGTCATGTTTAGTAATGCAGTTGTTATTCAAATTGTGTACAGTATTTCGGTTAATATTGTCACAAAGTATTCTGTTTTCTTTCAAACTGTTATTTATGTTTGAAAAATAGACAATGAGATTTAGATACGAATGGCGGAAACTCAGATGAAAGCCGTGGTGGATCCGTCATGACGCTTTAGTAGCATAGCACGTTCGCTTTAGGATCGGATGATCTCCGGTTTGATTCCCACCAGTTACATGTAGAATGCTTAGGCGAGGCACAATAATTCCGTAATTCTCTCTCTCTCCCTCTCTCCCTGCCCTGCCCCCCCTCTCCTCTCTCTCTCTCTCTCTCTCTCTCTCTCTCTCTCTCTCTCTCTCATTATAGGAGGTTGTTATCATCTGGATAGTGTCTCGAGAGCGACTTAGATAAGATGTAAGAAGAATAAATTAGTGTGAAGGCACTCCAATGAAGCGAATTTCGGTTCTGAGGAAAAAAATATCTGTCCGAGTATTTTTCCTCCTTAATTATATATGAACATGTTATATAGATATAACAAATCTTGGATATATAACGTATGAAATAATCTTAATGGCCCATTTGCTTGTGCCTGTAATTTTGACCTATGTTATAAACATGCAATAAATATTTACGTTGACTTACTCTAACTTTCCTAATATCACTTATTATACAATCGATGCAATTAGCAGCATTACCAGATAATATAGGTAAGTTATACAGTCACATGAACCTATTGCAACGTAGAAGACATTCATTGTCAAATATTAGAGAACCATGCATTGTAAAGCAATTTATGCGAGTCTGATAACATGCAGCAAAAGTCAATGATGAAATTTAAGTATTACTAAATGGTGGCAACGGGTACAAAAAGCCAAACAAAGTCATACAGCAAATGTGTTCACCTCCTTATAAATTCACACATTCAATGAAGAAAAACTGAGGGGTTTCAATTTATAAGTAGACCTGATTTTATAATGTCCTTATTTAATACGTGTCACTATTAACACATCGAGGGACGACTCAGTCTGACGGACAGCGTTACATCATTGCCATACACGGGATGAAATCTGCGTAAGACATCATTGTTCCGTTTGCCTGGACCTTTTCATTTACAAAATTATATTGTTCTAAACAATTTTATATAGAATTCGAATAAGACTTAGTGTTATTTAATTTGATACCCCTTACTCCAAATCACTTTGGCGCTTACGTTGAAATAATCTTTTTGTCTTTTCTAACGACAAACTTATAGTCCAAAAACACTTAAGAACACCGAACAAGACAAGACACCCATCAAAGTTCTAAAAATAATCTAGTTTTTGTCCTCTCTGGTCGTTTATAGTTACACGTGGGATATTTCCTGTTCTCACAAATCATTTTCCGAAGTTAATTGACATTGATTAATCAAACTATTACCGGAATTTCACATAAAGACATTTTTTGACAATAGACAGCCGCGGAAAATTGTTACATTTATGTGATCTTAAGACAAAAGGATCTCATAAATCCGAATCCAAATCCGAATCAATATGCACGAAAATAAACCAATTATCTTTACATTGCATGCAGTTACTGACTCTTGCAATCCGTACTTTGTCTAGTTCTTACAATGATGATACCAAATCGCTGTAACATGTTATGGGTAAGCACTTTTATGTGAGAAAGTTGGCAGTGTCTTATGGTGGATAAGGATTTAGTACTGGTTCTGCCCTCGAACGATGGTTAGATAACTGCCAGTCAGAATAAAACATGACTGAAATGAGATTGAAACGGACGTTAAACATATACAACAACTAACAGCAGTAGATTAATACTTGTAAAACACAAGAAAATGCATATGCATGTAGTCTTTACCCATACAAACACCTCTATTTATTTAATTGCACAAGTAGAATCATCGGTTGTATTTGTATTGGTGAAAAAAGTTTACATTACATACTTAAGAAATGATAAATTGGTCTCTGTATTTTACCGTTGAATAAAATACAGCCAAGATATATAAATATGAGAGCATAGCACCAGATATATATGTTTCGCACCTGAATGACTGACCGCAGTTTATTTCTCAAATATAAGATAATTATTATAACACATTTAACAGTTCGATTCTAAAACATCATTCTGTATATAAAAAACCCTCGGACTTTATTGAAGAAATAGCGTTGTAACTTAAAATCACGAACTGTGTTGCATACGTCAATTACTACTAGTTGTTCTCTAAAATCATGCTGTATTTTATCGTAAAAACATATACTGATCCTTCCTATATTTTTAATGTAATAAATATCGCAAATTTACATTTTTCTATAACAAATTTGTTAATTGTGAAAAGTTAGACTTTGAAAACGTTAATATGTTCTGAATTCATTGTACTGTTTGAATATGAAACAAACACCTTATGCCTTCAAAAAGAAGGGAAACATTTTGTTGCATTGACATTTAAATATAAAATACGTTGCTGCAATAATAATGAAATTCTCTAGTTTTCGTATCAATTGTACATTAAATTTATTTAGTAATATAAATACTTTCTCTCATTGTTGTATTATCTTATTTCCATTCATGCTTGCCTTTTCTTCATTTCTATATTACAAAGCATTTTATTTATTTTAGTTTCTGGCGTTATTTTAGACACCAAGCATTCTGGTATCATTTAAAATTATTCATTGTCTGCATTCTTTAGCAAACGTCATGCAGCACATGTAATTTGATATGATTTGACAACTCTACAACTGTGAATTGTGTTAGTCGTTAATTGTGATTTTGTAGTATTACAGTTGTATTTAGTTTCTCATTTAGTTGCATCCAAGAAAATGTATAGAAACAAATGATATTTCAAAATGTCTTTATTTGATATAAAACTGTATCTCTGTTAGTTTTGATAATAATGTGGAAGACCCATGACGTGTTAAAAGAAGTCAATTGTGTTTCCTCGGGTGACCGCTTAAACCAAATTAGATTATATACCGTTTCAACAGGAGAATGCTATTAAGTAAGTGTATGTGAAGGTTTTTCTGAAGTGAGCAGCCTTGAAAGTATGGCATAGACATGTTCCAATTAGATATGTTTCATTTTTTGGATTCATACCAAAGTAATCCTTTTAAATTCTTTGTCAGTAGCAAAAAGTGCTAGAATGAAAGAGAAAGCAATATATTTCTTTATACACTGTAACTACATACTGGATAATCATCGTTTTACTTCTGGCATTATTATATTGAATCTCATCTTTGAGTTCTAGTAACTTACTGTACTAAAATAAGAGCGTCAGCTTATGCTGATAAATGACATAGACATGATCTTTCAGATACGTAATTATTCTAAAACAGCATGTTATGAATACCTAAGAATTTATGTCAATAATACAAGATGAAAACAGGCCTTTAAACAGACTTTGCTCTGGAGCATTCTAATTTAGAAGTTTGTTATATGTTTACTGAGTACGAAAAGGCCAAAACTATATCCTTCGGTGGCGAACAACTAGCTTCAGATCGTGTGTATGTTTATACAAACAATGGCGTAGATACTGAAACGACTATTATTCTAGACTGTCGGTCCTAGTTAATAGAGTGTATTGAGACTTTAAGATACGTGTAGTTCATTTAAATACTACGACAAAAAAGCGGACAATGTATATAGTAAGTTATCGTCATGGACGGGGGTTGATTTATAATGGGCTATCATTCTGAGGAAGGTTGTTCAAAGAATTAAATATACGAAATTATATGTTTTCTTTTTTCAATTGTTATTGCAAACATAGAAAAATGTATGCTCTTAATGTCAGCTGTAATTGGTATTGTTTGCTAATTTACATATGTATTTAACTTTTGTTACTTACGCTTGTGTTAGATTTTATTATAGCTTTATAATTGATCGCGTTTACAAACAGTCAAACACACATAGCTCCTTAAGAAACATGTTTAGTGATGAAAATGAATTTAAAATCTAGAAAATCTGGCTAAAAGTTATTTACTTTACACTTACGACATGAATACAGTTTTAAGATTTACTTTCCCAGTTAGTTTATTTCTTTAAGGCAGTACACAGGGTGTTTCTTGAAATATAAACAACTAACAATTTTCATTGTTTTTTCCAAGAGGGTTGTCTCAATGGAAGAAATGTCAAGAGGAAAACATAAGACGATACAAAAAACATAAACCGCACATCATAACTAATGGAAACAAAGACATGACAGAGTTCTATCATATATCATGTAGTCACATTTAGAATCCATCTGGCTTGTTTTATTTTTCATCTCTTCCAACTGCAAAAAGATGACTGTCACTGCAGGCACGTGTAAAGGGGATGTCTTTTTATCATAGAGATCCTGACCCACTCAAGGTCTACATTGCTGCTTGCACACCGAACAAACTTATTGCTTTCAAATATTCCGTTATTGTGCCCTTTGTTTTTCAAACCTCTCAAACTTCATTAGAACTTGACACAATGAAGGCCTACATTGCAAATGACGCACCAGCCAAAGCCATTTATTTCAAGCCTTTCGTTCTTGTGCCCTTTGTTTTTCAAACCTCTCAAACTGCATTTGATCCTGACACATGGAAGGCCTACTGCAAACGACGCACTGGACAAAGTTCTTTTGTTCAAGCCTTTCGTTTTGGAGCTTTTGCTTTTTTTGTAAACTTCTGAAACTTCATTGTAAGCAATGGGACCTATATGGCCTATTTTTCAAAGGAAATTGTAGCAGTTATATAAAGTAACGTACAGAGTTCAGGTCGTCTGTTCGTGCGGTAAGACCTGACATAGTTAACTATAATATATACCTACTAATATATCATTTGCCCTCGGCTTTTAGGCACAGCACGTGGAAAGTTGTTGTATATTCATACAAAGACATATTTAAAGTGTCGTAAGGGACACTTGCGAGTATAATCAAATTCATGAAATGTTGTAAAACGAGGCCAACAGTTTATCAGACTGTATCAATAAGATACATTACAGGTTCGTATATCTTTGTAAATGATTTTTAATTCTCGATAAAGATTTATCTGTACATAATTTGTAGGTCATAAGACAAATCAACACAACAAATTATTGTTTGTTTCCCCGAGGAACTTTTATGAGAACAAGATTCATTCAGACAAGTAATGGAAACGGAATAGCCTTTTCTTTGCCTTACATTCTTTTAAACACACAGTTAGACTGTACGTATAATTGTCTGGAGTATGCAAGCCTACTCCTAAAATATAAAAGTTGCAATTCTTTTTTGGCTAATGCTGGATAACTTCGTGCCATCACATTGTCAGTCTTAGCAAAAACTGTATTCATCAAATCTGTCCAGCAGCATAAATAATTTACAGACGCAGAACTTCACTATAAGGTAAAGGCACAAAAACCGAAGTCACTTATTCGCTTATATCGACAAATGTAGCCTACATTTTCTGTAAGTTTGCAGAAAAGCAAGAAGTTTAAGAGTTAAAACAGCGATCAAGTGTTTGTTGATATACCTGTATATATCAAATCTTATATTAAATATTTTATAATAAGGTATCTTTTGGGTCATCTAATATCGCTGTAACATCTAATTTCTATGATTTTTTCATGTTAATACACTATCAATATCCGTTTTGAAGCAGATGTCTATCACAAAATGAACACTTCCGTTTGATTGCTATTAGCAAGAACTGTACAAATGCAACTATTTTTATATTTCAAATGTTTCTAGAAGGTAATGTTATACTTCATGACGTGCCTACCCGTATGTCGATGCCCTTGGCAAATACCTCTATATCATATGTGTCATTCAATGAGAAATCTTGTTTACTATTTACGGAAAACGATGTCTTCGACCAGCGTTAATGTAACCTGTATGACGTATGCAATTGCAATTTGACGTAGATAAAAGTGTTTTTGGTGTCATCAATTCAACCATAGCAGGACAATGTAAAGAGCAGACTTATTTGATTTTTTTCTTGTGTTGTTAAAACTTTAGAAACATATTGATGTCAATTTATTACAGTTTGTTTGCTTGACTCTCGACTGTTCGTAGATCAATCAGCACTCAGCATCAATCAATTCAGTTCAAATGTTTATGGAAATACATATTTCAACAAGCAAAAATTGTATTTTTTTAAACCTTACGTTTGGTTTCAGACTTATTAATCAAGGTCAGTGAGCAAGGAAAATGACTGGGAACATTATCCCTCCGTTTAGACTTGTGAGTCAAATGATGAATGATATTCTAGGCGACTTTATTTCTGAATGTGTCAAGGTTTTATAAACGCTTACGCATGTTAAACACACTCTTAAAGTACTCCGGAACATAAATAAATCAGCTCTTGCTTATCAAATCTGGCAATGAAGTTTTTATTGCCAAACATGGGTGAAAGCATCCCTGAAAAACAAAGCAGACATTAAAATGTTTTATTTCAAGAATGGATCACACTCTCTCTGACAATCCTGTTCCTTAGTAAAGATGAACTGAGGGTGTAATAACATGGTGTTCGAGTTTTTATTTCATCAGACCAGAGAAAAGAAAACATCATTTACTGGCAGTTGTCAGATGATTGTATTGTTTTCAAACGCTGTAGGATTAAAAAATAAACATACATTTTGGTATCTATGAGACATATTCGTGTTACGTCATTCATTAAAAAATGTAGAATTGCTTTCTTCTCCCACGGACTTTTACTGACTCTAACTTATATAATACTTGCAGGAACTGAATCTGGACATTCCTAAACAAAGACTCTTAGAATAGCGTACTAAATAGGTAGATTGCGTACTAATCTAAACAGTAGAAACGAAATTGAATCTGAAAGTGAAATCGGACATTTATATGTTGAAATAACTCTTATTATGATACAGAAGTATTGGGGTATATAGGAGTCAGCATGTGGTCGGTCGGTGAGTCGTCTTGTCTTTCGTGTCCGCTCAATATCTTTTCAACTCGTTGAAGGATTTTCGTGACATTTTGACAAAATATACACATCAAAGAGACAATCTGCATCATATATGTTCCAATCCCGAAAGCTCAAAATCAAGGTCACATTCACGGCCATAAAAGCCTTACATAACTTTTAGCTAACTATTTTAAGTGAATAATGTAACACTGTTTTTTGTCTGTTTTATAGGATGACTAGGATCCTGGTTATTGCCAATGTATATTGATACAGGCTGGTTATTTTCATTACATGCATCTCTGTTATTTTTCGTATATAATGAGATATTGAAAACCAAGATATGTTCATTATAATTCTAAAATCATGGTTTTCGTTGTTTTTACATGCATGAAAGTGTAGCTTCCATAAATCTCCAACGGATAAACGCATGCTCATGATGACATGAAAGATAATTGAAAATAGTTTAGACAAGACTTTACCGACTCAGTCATTAGCAATGCGTAAAGTACGGCTTTTAGTTTTGCATGTAGATACCAATTTCTGACATTGTTTACATGTTTTTCTGGAAAATACCTGCTGACACATCGTAAACAGATGTATTAAGATGGCTTAGCAAGCTTTTATTAAAAGTAAACAATGATGAGATCTTTCGTTTTTCAGGACAATAATGAGAAAGAACAATAACTAAACAAGGATTTCTCTGCACTTAACGACCACACAATAATTTAAAGCCTATAACAATAAAACAATAATTCAACATCTCACGAAACTAACATCAAGCATTCGTCAGAAATTATTTCATTATTTTCATTCATTTCTTTTCTTACTCGTTGATTAATTGTCATATTATTAAATTGCATTTGAAACAATTCCAACATATAGACGACAACTCTATCGGAACTTATGTTTATCTTAACAGCATTCACACAACCAAAACACTTGCCACTACATTTTGTTTGTTTGTATTTATTGATTTCTTTATTTTAGTCTCACCTAAATGCAGTTTTACATACCAATTATAATAAGATATCCCCTGGAAACAATCTTTAAGTAAACAATTCAAAAGTTCACTCCTTACTAAACATTTCGGCCTACTGGCCTTCTCCCATAGACTTTTACTGACTCTGACTACTGAATATACTTGAAGAAACTAAATCTGTGCATCCTTAAAACAAAGACTCTGAGTATAGGATATACAGTAGGCCGAAATATTTAGTAAAGTGTGAACTTTTGAATTGTTTCCTAATTGTTCTCCATTCAGACTTGCTTTTTGTGTATAATATTTTCGAATTATTACGTAAATTGTTCATATTACAAACATATAAGACTGTAAAAAGATTTTGTGTGAGTTTACCTAAATTATTTAAAAGATAATAATTAAACAAAACCGTGACTTCAAAAAGAAATATAACAATAAACGTTATACAATTCCTTATCTGTCTATCAGTTTTGAACAAGGCTTACATAAATCTAGTTTTGCATTTGTACATTTTTCCCTGCTTGAGGGAACCGTGTCATGGATTTCTGAAAATATTATCTTTTAAACTTTTGGGAACATTTTGTTTTGGGGGGGGGGTATAGCCGTCCATCACAATTTCATGTAAGAGCATGTATCAAGCTGGCATAATGATGTTACATTATCATACAATCGTGTACTACACACACTAGTGTTGTTATTAGACGGATGTGCGTAAATTGTTGCTATCTTGTGACATAACTGACTGAATTTCACTTATCTTCAGAATACATTCACTGTAACTTAAGGCGTTTACAATGTCTTTGGCGCAAGCTAGACAAGTGATAGGCGCAAATATGACAACGGCTCGAGGAAGCATGATGAGATTGCAAAGACAAACCACCTGAGAAATTAAAATTTCCCCGATACATTCACAAGCCTACTGTTTCAACATTTTGCCCTTATGATGACTATAAATAAGTAAAAAGTAACCGATGATTGATTGTTAATTAATTTGTTATACAGCAGGGATTAATGCTATGTTAAATTTGTGATGCGGGTCATAATTGGATTTCAACCATATTCATGTTAATAAAAGTTTAAAATTTGTCGCATGTTTTGTCACCAACACGGAACATGCACTTCTACGGGATGTCATTGTACGGCACAGATTCGAATACGAGCTTCTGTCTTGTAATTAATAGTGTTTGTATTAGAAAATTAGTGTCTTGCATTTTTTTAACAACAAAATCATTATAAATATATATGTTGATATATGTATAATAATCTATTCAGGTCTTGCAGGAGACTCATAGGAACAGCGAAATTGCAAGAGGCAACCTTCATGTTATCACCGGATTGCCTTTTGGAACTCATAACGTATTATGTCAATAAAGTTGAAGAAAGAATCTAACCCTTTGTGATGGAAAAAATAAGGTATTATAGGAATCCAGACTGGTTTAATTTCCGCTTCTGTCCCAATATATAAACCTACATCATTGGTATTGCTTGATTTTATCACACCCAGGAACGCGAGACTCTTATAAAGAATGCGATAATTAGCTGCAGCACTTCCAATCTTTCTTGAAAAACTTGTAGGGTACAAAATTGTGCGCAAGCTCAGGAATTGATAATTTCTATAGATCATTTAAGGGTGAATGTAAAGCTGTGTGACATTCATATACACAATTTTACAGATTCTTGCCTGAAACAGAATACAATTACTTTGTATTTGTTTTAATATGGTTAACACCAGACGTGTTCACTCCTGATATTCTAAAAAAAAAGTAATCACTCTTTGGGAAATTATTGTACCAAATGTATCTAGAAAATAATGGATACAAAGCGTTATATACTTTAAATTTGTTGCGATTGCATTTATCAAAGTAGGTAGGTAGGTAGGTTATTCAAGCAATAGGCGATATGCCTGTGAGTTGACAGTAAATGTACATCAAATAAAATTGAAAGTTGAAGCTCAAGGAGAATTGTTTAACTCTGCGTTCCAATTTAGAATAAACAGATCTATTTCCTTTAAATTAACTTAACTTTAAATTTTCCATTTCCTACTTGATGGAAATACCAAGCGTAGTTGAACCCCGCATTTTCTAGTATAGTTTTAACAGAAATAGCCCAGTTCTTGCTATTTGGCCTTTCGTTTTTAGTTTATACTAATTTATTTTAGCTCGATTGTGAAGTGGAAAATTTGAAGGCTTATCAGTTTATCAAAATGTTCTAAAACATATTTCATGTCTATATCGGTAAATTTCAGCAAATATCTTTTCATCTTGTAAATTGCTTTTAAAGCCTGGCCTGACAGGGATTCGCATGTTTCTGACAAAGATCCCATGTATTCCTAGATAGGTTAACTTTTTAACAATTTCTATTTCGGTATTATCATACATGATTTTTAATTTTCTTCTTATTCTTTCCCCTGTTTGAAAAATCATTACTTTTGTTTTTTGGACATTTACAGTCATTTTCCATTTATCGCAGTAATTCTTAAGTATCAATAGTCCTTTCTGCAAATCCTCTAAATTTTCTGATATTATTAGTATATCATCTGCATATAATAGAATGAAAAGTTTAAACAATGTTATTTTATCCCTTTGTGGTCATTTAAAATGAAGGTTTCTTCCAAATCATTAACTTAAAGGTAAATTGAGAAAAGAAAAGGTGAAAGGTGTCGAACGCCTAATGAGCATATAAAACTTCCACTAAACATATGGTCTATTGACTTAACATTTTTGTTCATCGATTGTAGAAGGTTTAAAATATTTCCTTTTACGCCAAACTTTTTCAATTTTAGCAAAATATTTTCGCGTACAAGAAAATCGGACGCTTTTGTAAAATCTATGAAGCATACGAATACCTTTTTGTTTTCATTTATCATTTGATTTATTAGACTAATGATGTAAAATAAAGATATTGTTTACTGTTCCCATGGTTTTCCTAAATCTTGCCTGAAGTTCTACGTTTACATGTACTTGATAAGTTTTTGTCCATTTGTTCAATCTATTATTTAATACTCTTGTGAATAATATCCCCATGGTACTCCAAAGTGTTATTCCGCGATAGTTTTCGGAGAGTTCAGGGTCACCCTTCTTATAGAATGGTATTATAAAATCCTATGATCAGTATCTAGCATTTTATAAAAAAGTTTCTTTACGTATTCTAAAATGTACTCTATGCCATATTTTAAAAATAAATCGTTTATATGGTGATCAGGGCCTGCTGATCTGTTGTTGTGTAGTTCCCTACATGCTATAAGTAATTTTTCATCTGATATTTCACAGTTTAGTTATATAAACATATGTAAAGGACAATATCTTACACCCTCCGACGACTGGCAGGTAGTAACAATATAAGATGTCATTAAATACAAGATACCTTCAGCAAAGTGAAAAGTTTAAGTGGTACAAGTTAAACATACACATACATTTTGAAATTCCTGGATAAATATAACGTCAAGTAATTTTCGTTTCTGTTTATGCTGATAAGTTTTAAAATGCAAAGACACAAAACTAACATTGCATTTAGTTTAACATTCTGAACACTATAACTTATCACCTAGTAAATGTATTAATCTTTCAGAACGTTTTATAAGAAGAAAGCTCCGGTTTGAACATAAGTTTAAGTTTATATCGAAACTATCTGTAGTAGTGTTGTAAGTAAACTCCAAATATACGTTTAAAGAGGCACTCCCTACAACTAGCAAATTATATTCTCGAAACATAGATTATGTGTTAAATGAACGTAAAATGATAAATAAATACAGTTTACAAGAAACACCTATGGCGTAAAAAAACTCATTTTACCACAATTAGTCAATACAGAGGCCTTCTGTAATAAATCGCATCCACCCATTAATTGTACAACAACAACTCTACATAGATTATTGAATGGTTTACGGTACTGCAGCATATTTTAATTCTCTGATTTTATCGATAATGACGGAAATGCATAGTTGAAACTTTAAGGTTTGGTTATAATACTTCTAAAGATTATATCATTTATGTTTTGTGGTTATTTCGTTTGGCATCAGTTAAAGGGTATGTCCCTTTAAGTATCTCTGAATGGTGCAAAATAGAGTTTGAATTTGCAGAAGTTTTGATCAAATCGGTAATTCCAGAAAACAAGATTTGAAGGAACGGAAACTATACATAATAGGCACACATAAGAATCCAATTTACATTACTCTTCAGGGATAAAAAATATGGAAATACTTAGCCAATAGGGACTATGATAGAAGAATGTTTAAATGTTTCAGAAAGGGAACAGCAAATACTTTATTTTTTCAACCTCTTGGGAAATTATCTGACCGCATGATGTATTTTTATGTCAAATTAATGTTGTTTGCCTCTGTGTGAAACACGATCCAAGGATTCCAATACTTAACTTTTGGAAACTTTGGCGACTTATTTTTCTTGAAGATAATTGTGTGTCTGTAAGAAATATTGCTGACTGTTGGCGCATAAAAACGAATGAATAATACGTAAATAAGGACCGGCAAAGGATAAATGTTGTGTCTACTATTTCACTATCCTATCACTGTCTGGGGTTTCATTTAGTTAAAAAATATTCACCTTGATCGATTAACCAAAGCCTTTTACTTCAAACGTGTTATATAAGTATTAGAAACATGACAAAGCAGAAACAAAAATCGAAAAACAGATTACTACGAGCGTACAATGTAAAACATTTTAGTTCTTTGTAGACGTTTGTGTGTTGAATATAGATAACACCATGCAACACGTATACCGTATTTATTTGAATTGGTATCGGTGTTACATTATCAGAAACTTCGAAAAAGATGCAATGTCTGTGCTATATGAAACTGCAAACAGTTTTCTCATATATATGTGCAATTATACAAAAAAATACAAGGTAATGCAATTTACATCTTATCTACAGAAAGATGGATAAAGGAGGCATTTCATGATATTTGCCCAGCAAAATCGTCATACAAAAACGAATATATTTCGCATTGTGAATTCATTACGCTTTTAAATTAATGATTTTTTTTCCATCAGTCTCATATTAACTATAGAATTTCTGGAAAATTTAGGTGTTCCAAGTTTTTGTCTCTAAGTTCAAATGCATTTTGTCTTTTTATTATTTTCACATGAAATTGGTTTCCTCAAGCTGACATTTCTCAAATCTACGTACGATTGATTTGGTTAAGATTGAGGAGTGAAATGATTTATTGATATAATTAAGTTGTTTGGAGAAACAGCCATTCTGAAGTACATTAAAAGAGCAAAGCTCACTAGCCACTCCTTAATTTGTTATTGGTATATAGGAGGTAATTGAAAAAGTAAGAATATTGCATGTGAGACTCCAATCATTCACAAAAATTGCAAGTGCTAGCACGATATATTTATATATATCGGTACACAGGTCATAAGTCGGTTTTTTATAACATTGAAATGATGTTTCCATCGTAAGGAATAAGATAACGTATCATTAGATTGTATTAGTTATTGTTTAAAAAAAACTACCACAATATTTTGCCAAAATGTTCAAATGGATGGACTACATGCTCGCTCGTAAAATGAACAAGATGGCCTTGATGACACTATATAGCTAAGATATATTCAATTACCCTTCACACCAAGGTTACAAAGTTCAACACCAAACTTAAATCCAGATATGAACGTTTACAAACAAAATGTAATATGTACCCATGTGTGAAGTGTATTTAAAATTGGCCCAGTGGTGAATAAGGAAAAGTCGTTTTTAATGTTTTTCTATTTTTAGTCATGCCGGCCATCTTTTGCAGAGGAGCGGATTTTTCTTTAATGTTGATAGAAGGTCACATAAGGACCAATAAGTTGAGCAATGCACGGAATTTGTAATTATTCAACACATTAAAGAGTCTGACTTAATTTTACAAATTAGTTTATACTAATTTATTTTAGCTCGATTGTGAAGAAAGCTTACAGCTTATCGAGTCACTCTCGAGTCCGCTTCCAGGAAAAACCAGTACTGGTGTCGTATTATCCCATAACAACTTGTACATTGTATTGTGTTCATTGTCTTCTGACATATTTTTAATGAGTATACTTCATTGGTAATGAATAAATTACTTGTACTTAACAAATAACAACCAAATTAAGATGTAATTCATCCGAATATAAGTTTCTGACAAAATTCCGCTATATAAACGCTTAGTAAATTGTTACACGCGTAAAGTACCGTCTGGCACTGAGCTTTATTATGATACATTGTCTATTAACTTTAAGCATCCAGTCAATAAAAATAATACGCATTACATTTCGCTTAAGTTGAAATAATGTAACATTGATCATTTAAAACATTGTATTTCAGTATTTTTTGCCATTTGTAGAAGTTGAGAAAAGCTTCATACAAATTCCAAAATCAAATTCTTTCGGCGTCTGAATGCTTATGTAAATATCGAATACTGTTTTAATTTCCTGTAAATGTCGCCGTCACAAAGCCTACAGTAGTGGTATTGTGTGCCTTCCACCGTAGGCAAAAACGTGATATTTCTGCCGTAGACATATATCCTCTAGAATATTGCACTTAATTTTCGTTTGTCCGGAAGCATAACTAAACTACAAAACGTTCCACATGACTGGATACAGTACTGAAAACTGAAAAACTTCAATGGTAATATGAGCTGTCAATGAAAGTGATTAATAAGCCCACTTATGTGCTGGTCATTAAAGCACTAACGTACTATATGGTACTGTAAAATACTGTTATAGCATTACTGAAAACAGCAGGTGTACTCTATATGACTGTTGTCAATGTTGACCCAAAGGGCACATTTTGAACGAAACTATTCAATTTAACAAACAAATTATTTATGCTCTAGATCTTGTGGTTTTTCGAGAAAAAGATTTTAATGGCTTTCCTATATCAGTCTACGTTAATTCAATGACTCCGTCTGTGTGTGGTAAATTATTACCCTAGCCAAACTTGGTATAGGTCTACTAGACGATGATACACAACTAAACCCCCCCCCCCCCCCCCCCCCCCCCCCCCCCCCCCCCCCCCCCATATAAGATGTTAAAAAAAAAAACCAATAAATTCTTTAACTTAAATGCCTTGGTGTTCATTTTTACAAGGTGATGAGTTAACACTGTTTGTAGATGCATAAACAAATATCTAAGCTCTAAAACGTATGTTTTAGGAGGTTTAAAATGTTTTCACTACTATTCCAAGGGAGAGTCTATATGAGCCGTGACATCAAACTTCCCAGGCTTTTCGTGTGCTCTTTTTTGGCACCCATGTTGTTGATTCAACCAATACCATTTAAACAAATTTAAGAGAGCTTAATGTCGGGATGCTTCTAGTCAAGTTTTGTGGTATTCCATGAAGTCTTTTTATTAGAAGTAGTCATTTAAAACAATTATGTATGGACGAACGAACGACGATCCTAAGGCTCACATGAGCACTATGTGCTGAAACAGATACGCACGGTCAAAATGTGGTCTCAGAGGTCAGAATCTACTGCATTTAAACGTCCCGCCTCATTAAGCCTTTAAGTTAGCTGTTGTAGAATTTTAAAAGTTAGAGAAGGTCAACGTGATGTCTCTCACTCTTTACTGGATTTGTCGCCTTGTAGCTATTTCTTTTTCCCAAAGCTGAAAAAGCTGTTATTGAAATTGGGTATAATCAAGGGACTATCCGCACTTGCCATATTATTATTTGTCGTTCCACTTTTCCTTTTGTGAGAGAGGTTGAATTATATTCGAGAATTAGGGAACTACGCAGTGTAATATCCAAACACAGGAATTGCAAATAATTGTTGAAATAACTAACGAGGAGCGAGGAACTAATAATGAAACAAAGGAATTGCAAATTAAAGTGTGGCGACAAGGACATTAATTTATTCATACACTCTCAAATTTCTTATATTATTACTGCGATAACTAAATTGAATAAAGTTGGGAACAAAATAAAACACAACAATGATATCTTACTTCGAGGCCACATGCATATCATGAATTTTAAAATCCTAGACAAGTTTGATTAGATCTATCAACTGTTTGTTTGTTAACAACCGAAGAGCAAATTGTAATACTTTTAAGGAAGCCAAGCGCATAATTATTGTTAGTGCCTCAGTGAATGCCAATTATGAAAAATGCGAACTGACACTTTTTTATAATAACATTGCTTTCATGCATCAGGCGTTGAATGTTTAAAATCTAGTAGCAAACAAGTTACAAGTTGTTTGAAGTCCAATCGAACATATCGACAATTCTATGAGCCTCAGAGTTTACATTCTTACAGCGACACCCAAATTTACCAAATTCACAGTAAGAGGCAGAGGGCAGAGTTATAACGAGGATTCTACAAAAGATGCAAGAAAACTAATTTAACGTTACTTTCCAAGAAGGCCTTCTTCTGAAGTGTAATATATCCGTAATTAATCCATCCAGTAACACAAGAGATACTAGGCTTTTCAAGATTTGGTCCATTACTGATTTTATTTCTTATGTTTTGTTAATGTAGCTTAGTGTAACTGGAATGGTTAAACAAGAATCATACTTTTCCTAAAAGATTTTGCTTTTGCGTTTTCAAAATGTCTAAGTGTATACATTATGTACTTCAGTTTGAACGAAAGTGAGAACGTTCTTTCTTGTTTTGTGTATCTATTACGATAAACATAATATATATGACTGGTGATTGACAAACGTTACCGTTCTTGGAGCCATTATCTACCAACAATATTAACGAAGGAGATACATCCTCACGCATCAAATGAACACGCAAAGTAGATAGGAAAACGGAGAAATGGCACTCGGTAAATCCTAACACAGTATAGTATATAATATAAATAGTTGCTAAGAAAGTTTTAAAATAAATAACGGGATTAAAGCATTATTCATACCACGAATTTAGACATGTGATATACAACTGAGGCAATAGCTTCGCGCTTGTAAACATCAGTCTCCAAAAATGAGTGTGACTTGGATGATACCTGTTGATGTCAAACATTCTGGTTAACCCACAATTATAGCTAATTATAGCATGGTCAATTTCTGCCATCTTTCAATGATTGATTGCAAAACAATTACAATATTCGCTATCAGACAACGAAATAATTTTAGCGCTTGTATATATTTCAGTGCTACAAGGGTTACTATCAACAAAAGCGTTGAATAAAATATTAAGCGACCAAATAAATTGACCATCGCACGGTAATGTTGTAAACACTTTTTTGGAAAAGTATTTCGTGTAAAAGTAACCCCGATTTTTTAAGTATCCTTTTCTATGAAACATTTTCCTAGCAATTTCATTTTATAACTGTGGTGATTATTCTGTTTTACACTTTACTGCTATTCCTTCAGACGACAATAGTCGTGTATGTAATCATGGAAATACACAATACTTTTAGAATGTTTATTTATCATCTGACGAAACAATACATCCCTAAACATAGTTGTTTGTTTCCTTTTGAACAAATATCAAATGTTGTGCACTGTGATCACCGTTTGAGGTGGGCATAATATCATGGTAGATCACACATTTGCGCTGTATATATTCCTAAAATAATGTAGCTATGTGATGTTGTGTAAAAGACTTTGTAACATTTAAAACTGTACTAGAGTACCTCAATGCAGTCACGTATTGCCTAAAGTATTATACTTAACTCTGTAATTGCATAAAAGCTCAATGCAGTCACGTATTGCCTAAAGTATTATACTTAACTCTGCTATTGCATAAAAGCCTTACGGTAAGTATGCAAATTATGTAAGAGCTGAATCAGACAGGTTGCCAATATTTGTTTTACATAGCACTGATAAAATCAGACATTTTCATGCAGCTTGAAGTTACACACAATACTTATACATGTATAATACAAAAGTGTAGTTTTTTTCTGTAAAACCATATTACATATTACATGTGAATTAGAAACAAAATTTCTGTGTTGTGACAAAAAATAACAAAAAACTGGTTAAAATGCCCATAGGAACTGAATTATGTCAGTCTGAAAATAGAACATATAAATTAATATTCCTTTACTTTTTTGATGAAAAACGTCTATGGCAGAGTCTGCAATAATTGTGGTTCCTTATGTAGGAACAGGATTTACAAAAGGAATAATGTATGTCTTCTACGCCTAGATTAGCATCGTATTTTACACTTTAGTGTGATCGTATTGTAGTACATTCTATGTACGTTTTGTTTAATATAAAGGAAGTATTGTAGCACAATCTTTGAAAGTTGTCTCTTGTATAACGAAGGTATTTCGCACTATAGTGTGAACGTATTGTAGTACATTTTTCTTGTATAACGGATTACATTTTTAATTATTTAAACAGAATACACCCTCATGATCTCTATGTTAAGTAAGCATTCACGATGCTAGCTTAAAATGAAACTTGATCTGGCATTATTAAACGTATTCTAATATGATTAAAGGAATAATGTTACGAGCAATAAACGTTGTATTTTAATACATGTAAGCTTCTCAGCTAAGATATCGATATCTATTTTTAAATTGCTAATGACACTTTATTGTGTCAATGCCTTTTACGATGGCTTGTGATGCATTCTATTTTAATACAGTTCGTGCAGTAGGCTTCAATGTTGACCTCATTCATCGTCTATGTTCTTTCGAAGAAATAATGGAAAATTAGTATTCACCGAGTTTCGAAAAAGGCTTTAATTTGTTTCTGAAAAGTTAAGACTGCGCGAACTATTCCTTTTGCAGCTTGCACTTATGTATGTTGCTTGGCTACATGTAGTAGTCAAGCTTAATACGTGAAATTATAACACCGTTTGGTATGAAATACTGTTTTTAATATATATCCCTGAAAAGGAAAAACATATCGGAGAAACCATGTTTCTATAAAAAGAAACATACAAAATATCTAAAACTAAAACGTTGTCACTATAGTATATTCTTTGTTTTTTTCAACGATATTTCATTTGCATGACTGAAATCAATTTTCCATACATATGTCAAAGAGTTTATTATGTAGCATTTACAAACTGGAAAAACCGTTACTGAATGAACGTTACCATCACGTAATAATCAGTCGCGGGACGTAACCAATCACATTCTTACAGCGTCTGTATGAACTCTATGATTAATGTGTCTTGTAAGTAGGACAAAGTAATAAAACCACAGGATTGTAACAGGAATACCAGAGATTGAACGTAAAGGAAATAAGGAAATATAGCAATCCAGACCGAAAACTCAAATCTCCATAGAATACGAAAATATCGAATTCTCTTTAAATTTCCTGCTTATGTCGCCTTTGATTTTTTATCTATAAAACACATTTAGAGTACAACACTTTACACATGACAGAATAAATTGATGCCTCTAGAGAACTGTAATGCAAGAAAGGTTTCAGATGCAACATTAGTAATATATTGTATAGAAACACCATTAGATACCCTGTTGATATACAAGTCTAAATCAAAAGAAATTATAATCATTTATACAGCAATGCTCACTGTTATTTCCTGCCGGTTTTTGCTTCTTAAAACATGATAATTAGGTACATGTATCATTAAATAGAAAAGAACACGATTCATACGTAAAATTAACCATTTTTTCATGTTTTTGATTGTTACACAATGTATAACATTTTGTTGAAATAGTAATTATACACGACATAAAGTGTATTGCCATTAGACCAGGTTTTAGAACGCTGGCAGTAAATGTTTACTAAAAGCATATAGAGTATAACTTGTAGTAAGAGACCGCCTTTGTGATGTTGAACAAATGGTCTTTTAAAGCTGCTCGCTCTCAGATTTCAGTAAAAAAATAAAATTCTTCAAACTGTATGAAAATAACAAATTTTAGAACAAAAAGTCATCTTAAAAGGTTTCAGTATAAATACTTGTGAGGTATATCTGTAGGTTTGAAATAACACGCTTCCAAATAAATAAGCGTTGCACACGCTTTTGAAATTCCAGTATAAACATATAGTGTAACGGTGCCATTTTCAATCGATTTTTTTGCAAATTCCTACGTATATTTTTACTTATATTTTTGATTATAGTTTTGTATTCATGTATTAGTATGTCATGTTTTTCAACGGCAACTGAGAGCAAGAAGCTTTAAAAGCACGATCTCTTTATGCTCATGGTCTCTCGAGCAAGTTTCACTATACCTGCAAGCACTCTTAGGAATACTTATTATCCGTTTATGTTTTTATTTACACTAACGTTAATTAAATGTGTGTTGCAGAATGTAAAACTATTCCTTCTATTTGTATTGCTATTTATCACAGCATGTGAAACACATGGCACCGTACATCATTTTTGTGTACTAATATCATATAAATACAGACTAATGATTCATTTATTTAAAAGTACTAACACAAAATCTTAATTTGGAATTTAAATTTTAAAAGAGGGATCTTGCTGTCTTTCACAAACACACGATAACACAAGAAATGGAATGTGGATTCCTTTATGTCCATACGGCTCAGTGAGATGCAACCTTAATATCTAAGTATGTATTGCACATTATACATTATAACAAATATGTTATTATAAAAATAACACAGACGGTTATTTACATGGTACTAACCAGATGTTATTTCATTTATTACAGTACCATTATAAGCTATATTAAATCAGACGTATCATTACACCTGTCAATTGCTGTCGTAAATACTGTCAGTCTCTGAAGTGAAAGACACTCCGTCCTTTTCAGTGTGAAGGTCGAACCACGTTGCGTTTCATATAGTTAAAAGGCAGATATACGTGTACGTGTATCATACACTGGCTTTTAGCTTTTTAATTGCATTTAAATTGCTTTTCAATAGCTTTTCAATAGTTTCTGTGTTTTAATAGCTTTCCTGAATCTTATTGTCCTTTCGATGGGATCTTAATGCAGTATCCGATAATAAACAATTGTGAGACGCTGAAAAATAATTGGCATATTTGGGAATAATTTACAGAAAAGCAATACAGACCGATTTGTGGAACAATAACTAGAAAAGCAGCACTGTTGTTTCTTATTTAAGAATTGCATAGTTGGAGAGCATGAAATACATCTAGCATAGTATTTAGTCAAACTAGTTTTAAAACTGAAACACAATACCTTTATGGTTGAGAAGGAATTACAGCTATCACTGAAGGTAATGAATACCCCAAAATGCCGCATTGACAATCTAACTGATGTGGTACCTTACAGGAATAAGAGCACTTGATGACGGTGTTGCTGGTCGGATAATATATAAAAGTGGTAAGAGTGATTCTGGCCACATAATTATCCGAGTACAGCATGACGATGATATGCACATCTTGGCATTATAGGTTTATTGATTTAAGGCAGTTGCTGAGAAAGAACACAGTATTCATTTATTCCAAGTTTTTGCTTTTAATAATTCAAATATTGGCAATTTTCCCTTTTTTTCTACACATAACTGGCTGTCTTTAGCTGACATCGCTCAAATATACGAATGATTGATTTTGTAAAAATTGCTAAGAAGTTTGATGAATGGGTTCAATTTAATTTGTTCGAGAAAACCCATTGCAGTAGAAGCCTGCCGGTATCTTATCCTCATTGAATTTCTCGAATTTGTATGGAGAATTCAAAGTAAAGGGAAATGAAAAGTTCTTAGAAAAGAAAACGAAAATAGATAGGCGAACGCGATGCATGTAATAACAGCCTGTCAACACAACAAAATATACAAATACACGTGATATATACATTTTTTTGTATAATGTGCTTCTTCCAATACGAAAAATGTGTATGCAATTTTACATCTCAGTTTTCTGCATTTATTTATAACTATTCCTGTCTACTTATTAAGTTCATGTTTTGTAAAGAAACGGGTATTGGAGAACAAAAAAACAACACTAATTTGCCTGTAATATACATTGAATGGTAAAGTCATTGGAAACAAAGAAGAGGTGAAAAATCTCTAGTTAACAGTATGAATAGAAAATTTTATTACCCTTCCACAAAATTTCAAGCCGTTTAATTGGCCTAACGGCACGGGTGATATAACTTTAGGCGGGTAGTATATCTCTATATACCACGTCAAAAACCAAATAACTTATAACATACTATCATATTACCGCAACAGCTACCGGTACAATGCATATTTACAAAAGACAAATGCAAAATATTTTCTTCTTCACTAAGGTGTGGATAATAATACTGTATCTTAAGGGAGGCCAAACATGTTTTAAACTTTAAAGGAATACTTATCGTCAGGAGTTCGGATTAAAGCGTATAAAAACTCTTTTAAATATTTTCATCAGTGCATCTCTTTAATTTTTTATTCCTTAACAGGTATTAAAAAATTGCGCAGTTTAAGTATCTCTTATAAAGATAGACAAATCTATATATAGTTATAATTCATTGCCTATTGCACAAAATGACTGATACACTAATAAAGGTTGCCGTGCTACAACAATGAACATCATCTGAACAGGTTTTTGAGTATTCTTTTGTCTTTAAACTTGACTTCCATGGATACCAAAAAGATCAAGGTTCATCATTTTCTCATTTGATACGTTATCACAATGATCAATGTCTAGCGGATCTGAGAGTTATTAGCGACTTTCCTATTAAACAAAGCTGAAGAATACTAAGTATCAATCGCTAAGCATTATTCGGTCAGAGATCATTCCTGATATATTATCTGCGTAGTTTTAAATCCCAGAGGATCTAAATGTTAACGTGAATATATTGAAATAAAGTGCGACATTATTCCGCAGCCGTAAAACAATTAATGCCACTGAGGGCAAGGGTACCTAAATTATTTTAAGCTAGACATTAATAGTGCAGTCGTGCTTTTAATCTCTTAACCCCTGGTCATAATTTAATGATAGTTGACAGAAGTTATTAGTACCATGCCTAGTTATACCCCAGAACACAAAGTGTAAGGGGGATGAGGGGTATACTGGATTCAGCTTGTCTGTCCGTCTCCGTCTGTAGACGGAATCTTGTGGACACCAAATATCCAATACCCCTGGTCAGAATTTAATGATACTTCACACAAGTGATAAGTACAATGCCTATTAGTGCATGGTCCACGTTTCGGGTCTCAAGGTCGAAAGTCAAGGTCACAGGGACCCGAGATAGTAAAATCTTGTGGACGCCAAATCTCCAAAACCCCTGGTCAGAATTTAATGATACTTCACACAAGTGATAAGTACAATGCCTAGTTGTGTGTGGTCAATGTTTCGGGTCACTAGGTCAAAGGTCACAGGGGTTTGAGGTAGTAAAATTTTGTGCGCTTTTAATCTCCAAAACCTCTGGTCAAAATTTAATGATACTTCACAATAGCTTTAAGTTGTGCAGGTCCAATAATTAAAGCATCAAATATTATATACATTTTATATACTGTGTCAGTGGGGTTTTCGGGGGGTATTCATCACCTTCAGTGATAGTTCTAGTTGTGCATGGTCTATGTTCCGGGTCACCAAGTCAAGGTCACAGGGCTTGACATAATAACGTCTGGTTCGCTCTTAATCTTACCCCTGGCCAGAATTTAATGATACTTCACAGAAGTGATAAGTGCTATGCCTGAAGTTATGCAGGTCCAATAATTTAAACATCAAATGTTACATGAATTTTATTTACTGTGTCAGGTCAGTGGTCATGGGGTATTCATCGCCTTCAGTGATAGTCCTAGTTTTACTCTGATGACTATATGTAAACTCCAGTCTCTGTACAAATGTATATAATATCTTCCCTCTTTATTTGGTTGTGATTACGACTCAATATGACCTATTTCATTTTAAACTACCAACTCAGGAATAGGACCACTTTTAACCTAGTAGACCGAATGGTCATATAACAGGAGTATATTGTCTTTCCATGTCTTCAATCTATCAGTAACTTCATGGAAACAGAAATGCAGCAATAATTTACGTCGTAGAATTGGACCGAATGATTACTGAAATTGAGATAAAATATCAGGTTGATGCATGACAATAACGTGACAGTTGCATATCATGTATCAGATATGTAGGGATTTATTTAAATATGCAGGGAAGTAGATATCAGTGTTTTCTAAAGAAAAGTCTAAAATATAATTTAAAACGAAAAACGTTATCCGACCGAGGCTTTCGTAATAGAGTGGTTATTGTCTTCTTCTTTTTTTAACATTTATACGTAATATGATATTTTTTTATAACAGGTAATATCGTATACCTGTCATATATTCTAAATCCTGAATGGACAATAGCGTTCATCTGTCGGGTCCGCAAAAGTATATATAGACCTGGCAAATGATGTGTAGACCTGCACGGATTTTAAGACGTCATTTGATATTTTCTCATGATATTTCACTACTCTTTATGAGGTATACGGTATAATAATCTGTCAATACATAGTTATGCGGACCTATTACTTTGTCAAATAAAGAGACATGGTCGGCGGCAGAACTCGAACCAATGACCCTTAATTAATGAGAGATTAAATTTATTTCTAGACAAAATCACATTACAAAGCAGTTGATCGGTTGTGAACAAATGCAAAAAGAGTCAGCAAAAGAAATTCATGTTATTGAAAACATTGACTAAAAGAGTTTGTTAATACTATTTTTTGATCTCTGCTTGAATCTATTATTCTATCTTCCGACTTCATTTCAGGTTCTTATTATGAAACACCGTTGTAATTATTTATTACAATGCCTTCATTAAATCACGTTTTGATCAGCCTCCTTTGGGATTTCTCTTGGTATTATTGTCATGGGGACAGACTAAAATAATGCTTTAAATAGAACATAAAACCGTTATTATTTATGTATCCGATTAAATATTTTCTATAGTTTAACCTCGTCTACATGCGTTTTTTTTTCTACGCCACTGAATTCAATATTTTGATACAAGTTATACGCAAGCTCTCTTTTGTCCATCTACTAGTCAAATGTACCTTGCATGCAGGAATTTCCGTATTCTACACTAAAGAACATTGCTTACGCGAATGTACGTTTACAAAGGATCCTTGCTTACACGAATGACCGTCTTCTATTCCACAGATTCTTGCTCACACAAATGTCAAGCTTCTATACCATAAATCCTTGCTTACAAAAATGTCCGGTTACTATACCATGGATCCTTGCTTACACGAATGTCCGGCTACTATACCATGGCTCCTTGCTTACATAAATATCCATCTTTTGTATCAATGGTCATTGCTAACACGATTTGGTGCAGTTAGTACGAGCTAACACTTTAAAAGGCTACTTGATTGAAATCATTATTATAGGCTTGGCTGGAGCTTGTAGAGTATGAATTACATCAAGTCGATGCCTTTCATCGGGAGCGTCCATTGAGTTAGTATTGCACTGGTTGATCGATATGTCATACTGACTTTCAGTAATGCAACATGAGTTTTATGTTCTGCTGTTAAAATTTCATTTGGTACTGCAGCGGGTCTTTTATGTATCTTTTATGAACTCAAGAAGATTATTGAATTTTGTGCCGAAGGTATTTCAAAACAAATTATGGTGCACTTAAAAGTTTTGTTAGGAGTTTGAATGTTGTTCTTAACTTTACATCGTAACGAGAGAAAAAAATGAAAACAATGACCCAGAGCATTTATTTTTGTATCAGCATTATCGACAAATGGAAGATTAACTTTGAGAACATAAAGGAACACATGATTAAAGATCTTGATGAAAGATATCTATTCCTGTAAAATCAGATAGCTAGCAAAAGAGTCATTAATTAAAGGCATAAAATCAGCTAACGTCGTGACATTATACAACAAGCTTTTAGTTTACATTAACTTGTGTTGTGTATGTTTAAGTTGCCATGTGTCTAAACATCAACTTTATATTCATGCATTTCCCGTGCGTAACAACGTACTAAACAGTATAACTGAGAAAGAAATCAACGGAGTTGAACCGATCCAAAGCATAACTCCTGCATATCGGTAACGGCTCATTTCGGTGTCGCTGAAAGTTCCTATATTCAGGGTAAAAAAACCACAGTGACTCTAAATCTGCTCGTTCTCAGATATTGGCCTAGCTATAAGATGCGAGTAATGTTATGCATTTATTTAGTTTATACTAATTCACTTTCGCTCGATTATGATGAAGCTTGCAGCTTTTCGAGTCACTCTCGAGTCAACTTTCTGGAAAAAAACAGTAGGGGTCGAACCCGCAACCTCAGGTTATCCAAACCTGCAGTTACTTCCGTCGGCTCTTCCAAAAATTTATTATCAGAACACCATTTATCGTCAAAGAACAAATAATTATTCTCACCGAGGAGAAAACCTCCAATCAAAAGAATTCATTTCATTCACCGCGCTTTCATTTGTAAATTGTGATTAGCCCTTAAGTAGAACAGAACCTATCTGATATAGCTAATGCCGAACATTTTGACCAAGTCTACTGGAATTCTAATGTTTTGTTTGCCAACCCTTATTCACCAATGTTAACTAACACTTTCTTTACAATATTGAGAGGTTTCATGCATAATGCATTTAATCTTTAAAGTTCATCTCCAAACTTGACAGATACTACCTATTTGAATGTTATAAAAAAATAGAACACAATATTCAGTTTAAATGTACTCCGTTTTTGTCTTCAGCCAAAATTAGGTATTCACTGAATCAATTAAAGAGGCACTCCAAAAGACTGTTCAACTTATTTCATGAAAAGTTAAAGCTTAGATTTCGGTAAAATCAAAGTTTTAAAATTTTGTTAAGTATTCAATAATCTATGAAAAGCTGTTGTACAAATAGTTTATGGGTAGACATTTATGACAGATATTTGTGCTAAAAGAAGAAATTTGTCGTACATTTTGTCCTTTAAATAATATTCATTCATTTAACACATTATTTCTTACAGCTAGATACTGAAAGTGCCCATTTAAGACATCTTTGATAAACAAAAGCAAAAATATATACATCAAAGTAGGCCATAATTATATTTATTACATTGTACAAACAGTCAAATTAGCTGAGAACCCTTTCACGAGCTTAAATCGCATACAGAATTTACATTTGAACATACATTGAAAAAAGGAAAGGACTATATTAAGTTTTTATAGTAGTATTGTACATATAATTGTAAATAATTTGACATTTAGGACAGTGACATTTAACGTTTCGAAATCAACTTTAGAGAGAAAAGGTTTTAGCAACAAATATAATCATTGGCACTCATGTTTACGTACTTCTATTTAACATCAAATGAGTCTTTCATATCCTTAGAAATAAGTAATTTTCACAGGAACATAATTGCAATCCAGATCTGTACTATATGACTGTGCATGACGATGACATTAAGATCGCTCTTTTGTTAAAGTACTTGCGATATTTTCAGAGGAGGGAATGTCTTCCTTCTGATAAAAGGTACTGCTGGCATTTAACTTGTTTGCTTTATGATATTCTAACTAAATATGCTTTTATTCCGCATGCCTGAATTACACAAATAGATATGACGAACTTTATTCCGATTACTAAATGCATTATCTCCTTCAATAATCTGAAACATTATATACTTTCATATAGTTTTGCAACCATTCGAACCAATAATAAATAAAGAGTGTTTCGACTCACTGCTCTCAATGCACATTTAATGTTATCACAAATTTGTATCCGAATCATTAAGCAAGACAGCATAATAGAATGAAAGACCAAATATCTTGATATAAAAGTATCTGTTCTTGATGAAGAACTATCTTTTAAAATGATGGCTCATAGTTGAGTATATGAAAGCGATTAATAGCTAAATTCATAGTAAAACCTGCTGTCAAGTTTCGTTTAATACAGACAGAAGACCCAAATGCCACACTTTGAGAAAGAAATGTATACTCTGACCGAAACGCGAACCCATGGCCCTTTCCTAAATACAGGGTTGTAAGAGCAAATGCTCTCGCCTGAGCTAACCGGCCACTTTGTAATACATATTTTCTCCCCAGATGTAATTACGTCCGTACCGTGACTTGTGCATCAGGCAAACAATCTTTGAAAATTGGAAACAACTTGCTATACGAAGGAAATGTAAGATATTGAACTACACTTTACTTTACTGCACTAAATGCGATAAGTACTTCATGAGTTACAATTTTAGAAAAAAGAGGTTTATTTAACATTTAATACAATGCAATTCAGTATTTTAGATTGAACAGGAACTCTTATATTGACATTTAAAAAGTAGTTGCCAATCAGTTCATCTTCGGACTGGTCGGGGTGATATTTGATCTTTTACACAATTTCTCACGTGGAAATCTTGTGCAATATATATAAGTACATGTAGTTATGTTAATAATTTATAGTGCATTATGACAAAGCATTTGTGATTTAAGTAGTAGTATTCAGTCTAGTCCTTGAGCATTTTCCGTGTGAAAAAACGCACTCGTTAATTACGTATTAATGTTAATATAAATGCATGAAGTGTTAAAAAGTGTGGGCGAGCTTGCCGTATGACGGCATAATGTTTGTTATATACGTAGAGTGTCACCACAGTTGTAAATAATTCAGAAAACTAATTGGTAAGTGCGTTACTTGATACCGTGCAAAGTACATTCAAACCCGTACAACAGAACAGTTATTCTGATGTGGAATAAACCCACTTTTATGATAAAAAACCTTATATATGAGGAATACACATCGAAGGAACTGGAACAAATCAAAGTGTTACATTCGTTTTAGATATCACAACAGATTTATGCCACGCCCTGTAAAGGCTATGACTGGGGACGTCTGAACATCTTAAAGTAATCTTTTTGATTAGTGTGAAACTAAATTTGAACAACATAATTTTATAGATAATCTTTCAGAAGCACTTTCGTAAGTTTTATAATTTGAGACTTGATGCTCTAAAGAGTAGTTTAAAAAACCGAGATGTTGACAAAAGACTGAATCAAGACAGGCATTGACCGGTACTGACAGTTCATTCGGAACACTTTGGTCAAGTGAGTCACGAAACTAAGTAATAATAGTTAGGTGTGTCGTTAAAGAAGTGTAGTTTAACTTTAAATGCTTTCTTCGCTTATTCTCTTAATATGATAAATAAAACAGGCGACGGAAAGAATAACATAAAACATCGATTTTGTTAAAGTTATGATCACATGTTTAAAAGATGTCTACTGTCCTAGTTTACGTAATTGTTTCCTTAAATGTCAAAGCGTCTTTGTTTCCACTTTCATTTGTTATAAAGGCCCTAGTAATGATATGTTCATACAATTTAAGTCCGTATAAGTACCGTAATACATAACCTGGGGGAAAACTTATCGTGACCGGATATTAATGTTCTTATAAATTCTCGGTACTTTGTAAGTGTCTGTAAAAATAATAAATGTATTGATGACAGCTCCAGACACCTTAGGGTTATATAGAAAGTTCTTTGAATCCTTACTCCATGAGGATATTTCGTCTAGATTGTAATGCTTTTCAGTCATTGTCAATGCCAATATAGGTCAACATTAAAAAAATCCCTTTAAAAGGTTTTAATTATCTTACCAGGCCTCCAAGGAATTATCTAAGGGGCAGGGGATGGAGGGGAGACAGCAAAAGTATTCAATTAGTAATAAGATATAAACTTTGATTTATAAAGGTCATTTGCAAATAAGATAGTAGTGCATTTATACCCAAATGAATTAACCTAAATATCGATTGAATCACATGTCGGCTACCAACACTTTAGTCCAGCTCTTTAAATAATATTGATTGCGTATTTCAATGAGAAGTAGCATTATTTCTACTTCGTATTTCTTTTACGATCCGTTGTGCGTGTACTTTTAAGCACTTTTAATTGTCTGCAGTCACGGCTATCGTATTACCTGCTTAATAAATCTGTCCGATGAAGCAAACCACTTTCATTGATTAATACGGTTTTCCTAAAAACAGAAGACACTAAATCAATGTTTGAAAGTCTAACGGGTGTCTTACTTGTTTTAACTGCGTTCATTGAACAGTTCTGGTAGAAACTCGGTCAGTATTGACTATCACATCATATTCAATGCCTCGCGACTGCAACATGTAAGTATGAAAAACTAAGCAAATGTCTGATTTCAATTTAATGTCAGTTTAGAATACATTAAGATAAATGACTCTGGGTACATGTTTTTTTCCAGATTGATATTTGAATATAACAATAATGATGACACGGTCAACGGTTTTGTTGGATATTATTCATATTAAATGTATTTTTCAAGTTACTGTTTCATTCAATGAATGCATCACTTGTTATAATGTTTTAGAATGCAAAGGGATTCCGAGACTCGGGTATTTCAGAATCATGCATTTTTCAACATTTCACTGAATGTACTTCGATTTACTCTGCAACCCATTTCTCTTTTTTTCACGCTGGAATTGCATGACAAAGAATGCAAAACACAAAAAAAAATTTTTTCTAATTGACAACAGAATGTCACAAGCAATTAAATGTATTACATTTTTGTATATTCAATATACACAATAAATTTAAATGACTGTCGGTAGTAACGATAGTTTGACAACAGAATCCCCCGTCACAATTGCAATTTGAAATTCATTGCTCTGATATTACATTTTTGCTTCCACGAAAGGGTATATTCATATTCGTATACAGTAAGGTCGTTACAATGGATTTAAATGAAAAACTGAAATTCAGCTAGTAAACCTTTTGAAAAACGTATGATTTTATAGGTTTAAACGACCCGCATTTTACTGTTTGAAGTAATAATGCCGGGTGAACGAAGCTCTGTTTAATGCGATAGTATGTCCGGGCCGGAACCCCCCGACCAATGTTAATTTTTATAGTAGAATGTTGAATTACTTACAGTAAGACAACTCTCTTACTGTATTCAACCCTGCCTCATATTATTCTTCCCAGTTTATTAGGTATTCGGAGCGCGCTTTCTTTCGCAAACCCCAAAAAAGATAAATAGAGCAGTTGCTGAACCCTTAATGAAACATCTTTGTCTGTATCATAAAGCAATGATCGTTTGAATACTTTTGTTTTGTATATAGTTGTCTACAGTCTCTTATCAGTATTCATTTTGAAATATTTACAATGGGAATCAGAAAAGAATAACCATACATATTCAAGCACAACATGCATAAACAAGGAAATCCACTTCCGGAAGAATAATTAATGTTCTTCTAAATTATAGTTATCTATTACATGTTACATCATAAACATCTGCCAAAGCGCATCCATATGCATTCGCTGAAAAACTATCAGTTATCTGACAGTAATATAAAAGTCTCAAAATTTAGAGTCGCATTAACGAGATTAAGATAATCTACACATAGGTTACTAATAGAGACCGGCAGATGGAATAAACCAAATAAAATCCCTAGAAATGAACGGAAATGCCTTACATGCAACACTCTTGAAGATAAATTTCACCTCATAATGGAATGTTTAGTTTACAAAGACCTCAGGAGGAAGTACATTAAGAAATATTACTGGAAACATCCAAATATTCCAAAGTTTGTTGAGTTGCTAACATCTGAAAACATTCAAATATTACTAAAACTGTCTACTTTTGTATTTAAGGCTTTTGAATTAAGAGAAACAATTTATCATACATGTAATTAACACTTTTCTCCTCAAAAAGGAAAGGTAAAGTTCTACATGCATGATTGTTAAATATCCTTTGGCGATATATGCAAATAAATATTTTCATGTACAGTAAAAGAATATTCCATGCCGTCAATCTAATAAATTTTTACTAACCTTGTAGACAATACATTTTTATGATAACCAAACTATTATAATTTAAGAAATATGATATATGTATTGATTATGAAATTAACCACCATGTGCCTATTTGCCATGTATACCATGTTCGAACTCATGGGTTTGTAACATTTTGTTCTATAAACAATCTATCTATCTGTACATTTTGAAAATTGCAAACTGTACTTACTGTTATAGTTGGTTCAATTATACAACTGCAATGGCTTCAGCCATTCCGTTGACATTTATGATACATAGATATATATTTTGATATTCAAAAAACAATATAAAAAGGAATTATGACTTTCTGTACTGAACAGCCCTTTAAAGGCACATCTTTCTAAAACGTACATACACACCATCGCATCATAACACAGGGATGCTTTATAAATTAATGTAATTAAACAGGGTAAAGTAGAACATATTGCGGTGAGATTATCTGTGTCATGAAATGCAATTAATTTGATAGACTAGTCGTACCATACTGGTGTTTACAGGAGAAGATATCTTTTATCGAGCACTTTGATCAACTGTATACAGTTCCCATAACATCTAATCCTGAACTTTTCTCACACAATAACTATTCCCTACTCGCCCCTACGGCTGATACTGATAAAAATGCCATACATTATTTATAATTTGTGATTTATCGATGCACATTTAGACTGACGTTAATCAACTGTATACAGTTTCCATATACATTTAACTAATACCAGTTCGGAACAGCAGTTTCAAAGTTTCAAGCAGCCCCTTGACACATAAAACTGGTAATGAATAAGCTTCTTTGCAGAGCTGATACAGACTTGTTTTAAACATTGAAATATTTATCGCAACTTTGTAAGTGAAACTAATACTGCACTTTAGGAACTGCTGTTCCGAATTGGTATTAGGTTAATATATACGGGGATTGTTTTTTCATAAACACTTCTTACATTTCCCCCCCCCCCCCCCCACCACAATTTCCCCCCCCCTCTTAAATATATATTGGATATTTACCAGCCACTCCAACACACGGCCCCCAATTTTATATCAGTTGATAAACCGTCAGTCTAAATATACATCGGTAAATAACAAATTATAAAAAATGTATGACATTTTTATCAGAATCACTTGTCTCAGTAGAATAGTTATTGTGAGAACATACAGGATTATCATCCCGGTATCAAACCTGAAACATTTTAGTGCTTAATGTCTTTATTTTGTAAAAGATATTTATGGTGTCATTCTGTCATAATACCATTACATCAGGTACTTAGTACTCTCAACCTCCCATTCCATTAGTTCCCAACCACCCAATACACAGATTACTCGCAATCTGTTCTACTTTACCTTGTTTAATTACATTAAAGTATCTTTTGGTCGTGGTGCATGGCATGTCTGTACGTGTTAGGAAGATGTGCCTTTAAGAGGTTATTTAGTACAGAAATTTCGAATTCCCTTTAACAATTTCAAAATATCTATCTAAATATCATCAATGTCATCGGACTGACTAAAGCCATTGCAGTTGTATAATCGAACCAACTATAACAGTTAATACAGTTGGCAAGGTTTGTGATGTAACACAATGACAAAATAACTATATCTTAGAAGAATGTGATTAATTCTTCCGTAAGTGGATTTCCTTGTTTCTGCTGTTGTGTTTGAATGTGTACGGCAAATATTTTCTAATGTCCAATGTAAATATTTCAAAATGAATACTGGAAAGAGACAGTAGACAACTATATACAAAACAAAAGTGTTCAAACGATCATTGCTTTATGATAGAGACAAAGATGTTTCATTAAGAACCAGCAACTGCTGTATTTATCTTGTTATGGTATGCGAAAGAAACAAACACGCTCCGAGTACCTAATAAACTGGGAAGAATAATGTGATACAGGTTTGAACACAGCAATTTAGATCAAGGAATGGCTTAAGAAGCAGCTGATGTGGTCCTGTTTTTTATCAGTGATTAGAGTACAGTCAGGGGTTCAGGCAATATAAATCACGAGTGCGTATCCGCATCCGAAAATCTGATTGTATTAAATTCAACAATGAAATACTGGGAGACGTTTATTTTCAATTGTAACACGATACTGTCTGTTCAAAATACCCTGAATATGTTTAACGCGTAAAAACTCTTCTGATCATTGTAACGTATAAAGACTTACGATTGGACTTGCGCGTTAACTTACAGTAGTCACCCATGTCATTTATAGTCATTTATTGGACGTGTTTCAACTATAGGAAAAGTTGCGGATCGTTTAAGATTACCTTGTAAAATACCCGATTAACGCTTTTTCAATAGGGTCATAGTGCACAGCAAAATGAATATGGTACCTATTATATTTTAACTTCCTAAAATCCATTGTAACGTCCTTCACTAGTATACGAATATATAAAGCAACCCAAAAACAAATTGGAATCCTTTCAAGTAAGCGAGACGTATAATTATTGTCAGAGCATCAATGAATGTCAAATATGAAATATGTAAACTGACACATTCTTTAAAATATTAACTAGTTTCATGCCTTAAGCTTTGGACGTTGCAATTAATTCGCAAAACCTGCCACGTGTTGTCAATATAAGTTTTACCGGAAACAAAAGTTCAGTTTAAAAGATTTTCATTTAATTTAAGAGAGTTCGCTGTTACCCTACAGAAGAGCTTTAAGTTTTTAATGTAACTACGCTAAAGTAAATTCTATTAATTTAAAAACACTCCTGGTCCTTTAGATAGTCAGGCCTCGGTAATGTGGAACGTTGAATCTTATAACAATATTTGGCAAACACACACTTTACACATTTTAAATTGAGGAGGGTTTTTTGTTCCAATTTAACATGATGTTGGCAATGGCAAGCAACCATATAAGGATGATAATGAGCAAATATTTCGTACAGTGATACAAGTACATGTACCAAAAATAACCAAATTTGCAGTAAGAAGCAGACATCTGGAGCAACATAATTAAAATGTTTTACATAAATTTATCGAAAGCTGGTTCTGTTATAGGATGGACATAATTATATTCACTGACATCAGCACTCACGTATTTTCAGAGTGATTTGGGTAGACGAATTAAAGCATGTCATAAAACAAAGAGCAATAAGGCTTTTCCAAGCTCTGGTTCGGTAGTTTAAGAACTTGTTATGCTTTGTAGATGTTGCCTTAACTCATTCAGATTGATAAACAAGAAGCAACTCTTTTTTTAAGCTTGGCTTTTGCATTTTTAAAATTTATATATGCATACTGACTGAAGTTTATGTATCCATTAAACAGAATTAAAATGATTTCTGAACGAAAACATCATTTACTGATCCTGGTGTTATCTGACGCAGATACATGCACAACACATAAAGCACGACAAAAACACACACATGGAATTACAAATGAAAATACTGCAGTAATGGTATACGAAGAACCCTTGTCCTTTTTTGTTTGTTTTACTCAAACTTTCTGAGAAACGTTCAAGATAAATATTAACTGGAATTTCTCATTTCTTCATACAATAGATAATAAACAAAATACTCAAACTAAAGGTTTTGGGTTCAGAAACACCAGTTTCTTAACAAGACGGTAGTTGGAATAATTTCTTTTAAAGCAAGATATTTGACCAACCCACAAATTGTAATTATATTTAACTAGTATATTTCCGTTTGCTGCAATCTTGAAATAATTATAGAAAGGATCTATTTGATGTTAAATAATAACACATTGTCACTAACAGAAATCTAAATAAATCAATTTTTGGCTCATATATTTCAATGTTACCTTGACTACAGTATTATGTCTCCGTTTTGAATAAAATATAGCGCGGCTAGTGTTATGTAGTGACATAGACATTAAAAGGCTATATAAAGTATTTTCATTAACATATTACTGAAGCGTGCTGCATACTATGTATTATTTTCACATTTACATCGAACTAGAGTAAATTGGAGAAGAAAAGGTTAAACTTGATTGTTTCTTGAGCGGAAAGAAAGACAGGCAGTCTTTCATAAATATATCTTACTTTTAGACTTCCTTTCTCAGACTTGTTCTTTTTTCAGAAATTATCTGTTTTAAGTAAGATATAATCATAGTCTCCGTATTATAAGGCGGTTCAGGGCGATTTGCTTAGTTATTAAAGGTCTCTCGTGTAAACGTTAATAGGAAAACAGTGTTTGTAGGTCTAATGTCTTTTTCGAGTAAACATTTATTTGTCTAGTACTGCGCATATTATACTGTATACTTCTCTTTTTATTATCTATTAAAGCCCTCTTGTGTAAAACATTTCCAACTTTCCTTTTTAACTAAATTGTTTCCTATCATTTAAATTTGTCTAGTACGCTATTTTTCAAATTACTTATAGCTTTCAGCGTTA
This sequence comes from Saxidomus purpurata, assembly GCA_022818135.1. Classification (NCBI taxonomy): domain Eukaryota; kingdom Metazoa; phylum Mollusca; class Bivalvia; order Venerida; family Veneridae; genus Saxidomus; species Saxidomus purpurata. The sequence goes on from JAFMSR010000007.1 coordinate 20,954,315, forward strand.
CTGTTATATCATTGTCAGTAATCATTATGTCAATGAAAAGTGCTGATAAATGTGCGTATCATTTAGGGAGCTGTAGGGAAACTGGTGTAAAGCTTCGCAAGGTATGGAAGTTTCTTTACATATCACTGTCACATGTCATAGTCCGGAATTGACCTGCAATTCGTAACAACCGGTTTTTGTTATAACAATGTCGTTCGTTCTTATTAAGTTGATATCTAAACATTTAGAGACATGTCGAAAAAGTGTTGTAAATGTCAAAATCATATTAATAAACAACATAAAGTTTGTGAAATTAGTCCAAAATGCCAATTTGAAAGGAAACTGATATTTTTCTGTCTTTTATTATTGCCACAATTTAATAGAAAGTATCATAATTTATTTATGACAATAAGCGTCTAGGCCACATGCTCATAGGTTGTACCTTAAGTAAAAAAAAGGACGATTGAAGTCTGCCATTTTTTTAATTCACAGCATTTTATCTAAGCCTTTGGGATATTTTGCACTTTAGCGCTTACGTGATCTTTAAGTTAAGTATCCACGATGTGAGCTACAAACAAGTTGATTGGTAACGTATTTTAATATTTAACTACGATCATTGAAATACACATGTAAGTTTCGGTATTAACTTCTTAACTGATACTGAAACTGCAGTGTGACAATGTCTTTTGTATGTCTTCATCTGCATCATACTGCACTCAAATAGATTGTGATTGTCAAATCATACATTGAACAAAAGCGTAAAACAAACCCTGTGCATAAATAGTTTAAAATTGACCAAACATTTCAAAGGCATATCATAAATATATAAAAACACCTCTAAATCGTGTTGTCGTTATAAAGTATTGTAATACAACGTTGTAAAATTATAGAATAGTACCTCTATATGGCGTTGTCGTTGTAAAATTATTTTTCCGATACACGAGGTTACCTAGCAATCATATATATCGTTGATTTAAAGAAGCAACACTTTTTTATAAACATACACAATTTTACCGTTGTTTCACTATTATTGGTGAACAGCAATTAATACAGAAGGTCCTCTACATTGGCACGTTTTGCTCCAAAAAGACAGTTTTCGATATGCATCTTTGAAAATTAATGTAATACTATTTCAAGTACATTAAGACTTAAGCCCATTTTAATATTTTGAAACAAAAGTTAATAGCTTTAGGATCAGCCCCTTTAAGCGACCTCTTTCTCAGTCATTGACAGTAAAAATCATCAAACTACAAAGCATATCCATCAATTTATGACAAGTCCCCAGGTCTCTTTCAAAGGATGAAAAAACATTTACATGCTACTGACATTTTATCTATAATTCAAAAGCGTCACTATGGCATGAATTGATTCATATCGTGAAAGTTTTTTCTCTCTATACTTGTATTATGTAAAATGTCGAGCAACGAAGTAAAGAATAAACTTACATCTAGATCAATAGAGATAGCTTAAACATATTAAGTAATGATAAGACATTTTATCATCATCTCTGTAATGGTCTTCATCATTGAGATCGTTCGGAATGCTTTAATAAAAAACAATCAACGCCATTCTTTTCAAGCAGTCACATGAAACAACAATATATTTTATGAAGCTTTTTAATCAGTAGGGATACAGGTTTTTTTTATTAAATATCTATATAGTAATCATTCTGTACTATAGCACACAAGTACATTTTCGTACCTGCTGCGCTGAAATGTGTCACGGGGCATATGGAAATGTTTTTAAGCTCCATTATTATGCTGTAATATATCTGTTTTAGGAAACAGGTGAACACTCTTTTCGCGTCGTATTAACACGATAATGCGTGTACGTGTACCGATTAGGATTGTACTTGGCGATTTACTGTCAATTTATCATATCTTAGTGACAATTTGTACCTTTTTTGTCCTCTTACATGTATTCATTTATGTAGTGTCGATCATTTCTTGAATTAAGTGGCACTGAACTATTTAATACTTCTTAAACCGGGTAACGTATCAAACTTCTATAAATCGGACTTCTTTCCTCAAATTGTTTATATTTCATTTGAATCCTTTTGACTAAGAAAACAACATTGTTTAAGAAGTCTTTACATGATGACAAAAAGAAAAAAATTGTTAAATGATGAGTACCGCAATATCACAAATAATGGTCCAAGTACCAAGAACTGCGACAGAATGTCCTGTCTTAAAATCAAATTATCTTTGTACATTTACGTGATACACTTCGGTCCTTCAAATTAATATCCGTGAACCGCTTGAAATTGCTGTTTTTTCCTTGTTTTGTATTTCATAAATGTTAGCTGCGATCAATCTGCATGATTATTTTAGACCGAAATTGAAAGGTTCTTCGGTTGTAAAAGTAGAGAATGCTGTCTTGGAAAACGGGGAGTATATTCAATAAATGTGTGTTGTTTAAAATCATCAGTTACATCTGAAATTAGTAATATATTGTTTTCTTATAACATAAAACAGCAGTTTAGATCTTCAAATAAACATTAAAATCTGCATAATATATGTCTTTTTATTAAGTAAATATTGCTAGTCGGGATATTATTTATAGAAAGACAACGGGTGGCATACTGGACAACCAAGAAAGATTAATTTTATTTAAATCATGTACTATAATTTTTATTTACAAAATAATTTAAATATCTAAATAATTTCATAGGCAAAATGAAAACAAGCGTTGTTTTTCTGCACTGTTTTATTCAAATATAAACTATTTTGTCTATATTGCCGCCATAATTAAAATCTACATGTATCTCTCTCTCTCTCTTTCTCTCTCTCAGTGCACTGGAATTTTACTCTTATTATGGCGCTGTCATCTGGGTAATAAATAAAGTGTGCGGAGTTGGTACAGTTCGCTTTAGAGGATAGGACTCTCCCCCTACCAAAAATGAAGTAGAAACCTCCAGAAAACTGTACGATCGACTCATCTACACAGTAAATTTTGCTTTATGCATCCAACTTTATAAAGCAAGGTTTACTGAGTAGATGGGCCTTAAATTGGTTACATTAAAGATAACATGTAAGTAGCATCCGGTATTACACAATAAGACGAATATATCATTTATCAAATTTCTTCCATTTTGTTCTTTTGTTTTTCCAGTTTACATCTGTTTTATACGACGCAATTAATACAGTGAAACAACGAATAATAATAGTAAAAACTTTATTTAAATTTTAGCATTCTTACAGCATCTTTAAGTTGTAAGACTGGCTCCAAAGGAAAGTCACGTTGTGTGTGAAGATGAATTATGAAAACTTGTCAAGTAGCTCATGTTTCTATTGTATATCCAATGAGAGAGTTAAATCTAGGAATGGCTCCTGGGCAGTTGCTTCAAAGTGTGAAATGGAATATTCGTTGTGACGTTTTTATAAATTGTCTCTTTAAAAATAGATTAAATAGATCCATATATACACATACCGTGTTATTTTGAATGCATGACATGCATCATCATTTCGTTTCCAATATACAGCCTACGATGGACATTGTCTTTATCTTAAAGTGGTACTCCCTATATCTAGCAGATTATATTCTCGAAACATAGATTATGTGTTCAGTGAGCGCTAAATGATAAATATATACAATTTCAAAGAAGAACCTATTGTGAAAAACGCTTTATTTTACCATAATTAATCAATATAGAGGCTTTCTATAATAAATCGCATCCACCCATTAATTGCACAACAACAACTATATTATTGAATGGTTTACGGTACTGCAGTATATTTTAAACTACTGATTTTATCAATAATGACTGGGAATGCATAGCTGAAACTTTCAAGTTAAGTTATAATACCGCAAAAGATTATATTATTTATATTTTAGAGGTTACAAAGTTTGACATCAGCTATAGGGTATGTCCCTTTAAGGTTAGTTAATGCTCTTTTATGTCTATAATTATGTACTTCACTTGCTGTTTAATCCTTCCGTAATGACATTTTCATAAATGTTTCATTTTCAAGGTTTATTTATTTTGATAAAGAATAGTTATAAAAACACTTTCTTTTCCCTGAATAAAAATTACTGCAAAATCGTTCATGCCAATGGGCGGCAAATCAGCTGTTTTACAAAGTCAGGCTTGTGTTTATTGTATTTTACGGTCCTAAGCTTCTTACTATGCTTAGCCGTCTCTCGTTTGCAACATGAATACATGTTATGAAATATCTCAAATACGTGGTTGTCTAATGTCTTTGAAAAGTCTCTCTCTCTCTCTGACCGTGACTGGAAGTTTCTTTGATGTTAATTTTTACAGTATCCCAAAAGATTTAAAAGGTAATTATTCTGCGAGTTGTTGATTAAATGTCCAGACAGCTCAGGATTATATAAAACAACTATTTGTTATCGTTGATCTCAAAGGTATTATCATACGTGTATCGCATTAAGAACACTGCAGTATTTGTCGGTAAAGGTAAACACAATCTGTTTTAACTTCTTTAAAGTCTACTTAAGGGCTTTTAACATGGAAGCGAACATAAGCAAAGCAAATGACAATGCTATGAACCCCTATTGCCCTTAATTGACTTATTATCAGAAACATAAAAGACAGAAGCTCTTCCATGCACACAACACAATCCATTAAGTCCCCTTTGATCTCGATAGCGTTGCCTGCACATGAGGGTTATTTATTTATAGACCCTGAAGGAATACAAACCTATGCATATGCCAACACAAAGTTACAAACTTTTGAACAGAACATAAGAAACAATCGATCTAGAAACTTTAAGATGCAAAGGCATTATTCTTTTCCAGTGTTTATCATACATATAATGGTAATCATGTGATTACAGTACAATATCCTTCTATACACATCAATATATAAATAGTCATTTATATCCAATCATTTTCGAAAAATTATTTTTCATTTTGGTTAGCTAAAACGACAACTCGCTGAAAATTATTTCTTGTATGTTTTTTTAAAAATCCATTGAGTTAGAAGCATTTCAATTGACATCGATAACATTTTGTAATTTTGTAAAGTAATTTTAGAATTATTTGTATCAGTGAAAGAAATATTAAAATATTGTTATGTTGATTGTCTCGATCATGTTTAAAAATGACAAAGACCAGCGTTTTTGACATTGTTGTAAATAATGTATTTTCTTAGGGACACAACTGTAATTTAGCTCTATACGATAAGATGTTGCAAGACGTTTTCATTATTTACGAACTCTCCTGTGTGTAAACTTAACGGTGATATTTGCTGAGGATAGAATGGTTTTGTGTTTCTTTTCTGATCAAATGTACTCTGAAAGCTTTTATTTGTCTGCACTATTTCAGTGACGAATCTGCTTTTAGACTTCACTTGTCTGTAAATCTGATTATTTGATTAGTATGAACGGTAATTGTCGTACTGGGAAATAAAGAACATACCTCTATTTGCCAAATGCGGAAATAAAGAACATTACACTATATGCCAAATGCATTGTCACCTGCAGTACTTTAAAAAGACAAAAACATATCTGCAATTATATGTTCGCATGTCATGAAAAACGATTTACTAAAATAGAACTGTCTTACCTCAAGTCAGAACTACAAATTTCGGTAAAAACTCTTTCACATGTGCCGTTCTATGAAATTCTCTCCCAGACAATTACATAATTTCATTGAACTTTGGTCAACTTGAAAATCAAATGGCTTCTTGGATGGAAATGATTGCAAATGTTCAGCTTGCAAAACATAAAAATCTTAGTTACAACCTCTTAACCGGTTTCACAGGACAGGTTTCGCAGTCCTCCCTGTGTGTTATGTACTGTTTACCTTGCAACTATAAAGAAAAGCAAAGGTGTATACATAATTTATTGCCCATGTGTCTTTCAGGGTTTTGCCCGTGTTATCTTGCTTGTTGTAATCTCCAGTTTACATGTAGACAGTCCGGTTTAGTTTGCTTGTTTTAGTTGAATTTTATTGTTGCCAATTTCATCTTTGCCTATCAAATTATTTTGCTGTATATGCTATTCTTTGTTTAACTCAATACTGTGTGATAGATGTTGATCAGCTCATTTCAAATTTAATTTGTGATGATATATTTATCTTAAGATATTAATTAGTCACACAGTTTGTGTTGTTATCTACAATCAGAATCTTACTACTTTTTTTTCTTGCAGTTTTAGAATTCTTGTCAAGATCAGCAAATATCACATAGTATTTATCAGTATTTAGCATTTGTATTTAAATGTTGTTTGCATGTACCATGTATTCTTTTAGGATGAATAATTAAATTAATTTCTATGTATCCATAATGTAATTGGAAGGTGATTACCTTATTTCAGTACTTTGATTTTGACTTTGCAGCTGCCGTACTTGATATTTTACCCTGTTTAATTTTGTGAATATTCGGTTTAAAATCTCCTGCAGAGCTTTTGTCATTATTTCTGGCCGACTCAAAATAAAATTAACTGTATTGAATTTTGCATTGTATTATTTTTCAGTGCATCTCAACAGGTACGGTCAAGCAAAGACATTCCTCAGTTGTCGGACAGTCGAAAATTAGCAATACCGTTTGGACATGTACACATAAATGCTCTTATGTCAGTGTTTTCAGCTAAACTGTGTAGTATTAATCGGTACAATTAGTGAAGTAAGACTTTTTGTGGTGCTGTTAATCCTGAATAATCAGTTGTTTTGTATAAAGGGTTTTATTATATATGCAATTGTATTTGTATTAAATATATGTTTTTGTAAAATTGTATTATCATTGGTATTGTTATATTATATTGTTTTATTATGTTGCGTTCCTTGTGTCCATCTTAAACACTTCGATACAATAGTTTGCTAGTTGATGTATATCGTCCTTTAAAGATAAAAATCACCTAACCGGCATGGAAACATTGAGTGAAAAGCAGGAGAAATATTTAAACTGTAAAAATAAAAAGTCGAAACACTCAAGAAAAGAAACACAGAATGTGTTACAATGTCGAAAGAAAACAGAACATTTTTTGTCTCTAAATGGTTTATACATCTGTTCGTTTATAACTAACTATATACGCCTTTGCTTTAATTCACCCACCACAAAGCGGTATAATGATTGTTCACTTAGAAAGTGTTCCTGTGTACTACTTGTATTTCTCGGAATACGATTTTCGTCTGATAAATAAAACTCGATCGACCTAATAAAACAAAATTGACATCTAGTTGTATATCTAGATACAGCCCTATAAGTTTTCGTGCATCCTAAAATTGGCTGCTTATTTGTATGCTGATATTGACAATGTAATATCACAATATGCCAATTGGTGGCTTTGGTTACATCATGTTTTGATGTTGCAATCGTGTGTGAAAGTCTGATCTTAATAAAGATATATGTTTTGTTTTTTCGGAAAATCAGCTAAAAGGTCATGTACTAAAAATAGGAACGGACATTCCAAGTCGGTCTATATTTAGACATTGGTCTGATGTAGGGTCAGGACAATATACGAATGATTTAGTGCTGCAATTTATTTCATAACATTATTCTTAAAGCGTCTACAATGTATATCATATGTGAACGACAAGTACACTCACCTTTTATATTATTGATCATTCATAGCTACGTAGCATTTTCAACAAATAGTTTGTGACTTATTTTTAAATTAACTGATGCAATGTCTTAATGTCTATATTGATCATATTTTGTTATTTATATTGCACTCTCGTAGACATTTGATCTCATACTTCTTTATCACTTGCTGTTGAAACATCAGGAATGTATCAGTGATAAATAACAGTTTTAAATAAACCCGTCAATTTAACATACCTTAGGTCTCTCTATATAGCTTTTGAGGCTACAAGTCCTTCTAATTACTAAATGCGGTACAGTAGAAAAGGTGTTTCAGCATGTACAACTGAACACGACTTGAGCCGTCATCGATTTTGTTCACATTCTCTGCTCGTTGCTGTGGTGAAATGTACAGTTTGACAGTAAACGTTAAACTGCAATGGTATTGAACAGGCATAAGTACAGCGATACAGTAATCAAATGTTACATTTGGAAGTTCACAAAATGAATTGATTTACAGTAACCCTCATAATATTCTGTTATTCATTAACGTTGCTGCGATATTTCGACAAAGTGCATTAAGTCCAATCTCGAATGTACTCTTATTTGTCTGCACGTAATGCTTAAGGAATCAATTGTCTAATGAATCAACTACTTTAACTAAGCTGATACGTCGTTTTTCAGAGGATGATAATACTGTATCAATGCTTGCATTCAAAATGAGGGTTTGTTTTCTTTGATTTGAGTGAAACGAATAGTTCTTGTCTCAAATGAGCATTCCTGTTTTATCAGCGACAAATTTTATTACAGAAGCGGAAAATAAATAGATTTCTAAAACGGAATACTGCTGTCCTTTGCAAACACCTAGTGATCTTTGATACCGGTAGTGACAATACATGTACCTATTTCATTAATGTCCTGTATACCAAAACAAAATTTACGTTATAATAGGTTATCTTGTTTTTAAGAGTAAGGTCAATGTGGTATATGTGTAAGATTTTATCAGTATTCGGTCGTTTATCAGTATTCGGTCGTTTTCAATTTTCTTCTGTGATAGTGAATAAGATTTTTTTAACATGTGAATATTACAGAAAATGCAAAATATATTGAAAGTATGAAGTGATCCATGTTAACAATGATATACTGTAGACTGAATTTAGATAACACCCATATTATTAAATGTGTATCATAAAAACTATTTTTCTATGTGACTTACTATTTCAATAAGTAACTCATTTGTAGTACATGTAGTATTTGAAACATGTGTTGGAGGGGGGAGGGTAAGGGGTGACGGGGGACAGATAACGTTTGTGGTTGTAACCGCATGCAAATCACTGATTCCACTTATAAAAGAATCTTCAAATGATGTATGGCTTGACAAGGCATTGATAATTAATACGTGTACTACATGCAACAGTGCTAAACAGCTTTTTAAATTTTAAAAACAACATATGTAACTTGATTTGATGTTGCACAAAAAATATTACGCTACAGTTGTTCTCTGTATCAATTCGTAAAGTTCCACCTTTTGTGCCTCTATAACTTGTAAAAATAAATTTGCTGCTGTTGCAGATATTGGAGCGGTAATAATTAGGTCATGTAAACCTGATTTAATTCCATTTCTATCTAGTCGAAGATTCTCATTATTTTCCCGCATAGCTCAAATTACTTTGTTTAAGATGGAAAATTGACTCGCAGGAAAAGAAATAATTCAAATCGAACCACGTTGTCTAAGTACATTAGCTTGAATTAAAATGTAAATCAGAGGAATGAAAATCCTAGATAAAATGACATTACAAGACAAATTTCTATTTCCCAGACAATCGGCTGGATATTCGTGAAAAGCTTCAATGGAGTAACATGATAAGAATGTGTAATACGCCCGTTTTGATTATAAAATTCAAAATAATACATTTCTGAATCAACCTTTAGTTAAATGGTAAGAGCGAATATCAGGGTGAAAATACAACCTATTTTCTTATATGTCTGATTAAATGGAAGAGATAGAGAGACAGAGAGACAGAGACACAGACACAGACACAGACACAGAAAGAGAGAGAGAGAGAGCGGCGGAGAGAGACAGAGAGACAGAGAGACAGAGAGAGAGAGAGAGAGAGAGAGTTTTCCCATCTACAATGAATAACACAAATATTCTCAAATACTGTTTTATATTAATCAAATTCATATACTAAGCACCTGACGTCATGGCCGTTTTCAGATTGTTCAAGTTTCATCAAAATCCTTCAAGCGGTTAAGGAGAGATAGAGTGGACAGGGAATGTAAGACTCAACATTTGACCTCAAGTTGTAATCTTGACCTAGAGGCAGCGTGACTGGCTCACAGTTGTGCACACTGTCTTATGAGATTAACATCTGACCTAATTTTCATCAAAATCCTTCAAGGGGTGAATGAAATATGTACCGGACAGGAAATATGTACCGGACAGGAAATGTTATACTCAAACCTTTGAAATTAAGCTGTGACATTGTTCTTGAGGCAGCGTGATCAGCTTATTGGATGTGCATTTTAATTTGATGAATGAACATCTGACCTGAGTTTGATCAAAATGTTTCAGGTGTTACAGAGATATGGAGTGAGACTCAATCTTTTGACCCTAATTTGTGACCTTGACATTGAGGCGGCGTCACCGACTCATTGGTTGTGTATATTGTCTTGATGAGGTGAACATCTTATGAGAGTTCTCTATCAAAATCATTCAAGGGTTTAAGAAGATATCGAGCGGTGAGTGAATTTTACGGATGGACGGACGGACGGAGGCCATTCCTTTATTCCCACCCCGCTTCGCGGCGGGGGATTATAAACATATTTATATTGGTATTAATTCCATTAGTTCAATCCAATTTCTATCATCTAAATAACTTTGAAGCATATGTTGAGAAAAAGCTGATTTCAGTTTCGTTACCCATCCTAGCATTTTGGTAATTCATTTTCAATTCACAATAAAAGAAAGTGGGCGCTGAAGTACAACTGAACAGAATAACGGTATGATATGTAGAAGTACACCATCATTGCATTAGTACACTCAGAGTTAACCGTTTACCAGTCTAAATAAGGTTTCGCAAAGCTGTTAGAGCCTTTCCTAAGCACTCTTAATGACTTTTTAAATGTGCTGTATCTAGCTGACCCCAATAGGTCTTAAGCAAATAATTCACCAGTATTTGTGTTAGAAGTTCATGCAACTGCGCAAATATTCTCCTAACAATGTTGAGTTCTGCATTAAAGTACTTAAATACATACATTTCTAGTATGATAGGGATATATATTGCTATGTATCGATTTGTGGATTAGTTGAATGGCTAAATTGGCTACGGAAATGGAAATCACTTTATTTAACTTAAATGTAGTTAGTTTATACTAATTTATTTATTCTCGATTGCGAACGTCACTTATATTGCTCTACCTCCTGTATGGAATCAACCTCGAAGAGAGAGAGGCATTGTGGATTTAGTTGTGTCTTGCTAAGGACACTAACTTGGCGACGGAAGGGATGGAACCCGGGCCCTTCAACCTGGAACGCATGTATTTAACTGTAAATGCAGTTAAACAAGAAAATTCGACAACAGCACTGTGTTTCAAAATGTGAACAAGTCTGTGCGTCACCGGAGTAGTGCATGTCGCATGCCATCCATTTAATTCGTGATAAGTATGGCTGATTGTGTATGAGGGTCATTCAATTAATAACAATTCAAAATAGTTTCATTTGCTTTTGTTAACTTCAGCTACATTGTACCTGATACCATTTTGGCATGATCCTATGCAAGATTTCCTTCCTGTGAAAAGAAACTTTTAAAGGAATCGCAGCTTTTCTTTAAAGATCGTCGTAAGCAGCACACATGGGCGTATGAGGCACGCAAAACATGATAATGTTCACAAATGTGAAATAATCTTTACAACTGTCTTTTACACATTTGTCTGAAGAAGGTTTTACATATGGGGTAAAATTATTTCACGTGTGACCATTTTCACATTTAGACCATTTGACACTTGAGGTCATACAGACGCATTTTCATGCTTTTTTTGTCTCGAGTCCGGACAGTTTTGTCTCGAGTTCGGACAGTTTTGTCTCGAGTCCGGACATTTTGTCTCAAGTACAGACAGTTGTTTGATAGTTATGCTGTTTGGTTTTATTTCGATCAACATGATATATTTTTGAATAAATTCAAGACTTTGTGTTTAAACTATTATTTTGTTCGTTCTTGTGTTTACTTGTCTATAAATATGTCATTACACAATGACAAAAAAACTTAATATTATGTAATGTAAGATTGCAGAAAAGTTACATTTAAATGGCATTGCAAGAATCATTGACAAAAGTGAAAATTAACATAGCAATTTAAGACGATGTTGTTAATATGCACTGGGGTTTCAAAAGCGTTTACAACCCTTTATAATTTGGTAGAATATAGATTCAGAAACACAGAAATAATTTAAAGGAATTTGTACTGAACCTTTGTATTTGATGTTTCGCTCTAGAATATGTTATCTTCAGACAAGGAACTTTATTTATTCAACGAAATATGAAAGCCAGCCGCTTTAAGTAATTACTGTATTGTCCCAACCATGAGAGTATTGCGTGTTTCATGACTTCTTGGCACGAACTCAACGCCTCCAAACTGCAGAGCTTGCACATTTGTATAGACACTTATAACGCAATTAACTAAGATAAACAATGGGAAGCTATACACATAAACACTCTGTACAGAATTTATATTATTTAAAGGGACATTCAGGTTAGGAAACAACATTTTATGGTAATTCAATAAGCAAATCATTGCTTTCAGGTTATTTAAAGGTCTGGTACTTTTGTGTTAACGTTTACTGTACAAAGATTGCAAAAAAATGTCATTTCTTTTCATAAATCAAATTAAAGTTTCCAAAACTATTTATCTATGTATGACACCTTTCTTTGTTCAAGCGAGGAAACGTTCATATTTGAAATAGAGCACAGTTTCAATGACGTAATGTAGGAAATTGGTCAGGATACAAATCAGACAGATAACTATTTGCTGGAACAATTACGGCTACGCCTCCTCAAAATTAGGTAATTATTATCGCAAACAGCAGATCTACTTTATCTTTTACCAATGCACTGTATCGTCTGCCATACGAAAACGAAGCATACAAAGTACTTTTTATTGTTTGGGTATGGAAGAGGGCTGATCTAAAGGTAACGTGTCAGGTCAGCTTAGGTATATTATGCTGTTGCTGGGCAGCCGTAGATAAAATTGATCAGTTTTGTGGATGTCAATATAAAGTACCTTGAATGTCAGGGAAGTGTGCGGTTAAATTATATTAACTTTGCTGAAAATATAAAAACTAAAATGATGCAATGCTTTTTTACTTCTTGATTGGCGTTCGCATATGTAAGACCGTTTAAAGAGATGCTCCCTACTTCTAGCAGATTATATTCTCGAAACATAAATTATGTGTTTAATGAACGTAAAATGATAAATAAATAAAATTTCAAAGAAAAACCTATGCCAAAACATGCCTCATTTTACCACAGTTAATCAATATAGAGGCTTTCTGTAATAAGTCGCATCTACCCATTAATTATACAACAACAAGATTATTGAATGGTTTACGGGACTGCAGTTTATTTCAAACCGCTGACTCTATCGGTAATTACTTGGGTTGCATAGCTAAAACTTTAAGGTTAGGTTAAAATACTTCCAATGATTATATTATTTATGTTTTGGAGGTTAGTTTGACATCAGTTATAAGGTATGTCCCTTTTAATACAAGTCTTACATGGCAATCGGCCGCAAATTTTACAGTAAAACAGAGAATGTATATTCTTTACAGGTTCGGTGGCTACTAGGTATTTCATGTTTGAACAAATTTAGATAACACCAAACAACTACTCAGTTTAAGTAACACTGGTTAGAACTCATCAAGCATATTAGGGGTCAGTGGTTATTCTTTCAACAACTCACCATCTGTTATTTCTGTAATTTGCATACTAAGGAATATGTCTTAGAATGTTTGTGTAGTAATTACTGCGTGTATAATAAGAACGTTTTAACTAACATAATTGAATTGAATGTAGTGATTAAATTTAACGTACGTTAACACTTTTACTAAAATGTTAGAATGACCCTTGAAGCCCTAAAGGAAACGTAAACACTTTAGAAACCTTTCATTAGAATCAGTTCCACACGTTGTTTTAACAATTACTTCTATTTGCTATTTTCTTGTGTTCTGACAAGAACTTGCACCGAAGGAATGGATCGTGAAAATAAAAACTCTATGAAGTTTTGCTACAAGAATTCAATCCGGCATGTTAAAGGTTTGATCGCCTTCTTCTTATCAACACAGCATAATTAGAATCGGTAATAACAAGCGTTGGTAAATTTATCACGTCCAAAGTTTTATTTCTAACGAAGAATACAGCTGCAGAAATTCTTGTAGATATGGTAGCTTTTCCAACATTTATACGTAGAAACTTAAATATAACCTTAATCACAACCCACTATGTTTCAACTTAATTGTACGTCTTCTTCAAGTGCAGTAAATTACATTCAATTACACGTTTAAACGCGGTAAAATAGCGAAGTTTTATTGGATAGTTTTAGGTGGAAGGTTCTAGTAGAATTTATAACTAAATACGTACACGTTGATAGATGATAACTATGTCAATGGAAAAGAAACGACATTTAAAGAAACCGATTGAATGAACCGAATATGAACACTTTGCCAGATTCTTTAAATAGTTTAGTTAATTTATACTAATTTATTTTAGCTCGATTTTAAAGAAAGCTTTACGCTTATCGAGTCACGGGTTCGCTTCCTGGAAAAACGAGTTCTTGTGTAATATGAGGAGGTACGGTCGTGACTCCAGTGGGGCTCGAACCCGCAACCTCCGGGGTGATAGTTTGAAATGTTTCCTGGCGAATTATTGAACATGAAGTTTTTCAGAGAGAATACTAGCAGTAATACGATAGTTTTATAGATTGTCGATTACAAATGAATGCATCAGAGCATAAACTTTTTCAAAACCTTTTATATCTTAATAAATAGGATAGGATTATTCTTCAAAAGCAGCGAAAGTCCGAAACTTTCAAATGCAATGTGAAATCTTCTGGTTGATTAACTTCAAATAGCGAATGAACGGGGATATGTCTTCTTTTTTTCTGAGTAAGGTTGTTAGTCCTTTCGGAATGTACACTGTGCGCCCTGACAGTCTTTATTAAATTATATGACTTGGATGCCCCAACTAAGGGAAAATCATGTAAGTCTCAAAGAAAGTTTAAAATGAATTGAAGCCGTCTAGAATTATTATGAAAACGGACAATATAGATATTATATATAGTTGTTGTTGTACGGCCGAAACATGTCGATGATGTTTAAACTATTAGTGCGTTGATTTTCTATTTCCATATTTTATGAAAACGGACCGCACACTAGCTTTTTTTACACTAACTGTCTTGTATCTTTAATAAAAAATGAGGAATTAAACGTAAATTAAATAGTTTCGTATTTCTTTTCACTTTATTTTCTCCAGACAAAATGGATATTTTGTAATTGTTTTCATCTTAGATAATATTACCGATTCAGCGTTTCTGAGTAAGGTACCCTCCAGGAGATCCACTGACCCTTTGTCGTTGTCATATTTATGATCTACAGTCTCATTATGTGATGTCGTTTTAAGGAAATGAGAAAATGAGAAATAAAATGAAGATTTATTGTGTGATGTACTTATAATTACACCTTCTGACATTTTATAATATGGTTGTACGCATTGCCTTCGCTTGCACCTTTTCTTTACAGCAGTTCATATTCAAACTTACACGACATTCGCCTTGATGATGTAGCACTTCAATCGGCATTTCCGTGTGTCGCATGGTTTTGTACTAAAGAAGCGGAAATAAACCGTGAACGTAGCAATTATTTGAAGACTTACTACTTCCGAATATGTCGTATGCATTTATTTTCAGAGAAAATTTTATGTGATTACGACAAATAAAGGTATAATATATGTAGTTTGTTTTCATTAAAGTTGTAAGTTTAATTGACGTTACCTTTCAAAGCTGAGTTGGATCAAATCATCTTAACTCAGGGTTTTTTAAAAAGCATGTGTAGCTCCTGGCAGTATAGGCGAACATGGCTATTCACACGTGGTCACAATACAAGGTTCCGTGAGAAAGGTCTGTTTCGTAGTTTCAAAGGTCAAAGGTTTTGGAATCAACATGTTTTGCGTACTTGGAATGGATTACAGCTAACCATTAGAAAGATGTCAAAAACCACCTTTGAACCCAAATTTAAACATCGATTTTTCTCAGTAATTTTGTATATGGTATCGTGCAAACATTTTAAAATGCATCGTTTTAAGCTTCTTGGTCTCTCTTTTACTAGCCAGCTACCGTGCATTTATTCTATTATCATGCAATATTTCATCCAGTATTTTACTTTAACGCTCAGTATTACCTTTATGAATGAGCTTCCTGTAAATCCCTGAATTCTCATTACTCGTGCATTTCTACGCCGCTATGTCGTCAATAAAAAGGACCATAACAGAAATACATGTACCAGTCATATTCTCTTTTCGGTGCTATCCTTAATTCAGATGTACATGATATGGTTCATTATTTCAGCGTGAATATTAAAGGGGCATACCCTAAATCTGATTTCAAAGTGACCCGAAAACACAAATAATAGAATCTTTGGAAGTATTATAACTAAACATAAAAGATTTAGCTATGCAATCCAAGTCATTATCGATAAAATCAGCGGTTTGAAATATACATGTACTGCAGTACCCGTAAACCATTCAATAATCTATTTGGAGTTGTTGTACAATTAATAGTAGGATGAAAGCCTCTATATTGATTAATTGTGGTAAACTGAGGCATGTTTCGTAATAGGTTCTTCTTTGAAATTTCATTCATTAATCATTCTACGTTCATTAAACATAATCTATGTTTCGAGAATAAATTCTGCTTGATGTAGGGGGCGCCCCTTTAAATTTCTAAATCATGCAACATGGTGCGAGACGTAATGCACTATGATATAAAAATAAATATATCTACGTACTTAATATCACTTTCTATTGAATACAGTTTTATCACCATCGTATAGTCAAAAACTTTTTATCCTTCTTTATGTCAAAAAGAGAAGTAACTCGGTGTAATTTTTTGGCATGGCTTCAAAACAATCGATTGTGCTTCAGCATCAAATGCAGTATGGTTATTATCAACTACAAACTATCTTTATTGACGGAAATAAATTTGCAACGAACGCGGACATTTTTCAAAGTCTACGTGCGAGTACCATGTACATATCATTTAATGTTTTTATTTTTTTCTTAATGACCTCTACTCCTTTTCGTAAAACTTGAATGATTCAATGAATTGGAAAACGTATCGGACATTGGGCGGTAAGTGTCAAGGTATCAGAAAATAATAGTGACACTTTCTATTTGAGGACAAGCACAAACAATATAAGAAGTTTTGCCCATATTTCAATGAACTATTCAAACCAGATATTCCTTTTTATCATGATTTCAAAACTAAAACACCTGTCATAGTGATCCAACAGGAGCGAGTACAGTATCTATAAATAGATAATACAAAAACCCTTACCTCCAGGCTATATATCCACACTTTTAGGAATACTCTTCAATCACAGTCGGATATTTGCAGATTTTAACATTTATACATTGGAATGTATCATTTTAAATCCCGGGCAATAAAGCCCTTCATTAGTGATGGATTTGTCAGGTCTAAATGACACTTTCAACACCTGTACACCAAAATGCTGACCTTTTTTGTGATAAAACTCTAATAGATTATACACGTTACCATCCTTAATTATGGGCCTATTGTGTGAGGTACTAATAATAAATAATCGGTCCTAAAAATAGAACCAATTAACATATCAATTTTCGCCAGCCGAGAGTAATTAACCCCAAGAGAACGTAATTACTACCATGACTATGCTTCTACAGATTTTTAGCTCTGTAAACTAATGGCCTGTAAAAGTTCAAAGTTTCAAAGTTTATTTGCTGAAAGGTGTAAGACAGTACAAATGTATGTAGTGCCCGTTATGCAACAACAACAACAACAAAATTTATTCCGCAATAAGCAAAATTACAATGAGTCTAGTCTAAAATAAGGTTTACAAATGAAAAGCATGGAGAAAGGTCAACGAATTCCGTGCCAAAATTAAAGATAAAGAGCTTCTATTTTTTATTCTTATTCAGGAATGTTATAATGACCCCAGTCTCATTCGCAAAACACAAATATTTTGACAGATATACTATTTCTTTTTTCATTTCTTGATGAAGGATATACATACACTATATTTGTAAAATTCTTTCGTTTCTTATTTAGTACAGTGTATATTATTATGCCTCCTTCTTTCAATTTATAAATAATTAGACGATAAACGAAAATGTACTTTGTGTAATTTGATAGTTATTCTCTAAAATATAATCGCAAGATATCGTTGGAGCTTGGAGTTTTGTTTAAATCTACACTATGTTGTTAATCTCTGCAAGTGTCTTATATCTGCATACCAAGTTTTGTGATACTAGTCACATATTCATTGTTTAATATTATCAAATTATAATTTTCAGTATTATACCAAACTCGGACAATCCCGATCTGTCTTACAATACTTAAAATGGTTGTTTTCTGTTTTAATCTGTATAACCCGTTTAGATTTGTGCATGTGTTTTATCGTCAGACTTTTTCCCTACAGTAGGAAAAACTTTCAAACCTTTTGTGTGAATTGATTACATATCTTTTTTCATTCATTTCCTTCCCATGTTACATTGTAATTAACGATAGTTTAGTACAGTGGAAACAATTGTTGTTAAATGATTTACATAATTTTTAACGGTTAAAATTGTTGAACTGCTAATTAAATAGAAAATAAACAAAACTAGGCTTTTGATACGTGGTCTGCAATGGAGCTAGCTACTATGTTTAAAGAGTTGTATACCTAAATATCTCAAATATGAGATTACTTCCATTGTTGTATTTAAAGGAGGACATACCCTATAACTGATGTCAAACTAAATAACCAAAAACATAAATAATAAAATCTTTGGAAGTATTTTAACTTAACCTAAAAGTTTCAGCTATGCATTCACAGTCATAATCGTGAATGTCAGCGGTTTGAAATATGCTGCAGTAAGTAAAACATTAAATAATCTATGTAGAATTTTTCTGTACATTTAATTGGTGGATGCGATTTATTACAGAAGGCCTCTTCAATTATTAATTCTTGTAAAATGAGGCATTTTTCGCCATAGATTCTTCTTTAACTTATACTTATTTATTATGTTATGTTATGAGAATATAATCTTCTAGATATAGGGAGAGCCTCTTCAAAGGAAAAGGTCAAAACTGACAGTTCTCCTTTTTTCAAAATATCATGACATTGGTTCTGTTTTTGATTATTTGTAGACCAAACACATGGCAAAGATTTGCTACATCGTGTTGCATAGATTTTTACATATGTATCTGTTTGGTTTGAATGTAGCACTACATCATAAGCATATCACAAATAGACGGAATTCGTGTACAGAAAAGATCCCATCCATTCTTTAATCCATCTATGGATTGCTCGGCTTTCAGGTGAGCTGCTTGAGAGAGGAATGGCGAATTCGAAAAAAAAAGATTCTCTATGACTATGAAAAAAGATAATCATGTTGGCATCAATGAATGTATTCCTTTGTCTGCAAATCGAGTATGCATATTCGTGTAGTAAGTGTTACATGTCAAGTAGCCAGTCAAGTTTTAGGTGTAATAATGATGTTCTATATACTAATATTGTACGTCCGAGACCAATCCAAGATTGATTACATACAATTATTTTGTGAAGAAAAATATGACTGAATGGTCCAATTACGCCGGGTTTTTTTCTGAGAAGGTATATATTATTATATTGACATTATTTTCCAAAAATCCATATTTGCCATAGTTTAATGTGTGTGATTCATTATAAGATACTAATAGAAATCTTTTGTTTACGTTTAATTTAAGCGTGTCATGACACTTGTTTTTTGAAAGACTGGAAAGCATTACATGTAGCATGTCTATTATCTTCTTACGAATCTGACAGATTTAAAATTGTATAATAATTGTAGTTTAACGCGGCCATCGTGATTTTAAATAAGCTTCTTAAACGCTGATATACACACAAATTACAATGATCACTAACTAAATTCGATAAGACTTTGTAAATGTCTAGCAGTTTATTTCTATTTTAATACTGATGATATTTATTGACCCAACCTACACGTTATTTTTTATGACTATCCTGGTCAAAAATTGGTTATTCACCTATTTTATATATTTTCATTTTTGTCGGCTAATAAGAGAACTAAGTTAGCATAAATTTCTTTTTACGTGTTTTCATAGTATTAAAGAGGCACTTCCTACATCTAGCAGATTATTTTCTCGAAACATAAATTATGTGTTCAATGAACGTAAAATGATAAAAAATACAATTTCAAAGAAGAACCTAAGGCGAAAAATGCATCATTGTACCACAATCAATCAATATAGAGGCTCTCTGTAATAAATCGCATCCACCCATTAATTGTACAACAACACCTCTACATAGAATGGTTTACGTACCGCAGTATATTTTAAACGGCTGATTTTATCGATAATGCCTGGGAATGCATAGCTGAAACTTTTAGATTAAGTTATAATACTTTCAAAGATTCTATAAGTTTGTGTTTTTGAGGTTATTGAGCTCGATATCAGTTATAGGGTATGTCCCTTTATTGTAGTTAAGGCATCATACCTTACCATGATATTGTACGTCTATTTTGAAGAGTAATGTTATATATTTAAAATAAACACGTCTGACCTTGAATTTCCTTGAATTTATTAGGTTATGTAGCTGTCACTGAATGTTTCATTTCAGTTCTATGTAAATTTGGTTTTCATGTACCACAATAATAAAAGAAACAAAGCAACATCTTATGCTCATTAGAAAAATGTACATGATGTTTAATCCCATAAAGTACCCACAATTATGACATCTTTCACTGCATAGAACTTCCCTTTTATGAAACAACTTACTGAACAAGCGGTCACGCTGGCTCTACATCGCTTACCTGCATACGAATGCCTTTCGTGATAAAGTCAGGTTCAAGGTCGCAGAAACGCATACCTCCAATATACATATATAATTGTCAAAATAAATCGTTTCAAACTATGACAGTAATTTTGGCCCAATTGATACGATTTTGATAAACTCTGTATAAAACCATTAAAGTTTGGTACACAATATACCTCAATCTTTGGTTCTAGGTCTTACGGTTTCGAAGTTTCTATGTAAATTAAATGACCCCCGATCTTGACCAGTTTTGACTTTTGTGTAATGATTTTGACAAACTTGATAGAAAGCCACTACACGATGTCATACACCAAATATCTAAGGTATTTGGCTTGTGGTTTTGGACAAGAAGATTTTTATTCTTCCTTTTAGAAGATGTTTAAAATGTTTTTCTTAAAGTACACTTCTATATGAAAAAACAACACCTGGGGGTGGACAAAATTTGACCACGGGGTCATGTTTTGAACAAAATCGGTCCAGTACCTGTGACTATGCAATGCTTCACACCAAATACAGTTCTAAGCTCTAGATTTCGGTATCTGGCAATAGATCTTTTCGAAGGTGTGAAACAAATGACCCATCTACATATCAAAATTAACTGTAGGCTTAAAATTTGAACGAAAGTGGTGGAGGACCACTAAACGATGCTACACAACTAATATCTAAGGTGGTTTTGTAAAAAGATTTTTAAAGCATTCTCCCATTGGTTGACATACATGTAACAGCCGCAGTTCTGCATAAAAGTAAATCATGTGAACACTTTTGTAAAGGATTTTAGAGGAATATTTCAATGAGGTTTGATTGAAATTGGCTTCATGTTTTAGGAGATGTTGCCGGAAGTACTAATGACAGACAGACGACAAAAGTCCACCGATCCTGTAAGATCATCATTAACACGTATTGATGAAATATTTCTGGTATACAAAAGGTCATTTAAATTCTAACCTTTCAAATGTACATTCAATTAAAAGTGTCTAAAATTAACACGTATTTCCTTTACACCCATTATCATTATTTACGATCCCCTCTCCCACATGTCCACCCAACAACATTTGAGTGCCCCATGTTTTGCAAAGGTAGTAAGTGCACCGTAGTTAATTTGCGAATCAAGGAATAGAAAGTAACAACAGCAAATGTGTGAAAATGTCATTTAATAAAACTTAAATGACGAAACATATACAGTAAGCATCAACAACTCTTACTTCTCTTTAACATTATGACATAACCTATAAAACAGGTATCTATATGAACGATACGCAAAGGTGGGGATACAAATCCGCCATGACATAATGTATCTAACATGTATCTATATACGAACGATACGTAATGGTGGAGATACAACTCCGCCTTAACCTTAACAAAAACAGAAAAATGCACACCAAGGAAGAGAAGCGCGTCCTAAATAGCTTTCAAAATTTACATGAAAATCTTGTTTAATTAACGGCATGAATATGATAAATAGGCGGGAGGTTGCAAAAGTGAACCGCTTTGTTCGATTTTTCTAGATTTTCGAGATGATAAAATCCGTAACTTGGTACCGTTCCTTACCGTAAGGTATGGGTCCTCTCAATCCGTAGAGTGCATCGGGGCACCCCAAACACATTTAAATCTGCGAACTAAATAACATTTGAGTGCCCCATGTTTTTCAAAGTACATGTAGTAAGTGCACCGTAGTTAATTTGCGAATCAAGGAATAGAAAGTAACAACAGCAAATGTGTGAAAATGTCATTTAATAAAACTTAAATGACGAAACATATACAGTAAGCATCAACAACTCTTACTTCTCTTTAAAATTATGACATATACTGCAGTTCTGGCAGTTCGTGCTCTCTTCACTGGAAGTGGTTTCTCTAAAACAACCCCAACCCGAGAGCGGGACTTTCTTCTTGGAGGCATAGCTCTGTAAAGAAATAAATATTTAAAAAAAATGAAAATAGAAATAACCGTCCATCACGACACTTTTAACACTGCAAATTCTAAGTGAATAAGTACATTTAGATCTGCGAACTAAATAACATTCAAGTCGCTAAAGAGACACAATTCTAGACAATTACTCTAATTTCATGTCAGAAATATGCACTAACAATATTTTGTCTGACAAAGTGTCAATCAATGTGCCAGATATCAGATTCCACGAAATATAGTTATACACAATATTATATTAAATGGTAGCACGATCATGTCGTGTTACATGAATCTTCCTATTTAACCGTTGCCATTCACCTTAATCAAACATTTTATTATATAGTGTATCATTATATAGAGTGTTTGACACTTCGTTTGGATTATCACAGACGATTTGTCAATTATTGGTGTAAATATTTGCATAACAAAAATCATAGGTATCCATAACAACTACAAAATGCTACAAGTGCTACGAAATTCTGAAGTCATGTGATGACCAAGGCAGAAATGCATGGGCTTCTGAAATTCGTAACATGCTACGTTTTGGTTTAGTTTGGTTTCTGAAGAGGTAGATGATAAATAATTTTAAACAAAGACTTTCAGATTGTTTGTTGCCATGAGAGTGTAAAAAATTCTAAAACATTTACCTACAACAAACAATATAAATCGATATCGAAACTAACAGACATGTTGGATCAAGTAGAGGTCAAAGATTCTTTTCTTAATACCAAGAAAAGAAAAAAGAAAATATGTATGTTGGGGTCCCGGTGGGCTATATGTACCAGATAAATTAATTAACATTCAACCCACTTCTTTCTTATGTATATATACTGATCAGTCTGCTGCAAATAATTTGGTTTATATTTTTAAGATGTGGTATTTTACATTCAAAGCTGGGTTTTATAGGTCAGTTATTGTACACATATCAGAAGCATTTCACTTAATACATACATACTGTAAATACGCCGATGGCAAAATGGCAAAAAACATGTACTACGTTCAAAACTAGAACAGGGTTTGGGTAATGTCAACTCTCACGTGTTTTATGGTGTCGATCTTTCAATTCTTGGAGTTGAGGTCAAAAGCGAGACATCTTACTTTCTCGAATCCGAGTTCCTACATTTTCAACACGCTTTTCTCTTTTCCTAATATCTTGGCATGTTAATACACTCAACAACTTTTCTAAGTACCTTTGCGTTTGTTTGTTGTACATGCAGCTCAAGCATACAATTAATTTATACATAAATGAGTAATTAATGCAAGCTATTTTCATAACAAATACATATTAAAGCATTCATTCTTTCAATTATTGATATTTACAATATAAATGAAGAATACCTGTCGTAGTATTGTTTTGTTTAAAAGTTTACATGCATGCCAGATCCCTAAATGTTGAAATTCAGCATACAATGTTGAATTTAGAGAAACAATGTAAATTATCTAAAACAAAGCAAAGATTTGTTAAGTAATTTTTGATAGTGATGTTCTAAATAATTCCTGCTTTGATAAATATCATCTCAACACTAAATTTCGACTGACAGGAACAATGCATCCGTATGGTTACAAACACGTTATTATATTTTATAATACTTTTTTATGCCAGCAAATCACAACGAACTTTGATCAATGTGTTTCTAATCTAATTAGCAAAATTAATATAATAATATGGTACGACGTGCTTTCTGATGTTTACAATATTAGACCATTGTTGTCTGTAATGCCACATTTCCAAACTTACAAGTTCATTAAAGACAATACTTTTATGTCCAATTGCAACTATATGAATTCAAAAAATCTTTAGGTTCAAATATTGCTAATTTAAAACCTTACTTGCCATTAAAAAAGCAATGGTAGGCATAAGCTTTTCTGTACAAAAATAGTCAATTTTGCTGCCAATCTCGTCTCAATACATGTTTCTTGCTAATACAAGTTCAATGTGTAATTGTAACATTACCACTGGTCTGCTTATGGGACCTTTATTTTGGGGTGTCATCGAAATGGTCGGCTGTGTCTTGACGCTAGATTGCAACATCGGATTTCGTATTTTTCAACACCTCTCTTTTTGGTCGAACATTTAAATTTTGAAATACTACATGTCTTGTATATCTATGTGTACTATCAGCAGTTAAAGGGAGACCAATCTGAAACTCAGTAGCAGTTGTTAATTATCCAATGATTTGCGTTCTTAGTTGAGTTTGAATACTCGGTATATCTTACAAACTATCTTTTCTTAAATAGACTTGCCAATGTTCATCTGTAATCTGTAGATAGCAGTGTCGGCTCTTTGCAAGGTTTGCTCTGTTGTACATATAGCGAAGAGTCGCATACAATTAATTTATAAGGCATACTCTGCTGAAGTAACTAATGCAAGCATGTTATTATAAAGATATACTACAAGATAATTAAATATGATTGTGTGTTATGAGACTGGATAATGAAACATGATAACCTGTTTGCGATTGGATATTGTATGATTAATGTATGCAGTTGGAGACGAATATATGTGTGTGTGCTTATCGTGTTGATGCCAGCATATATGTTTACTACCGATGCACGAAACAATCGATAGCTTCATATTACATATGGACCAAGCATTCCTAATTGATTGAGCATCATGGACAATCCATGTTAATTTACCGAGGTTAAATCGGTTAAATGTCTAGCTTAAATGTAAACGTTTATCAAATGATGGTTACCACTCGATCAATTTGATATTCTTATAACAGCCGTCCATTTTTCTCATCTGTAAATCAAAACAAGAAATTTTACTATGTGTTTTGACCCATTGCAAAATTAATATATTTGCTACTTTGGCCATAGCCACTGACAAACATTTGTTTTGAATACGGGCGGGTTAAACAGTTTTGATCCCTTTCATCATAAAAAGTTATACCTTGTAAAATGAAAACATAAAACATAAACAGAACCCAATTTGACAGTTATTCAGTTCAGCTGGGGACGTTATAAGATGACATCAAAATTTCATAGGACTTATTACTATACTATACTTGTTGACCATTGTGACACCATTATGCGAGTGGATTATAAAACGTACTTCATGAATAAATATTATTATCTGCAATAGAGTCTCAAATACATATACATTTCCATTAAAAAATCAATGCAATACATGTATTGTACTGTAAAAAAAACCAAGATTAAATAAGTTTTTACCTGATTCGCTGAAAAGTATTGTTTCTTACAAATAAAAGTTCAATGTTTATTTGAAAACATTCAATGCACTTGTCTTCGGTACGCACGTAAATGGAATATTTTAGGCGGACGGTCTTCATAAAACATAACACTAAGATTTCGCTTAATTAAAATCTTTACTTTTTTGGTTCAGACCCATATATTACCTAACTCAGTGGGCTATGTATATCTATTGCAACTTTGCAAAACTAAAGAAAAAAAGCTGGATTGGTAAGTAGTAGTTGTTTTGTCCAAGAACGTTTGATCTGAGAAAAATTTCCTGGTTCAACATTCGAAAGGTAGGTATGACAACGCTCACTTTTTTAGACTAGACTTAATGTCATGTGTATTTGGGGATAACAATCTAGGCATTTGAACGTATGCTCTGCTTATAACGAAATATTGCATTCAATATTATAAGGTACGCACTTTGATTATCTGATCGAAGAAGTCGCACTAAGTCTTATAAAGTATGATACAGATAAGGCAGCAGATCACAGCAGATCGCGTTTGAGACTGGAACTAAGATAACATGATAATGTGTTTACGATGTGGATATTGATAATATGATTAACTTTATGCTTTATTAAAGAATAAATATGATATTGCTTGCTGCCAGCTTAATGTTATAGCTTTGAATGCTTTGAGAACTAGACCTGTCCTTCATTTGTAAATGACAAATGACCCCCGATAGAGATCTTCCAGTTACATGTCCTCTCCATATGTTCGAGACGGTTGCGATATTTAATATTGACAAGCCTTCCTAAGAATGACAGCATTACAAGGCAATCCATGTTATTTCATTACGGTTTTTAAACCTTAAATTTAACTTTAAACCTTAATTAAGTGGATTTGTACCACTCGATCAATTTGATCTTCATGTAAGCCGTCCATATTTTCATCTGCCAACTAACAAGAAATGTTACATGTTGACCCTGCAATATATTTTGCTATCTATTGGCCAAAGTTCCAGTCAGCACACATTTGTTGTGCAATGTGTAAAGGATTCCTTTTCTTCCCTTCCACTCATAAATGTGACCTTGAATTAAAGAAGGACATAATACATAAACAGCCAATTTGCCAGTTATTTAAACTGTTAGCTCGTGACCATAACTTTAGAAGAATGACATATTTCTAGACAATCGCGACATGTATTGATACTTGCTGACCATTTGTGCCAAGCCAGTTATGCAAGTGGATAATAAAATGTAATTACGCTGAATAAATATAATTATCTGCATACAGAGTGGATTCCATATACCTTAAAAATCTACGTGCGATCTTGACCTTTGAGGTAAGGACCCGAAGATTAAATACATTATTACTTGATGTCGCTGAAAAGATTGTGTTTACAAACGATTATGTTCAATACTTGAATGCATAAATGCAAAGTTAGTCTCCGGTACGAACATGCAATGGGCGGACGCACAGACGGACTTTTTTCTAAACTATTACACTATACGCTTAAAACTAGAAGGTTTACTCAGGTTTTGACCGTGTATTCATCTGACTCAGTGGGACAATGTAGTTGAACTGCACGATTTAAAATTATGTAACTAAAAAACCATGGTCATAAGAGGTTTTGCGTGTATAAGAACCCAGTTTCATGTTTCAAGAAATATTATCCTGTACTGATCGAAAAATAATTGTCAACATATTCGAAAGGTAGGTACTGTCACAGAAGTCTGGCTAGATTGATTATGTGAACATTTATATACCAAAACAATCTAAGTATCTGACTTCGGCACTAAAAAATATTGTACAAACTATCATACTCACCTTTATTATCTATCAACAATTAGGATGAAGCTGTAACGTTTTGAATCGATAAAGTCTTGTGCAGAGTCACTGCCTAGATTACATTTTATATTTAAAATTAGTGTACCTGAAACTGGGTTTAAGTGTAAGTTTATAATATAGTTGCTTTAAATTTTTATTAAAGAATAAATCAAACTGTGCCAGGTTAAGGTTGAACATAATTTTGAGAACCAGTTAGCAGTCCCTTTTTGTACATTGCACGTCCCCGAAAGTCACGTCTCAAAGCCTGTGCCCTTTCCAGTAATGTATCAATGATATCAGTAAACTAAGTGTTTCAAATATTTTAACTATGTCAAAACTGTACCAATAAATTACAATTTAAACATATTTACAAGTTTGTTGATATGGTCTACTTAGTTTATTTACTCTTTTGTGTGGCAAGGAGAAATGAATGAATAAATCATTTCTCCTGATCACATTTGTGTCCCAACATTATTTACGAGGACGCTATTGTTTGCCTCCTTTTGAATTATATTGTGCCCACTTGGTGATTACAAGCAATTCACACACACACAACAGTTTTCTCCTCAGAAATGTCATATTCATCTGTTTCAGATTCACTGTCTACTGGTAACACCTAAAGTCCTGATGGCCCTGACTGAAGTTTAAAGACGGTGTCTTTACTGTGTTCACAGAGATTTGCTTACAGTTTTCTGTCTCTTACATTGAGTCTGCTCAGTTTTCCATTTGACTTAGTTTGTCTTCAATTGTAATTATCAACAATTTGTTTTTCTTAGTGGTTGCAGTACCTGATACGATTTTACTAAGGCCATTGTTTCTGTTCTGCTTTTCATGATCCTGTTTGTTGACTAATGATCTCTACCTCTTTCTGGAATGGGCGCAAGTTATTTGATGATTCAGATGAATATGCCTTTGGTGGAGCAAGCTGATCAGATCTAATTACATAGGATCCCGGTGCGTTTGAATACTGATCTCAAGTTATCTGGAGACAATGCTAGTGTGTTGGCAGCACATGCTAACTCACAGGCATGTATCAAATTATCTTGGATGCAGGATTTGCTCTAGTGTGCATTGTAAATGCGTTGCAGCGAACCAAAGTAGGCTAGATTTAAGTGGGTGCAAGAGTTGGCTGGTGTGTGCAGGTAGAACAAAGTAATGGTTTGATCATTGGCCCAATTGATGACAGGACTGTTTATTTGTGATCTGTCACCATCAAAGATCAGAAGCACAGGTTGCCCTGGAGATGGTCTTTGCACATATTAAATGAAATGTTCATGCAAGTACTTAAAAAATAAATCAGAGTTTGACCAACTTGTTTCAGAGACAGTACCAGCAGTACCTAGGGTAGCTCCCTGTAGCAAATCATCTGTCATTCTGGCGCCTTTAAACACAAAATATGGAGGGAGTTTCGTAACTAAAGCATTTCCGCATCTAAACACTTTGGTGATAACTGTTCTCGCAGATGTAATTGCTGAAGTTGGTGTATTTGAGGCAATGACTTTAAGTGGTGTATGTTAAGTTTGGATCCTTTTCTCATCAACAGCATAGATACATTGAGGTTTATCCTTTAGATTATTTGCTGAAATCACAGTGTAAAGGTTTTCAAAATAATTGCTTATAACATCACTGGAAGTTGTTTGTGCTCTTAAACTTGCAAGTGCTCTAGGAGTAACAGTTTTCAACTCAGGCCACATTGCTTTCAGTCCTTTTCAATTATCTGCCGTTCAATTACACAGCAAAGTTGGAGGCTTTTATTATTATATCTGTTGCTGTGTAACCATAACTTAATACAGCCATGGCCCCTAAATGTTCTATAAACATACTCTCCTCGTCGGATTTTAACAGATGATGAAGTTTCGGGCTAGATCTTCGCTGACACACAATCTTTGACGTAGACTAGTGCGTAGCACTCCATATTGTATAGATGCTCTTCTAACAGACATATTTATATCTCTGACTGCTTATAAATGCCTTTTTCATGGCAGATTGTGAGCATCTGTATTTGGACACATATTGCATAGGGTTTGTCTGAACTTATAAAAAAAATACAGAACACTTGGTTGAGCTACGCTGTATTTCAAACGAAGAGAACTCAATGTGATTCACCAAAGTCACGTGACTTATGACAGACGACAGCAAGCAGCTACGTTTCCAACTAGCATAAAATCTTTTTATTGCATTTACTCTGTATAAGTGAATTTCATTTTTGTCAGACTATTATGAACATCATAACTATCAATGCAGGTAAGTAAAATAGTACATTATATTTACACAAGAAGCTATGAAGTCATAACACGTTCGCCGGGTATGTAACATTATGGCAAAGACTGGACGATTGCAAATTCAGGACGAACGACTTGGTAAGTTACATGTAGGAATTTCAGTTTCCATGACAACACAAGCATCATTTATCTGATTTTCTAAAAGAGTTTTGTAATAACTTCGCCACGGATACTGTGTTATAATACATTGATATTAAGTAATTTCTTATTGTAAAAATGCTTAGAATTTTCATGATTTTACTTACTTGTTACATAATAGATACACTATGACGCTAAGGCCACGTGTTACATAATAGATACCCTATGACGCTAAGGCCACATCAAATTAATAAGTTGGCCACGTTTTCTTTTCTAAAAAACTAATACAAATTATTATCTTTTCACGCCCGCACCATAAAAAACAATCGGTTATTTTTAGGGGGTCGCTGTGTACAAAGAGCAAAGGTCATGTGGACTAGTTTAATAAGCAAACAATTGTTGATTATTATTCCTATTATTAATTGGATAATGCATGTTCTAGCTAGGAGTGAGTGTTCTATTCGGTGGTGTACAGATATCACTTTCATTATTTTACTTTGTATAAGACAGAGGCTATGTTGTGAATTCTTCAGCATTAAGATTCCTTCTATTACTATGCAGCTATAAATAGGTCAGCCTCTTAAATAACATTGTTCATGGTGAAGAGGTTGTGCACTCTACATGAACAAATACAGAAACATCCGTATTATCCGATATCTGGTTATAACAGCAAACTGCACACTCCCCTTGTTTCCTTTTGACATTACATATAATGATAGAAGCAACCTGCATAACTGGGTGTCGCATAAGAGTCGGCTTACTGTAATTGAAAAAAATGAAAATGTCTGGGATATTATTGCTTGAAAAAGTAGGATAACACTTATTATTGTAGTCGTAAATTCTAGTCATATCTTGAGCATAAGAGTTTATAGTATATTTATAGTACAATTTGTGTGAATTCAACTCGCCAATATATTTTTCTTCACATTACAAGTTTTATGTTGTCGTACAAGCTAATACGAAGCACAAAGTTAGACATTTGCAATTTGATGTGAACCGTGGGAAAGGATATATATATTTATTCAATCTTTGCTCACTCCAAACGTTTTAAATACAATATAGGCATAGGCTATGAAAGTGTCGTAACCTGCGGTTCTCTTTACAGTGTAACTCTGCTCTAAAGTATCGTAAAACGAAAATTCAAAATGCACATTCGAGAGGGTGATACTCTTTCCTGCTTGGTATATACCAATAGATGGTATATTAAATTAATTTGAAAGTACAATTTGTTGGTAGAGAAACGACGTCCAAACGTCATCAGACGGGCGTATTTGACGTAAAGTTGTACGCATAAATGTGAATTAATGCCAAAACGATCTGGTAAAAGTCTTTAGAAAATTAACAAAGTATCCAACAGGTATTTGTTTACAAATTAGCAAAGAAATCACAATGTACTCAACGGGTATTTAACCATAAAAATAGTGAAAAGTAATCATTATCTCTTCGGATTACTTTTTTCAGGTGTAATCCTTCCAAGTTAAAAGCCAATCTGCTAAACTTTTATCTTGGACAAGGAACAGCGCGAACTACCTGAATTAATATATTATTTGTACATGTACTACTGCATAGATGCATCTCTTCAAACGATTGAAGGAAATACGACATGTATAGAGTGCCGGGTATCTATATATCTAACATTGCCATACTGCATTGCGATTAAGTAAGACAATCGCTTAAAAATGTTTTGAGAAAATGTACGACAAAACTTATTCTGAGTTTTATTTTTCACCTATTTGCAGATAGAAAAGAGATATAAAAATAAGGCGGATTATCAAATTTGATGGTGTTTTTATGTGAAGTGTCACAATCTTGGTCCTAATATGTTTTATAAGGACCAAGTCTCAATGTAGTTGAACTGCAAGTTGTATATCTAATTTAAAACAAGGTCATAACAGTGCGTCTATAATGACCTAGTATAAAGTTAACTATTTTTCATTAAATACGCTGGTTCCAGCAGCGGAACTAAGACTTTCGAATCGCATATTCATGTATTACCATAAATTATCACCTTCAACCTTACTAAAAAGTTACATTTTGAACCAAAATTTGAAGCCTAGCATACCCTCTGGTCACATGTTATAGTCAGGCATGTATGTATCAGTTTACATGTTGCACGAATCACCTATATTTCAAAACAGTGGGTCAGCACTATGCGTTATATCACTTTCGAAGTATATGTACTTGTGGGTAGTGCATTGTGTGTGTATATCATTGTGTGTGTGGGTGTGTGTTTTTTTTTTTTTTGGGGGGTGCCGTTCTCTGCGTGCTCGTGCGTCGTGCGTGTACTTTGGTTTTAGATTTGGGGGGCTACGTTTTGGTACGTGGCATTCCCTGTTTGATATTATTTTTGGTTTTAAATATGTCATATATATTGTAATGTCAGTATAAACTTGTTGATACATGAGAGACTTTTATACAATAGATAAGTCGTAAAATTTTACGGGTCGTCCTCACGGTATACATTAAAAGAAATTAGAAACGCAACTAATATATCACATGTTTTATATCGGTCCATCTTTGGCATCCTCTGTATCCTCTGGTAATCCTTCGAATTTGCTTTCAAGACATTCAAAAGGCTCAAGCAATTATTTGCCGCCCTCCAAATATCACTCTGTGTTTAATGTAAAGGGAGGCAATTTAAAAACTGTTTTGTTTAAGACCCAAAATGCCAGTAGTGATGCGTATAAAAATCCATAAATACGTGGATTTTAACATTAAAAAGAGGAATACGTATGGCAACCGTTTTTTACCCGAAATGTTTGAAAGGACCGTTTTTACAGAATGCCGACAATTTTTCCTAAAGAGTCAAAAAACATCACTTCTTAAAATCTTTATGCGTTAAAATTATATAATATACTATTTGATTAATATCATAAGATTCTTCAAGTAGTTTTTATCTTAGATTAGTTGCGTTTCTAATTTCTGTAAGTATATGTCTTGAGGTCTATTATAAAATTTGAACTTTTTCTATAAATTATTTATGTTATTTATGGCTCAAAAGAGCTGCAGGCAAAGTTGTGATACAAAAGACATGTAATATTAATATGTGATATCATTTAATAATTATAATGTAAATTTGTTATGTTCAATGTAAATGTATGACATAAATTCACGAATAGATGAATCAATCAATCAATTAATAGGCGTACCTTTAAAGTCGAAACTATTTAGAGTTTTATTATAAGTACCAAATGCTTCATACTGCCAACGCCCCAAGAAATGGTTAGCTGTCTCAACTGTTAGGGGATAGTGCAAGATACAGAAAGTGCCCTACTTCCAGAGACACCTCTGGTTCTTTTACATGCGTGGTCAATTACGGGTCCGCCTAAGATACTGTTTCGTCAATTTTTCGACGAAGGCTTAAATCACGTCATACATATTCTAACTGACTAGCGCTAAACGCGTTTGTGTATACAGCCTTTTTTTTAGTGTACAAATTAACCCGACTTCACTTTCTTCCATTTCATACGGGCTATCGTGATCTTTACTACATTATAAACGGTAAGAGAAAGTTTCCTATATTTATCTATTTTTGTAGCATGTGCTTATTAATATTTTCATTAAAAGTAATACACAGGGTTAATTGTATCAAAGTAGGGGTTAAATATGTGATTAATGAAGCGAAGATGTTATAAATGGATTTGCTCGAGTACATTTACATTTTTGTATTTTACATTACACAGTTTCATATAAACATACGTGTTACTGTATGAGATATTTATCTCTTTGTCTTACATGCATGTATGATCACTGCAAAGTCATTTTCTGACAAACCCCGTATAATGTTCTATATTATTACTGCCAGTGTAACGGGGGTTAGTCAGAAATGTTCTTTACCATTATTTGTGCATTTTTTCATAATAGTGTGTTATTTAGGTATATTTGGGTATTTTTTGTTAAAATTACCGGGCATTTCAGTACTCTGGTGCCAGTGATTTATCTGTTTGTCTTACATGCATGTATGATCACTGCAAATATTACAGAGAGCGTACTGCATGGTATTTATTTACACGTGACATTCTCAGATTATGTTCTGTTCATATCTGCACTGGAACTGCAAAGTCAACATAAGTCTTTGGACTCTTATCAAATCATTTCTTTATTTATAAGGCAGTCGACGGACAGGGAGAGATGGCGGTCGAATAAACATCGACAGTACGGCACGCTTAAACCATCAAATATATTGGACTTTGCATACATTCAACTGCCTGTTTTGAATATTTTGTAAATAGTTATCCAACAGTTTGTTAAAAATTGAAAATATATCGTGGGTGTTATAACCAAAACAGTTTTTTCTTTTAATTGATATTGAATGATTGTAACTTATAGCATATTTCAGCAAACATGTATTAATGTTTGCTCGTGATTCATTCCATGTTTGCATTAGACATCCGAACTATTTGCATACCAGGTTTGGTAATATTGACGGTGTAGTGTTGATATAGGAAACTTTCGAATATTATGAAAATTTCATATATTTATTTTTTAAAAATTTTTTTTTTTTTGATTAAGGAAAACCCCCATTTTTTTTTAAACCCTTTTAAAACACCCTCCCAAATTTTTTTTTTTTTGGAAAAAAAAGGGGGTTTTTTTTTTTTTTCCCCCCCTCCTTTTTGGGGGGGGGGGGGGGGGGTTTTTTTTTTTTTTTTTTTTCCCCCCCCCCCCCCCCCCCTCCGGGGGGGGGGGGGGCCCCCCCCCCCCCCCCCTAGAAACAAAATGTATACGTAACAAAATAGATAAATTATTGCACCATGTTCTTCCGTCATTTCTAAACATTATCTTTAAACTTTTATTGCACGCAAATTTGTGAATTTATAGATGTTCCAATTTAATTTGTATTCTAACACGATCAGCAACTCTTCTTATAAAATATATATAAAAAGGGGGCACACTACAGTTTCATTCCGCCACGGACAGACACATAGACACCTCTTCCATGTTTCCGCTTGAATTTCTCATACACTCACAGACCTGAAAATACTAATCAGTGAAATAGTTATTTATAAACTGTATCTTGACAAAAAAACATAGTTAATCTTAAACGACTGCATTTGGACTTTCATTTCTGCACCGAGAAATCAAATCCTAACCATTTTAGCAGTTCACCATGATATTTCCGGGGGCAGTTTTTCTTGCTTTGTTACCTTCTACTTCTGAAAGTAACCATTCAACCTGGTGCTACTGCACGTCAATGTTTTTGTAATATTTAAATGTTTACAGGCCGCCAAAATTGCGTACAAAGCTAGATTGACAGCAGTTTCGTATGTCTGCCACTTGCAACATACAACCTGTTTGAGGCCAAGGACTTCAACAAATTTGTTTTCTTCTAAAAATTCACTCTCAACATCCACATATCAGAAACAGACCAAACTACTATTTGTTTTCCCAAATATGTTATCAGAGTTCATACCTGCCTCTGATTCTATAATTTGAAACTAAAGCCGGAAAACTGTTTTGTGCCTCCTTAGTCGTACGGATACCCCGTCCCCCCCCCCCCCGCTTAATCGGTAAAATCACGGAGTGCACGAACGGGGGCACGTATGGTGTACATGCGATAAATGAAATACAGGGACACATTCATTATTTCTTACGAACTGCTAAAACATTTTCAATGTATTGGTCATATTTTACATACATTGAGTGTGCTATATAATTTTGTTAGATATTTAACAGAATTCAATATAAATATTCACTGTTAAAAAACTACGTTTCACTTCTCAACATGCTGAAAAGCACTGCAAACTATCACGGTTTCTGTAATACGCTTGGCGCATGATCAAAAATATTACTTGTAGAATACCTGAATGTCTTGCTTTGGTTACTTAGATACCGCCATATGGAATGCGTTACCACGCAAATGAAAGTTCAAAAACACTGGTTATTCAAACTTGCCCAACATAACTTACTTTTTAAATTTAGACATGTTTTGACACCGTTGAGTTCATGAGTCATAACATCATTCATAAAGATATATATATACTACTTAAAATTATAATATCCCTAATGAAGTTCAAATCAGACATTAGGTGTTTATCGAATTTACTGTTGTGTGTAATCGTTTATGTGTTAATCGATTATATTGTGTACGCAAATGCATGTATTCGATTATGTTAATCGATCGTACATTCATTTGTGCTGTGTAATGATTAGTTTTCGATTACTTATGATGATAATAGTCTAATTATGACTACATGATGATTATGTTGATTACTTACTTTTGAATAATTTAAAACTTATATCAAACTGTGAAATTATTCTTTTATTAGGACATTGAGCCGTGTTTACAATCACAGAAAGACAGTGTATTGCTTACAACTCAGAGATCCCTTCTTCAATAGGACTAACACTTACAGTGTTAAGCGTTAAAGAGCAACGTTAACATTCATTTTCCACAGAAGCTTGAAATTTATCCGTAAATTGGTTTTGTATAAGAAACATTTAAATAATTTACATATGTAAATGATATGTAAATGGTTGAGACTATAGGTTTTTGGCTTTTCTGTTTAGCTCACAGTTTGAAGTTCCTGTGCATATTCAAACTCGCACTATTTTGAATTAACTTTGTGTATATGAGCTCTTGACAGTAATATATATAGTACAATTTAACTTACCGTTAAAGCAGAACCAAACACTCACGCTAAAATTTGTATTTTTGTACTTTTAACAAAATCGTGTTAAAACGGTTTGTGCTGGGAGTATTTACTGTACTGTATATTTTAAGGGGAAGTAATCGCTGCGGGGAGTTTGGATGCGTATTCGCAATTCAATATTTCTTCCGGGTAATTTCCCTATACGGGCCGTTTTGTTCAGAGAAGCATCAAGTTTCAGCTCATTGTGATGCAGGGTTATGTCGTTTAATATCAATGACACCTGATATCAGATTAAGATATAACTGACTTGTATTTGTATCATCTTACATCCGGGTACCGGCTGTCTGTTTCAGATATAGGTCTTATGACTTTTATTGCTTATGTAAATTTAAGGTATGTTGCCTTGACGAGTGTGCGTGAAGTAAGGTGCCAAATGTAGGTTGCCAATTCAACAGTACGGATAGCCAAAAGTCACAATTGCACAAGAATGTAAAAGTGGGTGTTGTTGGAACCTATAAGTACGGATTATTTCGTGCATGGACAACCTTAAGCGCTCACAGCCAACAGCCACGCCTACTTTTGCTACCAATTTGTCTCGTTTATGAAGTGGCAAGTGGCAGCCAGCTGTCAATTCGAATTTTCTATTCCGCTCGTTTGTGTACTGACAACAGTTTTGTCAGCTGCCAGTTTGACTGGTTTGCTAGTTGTCAATTCACAATAAGTCGAATTGAAGGTTAAACAGTTAACTAGAAGCAGATGGCTATTAAAGGGCAAATTGCCAGTTCATCAGAAAATTTGAATTGACCCCTATATATATGTAACACCAATTTTATCTCATACACCCTAATATTTCTGTTTTTCTGTTGACCTGTTCAGAAATAATGTGTTTTCTTTGCCCTATCTCATAATAAATGTACGAATAGAATAATAATAGAATTTCCATGTATTTAGTCTAAAAAAAGTTGACGTAATAATGTGTATCGCAATGTATTGGTATATGGGTTGGAACGTTGCTGTCAGACGAAGTCAACCGGTAAAGAAAACTTAAATATGCAGCTAACTTCAAGCTGTCACTTCGTGAACAAAATAGAACTGGCAACTCGATGCCAGTTGCAAGATACCAGGTCTTAAACGATTCGATTGTTTGGCTGCCACTTCTTGCTTGCTAGATCGCAAGATTATGGTTGGCATTTCGAGTCACCATTAAACACACGGGTCGAGTTGACAGCAAAATGTGGAATGGTCATTCTGTTGCTAATTGCCGGCCCACGACACAAATTGATTTGCCAGCTTATTGCTTGTTGCCAGATCGTTAAAAATCTAATTGTCAGCTGACTTACCAATTTTACAAAATAAGTTGAACTCGAATATGAAGTTGAATGCGCTGTCAAAAAGATTCCAATTGTTATTCGACTGCCTGTTGCAAATTCACGACAAGAAGCGAACTGGCTATTGAGTACTTAGACTTTACTTTCTACTGCATGGTCCTTGTATTTCCAAACCGTACATCTGATATTTATCCGTTAGGTACTGTTTCAAATCTGAGTTAGAATATGCATGATTTCTACGCATATAGCGTATAAGTTTAAAGCACTTGTTATGGCACACAAAAAGATTTCCTTAGTTTATCATTTATGCGAGCAGCTCTATCTTATACAAACTATACAGCTAAATACATTTGCGGCAAATCAGTTCAGTTTTGTTTTGGACGAATGTCGAGGATAATACGGACCGATAATTTGGCAGAGCCGTTGACGCCAGAGTTTCCTTTCTTGATACTACATGTATACATAACTGGAATAAGCAATTTTATTGCAAATAGGCGTTATAGAATGTTTATTTATTCCAGTAATATGGATTTATACTCTTAGCCGGGTAAGGGTTTATATCCAACATGACATTCATGCAGATAACTTTTTGCATTGAAATATGTAGAGATTAAGAGCGGAGCCTGTATCTGTAAATGCACATCCACTTCTTGGAAAAATGTGACCTTATAAGAGGTATAGCGATATGGAAAGAGAATATTGCTTTTTAGCTGCCCTGAGAACAAAATCTCATAGTAAGTTATATCACTGGATGTCCGTCTGTCAGTCCGTCAACATTTGCTTCGGACGACATCTCCTAAACCATTGTTCAAGTTTCAGCTAAACTTCACAGGAATGTTCCATGGCTAGTCTTGTCTAAGATGCTTTCCAAGCCAAACACTGGTTGCCATGGCGACCAAACGAAAAAACTTCATATATCTTCTTGTCAGAAACCATATGTCTTATTTTGAAACAATTTTGCAGGTTATAGGCTACCCTCTACCGTGGTCCTTCAAATAAGTTTGGTTCCTAAAAAACATTGGCCGCCATGGGCTTGGTTTGTTTATCAGAAACCACCTGTTTGATTTCAAAATTAATTTACAGAAATGTTGTTCGGTGACCCTCTATCAAAGTCCGTAAAAAGAATATTCGTCAAAAACATAGCCGCCACGGGGTGAAGCTTGCTTTACCTTTAGGCTATATGAAAACTTTTGAAAACCACCGGTTTGATTTGTGGTGACTTTCTACTGAATTCGTTCAAAAACTTTGAATCGTCAAAAAACGTGACCGGCAAGATACGAGGCTTTAAAGCTCACCTGATACAAAGTGCCGGAGTGAGCTATTAGGATCGCTCATCGTCCGGCGTCCGTCGCACGTCGTAATTCCATTAACAATTTCTTTCAAACAGGTCTCCTCTGAAACCACTTGGCAAATGTTGATGAAACTTGGCAGGGATGTTCCTTGCATAAAACCCTCTAATAGTTGTTCAAAAATTTTCATTCCATTGAGAACTCTTTTTCAAGAACAGAAAGACCTAGAGCTTAGACATTTGGCATGTGGCATTGCTTAGTAGACTTCTACCAAGAGTCTTCAAATTATGATCACCGGATTAAAATTAACACCGCCCCGGTGGTCATTTGTTTTACATAGGCAAGTATCTTCTCCTCTGAAAGCACAAAGCCTAGATCTTTGATGCTTAGCATGTGGCATAATCTCGTAGACCTCTACCAAAATTGTTCAAATTATGACACCCGGGTCAAAATTTACCCCGCCGAGAGGACACTTGATTTTTCGTAGGCTCATAAAGGGAAACAAATAATCTCTGCAACCACTAGGCATATGACTTAGATATTTAGCATGTGGCATTGCCAAGCGAACCTCTACCAAGATTAATCAAATTACGACACCCAAGTCAAAATTGACCCTTCTCGGAGGTCACTTATCTAAAAGTGGCTTATGTTTGATTTTTTTTTAATTTCTCTGAAGCCACATGGCTTAGAGCTTAGATATTTAGCATACCGCATTGTCTAATGAATCTCTACCAAAATTGTTCAAACCATGAGCCCCGGGTCACAATTGACCCTGCATGTGGGTCACTAGATTTTACACAGGCTTGTAAAGGAAAAATTCTTTAAAAATCTACTTCAATCTCTGAACAACAAGGCATAGAGCTTTGATATTCGGCAAGTATCGCTGTCTAGTTGATCTCTACCAAGATTTTTGAAATCATGACAATGACATCACTTGATTTAAAATAGGCTTATATAAAGAAAACTTCAAAATTTTCTTTTCTAAAACCACTAGGTCCAGAGCTTAGTTATTTGGAATATAAAGTATTGTGTAGTGGACATCTACGAAGGTTGTTTAAATCAGAGCCTCAATGTTAAATTGACCCTTTCTGTTATTGATGACCTTGTATTATAACCAATGGTAGCCATCTGAGCGATATAGGGCCATCTTAGAGTAAATACATTATATTTGGATAGTTTGGTAAAGTAGTGGCTTAATTGCGGTGAAACTATGGGAGCACGAAACAAAGCTAAGAAGTGCTTCCACCATTGGCCGACGAGAACACTATGCATATTGATGGTAATTCTACAGTTTGTCTGCATAAACTGGTATCTAATGAGTAATCTCTCGTACATGTGGGCGGCTATTTACGGCGCCGACGCCTACTTGAAGAGCATTACACAGAAGCTCACCTTCGCATTAATGTCTGCATATGGACATGAATCGGTAAATATACATTTTGATACATTGATTATGATCGTGCACACAATACCTGTCGCAAGTAACTGAAACATTTCATACATTGAAAAGCAGTTGCTAGTGAGTACTCATAAATAACTAATCAAACAATTGTTGTATTAACAATTACTTTCCTTTGGGTATAACTTTCAGCCAATAGATTCAGTGACAAAAAACAACTTGAGAGGAAATGATGTTCAAGTATTAATATTTTTTAATTTTTCTATTATGTGTTTCTAATCACCTTTGATTTTTATTTTAGCCAGTGCAATGAAGACAAAAGTAAAGGAAAGGCTGGCAGAACATGACATAACGTCTTCAATCCAAATTTGTTTGAAGTATGCACCAGATCGGACGGTGGAGGGCGAAAAAAATCAAACTGAAGAAAACAGATAATTTTGAAAAAAAAATCAAACTGACTGTCTTGTTGCAATGTGTAATCTATCAGATCTCTTCTGTGATTGATTACGGTTTTGATTCCAGCAATACTTTATTGTTACAGTGATTTAATGTTGTTTGAAAGTGTGATATAGACCTACTAGCTAAAATTTAATCCATTGCTTGCTTGAGAACATGCTTTTAGTTGCTTGTACTTTAAAGTACCGTAATTTATTGCTTATACTGTGACTGACTTAAAATATTATTTAAATATACTTAAATGTACCTCTATTTCTTACCATTTGTAAATTTAAATAAACATTTTTAGAAAGACATTTTACTTTATTTTGAGTTTTTGTTTTGTTCTTTTTACCAAAAAGTTTATTTGTTTTGCTATGCATGGTTTTGTTTATGTCTCTGCCTAATAATGATTATTGCTATGACTAATAAAATATATTTAATACTGAACTGACACTTTCGTTGTTCATTTTAATCCGAGATGTCTGCAATAGGGTGAATGTTGTTTATTTAGGATATTGGATGGCTGGCAAAATTAACCTGTTACTTGTTGAATTTGAACTAGGAATGGTTTGATTCAGGTCATAATAAAGTTGAATTTAAGTTGGAAAATGGTTGAATTCAGGTCGTAAAACAGTTGGATTTCAGTTGGAAAATGGTTGGATTCATGTCGTAATACGGTTGGATTTAGGTTGGAAAATGGTTGGATTCAGGTCGTACTACAGTTGGGTTAAGGTTGCAAAATGGTTGGATTCAGGTCGTATTACGGTTGGGTTTAAGTTGGAAAATGGTTGGATTTACGTTGGGAAATGGTCAGACCACGACGTTGTATCGACGTCAGAATCCGACGTCTAAAAAACTTTCAAATCCAACCAAAATCCGACGTTGATCCAACGTCGGGGTCCAACGTCTAACCAACGTCTATACGACGTCATTTGTTTGCTGGGAGGACACTGAGTGGTTTATTAGTTTTACAGTTCCCGCCCTTGGTTACATTTTCTTGTGCGGAGCATAACTCGGAAAGTTAGGGAATCAATAGATACTAAAAATAGTGATAGAAGACACTGAGTGGTTTATTAGTTTTAGAGTTCCTATCCTTGGTTACATTTTCTTGTGCGAAGCATAACTCGGAAAGTTAGGGAATCAATAGATACTAAATAGAGTGAAAGAGGACACTGAGTGGTTTATCAGTTTTAGAGTTCCTGCCCTTGGTTACATTTTCTTGTGCGGAACATAACTCGGATAGTTAGGGAATCAATATATTCTTCATATAGTGAAAGAGGACAGTGAGGGGTTTATTAGTTTTAAGAGTTCCTGCCCTTGGTTACATTTTCTTGTGCGGACCATATGACTCGGATAGTTAGGGAATCAATATATTATCCATATAGTGAAAGAGGAGAGGTTTATTAGTTTTAGAGTTACTGCCCTTGGTTACCTTTTCTTGTGCGAACCATATCTAACAAAATTGTGAAGGGAATGAATTGATACTTATTTGATTTATTTAGAATAATAAGAATAAAAGTATGATAAAGTACCGTGCACAAGAACCAACACTCTAGTTTCATTTAATGTAGAAACTCTCCTACTATATTTGAAATTACATTAATGGACCAAAGGGAATTGTTGCTTTTTTAATCCAAGCTGCCATTCAGGAGAATAATGATAGTTTGTGACTTTATAGTGACAGCTCTATTTTCTTGTATTTGAAAGCATTCTTTTGTGTGACCGCGTGAATAGAAGTAAACTTGAAAGCACTGTTTTTACGATTTGTCTTTTGAATGTATTGTAATTGTGAATTTCTAACAATGCCTAAGAATTAAAAAACGCCCATAATCGTTAAAGTATCTGTTTAAACATATTACATCATCAGCTGTTACAATGCTTGTCAACATGGAATTACGTCGCGCTTTTGCTCCATAACAATTATATGCCATTAGTTTCGTACTTTATCACTGCACGTCCTGCGTGACAGACAATTTAATGTCTTTTTCATTATGTAACATTTCCATATCTGTCTTCTAATGCACATATTCATACATTGTTTATGAATTTCCATTGATTATAATATATTGTGGTCCGCATGGAGGGCTCTCTCTTAGGTGTGATGTTACCAGTAAATCGATTCAGCTAATTAACATATTTATCACAATTCTAGTTATCACAAAAATTGTGCCAGGGGCAAATGTAATTTGGAGATCAAACACATTTTAGGTTCACAGACTCAAAGTACTGAGGTACTGAAAAGCGGTCGTATGTGCAAACTGACTTTAAAGAGAAAAGATTAAGTTTTTTCGTTTTTGAAATTATATTTTCGCAAAAATAGCTATTTGCGTATATCAGTTACTCCGGTTAAACAATGCCGTATATCTCCGCGATGTTTAACTTGTAAACGTAAGATATATGTCTATATTAAAGCTGTTTTCCTGTCAAGAAACCTCAAACGTTAATCATTTACTAGACAGGTTTGTGCCTATATCACGAAAGCAAGAAGACAACCCGGCACTACTTTGGGTAAAGTGTTCGCGCTAAAAATCTGCTGCTTTTCTCGTTTTTATTTTAAGGCGTTTGTCAGCAGGCGACCGCTTTAAAAGTTAGTTGTATATGTTGGTAGGTGTACATTGTTTCTGCTCATTGTGATACAGGGTTACGTCGTTTTATATCAATGACACCTAATATCAGATTAGGAGCCGCCATGGCGCAATGGTAGCGCGTTCGCCTCAGGACCGAAGGGCCCCGGGTTCGATCCCTACCATCTCCATTTCGGTAGTGTCCTTAGGCAAGACACTATTTCCACATTGCCTCTCTCTCTTCGAGGTTGATTCCCCTTGGAATGAGTCTCGAGAGCGATTTATATAAGTCGAAAATAAAATAATTAGTATAAACTATCAGATTAAGATGTAACTGGCTTGTATTTGTATCATCTTCCATCCGGGTACCGGCTCTCTGCTTCAGATGACTTGTCTTATGACATATTTTCCTACGTCAACAGCGTGTTTTTACAAATTTATATGATGTTACCTTGAAGAGTGTGGGTGAGTGTAAGGTGCTAAATGTAGGTTGAATCTTCAACAGTACGGACAGCCATATTCACAATTGACAAGAACGTGAAACTTCACAAAGTTGGTATTGTTGGAACCTATAACATTGTAGTACGGATTATGTCGTGCAGGGACAAGCTTTAGCGCTCACAGCCAACAGCCACGTTGACTTTTGATTCCAATTTGACTCGTTTGTGAAGTGGCAAGTGGCATACGAATTTTCTATTGTGTGCTGCCAACAGTTTTGTCAGCTGCCAGTTCGACTGGTTTGCTTGTTGCCAATTTACAACAAGTCAAATTAAAAATTAAACAGTTAACTAGAAGCAGATGGCTATGAAAGGGCTAATTGCCAGTTCATGAGAAAATTTGAATTGACCCGTATGCATATGTAACACCAATTATTTCTTACGCAACCTAATATTTCTGTTGACCTGTTCATATATAAC
This sequence comes from Saxidomus purpurata, assembly GCA_022818135.1. NCBI lineage: Eukaryota > Metazoa > Mollusca > Bivalvia > Venerida > Veneridae > Saxidomus > Saxidomus purpurata. The sequence continues at coordinate 20,998,637 of JAFMSR010000007.1, forward strand.
TTGTGCTTTCCATGTCCTGTCTCAGTATGAGTGTCATTTGAATGTATAAAACCTACTATTGATAATGTGTAGGTAATAGGTAATATTCGTCAAAAACATAGCAGCCAGGGAGCGAAGCTTGTTTTACCTTTATGGCTATATGATAAACTTTGAAAATCTTCGTGAAACCACTGAATTCCACAGAAATGTCTCTGTGTCTGCAAACTAACTTTAAAGAGAAAACAATAATCCAGTCATTTTGGCCAAGAATCATTCAAATTTAGTTATTGATGGTCTTTTTTTACACATTTAACACATAATGAAGTATTTTCGTTTTCGAATTTCAATTTTCGCAAAAATAGCTGTTTGAGTATATCAGTTACTCCGGTTAAACAATGCCGTATATCTTCGCGATGTTAACTTGCAAACGTGAGATATGTGTCTATATCAAAGCTGTTTTTTTTTTCTGTCAGGAAACGTCAAACGTTAATCATTTAGACAGGATTGTGCCTATTTGTGTAAAGTGTCCGCGCTAAAAATCTGCCGCGAGGTGTCCTTGGTGATCCTTTGCTCGTTTTTATTAAGGCGGTTGTCAGCAGGCGACCGCCTTAAAGGTTAAATGTATATATTGGTAGGCGTACAAGAAGTAGAAACTGTGTGAAATGGTTTGAGAAATGGTTTGTGAAATGGTTTGAGAAATGGTTTGAGAATTATCAAGTACATGTTGACCGTTGGTCAGAAGATCAGGACGCAATGTTAAATAGATCAAAGTACTTTATATTCTAGCAGTGATAATCAATAACTGAAAGTATTGTCACCTTTTCGTGCAAAATACTTTGAGCCGAAAGTGACATTATTATCACTCTTGACGTATATCTTGTTAATATATAAGAGTTATTCGTCAAGACATGGTCCAGTGTATTTGTAATTTAAAACCGGGTATTAATGACCAGTTTAAAAGTAAGATATCTTCATTTAATACACTATAGTCTAAGTTTGACCTTTGAGCTACGACCTTTACGTTCCCCTCGGTTCTTACCCTTGTTTTGCATTAAGCTAAAAGTTAATTCATGGCTCAGTGCTCGAAATCGGACTAAAGCTCAAACAGCGTATTATATAAAGTAAGACTTTTTATAACGTTTTATTACATTCAAAGTAATAAATATGTCATATGGTATTAAGATAGGAAACTTTCGAATATAACGGAAATTTAAACATTAATAATACAAACTGCATTGCTTGTTTTAAATATCTAAGTCAGATTCCCATAGTTGAACGGTAACAGTAGGCAGTAGCATACATATAAAACTTGAAGTTGGCAGAAGCCGTAGTTCAGAAGCAGTACAACGGAAGCAAACGCTGAATAGTAGCATTAGTAGCTTAGAAGTAGCAGTAGCACAGCGGTATCAGTACACATGTATTTTGGCGGTAGCAGCAGTTCATCAGTGGCATTAGCTAAGCAGTAGTAGCAGAAGCGTACGTAGCAGTATTAGCAGTAGCTTAGCAGTAGAGGTAGATCATGAGTAGCGGTAGCAGTAAATTAGCAGTAAAAGTAGTTTATGAGTAGCGGTAGCAGTAGCTTAGCAGTAAAAGTAGTTCATGAGTAGCGGTAACAGTAGCTTAGCAGTAGAAGTAGATCATGAGTAGCGGTAGCAGTAGCTTAGCAGTAAAAGAAGTTCATGAGTAGCGGTAACAGTAGCTTAGCAGTAGAAGTAGATCATGAGTAGCGGTAGCAGTAGCTCAGCAGTAAAAGTAGTTCAGGAGCAGCGGTAGCAGTAGCTTAGCAGTAGAAGTAGATCATGAGTAGCGGTAGCAGTAGAAGTAGATCATCAGTAGCGGTAGCAGTAGCTTAGCAGTTAAAGTTTATCATGAGTAGCGGTAGCAGTAGCTTAGCAGTAAAAGTAATTCAGGAGTAGCGGTAGCAGTAGCTTAGCAGTAGAAGTAGATCATGAGTAGCGGTAGCAGTAGAAGTAGATCAACAGTAGCGGTAGCAGTAGCTTAGCATTAAAATTTATCATGAGTAGCGGTAGCAGTAGCTTAGCAGTAAAAGTAGTTCAGGAGTAGCGGTAGCAGTAGCTTAGCAGTAGAAGTAGATCATGAGTAGCGGTAGCAGTAGAAGAAGATCATCAGTAGCGGTAGCAGTAGCTTAGCAGTAAAAGTTTATCATGAGTAGCGGTAGCAGTAGCTCAGCAGTAAAAGTAGTTCAGGAGTAGCGGTAGCAGTAGCTTAGCAGTAAAAGCAGTTCATGAGTAGCGGTAGCAGTAGAAGTAGATCATCAGTAGCGGTAGCAGTAGCTTAGCAGTAAAGGTTTATCATGAGTAGCGGTAGCAGTAGCTTAGCAGTAGAAGTAGATCATGAGTGGCGGAAGCAGTAGCTCAGCAGTAGAAGTAGATCATGAGTAGCGGTAGCAGTAGAAGTAGATCATCAGTAGCGGTAGCAGTAGCTTAGCAGTAAAAGTTTATCATGAGTAGCGGTAGCAGTAGAGGTAGATCATGAGTATCGGTAGCAGTAGCTTAGCAGTAAAAGTTTATCATGAGTAGCGGTAGCAGTAGCTTAGCAGTAGAAGTAGTTCATGAGTAGCGGTAGCAGTAGCTTAGCAGTAAAAGCAGTTCAGGAGTAGCGGTAGCAGTAGCTTAGCAGTAAAAGCAGTTCATGAGTAGCGGTAGCAGTAGAAGTAGATCATCAGTAGCGGTAGCAGTAGCTTAGCAGTAAAAGTTTATCATGAGTAGCGGTAGCAGTAGCTTAGCAGTAGAAGTAGATCATGAGTAGCGGTAGCAGTAGCTTAGCAGTAGAAGTAGATCATGAGTACCGGTAGCAGTAGAAGTAGATCATCAGTAGCGGTAGCAGTAGCTTAGCAGTAAAAGTTTATCATAAGTAGCGATAGCAGTAGCTTAGCAGTAAAAGTAGTTCAGGAGTAGCGGTAGCAGTAGCTTAGCAGTAGAGATAGATCATGAGTAGCGGTAGCAGTAGCTTAGCAGTAAAAGTAGTTCATGAGTAGCGGTAGCAGTAGCTTAGCAATAAAAGAAGTTCAGGAGTAGCGGTAGCAGCTTAGCAGTAGAAGTAGATCAGGAGTAGCGGTAGCAGTAGTTTAACAGTAGAAGTAAATCAGGAGTAGCAGTAGCAGTAGCTTAGCAGAAGAAGTAGATAATGAGTAGCGGTAGCAGTGGTTTAGCAGTAAAAGTAGCTCAGAAGTAGCTTAGCAGTGCTTAGCAGTAGAAGTAGATCAGTAGTAGCAGTAGCTTAGCAGTAAAAGTAGTTCAGAAGTCGCTTAGCAGTGCTTAGCAGTAAAAGTAGCTCAGTAGTAGCAGTAGATTAGCAGTTAAAGTAGTTACGAAGTAGCTTAGCAGTGCTCAGCAGTTAAAGTAGCTTAGAAGTAGCAGTAGCTCAGCAGTAAAAGTAGTTCAGAAGTAGCTTAGCAGTGCTTAGCAGTAAAAGTAGCTCAGTAGTAGCAGTAGCTTAGCAGTAAAAGTAGTTCAGAAGTAACTTAGCAGTCAAAGAAGCACAGAAGTAACAGTAGCTTAGCAGTAAAAGTAGTTCAAACGTAACTTAGCGGTGCATAGCAGTAGAAGTAGTTCAGAAGTAGCTTAGCAGTGCTTAGCTGTAAAAGAAGCTGAGTAATAGCAGTAGCTTAGCAGTAAAGGTAGTTCAGAAGTAGCTTAGCAGTTAAAATAGCTAAGTAGTAACAGTAGGAGTAGAACAACAGTAGCTGCAGCTTAGAAGTAGAAGTAGCTTAGCAGTAACAGTAGCTTTAGCATAGCAGTAGCCGTAGTTCAGCAGTAGCAGTACATCAACTGTAGCAAAACATGGAATAAGCAGTAGTTTAGCAGTAGCAGTAGCTCAGTGGTAGCAGTTGCAGAAACATAGCAATAGCACAATATTAGCAGATGCTTAGCAACAGCACAACAGTAGCAGTATCTCAGCAATAGCAGCAGCAAACCAGTAGCAGCAGCACATCAGTAACTAACAGTAGATAAGCAGACGCAGTAGGATGCTGAGCCCTTGCTTTAGGGCTTTAAATATAAGAACTAATATAAGCTAATAATTAAGATGAAAATTTTTACATGATCTTTTTTTTTGCACGTACTGCATTTGATGAGGTGTATCTAAACAGTTGATGTCGTCGTACATTACGAGAAAACATTATGGGTGGCATGGTGGTCTGGTGTTCACATGCTAGACTGTCAATCCAGAGCTTCTGGTTCAAAGAGCAATAGGTCATTTATCTTCAACCAGCGCCTGTCCGGAATATTGGCAGTTTCACCTGAGGAGAAATCCTAGGGTCGGCCGGGACTAAGGACAATAATAAACAAGAACTATCTTTAAAAAGAATAGCCGGCGCAATTTTTAGTATATGAAAGCGATTGTTAGCTAGATTTTTATAGTAAAAAATAATCAGAAATAGTCGGAAGGCGCCAAATGTCACAGGTTAGGAAAAAACTGGACCTTGACCGGGATTCGAACCAATGTTCCTTTCATTGCAAAGTTGTGCTAATGCTCTCCCGACTGAGCTAAAAGGCCACTTATCTAATGTGTCTTCAAAAGTTATTAAATAATATATATCACGTCATTTGTATCAGGAAAACAAACTTAACTCTTGTTTTTCTTATGAATATGCTAATCCAGTTATTGACCCTTATTCACTAGCTGAGAAAGACTAATAATTAACATAAATTTGGAGGTAACAACATGTTATGTTGATAGATATGAATTATATACGTACTTGCGACAGAATGTGTATTACAATACGATCTCTCATTCTCACTATAAAGGTCTAGTGGATAAATGAAGAAATTTGTAAATATCGTATTATAAATCAACAAAAAAGTTGTTTTCGGTCTGCATAAACTGTTTTTCGGTCCTTTTTAAGTCTTATTCGGTCTTTTTTGGTTGTTTTCGGTAAATATATGCACCCTGTATTAGGTCTTTTTCGACTGTTTTCGGTAATTCTATGAACCCTGTATTATCCAATTAGAAGTTGCCTTACAACGTAAATTTCTCCTTTCAAAAAATGTTACACATTCTACTCGTCATTTCATTGACGGTTGAAGAGTTTCAAACTTACGATCAAAAGCGAGCTTAATACGACTGCGCCGACAAAAGATCCTGTTTTAAGTCGGAAAGTTATGAGATGCTCGTTCGTGTCTCCATCCCACCTAATGATCTAGTATTTGTTCCTTCGAGGAAAAAAGTGCTTCGCGTGTATCGCGGCGTTAAACGTAACAATGTGTCCATTCACTATCGCATCCGGATCTCCTTGTATTTGTATCTGTCTCTCAAGTGTTTCTGCACCTGTCAGATGTTGTACATAGTATAATGATGGTGGTTGTATAATAATGATATATATAATATATATACTAATTCGTATATGTCCAATATGCCTTTCGGTTGTGGTATACATTTGACGTCTTTGGATGTGCTTAATCATGGATATCCACGCGGCGTCAATGAAATAATTATGATTGTGTGTATGCGAATGGATGATAAAATATGATAAGGTATGCGTGATTCGTTAATAAAATATGGGTGTGTGTATGCAAATGGACACCTTGTAGGTGAATAGGGCAGCGGCTGTTTTACTTATTATATGTTACTTTTATTTTTCAACTGGTTAATATATATTTACGTCTTAATATTGTTTTCTTGCATACCCCCCGGGGAAAGTATTGGCGGATCCCAGCACGAGGAGGGAAGAGATCAGCCTATACTTTCCCTAGGGAAAGTACATCTCGGGCTTACTTGACAGCACCCGAACTACTTTCGTGTATTCAACTCGTACCTGGAACACTTTATTTCCGAGATACGTTTCACGGCGGTTTACATGTGAAAGATTAGAATGTTTTTTCGTAAATGTAAACTAAGGTCTCATAAGAATGCACACACTTCAATATTTTTCAAGTTAATGTAACAGGAATTTCATTTTTTAGGAATGGTTCGAATTTTCAGGGTACGCAATAACGGTTCAAATTACGAAAATTGTTGGTAACGAATATCCGTGAAGTTTTGAAGCGAGAGTTGATTGCGAAAAGAAATGGTGCTTTTTATGGTTTCACAAGCAAGGCATCAAATTTTAGAAATGTATAGCAACAGAATCTATTCACATTTCAAAAGAACATACCTGTAATCATACTTTTTTCAAAACAAAAAATGGCGGTAAATGACGTCACAGTTTCTCTTGATAAATGACGTCACTGTGTAAACAAAACCAGTTAATTAAGTCAATGTCGATGGTATAGTCGCATTAATCAAGTAAACTGGACGTGCGTAAGGAGGATTTCTGTTTAGGATTTAATTGATATTTTTTTGATTCACAACGTAAATAAAGTATAGTTTTGGGTGCGATTAAGCACTATGTTTTTAGCTCTAGATACATAAACAGTAGTAAATTCACGTGTGAACTACCAAATTTCCTACGCAAAGGGGTTCCATGCGGGGAATTATAGAATCTATTTAATCATCATGAAGTTTTGATTTACCGCTTAACATAGTAGGGCCTATTTAAAGCGGTTTCCTCGTAGAATCTGCAATAAAATCAAATAAAGTATGCAAGAAAAAGGATCTTACATGGCCTACTGTGGAGGACTGGGTTGTTCCGACCCTCGGGAAAGCGGGGAAGTCGGAACCTCGCTTCGCTCGGTTCCTCCTATCCCCCCGCTTTCCCTCTGGTCGGAACAACCCAGTCCTCCACAGCAGGCCATGTAAGATCCTCATATTCTTTTACACTTTTTATGCGCTTCGCTTCATAATTATATACAATCAATTTGAAGAGTAACCCTTTAAACTCCCTGACTTCAGTTATCTTATTGTATATAATTATGTCATATTTTAACTGCTACAATGCTTTTATAAATGGTGAGCTACTCCTTCTTAGTGTGAAGTCATACTAATAAAATATGATTAACATGTGTATGTGAATGTATAATAAACTGATTATGAGTGTATGTATGTAATTAAATAATGAAAGTGTGAATGCGATTGGATAATAAAATAAGAGTGTGAGCATACGAATGTATAATTATAAAATATGAGTGCACGTATTTAATTGCTCATGTGAATGGTATCAAAATAATCTGATGTTGATAATTATGTCAAAAAGTAATGTAATGCACTTTAGAACTACTTCTTTGCAAAAGTCTGTTTATATGTGAATGCAATGACTAGGTGCTTGAATACAAGGATAGATGTACCTATCTTAGGTTAACACTAAATAAAGTTTTGGATTATAAAGCAATGGCTAATTTCGTGTCACAATCAACAGGAAAGTTACTAGGTTTGTCAATTGTAAATTTCAAAACAATTGGTTGTACATGTATGCCGTTTCATATTTACTCCAAGTTGTATGAAGTCTTAGTATGACCGGTTCGTTTAGATTTTATAATTTTTGTATGAAGCTTGAACGTACTTGGTACGTTTGGAATTTCAGTTCCCTTGACTTCACAGGCATCATTTATCTGATTCGAAAACAAAATGTAAAACTTCGATAAGGATACTGTATTATAATACATTAATATCAAGTATACGTATTACTATACAAATGCTTAGAATTTTCATGTTTTTTTAATTCAATTCAATTCAATTCAACATACTTTATCTAACGATGGTTACACAAAAACAATTATAGCATCATTTACCTCACTTGTGGCCATCAACAATATGACTAAGGAATACATTTACACAAAACACATTTAAACAAAGGTATATACAATGTACATATCCAATTTTTAAAGAAGAATAAACGCTGTAAGCGAGTTGCCTGGATTACTTCTTATAACCATTTTTTTATAATCATAGTACAGTTTCTGTAGTGTTTGCGAAACGTGTATAATTTATCACAGGTACGCTTTTATTGCAGACAACCGTAGCAGAATATTGGAAAGTGTATTTTGTATAACGCGATTTAATTAATGGGTGAGGAATATCGTTTGTGTTTTATCATTTACCTACTTGTTACATGATAGATACAATATGACGCTAAGGCCACATCAAATTAATAAGTTGGTCATCAGATTTGCCCCACGTCTTTTTTTCTAAAACACTAAAAGCATTGTATTATAACTATCTGCTTCCAGCCGTATGATCAGAAAATAATCGGCTATTTTTTAGGGGTCGCCTTCATACACACTTCTGGTCCTTTTTGAAAGCAAATTAATGGCAGGTTTTAATTATTCTATACTGTACACCAGCTTCGGTCGTGAAGAATATGATAGTTCTTTGCCAACATATTATGAATTGAATGGAAATGATCGCCTATGAAAATAAGATAAAGAATGGGTTAACACCACTCCAATGTGTAGCTTATAATACAATTAGGAGTAATCAGTAGCTTACAGTATATTCCCTTAAGTGAATGGTTGCATGCATTGCCTATACATGCATTTACTAACCATTACACCAATTTTTGATGTTTAGTGAATTTCCTTTGTCTTGGTGCCAGGCTTCAACATTTTGTCTTGTCTCATCTGTCACATTTTCTTTTTTTAACAAGAAATTTGAGTGTTTCTATCATCAATTATAGTCATTTTTTTTTTAGAAATATAAAGTTTCTTTAAGATAAAAGTTGTAATTATGTGGAACATATTTGCTCATGTAACAAAAAGGTAGCTTACCAACACCTAGTTTTAACAGCAAACTGCCTTATCTATCACAGTTCCTTGTTCCTGGTAACATTAAATGTATTATGGACAGCAACCTACTGTAACTGGAATGTTCAAAGTCGCATAAGACAGAATTTAATTGTACTGCAAAAAAAATTTATCTGGGCTGTGATTTGTTGAAAAGTATGATAACACTTAGTTTTGCGGTCGTATGTTCTAGTCATACATATTAAGCATAAGATTTTATTTTAGATTTATATTACAATTTTTATGAAGTCTCATCAATATATTTCTCTTCACATTACAAGTTTCATGTTGTCAAACAAGATAGTTAGGCATTTGCATTTAAATGTGAACAGAAAGGATAATATATTTCATCGCTCTTCGTTCGCTCAAGAATGTCTTAAGAACAGTACAGGTGCAGGCTATGCAAGTATCGTATCCTGCGTTTATCTTCATAACTCGGCTTTAAAGTATCGTAAAATGAAAATACAAAATGTGCTATTAAGAGGTTGATATTATCTCATGATTGGTATATGCTAATGTATAGTATACTAGATAAAAGTATAGCTTGTTGGTAGAAACAAGGCATCCCAACATCATCAGGCGGGCGTCTAAGACGTAAAATGCTGCGCATAAATGTAAATAAACCAAAACACCCTGGTAATAGTCTTTCAATTAATAAAGTATCCAACTGGTTTATGTCTACAAAATGAGCAAATTATCATACCGCTTCCGTTTCTAATTCAGTATCAGTACGTGTTTATTTCACTGTACCACGTCATACGTTGAAATGCTTATAAAGGTTTCTTCTTGTTCAGCAAGTTATATGAAGTCAAGTCAAGTTCTATTTATTTACAAAGGCGGGATTAATATAAAGATTTATATATTTTCATTTATACATAAATATATGTATAAAGATATATAAGCTCAAGAACATACTTTCTGATTATTCTACTAGAACCCGACTTTGTACTGAAAACGGTATTACTTGACTTTTCACAGTTTCTGCAGCGAGTATTTAACCATACCTATGGTGAAAAGTAAGGAGGCTGCGTCGAGTATGTAATTGGTATGCACAAAACAATGGACCGTTCCAATTTTTTACGACAAATTTAAAAGCTAAACCTATTGTCAAAGGATTATTTTCTTTTCATGGCTAGGTCAACTACTCACAAACAGTATCACAAACAAAACCACGTACCAAAAACACGTAATTTTTCTCTATTCGGGACCCATGGGGCATAAACTTTGATATGGATCAAATACGTTAAATAAAACCACCACCGTAAGTTAAAATTCTTAATAGATACAATAAAATAGGAAATTTTTAATGACAAGATGAAAATCAGATCGAATAGATTTTTTAAACAGTCAAAATGTAAACTTAGTCTTGTGCTTACAACTGAATAAATTCAATAAAAATAACAACAGATGTTATATTTTATATAATTTATTTAATTGATATAAGTAGTATTGATAACTTGAATACAATTTATTCTATCATTTACCGTTCTAATAAAAAAAGAAGGAATATAAATTTCGTTAAAAAACATTCTGTCTGAAACTGAGTATGCAGTCTATAAATATCGTTTGCGAACCTGTGTAGGACATGTTTAAAATGCGGCCCACATTACGGTCTTATAACGGAGAGCCCGGTCCAGTGGGAATGTCTTAATTTTTGTTAATAGAGCGTCTGTATAACTTGAAAATATCATATATAGTAATGTATAATGCGATATAAAGCTAGATTTTATGAATAAATGTAGCTGAAACTGCTTCTGTGTGTTGCAACGGGATAATAGTTAGTATGTTGTTCTTTACCTAGCGACTTGAATTTCAAACCCGTCTATGAAACTCCTGTAGAATATATTTTGTACCACATTCACTCATTTCAAGGTCTTGTTATCTATATGGATTACCTTTTTCAGGTTTAATCAATATTCAGGCCAATCTGATAAAATTTTATTTTTGCCCAGGTACAGCGCCGCGGAACCACCATAATCTATATAATAAATTAGTAGCAGGAATTAAAAAGCAGCTGTATATATATATATCTTCCTTTAACATCGCCATGCTGCATTGCTATCAAGTAAGCTTTAACGCCGTCAAAATAAGAATGTACGACATAACCTTTTTCAGCGCAGAAGTGGGCAACCTTTTAACCGCCAACAAAATGACGAGTAGGATGTATAACATTTTTGAATTGACAAATTAACTCTGTAAGACTCTATTTAATTGGATAATACCGAATGAAAAAGGTCAAAAAATGCTCTTGCGTCTTCGGTCTTCCTATGTTAGTACTCAGATAGGTCATCGTTACCACCAAAATAATGTTGCTTTGAAGTGTTCTTATTATACTTTTGAGTACCATACTTGATAAGAAAAACAAGGTTCAAATTTGTTTTTCTGATGCACCTGCTACGGCATCCTCGGTAACCCAGGCTATTCATTACCCAATTGAATATATGATGGAGAGAAGCGGCGGGAATTAGCCGTGGGTTCCGACGATGCTGTTACGGTACGAATTTTATCACAATTGGGTAACTCAGTCAGGAGAGCATTCGCCGTAAGCGAAGGGTCATAGGTTAGTGTCAGAGTGAGATTTGGCGCCTTTTTACTGCATAAAATTGAGACAGGATCTTTTACTATGAAGTCTAGCTTTCATATATTCACAATGGCGCCGCCCATTTTCTTTTATAGATATACGTAGTTCTTTTTTATTTGCAAATCTCACAAGCTAGGCGGATTATCAAATTTTGACGGCGTTATGTAGTTGAACTGTAAGGTAAACAGTGTATATATCAATCAAAGTCCTAGGATCACATTGATAATAATGATATAGAAAAATTAATTTACTGATAGAATATCGATAGAACCATGTTCTATTCACTCTAAAACAATGTTGACATATGTCATTCTTTCGTAATCAAGTCATTTCTTAATGAAAAAAGTGGCCAGAAAGCCTTTCTTATTGTTTGCAATATCATTGAAAAAAATGAAGCCTAGAAGTCACGTGGTACAACCAAAGCAGAATTAAGCATGATAATATTTGTTTACTTGATGCACGAGTTACCAGTATCTCAAAAATAATGGGTCAGCACTGTATGTTTTATTACTTTCAAAGTACTTAAATATGCCATATGTTTACATATATTGTATTGTCAGAAAAACTGGTGGATGCATGTGAAATTTGTGTGAATTACATTCAGGACCCCAATGGAAATAAGTTATTACTCTGTGATGGGTTAAAAGAAATTAGAAATGCAACTTTTATATTGGACCATCTTTGAAATCTTCTCACGGTATTGTACATGTATCCTCTAAAGCTTTCGCTGGGTGAACTCAGGAAAGTAATCGATATAATTGAAAGATACTCAAATAAGTCATAATATCGAAAATAGTACCGACTTCCAAACACCACTACAGGGTCACTGTTTTGTAATTTTGATATTTGCTATAGTATATACGGTTTTTAATGGTCGGAAACCTTTTTGGTTAAAATATGTTAGTAATATTACAAGATTATTCATTAGTATTTTCAACTTAGACTCGAGTAAAATAATTTATTTGCATAAACATAAATACATGTTTCTCGCAAAAATACATTCTTTTTAATACAAGATTAGTTGCGTTTCTAATTTATGTAAGTATATGTCTTGAGGCCAATACAATTTGAACTTTATTGGTAAATTCATGCAGTTTATGGCCCAACAGAGTTTCAGGCAAATTTGTGATACATTAGACATGTGATATTAATCTGTGATATAATATAATAATAACGGAAATTTATAATGTGCAATGTATGACTATATAAATTTTCGAATGCATTGTAAAAAGACACGACGTCCGTTACATACTTACACTATATACTACATGTACGTACAGCACTGCATTGAAATTTTGAGTTTTATTACTGGTACCGGATACTTCTTATGACCAATGCCCCAAGAAGTGATACATGTAAGCTATTTTCAAGATTTAGGGTATACACTGCAACAAGTCCTGGCAGCTGGTTTCCAGCACTGTTACGTATATTTATGGGTTATCCGTAACAGTTAAATCCTGTAGTTTTAGAGCTTAATATACGTGGAAACCTTCCCGTAATATTTAACAGCATCTTTTTACAATGCAGAGCAAGATACAGAAAATGTCCTACTTTCAGAGACACCCCTGGTTCGTTTACATGCGCAGCCAATAACGGATCCGCTCATATTAAAAGATTATGATACTGTATAGTCAGTGTTTCGCCAGAGGCTTAAAACCCTTTATACATGCTCTAACTTAATAGCGGTAAACGCGTTCGTGTATACAGCCGTTTCTCTTCCGCTCTATTCATTGAGTGCACAACCGAGTTATGGCTAATTAACCCCAACATGACTTACTTCTGTTGGTCTGATGAAAAAAAGTGGATATTTCTGTCGGCTATCGTGACATTAACTACTGTATCAACGGTAAGAGAAATTTGTCTTTATTTATCTATATGTGAGCATATGCTCAGCCATTCGTATTTTCATAAACTTTAATTCACAAGGCTTATTTATTAGAGTAAGGATTAATGTGTGATTATTGAAGCGGAGATGTAGGCAATGTATTTGGTGAACTTTTGGTATTCTACTTTACACAGTTACATATAAATCTAGGTGTTACTGTTGTAATACAGGCATGAGATAGTAATCTGTTTTTCTTACATGCATTTAAGATCACTGCAAATGCTGCATGGTATTCATTTACACATTATATTCTATACATATCTGCACTTTTAACTTTAGACTTATGCAGTCTGATCATAGCACTATATGGGTTGCTTTTGCATGTAATTGACTGATATTAATTTAGGGAGCGGACATGGAGAAAGGGCGGTCAGACAATAACCATGTTGACAGTACCGCACGCTTACATTCAATTGCCTATTTCTTGATTCATCGTTAGAATACTTTTGAAAATAGATATTCAACTGAAAACGTGTATACTATGTTTCAAAAGATATGTGGACTTAGGGTTTTATTGATTTTATAGAAATATGTATGATGTTTGGTATCAAAATTTAGAGCAGTGTATGCTCAATTTCATGCGCATTGATAGCACACTCGACAGTAAATAGTGTATAAATGTAGTGTTCGTAATTTGAAACCGATACGTGTATCAAAATGGAGATATTTAATATAAAAATGTGCACACTTTCTTTTGCAACCGATTATATTTTGTGTGTTTTTTATCAGAACAAACAGTATTGACATTGAATGAGTGTTATGGCGTGTTTGCTCATGATTTAGCCCACGTTTGTATTTGACATCCGAACTATTTGCATACCATGTTGAGTAATATTGACCGTGTAGAGAAACTTTAACTTCATGTAGTTAAGAGCGGATATATTGAAACTTTGAAGGGGCACTCCCTTCATCTAGCAGATTATATTCTCCAACATAAATCATGTGTTCAATGAACGTAAAATGATAAACAACTACAATTTAAAAGAACAACATACATGTATATCGAAAAATGCCTCATTTTCGCACAAATAATCAATATAGAGGCCTACTGTAACATAAATCAACTTTACATAGATATAATAAAACGCTGATTTTACCGATACTGACTGGACCTTTAGGCTACGAAATAATGCTTGTAATGTGTCTCTTTCAAGGGCGATCTTTCATGTGATGCAAGTTAATCCGTTTTGTACAAATGTCGACAGACGGACGGACGGACGGACGGACCGACCGACCGACCGACCGACCGACCGACCGACCGATAAAAGTAAGATAAATCAGACTTATATTCACGGTATCATCTTACATCCGGTTACCGGCTTTCTGTTTCGGAATTAGGTCATTGTGACTCTTTTTTTTTCGCGCATCCAGTTGGTTGGTATTTCGAGACCTTTGAAAACACTGGTGAAGGTGACAGCACAATGTGGACTGATTATTCTGTTGCTAATTGCCGGTCCGCGACACTCAAAAACGTGGCTGTCAGGGCTCTATATGGAAAACTTTGAAAGTCTCCTGTGAAACCACCTATATGGCTATTTGAAAAAACTTTGAAAATCTTTTTCTGTAAGACTCCTCGTTGGAATGTTTGAAACAGTCTCTCAGAATTGTGTCTTTGGTGATCTTTCAGTTCCTTCAAAAAATGATTTGTCAAATGAATAGCCACCATGATACGGGGCTTCTTTCAAATAAATTTAATATGGGAAAAACTTTAAAAAATATTCTTGGTCGAAATCAGCACTGCTCAGAGCTTAGATATTTGGTTAACGGCATTGTCTACTAGTGCTTTGTTTTTTTTTTTTTTAAATTTTAAAATTTTAAAAGGAAAAAAAAAAAAAAAAAAAAAAAAAAAAAAAAAGGGAAGGAAAAAAAAAAAAAAAAAAAAAAAAAAAAAAAAAAAAAAAAAAAAAAAAAAATAAAAAAAAAAAAAAAAAAAAAAGGGGGGGGGGGGGGGGGGGGGGGGGGGGGGGGGGGGGGGGGGGGGGGGGGGGGGGGGGGGGGGGGGGGGGGGGGGGGGGGGGGGGGGGGGGGGGGGGGGGGGGGGGGGGGGGGGGGGAAAAAAAAAAAAGGGGGGGGGGGGGGGGGGGGGGGGGGGGGGGGGGGGGGGGGGGGGGGGGGGGGGGGGGGGGGGGGGGGGGGGGGGGGGGGGGGGGGGGGGGGGGGGGGGGGGGGGGGGGGGGGGGGGGGGGGGGGGGGGGGGGGGGGGGGGGGGGGGGGGGGGGGGGGGGGGGGGGGGGGGGGGGGGGGGGGGGGGGGGGGGGGGGGGGGGGGGGGGGGGGGGGGGGGGGGGGGGGGGGGGGGGGGGGGGGGGGGGGGGGGGGGGGGGGGGGGGGGGGGGGGGGGGGGGGGGGGGGGGGGGGGGGGGGGGGGGGGGGGGGGGGGGGGGGGGGGGGGGGGGGGGGGGGGGGGGGGGGGGGGGGGGGGGGGAGGGGAGAAAAAAAAAAAAAAAAAAAAAGAGGGGGGGGGGGGGGGGGGGGGGGGGGGGGGGGGGGGGGGGGGGGGGGGGGGGGGGGGGGGGGAGAAAAGGGGGGAAAAAAAAAAAAAGGGGGGGGGGGGGGGGGGGGGGGGGGGGGGGAAGGGGGGGGGGGGGGGGGGGGGGGGGGGGGGGGGGGGAAAAAAAAAAAAAAAAAAAAAAGGAAAAAAAAAAATACTAAGTTTGTTCAGATCATCATCTGGGTTAAATTGGCCACGCCCAGGTGGTACATTGTATCTTTTCTTGCATACTATAGTACACATTGTATAATGGCCCATTAACAACTTTATTCAGACCATCTTCCCATGGTTTGTTAGTACACAGAAAGAGTAAACTATAATCCGATTTCGAGCACTTCAAGGCGTGAATATATTTTTAGCTTAAACAACGGTAAAAACCAAGGAAAACAAAAAAGTCGTAGCTTAAGAGTCAAGTTCAGACCATACATGCATGAATAAGCTTAGATTTGTCCCTATACAAACATGCGTCGCAAATTATTAACACGTAATTGTATTTGCTCATCACTTATTAGATATGTCTGTACAAATACAGCAATGGCTTTTGCATTTCAGATCCCCCAGGAGTCTCCTTAACAGAACAAGGTCTGTAAACTATATGGCTATATAGAGAGATAGCAACATTTACATTAACCTTTTAATGTGGATATTAACCTGCCAATACGGAAGGAGTAGAAAGAAGTGATCCTGCTGTGACTTAGATATTTGGACAGTTTGGTAAATTCTGTGCCACAATTGCGGTGAAACTATGGCAGGAAAAAACTCAGCTAGGAGGTGCTTTCACCATTGGCCGACGAGAACACTATGCATATTGATGATAATTCTACAGTCTGTCTGCATAAACTGGTATCTAATGAGTAATCTGTCGTACACGTGGGCGGCTATTTACGGCGCCGACGCCGTCGTCATTTGTCTGTTTGTGGTAGCATTCATGATGGCATCAAGAAATATTAATATTGAAAAGCACACGGAAAACGTAACGTTTTGGGATATACAACATCTTCCTCTGACATATATATCTTGGTTTGTTTATACCGTTGTCCTGGATATAAAAGTTGCCGTCATTTTCAGTACTTTCTCGACAGATCTGGACGAAGCGTTTTTCTTTGGACCGAACACTCTTAAAACTACAATTGCACTAACAGGAATCGTTTTCATCACATTTCTACCTACACTTAATGATGTTGAACACGGACACAGGAAAGATCTCATTATCACTTTAACGTCAACTGTTATTTTCGACATTCTTGACGGAGTTGACAATTTGGAAAATCTTTTTGAGAAAGATGTACGCGACACATATCCTCCAGGCCTAGACGATGCCATCATCGCAATTTGTTGCATCAACTTCCTGTTACCCACAGTTCCCTTGTTCACGCTGGCGAAGATCAAATTTGGAATGAAAAAACTGCCTATGAAGCTAGAAATGCTGCATAAATTTGCCATAGCGTATCTAGTAAACTTGCCACTGTTTGTGACTCGAATGATCACGTGGCATGGTTTGTCACAAGGCATTTCAATATTTGTTTTGAAGAACATTATGGCGATGGGTGTTGTTACATTTGAAGTATGTGAAAAACTATTGTTTTCGAAGAAAGGAGAGGGGAAAGGGAAAGAATCACATAATGAATCCGGTGACAAATATAGGACTACATCATCATTGTAAATCATGTATGAACGTATATACTAGAGTATTTAACAGCTCATTTTCACTGCGACATTTTGACTTTGCTTGGACATTCAGTTGTTTATTTCTTTTGAAGTATGACTACAGTGGCGAGTTTTATCGTGTTATGTGTAAGTTTTGGTGGCATTGATAGAAATGGTATCGATGTTTCGTCGATATTTGTTTGATCGATTATCGATACACAATTCAAAGGTATCGATACAATGCCACAGTGTAGTTTTCAACAAAGACCATTTTAGTAAAAGTTTTTATAATGCATTCTAGCATGCTTAGTATTGTTATGCCATATTTTGACCGGTGAAAAGGTATATTTCATGTAATTGTCTATGCCTTGCTTTTGAATTATCGATATCATTGAATGATTTGCAATAGAACAAATTAATAACAACATGATATGTAACGAATTCTCAAAGTGTGGTTGCAGTGTTTGGTTGTATTCTCATATTGCTATGTCTTGGGCGTATGTCAGTAACAATTTGTTTTTTTTTATCCATCGAAAGGCGGCAGGGGAATATAGGCCTAGTAGGCATAGTAGGCCTAGTTTTGTCCGTACCTCCGTCCGTCTCACTTTCCTGCTGAGCTTATCTCAAAATCTTTGAATCAATTTATTCTTCATATTATATTGATAGAAGAAATTTGAGGAAGGGCAGTGCACAAGAACCATTACTCTTGCTTCATTTTGGAGTTATTGCCCTTAGTTACTGTTTCCTTGTAGGATCATAACCGAAAAACATTTTGAAGAGAATTACTTGAAACTTCCTATATTGAAACAGGAGTTACTTGCATTGGTTACTTTTACTTAACTCGGATAATTGGCATGATTAGGGAATCAACAGATACTTTATACATTTGTACATTGATAAAGGACATTGAGATATTGTTTTCGTTTTAATAAGAGTTACTGCCCTTGGTTACCTGTTCTTGTGCGGAACATATCTAAACATACATGTATTATGAAACTTGCTGCATTTATTTAGAATCATTAGACGATGTGTACAAGAACCATGCATCTAGTTTCAGTTAATTTAGAAGATACTGGTATGTTTGAAATTTCATGAAAGGTGAAAATTGAATCATGTTTAAATGTTGTTTAAATTTTGCTGTTGTCAGTCAAAGCTGTCATTCGACAGAAGTATAATAGTATGTGACTTGTACAAGTCTTGTTTATTTTTTTTGTATTTTCCTGTGTTTGAAAGCACGCATATTCAGAAGTAAACTAGAAAGCGTTATTCTTGCGATTTGTCTTTTAAGAATGTGTTGTATTTATGAATTTCTAACACTGCTTAATAGTTTAACAAGAACTATCTTTAAAAAAACCTGAGATGGTCAGCGCGATTTTGAGAATATGAAATGAGTAGCTATATTAAATGGTAAAAAATCATGTTAAGTCTTATTTTCATACAGTAAGAAGAAGCAAAATGTCAAAAAGGTGTGAAAAAATTTCAACCTGACCGGGTCGCGAACTCAGGGCCCCTCACTTACGTGGTTTCAAGAGCGAATGCTCTCTCGGCGGAGCTTACCAGCCGCTTCTCTTGTAATTAAGTCTAGACCGTGCATCAGAAAAACAAACTTAATCCTTGTTTTTGCTATCAAATATTTTACTCGAAATATTGACCCTTATTCACTGGTCGAGAGAGTGCTATTACTCTACACTTAAAATTTACATTAGTTTGGAAGTATTGATAGATATGAACTATTTACGTACTAAAATTCAAGAAACCATTCAAGAATGACTGAAAACGCAATTATAGCATTTTATTGACCTTCTTCATTCGGTATTATCAAAGTAAAATGTGCATCACTGTGTAAATTTGTCAATTCAAAAAATGTTATAGATTCTAAATGTCATTTCATTGGCGGTTGGAAAGCTATCAACTTCCGGTAAAAAGTGAGCTTAATACGGCCGCGCCGTAAAATACCCATAATCGTTAAGGTATCTGATTAAGCGCATTTCATCGTCGGCCGTTACCACGCTTGTCAACATGTTTTGCTCCATAACAGTTCTATACCATTAACCTTATCACTGCAGACAATTAAATGTCAATTTCAATTTCTATATCTGTGTTTCTAATGCTCATCTTCATACATTGTTTATGAATTTCCATTGATTAAAATCTATCGTGGTCCGCATGGAGGGCTCTTTCTTAGATGTGATGTTACCAGTAAATCGATGAAGCTAAATAACATACTTATCACAGTGCTAGTTATCACAAGGATAGTGCCAGGGGCATGAATGATTGGACAGCTGTAAAAGGGATAGATCAAACACAGTTTTGAAGTTCACATACTTTATTCAGATACTACCCACATATACTAGTTGGTACAATAATGGTATTTGACATTATAATTATATTTACAAGAAATAGAAACTGTAGGTTTTAAGAAGTTTTGTGTACATGTTGATAAAAATCTTTGATCAGAAGGACACAATATGCTAAATATATTTTGTTATCTGTTAGATTAGCACTCGATCAAAGTTCCAAGTATTCCAGCAATGATAATCAATACTTTTATACATGAGTTGGTAATCTCGGTCATTGTTGCAAGCATCCCTGCTTTCAGCCGAAAGTGACTTTTTTATCATTCAAAAATGTATGTTAAGTGTTTTGGCTAAATACGATGTCATTATAGTTTGACCTTTCTAACCTACCGTGCTCCATTTTAGCGTACTACAGTTGAGGGTCGGGAAGTTTCTCCGGCTACATGTAGGCCTACTCGCCGAAAGTTGCCTAACGTTGTCCAAGACATAAGTTCGTGAGCATGACCCCCCCCGCCCGTAAAAAAAGCTAGGTTATATGTTTTCTTTACAAGTTAGCTGTTTTAATTTAATTTTCCTTATACAACAAATCTATATGAGATTTGACAGGAAGCACTCAGTGTTTATAATTATAATACTTTACTTCCGCTTGTTGTAACGAGAAATATAACCATATACACTTAACAGGTTTAGAAACGCAAAGATTTCCCCTGTTGAACATCTTTATTTGAATGACGCTATTGTTTTTATTTCTAGTTAAGTCATTTTTTGCGATGAATTATTGAAACTTTTACAAGAATTCAATTTTATATTGTTTTTGTTGTGTATGAAATTTGAATAAATTTGAAACACGATAACATTGTTAAAATAAATATTTTGCCACTTTTGCGTTTCTAAACATGTTGAGTGTAACAGTCAATTAGCTATTCCCCAAAGTAGTATAGAATTGGCATAAAGTAGTATAGTTTAATGGGACTTTATCAACTAATTTAATTGCAGAATGAATACAGTGCTACTATTATGCCCAAGATCAGTGTACAAATAAAATAAAGTACAACCAGGGGCAAAACCTTGATATACTAAACAAAACAAGACGAAACAGAAATGCAGACATAAAAGACGCCACCAAAGATTTTATTCCATTTAATAGCACTCTGTAGAGATTGGATAGTTTTTCAATTTTTCATACATTCATATATACATTGTTACCTACTTGAAATGAGTGAATGTAGTATGAAATTGTTTTACAGACGTTGCATAGACAGATTCGTTCATGATCATTTGAAATTTAAGACATGTCGCTAGGAAAAAAATGTAGCATATCAAGGTAGCGCACAGTTTAGTGAGTGGGTGTATGTGTTATTACTTTTCATTTCTTAGTTGGGATGTCATATTGGTAGAATACTTACTCTAGTTGCTCGTGTAAAGAAAATTTGAAATAAGTGGATTATAATGAAGGATATGGTAGGATATGTACCCACGGTTGTTGACCCGTAGGTGTCTGACGATGCTCCTGGGGTTAAAATTGGTCACGCCCAGGTGGTATGTTCTTTTATTTATACTTACAAAGTATATATAGTATTCCAATACCAATTTGATTCAGACCATTTCCCTGTGGTGGAAGTTGGCCACACCTAGCTACGCCCTGTCACCATGACATTACTTTGTTGTTTTTGAAGCTCAGCAAATAAATTTGGGTCACATGTACGGTTTTGCAAACATATTTTAGAACTAACCTTTGATGACATTGACCATGCCCGTTTGATCTACTCTGCTGCTTCTGAAACTACAGAAACGAAATCTGGACCATGTGTAAAGTTTTGCAAATTACAAAATTAATGTAATTACAATGCCTACATCGTAAGCTATTATACGTTATTAATGTGTTCATCTTTATACAAATAAAGCATGTTTTGGGCATTTCAGATACCACAGGAGGAACAAGGACGTTGTGGAGATATAGCATCATTTATTTGAATCTCTTAAATTCATAACCTGCCATACAGATATACTAGAAATACCATCGGTGAACAAAGTGAATATAACGTGACCTAGATATTTCGATAGGTTGGGAAAGTCAGTGGCACGAATGCGGTTAAACTATAGGATGACGATACCAAGCTAAGAGGTGCTTCAACCAGTGGCACACAAGAACACTGTGCATAATGATGTTAATTTTACAAACTGTATGCATAAACTGGTATCTGATGAGTAATTAAGGCGTTGACGCCGTCGTCATTTGTCTGTTTGTGGTAGCGTTGCACGGCTTTCAGCTTCGTTTGTTTCCACAAACATTCCTGTTATTTTGTCCTAGTACATAAAATGTATTTTGTTGTATGTAACCTATCCTTTCACTGCATCTCAATACATTGCATAAATAAAAAATAACATAGCATACCATGCGCAATGACATAAATATATAACCTATCAAGAGACCTATCAAGAGACCGTTAACACATCTGATTAAAATTTAATACGCCATGATTCAGTTTCCAATGTCTGAATCATATTACTATACATGTGTTTCACATTCAAATTGTGTTTACACAAATGCACATAAGAGACACAGTATCACTACACGTTAGTCCTACAGACCCTGTATTGTTTTGTTCTAACTGACTGGTAAATAGGAAGGTATTGAAAAGTTAAAAGTTGTAGTACTATATGACTGTGGGCTTAATTATGTAATATTCGACAGAAGAGCCGGGCAATATTGGCCGAGGCGAGGTCAGTGTAAAATGGTCTCCGAGGATATAACATAATGTTTGACCACTGCCAAGTGTTACATTGGTGGATTTATCCAACGTAAAAATGAAATATTATCTTCAAAACTCGTGCCACACAAACGATCTTTGACTAGGCGTAGTTTAATCCCCTGCCTACGCTTTCTGACCTTATTGACCTAAGGAAAGGTGTCAATTTGACCAATCAGTACTCAGAACTGGTAAATAGTATACATAAGTCAAGTTTAAATGTGTTTTGTTTCCACGGGTCGTACCGCTTTAAGCCTCGAACGAAGATGGTGGACCCAAAAAGCACATATACAAACAAACTGTTTTGTTACCATTTTCAATTTAAGGCACTGCACCCAAAGTGCCAACATGCCTTTTACACAACTTGACTGATACTAGAATTTAAAAACAAAAGGGCCATTATGATGTTCCTTGTTATATATCGCTCATCTGAGTGGCATTGCTCATCAAGATAATTATTGCGATACATTTTCATGATTAAACGCAAAATGTGGCCTCTATCGTCTCCACATTATTGTATATACAGGGTTTTTCTATGATTAAAACTAGTTTCGTTTTATCCGAGATGACTATTTCAAATTCGACCAAGTTACACTAAACCCTCATTCTGACAAACTGTAACGAAGATCCAATGAAAAATGCAGACTTTGTTTTTCTATGATTTGACCTGATATTCTTATTTTGACACGAGTTGACTCATAAGTACTTGACCTACTGTTCATATAGACACTCGTACTGACAGAATTTCAATATAACCCAATGAAAAAATTCCATCTTTTGCATACACACGGTTTTGCCGTGGTTTTACCTATTTGTTTTATCCGAGATGACCCATTTTCGAATTCGACCTAGATTTCACCAAGACATTCATTCTGATACAGTTTCATGAAGATCCAATAAAAATGCAGCCCCTGTTGCACTGCTAAGGTTTCTCTACTATTTGACTTGATTCACCTAGTTTTTGATCCGACATGACCTATTATTATATTCTAAGTCGACCTAGAATTCATCAAAACACTCTTCTGACAAAGTTTCACGAAAACCCAATCAAACATGCAGCCTCTCTTGCATTCACAAGCTTTCCTATGATTTGACCTGATGTCAGATCTAGTTATTCATCCAAGATGACCATATTCGAACTTGACCTAGATTCATCAAGGCATCCATTCTGAGTAAGTTTCATGAAGATCAAGTGGGTCATGTAGCCTCTATTGCATACACAAAGTAAAGTGTGGACGGAAGACAAACAGCAAGAGATAAGAATAGCTCATCTTCAGCTATCCATGCTCAGGTGAGCTAAAACTGCTTTGCTCGGGTGCGCTTAAATTGCTTTGCTCACCAATTATTATTGACATGTTTAACCATCTTGTGTTCTTTGTCTGGGTTGTATTAACTGGGATATTGGAATAAATCTTGGAAACTTGGCTGTCTTAACTGGCACATTTATTCTTTTTATAAGAACATCACATGGCGTTTGTCTTCATAGTCTTTAGTACCCGTTACATTACTAAAGTTATCGTTTTTTGTGCAGGTCTGCTTTCTCCAAAAAGTGCTTTTAATAACAACCTGTTTCTGTGCAGAAATTAGGAATCAGCAAAAACTTCTGTCAGAATAGGACTCTTTCATTTTTTTCTTATAAACATAAGCCATTGCTTGGTTAGAACAAAATCAGCAAGTTTTTATATTTTATTGCACTTTGATAGTAAAGCAACTGTAGCATTTATCAGTACAATAATTTTTGCAAACAAATTAACAACTTGAACCAACAAGTATTTTTCCTTGTTCAAATTAAAATGCGTCCCATACGGCTCATTAGGTAAACGCCCATACACATAATGGACAAACACCTACATGCATGCTAAGCCATGATAAATGGAAATTAGGTACATATCTTTGAATGGTTGTATCACATGAACTGTACCATGTACCATATATCTATACAAAAATCTGCCTTATTGTACAATCTAATGCATTCATTGGACAAAATTTCCCCCAAAGGTCATATATTATTGCCACTTTACACCAACATACTTTCTGATAACAAACATTCTAAACAACACAGCCTTCTGACTTCCTCAATTACTTACCAATTTTACCCAACAGAACAAAAATCACTGTTAAACAGAATTGGGTTAGTTTCTTCTAGGTTTAAGACTTTAACAAAAAAGGGTAGGGGTAAAAATCTAGGGTAATGTTGATAAGACATCAAATATTACCGAGGAATGAGGCAGATTTCCAACCTGAATTGCTTTGTTATGTGGAAGCACAAAAATATACAATGATGAACACATTAAGTTCAATATGATCATACAATGTCTTAATTCTGTATAATAGATTTCGCCAACTGTCCATCTGTACTCTTTTAAGCAACTCTTGTGGATCTACTCAAATAGGTATGAAATAAATATTCAACGAAACAAACAAACCTTTGTTTGCTTATGCATTTTCAAATAAAAATTTACAAATTATGCAAACTATGCAGATTATGGTAAGTGCACACTTTGTGCGAGCTTATATCAATTAAAAAGAAAGAAATTCAGCAATGTCGTAATAATTACACAAAATATAGGATGAAATATATATTATAGTAAATAGTTTAACCTTTGTAAAAATTGACTACAACTTTTTTTAAAGTACTTAAGAGAGAAGCAACATAACTTTAGAGTGTTCTTACATAATTATAAGTAAAAATATCATAAAAATATTTGTTTATATGGAAGGATGTTTTTTTTAACCTAACATTTTGCTATTTGCAGATCACAATTTCAATTAACGTTACATAAAAAGAACTACTCCTGCAGCATAATAGGCTACTTGTTTTTGCTTCATTTAGTCAAAATATTAAGCATAGGCCCTTACAATTATACTCATTTTTATATCATAACCAACAACGTATAATGTGAACTGCTGCATCTTCTACAAATAAAGCATTCATTTTACAAATAAAGCATTCATTTAACTATTTGTGCTATTTTTACAGACCAAACAATGTACCTTTTCCTCAAAATGATCTAAGAGTATGAGTCATATCTTGAAAGAATGCTGGTTACAACTTACAAGGATGTGATTTAATAGTAGACACGAGGCCAAACAAAAAGTTATTGTTTCCGGTCAATTTTCCCAAAAATTATTAAGGCCAGTTGGCTTTTTTTTTTATTATTCTTTTTGTTTTTACATCTTTTGATTTAAGAACACTTGAGGTTCGAGGTCAGTAATAGTTAAGGTTGGTCAGTAGACCGGAGACACTTAATATATTCAGTGTTTCATTGGCCTTAGTTCAATAAGAATTTAAAGAAAAAATCTTTTTTGAAATCATGACATACATTGGTGGGCAAATGGAGTCAAGTTTTTACAGTTGTAATCTATTGCCAGGAACCGGAGTTACACATGTATTAAATTTCCTGATCTATAACATGAAAATATAGCATGTAGGGAAATGATATTTAATTGTTTGATAGAGCTGCAGGGTTGTTTATAGACACAGTGTAGTCCACTGAACAAATTAAAGTCCCAGGATCATTTTGAATTCACTGAAATAATGATAAATTTATTGATTGATTGATAATAACAGAACCATATTCTATTGACTCTAAAACAATGTTGACATATGCCTTTCTTTCATATTCTAGTTGTTTTCTTCAAGAAAAACCGCTGCCAGAGAAAGCCTTTTTTTTTTAACATCATTGAAAAAAAAAATGCAATATATTTCTAACACTTAGTTATCAATTTAAAAAGCAAAGTTAGGAATGTTTTTTGTACAAATACAGGTCATTTCTGTCAGTAAGACATCTTTCATGATAAAATGAGAGCTACTTGTAAATGTGATTCTGGGACTTTAACATAAAATTGACACAGTCTGACATTTTTGTAACAGAAACAAGAGCTGTCCCTCATAAGTGATGAGTGCCCTGAAAGTTGTGTCTCACAGTCTGTGACCTGTGGACCTGGTACTTGCGCACATATGCTGAACATTTGTTCAAATTCACTTTAAAATCCTTCAATGTATATACGAGTTACCATGTGCATATGTACAGGATTTTTAACTGTCTGACCTCCAAGATTGACGTTGACCTTAAAGTTAAGGATGTGCGACTTGTGTGTGACATGTCATCTCCTTGTGCTCAACAATTGTGCCACATTATTTTAAAATCCTTCCATGCATGACAGAGGTACTATGTATACAAGCCTCTATTACTTTATATGTTTAAATTTTAAGTGTAACCTTGACCTTTGAGATAGGGACGTAGGTTTTGTATGTGAACATCATTGTAATATGCTGAACAATTGTAAGAAGTTTTTTCAAAACCCTTCAATGCATGACAAAGTTACAGTTCAGACACTAATGTGTACATATATACAGGATTTCATTATTTAAACTCAGAGTATGACCTTGACCTTTGAGGTATGGTCATTGGTCTTTCACATGACACATTGTCTTGATGTGAACATTTGTGCAGTCATTTTTAAATCTTTCACTCATAAAAGTAACAGCCTTGACACAGAAAAATGGAAGAACAGACACACAGATGGACGGTGCAATTTTAATCTGCCCACCTTTGGGGGCATAATAACAGCTTTCAGTAAAAGCTTTTCAATAAAAATATGAAACAAAAATCACAACAGTTCTACAGAAAATGTTTTGTGAATGAACACATTTGCCAATGACAGGAATGGAAATAAGGGACATTTCTGCTTGTACCAGTAGTACATGCAATTGCAAGCCAAATCCGTTATAAAGTCACGAGTTAAAAACTCTTAAGACTTACTATGTTGGAGATACTAACCAAACTATTTTGTGTAACATACATGGATTTACATAGCAGTACTCATGTATGCTTATTGTACAAGTGATATTAAAAGTGACCTCCAAAATCAAAGAAACTGTAAACAAAAACAAGACCAAAGGCCTGAAGTTCTTCGATACCACTAAAGTCTGAAATAAAACTTGAAAAACTCTGCCCTCAGTGTCTTTGAAGATTGCTAAAACAAGAACATTGTTTTCTTGTACAAATGAAGTAACCACTTGTGTACATTTACATTTACCATGTACATACCTATGTAACCTTCACCTTACTAAAGTTCTAACATGGACTTGACCATCCTTCAATTTGAGCAGTATCATTAATTGTTCATAGGGGTGCTCACTGAAAATTTACAGACTGAACAGACACAGTGCAGAGCATGATCACACTGATGCAGGCTAATCATGATCTGCATGGGTCGATGTGGCAGAATCGTTTGCTGCTATCATGGTAAAGGTTAGAACCTTCGTGATAATGTCAAACAAGAGTGGTCACATGTTACTGATGAAAGCCCCAAAAGTGACCGTCTTAATTCCCTTTAACCCATTAGGCTGAAGTTGAACTATTTTCATTAACCCAAAACTAACATCGTTGCTTACAGACACATAGCACAATTACATTATTATTAATACACCGGGGGGCACAAAAATAGACCTGCCATTAAATGTAAAAGTGCCTATGTCAGTCCAGTCAGTCAGTTAACAACAAAATCGACCAATCAGCATCAACTAACAACAAAATCAACCAATCAGTATCAATTAACAACTAAGTTAGCCAACATCAATCTTCATCATCTGAATCTTCATCATCCATAGGAAATCTAAGAATTGCAGCTACACCTGACAATTGGCCTAAATCTGAAACATATAAAAACTTTAAATATCAGTACAATATATTTCAATGCTAAATCTGTAATACGCGAAAACATCTGTACTTGCAACATTTGTTAGATGAAGATCACGAGGGATTTTGTCCCAGATCAATTTTCAATGAGATTTGTTGCCATTAGCAACCTACTATCTTTTTATACTAAAAAGTAGAATTTTCAAGCATGAAATTAAACAACTGATCTAAATATGAGTGCATAATTGTGAGAACTGATAAGACATGTACATTGTGTAACGTTCTGATATAATTCTTTTCAATTAAGAAACCTCTTGCACTAATCTCACAGTTTTCAGCCAATTATTCAAGGCAAAGACTACGCCGCCTTAGTTTTGTATTGGATGCACTCAAACAAGCTTAGTGAACAAGCTACCCAGTAAGTGATGAAAAATAACGATGTCCCTAATGGCAACTTACGTTCCCCTGATACATGTAAACTTGAAAATATTTTAACTTCGCCGCCTGCTTCTCTCACTGTGTCTACCAGCTTCACATATCGTTTGCGGAACTTCAGGTCCATTGATCTGTAAGTAAAAACATTCAATTTCTCATAAAAGTTTTTTTTTTTTTTTGGACTTGTTTTTGTTTTAATAGTATTTCCCTTCTTTGCCTGCATACAATTTACATAAGCATCGTTCCTGGGAAATATCAGTGCTTAACTAAGACTATCTGGAATGAATCTCGAGAGCGATTAATATAAGTTGTGAGAACTTGTTTTGCAATCGAGAATAAACTAGTATAAACAAGAACTAAACTAAGACCCCTATCTGTTGTAAGAAACTGGCAACTTTCTCACATACAGACCCATCCTTAATAAAAAACTTTAAAAGGCCCAGTATGACTTTAGACATTTTTGTTAATACAAAAACTTCAAAGTAATTTCACATCCAAAATTCTAATTGGACTTTAAGCATAAAGTCAAAATTACAACGTTACAGTAATTATAAAACCATTTTATTACGTTTGTTTCTTATTTTGTTAAGTGCTTACACACATTTTCTGATACTTGAGCCCTTTTTATTACTTGCCTGATTTAGTTAGCATGTAAAGATTTTAAAGTTATCTCCTCTGACAAAACTCCTTTCTACACATTATAATGCTCATCACAGTAAATATACATGCTTTGAGAATAAAAGTTAACCAAACAGTCACCTAAAAAGTTCATCAGAGATTAGTAAGACTTCAACACCCTGTTGATTTGCCGCCTTCTCCACTGGTTTAATCCTGAAATGTATATATAAATTATTTAAAAGAAGAAAAATTGAAAGAGTCCATTCATCCAGGTTCTTCAAAAAATAAAGAAGCAATTATTATAAACAGTAGAATATTCCAAGTTTGAGTGTTTAAAGCATAAAATGTACAAAATAATGTAACAAAAGCAGTAATATTTTGACTTCATGTTGTTTCCATTAACATTCAGTCCTTGCTTAGAATTCCGCTACAGAAAATTGACCTGACACATTAGCTTACTTTTCCTACTGTATATTCTTCAAGTCTCTTTATCACTTTAAATATTCCTACGACTGAAGAATAGAACTATGCTGAATTTACTCTAAATAATGTTGACATATGTCTTTCTTTCATATTCTTGTTGCATCTTCACGAAAATGTGTTGTCAGAGTTTCTTACATGTATCTATTCTTGTATCATTGACTAAATACTGTGCTATATTTAAAGCATTATTATGTAACTTTCTATTCAAAAAGCAACATTAGGAATGATTTTCGTAACGGCCAATTTTGCTGATAAGACAAAATTAAAGCTACATATACCATTTTACATCCAGACTGATCATATGACTTTAAATTGCAAAACTGACAGCATACAGAACTGCAAACAACAGAGAAAAAACAAACCCATAAAATGCTCGGGAGGGATCATTCTGTAACATCATGTAAAATTCATCTAATGCTTTAACTTCACTAGAGGCTTTTGTATCAGCAAGTTTAGATGCCACGGACTGGTCTTCTAAAACCTCTGAAATTGAGAGAAAAAAAGAAATATGCATCAAAATGTTAAGGGTAGAACCCACTTGGATTTACACATACTTACAGTATCATATGTACTCGTATTTAAAGAAGAACGTATGATTGCTAATATATAATACTTTCAGCTAGTATTGGAAATGTAAATCAATTATTAGAAACTGGGTTTGAACAGTACAACTTTGCATTGTCCACATGTGATCTCATATAAATTTCTCTTGCCACAGGCCCTAAATGAATGCACAGTGTACTAAATGAAAATCACATGTGACTTTCATTTAAAGTTCTTTTCTATCTATAACGAAACCATCAAACTCAACAGAGCTGATGAACAGTATGATGACTTGAAACTTTTATGACCTCTTATATCGTAACAAATCCGAGTATCTGACATAATCTTGCCTTGCTATTAATTGCATAATTCTTAAAGTGATATGAATTGAGCAAACCTCTTAAAGAGTGTTTAAATCCAGACGAGGAATGACACATCACAAACTTTGATTTGTTGTCTAATAATACTTTATAGTCTAACTTTAACGCCTGTTGTAACATATACTCCATAAACTGGTCCTGTAATAAAAAACACTTTTCTGATATAAAACACTCTTACAAATTGTTAAAGTAAGTCTTGATATTAAGCAAAGTTCTGCTCCAATTTTATCGTTTCTATGTTCAATTCAGTGTTATTGTCCTTAAATTCAATGTTTTAACACTGGAAATGTTCTTAAATTCAATGTTTTAACACGGGAAATGTTCTTAAATTCAATGGTTTAACACAGGAAATGTTCTTAAATTCAATGTTTTAACACGGGAAATGTTCTTAAATTCAATGTTTTAACACAGGAAATGTCCTTAAATTCAAAGTTTTAACACTGAGATTCTCTATAAATGCAATCAATCAAAATCTTCTGTAAAACGTCAGTGGATAAGAATAATAAACAACAGTATGAAGTTTTAGACAGTTCTCACTCTGGTTAAGTGTGCTTCTATAGACTGAAACAGTTAAAGTAACATGACAGAAAAATACTTACTTTTACAAATCCAGGACTGGCAACTAATACACATTTCACAACTGCAAAAGAGATCATTAGAAATATAAAGTTAACATGTGTAAAATATTTTTTTCAGCATTCTTTCTCTTGTTTATACAGTAAACCGTAAACAAAAGATAAAGTAGCGGTAAATAATAAAGCAAAGCAAGAATTCTCCCATATCCTTATTCCACAGGAGCAAAAAATGAGAATAAACAGCATTGTCAAGGTCCTTGATATGGACAGCAGCATATGGTATTGCTTTTTGTAGGTTTATAATCAAAAAAAGAACAAGCTTCTAACTAAAGAAATATTAAAATCTCATAAAATTACAAGTCAAAAACATTGAAATCATTTTACACAGGAAATTAATTTCCATCAAACTATGAAATTGGAAGTACATCTACCGATAAATATATGTGAAACAAACTAACCATTCCATTATTCTTGTCTGCAGCATTTCAGAACTTCTTACAAGAAAAAAACGTAGTAAACTAGTAGTAGATAGTCCTATTGTTAGTGTAAAGTATAGAACTGTAATAGACAGGCACTTACCATCAAAATTAACATGCCGTAATATAGCTTGTAATATCTGGTCATAAAATCTTGTGAGACCCTGAAACAAGAAACAACTCTACAGCATTCCTCAGAAATGTCCACATAAATACTGCTAAAGCATTATATATATTGTACCAAACATACTATGCTAATTATTTCTCAAAATTAACTAAATTTCCTTTTAAAGACAATTCTTTATCTCTTTGGGAATAAGTACCTTTCAAGGTAAGAAATTATAAAAAATGGCAGCTGTGAAATCAAAAATAGTTTTGGCCATTGGGTATGAAGTGGATCTTTTACTGGACTTAAGAATCTAAAGACAGAACTTAATCAATGTGTTCACTTAAGATATCAAAGACATTTGCATTCTCAAAAACACTCCAACGGAAGTTGTAACAGAATTTGAATGGTCATAGCAATTGAATTTTAACGCCTATTAGCCAAGTAGCTGGATAGGATAAAACCATAATACTATTTGGGGTACAGCGTATCTTTGATTTTAATGAGTGGACAGTGATCAGGCAAATTAAATTGTCCATTGTGAAACAGTGACAAGAGAGTAGACCAAAGGGTCAAAGTCAAGGTCAAAATATACTGATAACTCATATGTGCAGTGGAAAACAATTAAACCTTACAAGAGAAACATTGGAGACATCATAAATTTGACAAATCAAGGACAATAACTCTGCTAAGTCATTGAACAGGATCATGTGTATGATATGCAAATGTAGTAATTGTACTGATCACTCACATGTGATTTGGTTTAAATGCAGAGTGGCATAGGAGTAAATGCACAGGCATAGCAAAATAAGACAAATCAAGGGCAATAACTGAATCTGTAAATGCTGACAACTTGCACAATTGGGCTTTTGACTCGTTGCTCAAGTGTAGTTTGGTTAAAATCTGACAAACAGTGTATATTAAGAGGACATCCAGCACAGACAACATCAAAATGTGTCCCCTCGACACTATGTGGGGGACATCATAAGTAAGTGGCGCTTAGAAAACTTTGTGCAGAACAAACATGTGTATAGTTTTATCATTATGTACTTTTCTGTTCAAAATCATTAATTTAAGGTAGTAGACCCCTAATGGGCACCAATTCAAATCATTAAAGGCTTAATATTTTCTTAATCTGTATCCTTTCCTGGATTTAAAAACAAATTTTAAAAGAATTTCACCGTGAATAAAAAAAGTTACAGGAATTTGAATAACCCTACCCCCATTTTGGAATTATTTATAAAATGACATCACACAAGAGATAAGAAAATATATGTATTTCATTTATTATTCAAAATTTTGATACAGATTTGGTATCAGAGTAACAAGAACTATGTTTTCTTTCAGAAATTACACACCATTTACTATATAATCAACAAGTTTTATAAAACTTTTATGAAATAATCAGATAGTATTACAATTTTCATGTACTTTTTTGGCCATGTTCAATTTTGAACATCAAAGTTTTTAGGAAAAATCAACATTTTCTAGAAATGGGGCATGTCTTTTTGTATATTTAAAATTATATATAACATTTTGGGAACAGCATGCCAAAAATTCACAATGTTTCACCGTCTCTATTTAAAATAATTTGATTTTGAAAATCTCCATCGACGATTTTAGACGTGTCTGCAAGTAATAAAATCTTCAAATAAGCTAATACTAATTCGTAAAAAAATATTTCATTTCTTTTTAGTCTAAAAACAATATAAACATATGAAGAAAAGTGCAAAATAATGAAAACAAAGAAGAAAAAGTAAAAAAAATATTTTGGTTCCGGCTGGATTCGAACCTACGCCCCCAAAAACCTCAAAAGATCTTCAGTCCAATGCTTAACAACCTAGGCTAGCTCATTAAAATTGAAGAGTTTTAAGTGGAGGTTTTTATTAGGGGTGTTCTACCTTAAAAGATGTGATATTACACCATTTATGACTGGAAGTTAAAGAGTTTTTCAGACTTCTCAAACCAGCATGTTGTCCCAACAGCATTTTGGGACAAGAGCATTGTGTTGAAGATCCTAAGTGTTCATACATTGTACCATACATTATACCAAAAATACATACCATTCTTTTTTTTAATTGTTTATAATCCAAGCTGACCGTGGGATTTCTCCTCTGGTGAACTTGCCAAGACCAGACATGCGTTTCCAGCATACATTTGTGCTTGAACCACTTTGCCTCGTGGTTTCTTTTTTTGGCGTTAAACACACCATTCCAATTAAAACAAAACTTAACATCTTGAGAAGGATCTTACTTTGTCATGTTGGGTACAGCTTCCTTTTCTTTTCCTTGGTATGTTAGTTTCCAGTTTGGCTCGAACTAGGGTCATATTTGGTGTTATGAGGCACAAGTGAGCAAGACCCTCCTGCATTACAATTGCTGCCAGATCAGCATGTTGTGTTGGATCACAGGCTAATTCTAAAAAGAGTAAATGCAAAATAGCTATAATTAGTGTTTGCTGTTTCATCTCTCTGGTTGACATTACAGATTTCACAATATACACTTAACATACATGAATAAAAGAAATCAAAAAGCAAGCACATGTACAACCTATATATTTCAAATCACTTTTCTCTAAATCCAGCGGTGTTTAAAGTTTATATGAACTTCTTTTTATCTGATTACTGTGAAAGATTCAGTGGCTTATTGAATCACTCACAAACACTCACTCCAGAGCCTGATGTTATCAAGCATCAGTATCTTGCCAAAGGACAAACCTTGTGCTCAGGGTAGAATTTGATCTCCAAACGTTTGGTTTCACAAGGCTTAAGGCCTTACCCCCAACCTATGGAGGCCCAGCTGTGTTTAACTATATAAGTGTTCAGTAGAACACTTGTTTCGCTCTCTAACACTTTGATGGACAAAGTGATCCCTATGTATCGCCTTTTCTCTGAAAGGGCGACACAAGAATGGTATTTCTGACCCATCACAAAAATGGTATTTCTGACCCGAACAATACGAGACTTGTAAAGCAATTAACAGCGTACAAATTACAAAAAGTTATCAATGAAGAAGTGATTAAATATCAAGGATGTATCTAGCATACCTATCCTATCCAGGGAGACACTGTCCCATTCATGTTTTCCTAGAGTAAACTTTCTGTTCATTTCAAGATCCAAAGTGTGATATGCTCCCATCTGAAATCACCAGAGTTATAGTTAATTTCACAGATTATGATATAAAGAAAAATAACATACATGTATCTGAAAATGTCATGCATTTTCGTGGTTCAGTGGGAAAACCAAATTAGTCAAAAACACATTCCTTGGCAGTGATTTTTTTTGCGCCGATTTGACTCCGAAATTCGGAGTCTTCCCAATTGACAAAAATGGTCAAAATTCCCAAAAAAAGGCTTAAAAATTCCCCAAAACGAGAAGATTTTAAATCGTCTTATTCAACTTAGTTTGGACGCTGTAATGCGTTTATGCAGGGTCCGTATATGCCCGTTTATGTCACCAAAAAAATTGAACTGAATAATGTCAATGAGAAACGAATGTTTAGTGGACAGCTTTAAAGGTATGAAAAATAGAAAGATGAAGTTGCAAATTAAAGAAGCAAGGACGTTTAAATGACATAAATTTACCTTAAATTAAAACTTTTCAAAATAATTTTTTCATTAAGTTTTGGTACTTTTTCCCAATTTTGAGGTTTATCGCACTAAAAATTCCCAATTTGAAAGGCATGGGCTGTTGCCAAAAAAAGTAAAAAAATCACTGCCTGGGACTATCTTAATTTGTTCCTTATATCTGGAGTATGTTATATCCATATAGCATTTTCATATTAGATAAAGAAGAAAAATAATCTAGCCAACAAAATTTGTTCCTTTCATCCAGAAATTCACTATATCTGGATTTGTTATAAATGGAGTTTACTGTATGTGAAACAGATTGTTAAATCTTTATTTGTGCCCAGTTATGAGGCAATGTATCTAAATACTGAAATGAAATTTTCATTCAACCATGAAAATGTACACACTTATAATTGCATACACTTTCAGTTTGAAACTTTCATACTTAAATCATCATAACAGTTACCTTGACATACTGGTTTTCCTCTATGTTCCTGCCTTTCACTCTGAGTACACAGCCTTGTGTATCAAAGTCAATAGTTTCTATTCTAATTGTAAGAGTTGTCCTAACTTTGTTAACACTCACACTGCCCGTGGCTGATTCATTCTGCACTTTCCTATGGAAGACAATGTATATCTAATATAATATTTAAATATTTCTTTTACTAAGTCTGTAATTTTCATAATTATAAATGTTTATAAAAAATATAAAACAAATAAAGAATCAAGAATATTGTCTCAAACAACTCAATTATATGCTACAAGTAGTACATGTATGTGTTATTTTGAAGTCCTGTATAAGCTTCAGTGAGAATGGAGTATTTAGTCTTAATAACTCTTTCAATCTGTTCTTACTGGTATTCACTGTTGAATGAAAAGTAGGGATGTAAGTGATTAAAATTTTTGTGAAATGGATTAGAATTTAGCAAAAACCCCCCCCCTCTTCATAACCTTTGTTCAATTTGTTCTAAACATACTGGTCTATAATATATAACCCTTCAGTGAAAAATTTCATGAGACCATTTATAATTTGAATGAAAAAGTGCTAAAATAACAAAGTGATCTTGCATATAGTTCACAACTAAGATTTGTGGATGGAATAATCCCTAATGACTTACAAAGATAGCAATTTGTTGTCACAGGTCACAGAGCCAGAAATGTCTGCACCAAGCAAGATACAAGTAAAAACTTCAAGGTACATGCAAGTGGCCTCACATTTAGACACACTTAAATTCAAAGGGAAACTTTACTACAGCCTCCATATTTTGTTGAAGACTCAGTAAACACTAAAACACAGACAGAAGTTTTCTTCCAAGTGATATATAAGTATAACTCACCGTATAGTGGTTGATCTTAAGGTATCATCAACACACACAAGGTTATATGCATGCCACATGTCTTCCGCCTCATCTGGGATCATGGTGACACACCTGAAACATCAAGTGTGTACAGACATTAAGCCATGTTAAATGCAAGCTCCTAGAACAAGAATCTAGGGTGCCTAAATGTGACCGATCTATCACAGTAAGCAGAAAGACATTTTTAATCGTATTTCATTTTCAAATATGAATTTTAGTCCATTTCAATAAAAATGGAAAATTCAACAACACATTATAACAACGTTTTTATATCATCATTTTCATATTAACGTTTCGGCGAAAGCCTTCATCAGAATAACAATCAAAAAATTTGACAAAAAAAACTACCTCCTTCATAACATCAACAAACCTCTGTGATATGTGGGTCACATAATCATGTAAATAGTTCTGGCACCCGGCTCAGAATTTCAAATATGAAAGCACAACTAACATGACTAAAGACCTGGAACTATTTAAACTTTTGTCAACCACAAATTATTGTGATTAGACAAATTATGTTAGATGTCAATCAAGGTGCCCATAAAATTATCTTCCGTCTTCAGCGCTCAAATGGTCTAATTAGACTTTAAAGTATATGCATCTCAATTTTTTGAGCACAAGTGGACAATAATGAAAATTTTGTCGATTAGCTAGACTCGAAATAAAACATCAACGTATATTATCTTAACTACCAGACTACCTGTCGGTCATGTGGTAAAAAATTCATCAATAAATTACGACTGGAACATACCCCTGTCCATTTTTATCAATATCTCTGCTTAATTTAAACTTAATCCCCTTTGCTTTTGGGTCGTGCATGGGGTAATGTGATTCAAGTATGATCAAAGTGGAATTGTCTTTAAAACATATGTGACAACATTGTGATGCAACACCAACTATTATCCGGGCATTCTAAAATTTGGTCTTCCTAATTTCATTTGATACGATCAATTTGATTGGCTCTTTTTGTCTATGCTAATACCCCGTATTGTACCGTAAACGTACCTGCTGTACGGCAAATGCGATGATTCTCTGATTAACCATGCCCAGAGTAATAGGACCAAGTTTGGTAAGCTTGTAAAGTACAAAGAACCAGGAACCGTATATAACGTTATATAGTATTCCTGAAAGAACCTAATACTTGCCAGGAGGTTAACTGACTAATAAGTAGATAATAAATTTACGGATAAAATAATGAAAGAATTGTGTTCTATTCAGTGTTGACATATAGGCTACCACGGAGCTACGTACAGCTCTTTTATCTTTTTGTCGCTTCTTCATGGTAAAACATTGTTATAGGTAGCTTCGCTCTTATTTTGCAATATTATTGAAAAATTGCGCAATATTTATAGCATGCAACGTTACTTTTAATTTAAAAAGCAGCGTTAGGGATGTTTTTGTAGATATCTTTTGGTACTATATGAGCCAAGAGTAGTTTACACCCAAAGCACGAATAGCAAGTATCTCAAAGGTAAGCCACGTGAATTTTAGCCCCCAATTCACTGTATTTTCAGGGCCGCGGGCTCCGTCAATTACCTTCCCAAGTTAGTCCCCTTGTCTGTTTGCCGGCCGCGCGGACAAGGACAGTTAGTCCAGTAGCTATACTATGGTTTCCCAACAGCCCGGTGAAATTAGCCCCGTAGCTCATACTTTCCCCGCAGTCTCATGAAGTTAGCCACGGTGCAAATGCATGGGACTGCGGTAAATGGAGCTTCATGCCATGGCTAACTTCACGGAGGCTTCAAGCCTATCTAAGTGCCACGGGGCTAACATAATGGGGCGCGATGAAACAAGGTGACACTGGGTTAACGTCACGTATCGAGGCGCGAGAAAATAAGGTGCCACGGCGTAAACTTCACGGAGACTGCGGGGAAGCTATGTGCCACGGGACTAACTTCACGGGACTGCAGGGTAACGGGATAACCTCACGGGGCTGCAGGGTAACTAGCTCCTACGGTAACTCAACTCTCTAATGGGTCACATAATCGGGGAAACTAGCTTCTTCGGGGCTACTTCAAATATGGGGCCGCCTGGCTAAACGGGGCTGCGGGGCTAACTCCCTTCTTGTATCCAAAGTGCTATTTGGACCTTACATTTACAGTGATTATGTGCATCTTATTAGTTTAAAGGATAAAAGATGGCAGAATTAACAGAGAACGTCTAATTCTGTCGGAGAAGACAATAATAACAAATACCATGTTATGCTGAATTTCGTAAAGAAATGTGAACCGGAATTAAGGTGTCTGCGATGTTCAAGAGATACATGTAACTCTGCTTTGAAAATCTTAGTTGTTATGGATATCCTCTTATGACTGCTTACACCTGATTTCTGGAACTTTCGATTTTTAAGGTGTTTTTGCCCAAGATACTAGACATTATGTTGAGATATATTCGAACTACGTATGGTCTAACGTAAGTTTTGTATGCTACCTCTTTCACCATTTCATTGGTGGCTTTAACTTTTGTTGTAAAATCTTACTTAGTTTTTTGGCTTGGCAACCATTTCTATTATGAAGGTTAATTAGGGTCACCGTGCGACCCGAGAATAACTTAGCCACTTACCGATTGTAAATACCTTAATATTTCCTGATAAAGGTTGCTTTTTAGCTCACCTGGCTACGTCAGGGTGAGCTTTTCTGATCGATGATTGTCCGTCGTCCGTCGTACGTCGTCCGTCGTCCGTCAAAATTTTGATTCAAATGACATCTCCTCTGAAACCTCTAGGCCAATGTTAGGATAAAACTATGCAGGAATGTTCCTTGCACG
Organism: Saxidomus purpurata; assembly: GCA_022818135.1. Taxonomy (NCBI): domain Eukaryota; kingdom Metazoa; phylum Mollusca; class Bivalvia; order Venerida; family Veneridae; genus Saxidomus; species Saxidomus purpurata. The sequence continues at coordinate 21,037,836 of JAFMSR010000007.1, forward strand.
AAGCTCTACCAAAAGTGTTCAAAGAATTCCATTCCATGCAGAACTCATGTTGCTATGGCAACAAATAGGAAAAACTTTTAAAATCTTCTTCTCTGAAACCACAAGACCTAGAGCTTAGATATTTGGCATGTAGCACTGTCTTGTGGACCTCTACCAAGATTGTTCAAATTATGACCCCTGGGTCAAAATTGACCCCGCGCGGGTGGGCACTTAGTTTTTGCATAGGCATATATAGGAAAAACTTTAAAAATCTTCTTCTCTAAAACCACAAGGCCTAGAGCTTAGCTATTTGGCAGGTAGCATTTGCTAGTGGACCTCTACCAAGGTTGTTCAACATGTATGAGCCCCGGATCAAAATTGGTCCCCCACGGGGTAACTTAGTTTTACATACTAGGCTTATGTAGGGAAAAACTTAAAAAGATCTTCGGTTCTCTGAAACCACAAGGCCTAGAGCTTAGATATTTGGCATGTAGCATTGGCTAGTGGAAACCTCTACCAAGATTGTTCAGATTATGACCCTCGGATCAAAATTGAGCCTGCACGGGGGTCACTTAGTTTTACATAGGCTTATATAGCCTAAAAACTTTAAAAATCTTCTTCTTTGAAACCTTAAAGCATAGATGCTTAGATATTTGGCATGTATCATTTGGCTAGTGGACCTCTACCAAGATTGTTCAAATTATGACACCCGGGTCAAAATTGGGATCCCGCACACGGGGTACACTAATGCTTTCATAGGCTTATTTAGGGAATCATGACTTTAAAAATCTTTTTCTCTGAAACCACAAGGCTTAGAGCTTAGATTTTTGCCATGTAGCATTGCCTAGTAGACCTCTTCAAACTACGTTTGTTCAAATTATGCCCCTGGGGTCAAAACTTTGACCTTACTTGGGGGTTTCACTTTTGTTTTAAAAGGCTTATACTAGGAAACCTTATTTGGTATATAACATTATCTATAGTGATCTTCCACCAGGCAAGTGGACTTGTACCAAGGTGAGCGATACAGGGCCATCTTGGCTTTCTTGTTTATATACTGATTTGCGAAGCACATTTTTAGAACGGCACACTGTTTTGTAAGCGGTAATATTCGAACTTTGAACCAGCAATTTTGATAATACACATCAACAAAATAGCTAAATTTTGTAATATACCACTTGCATTTCTCATGATAGAATAGCTTCAAGTACCCCTGTTGTATACTCTCGCAATATAAAGTGTTAAATGCAACTGAAAGCTAAATTGTTTACAGTTTTTATGAAATGAAAACAACCCATTTCGAATGTCCAAGAATATGTAATACCACGTGACAACTGAGCTTTAAGTGTTTAATTTTTTATATTCTAGCTTTAATCCCGATCTGCACTGCACAATTCCCGTAAAGTTGTGCACATGTTTTAGCACGCTAAAACTAGGTTTGAACAGATTGTAAGACCAAATTGTTGTGTAAACAAAAAGATACATGAACTGTGAGTCAAAAAGAACGAGGGTGTATTTCAAAACTTATTTGTCCTTTGTTTTACTCTAAAACACATTGCACACATATGCCAATTACAAACATAATGCCGACTGTGCAAAATATGTTTATAGTGATGCTGGGACGAATATATACTATAATATTATTGCTCCAGAGTGATGTGAAGGTGAAATGCGCGTCAAATTTATTATACGATTTTTTTATTTACCGTGCATGATTCAATATACGTATCATTGTATTACGAAAGTATTTTGTAAAAAGTGTATGTATGGTTTTGAACTGTGACAGTATTTTATCAGTACCGTCAGAGACATAGAAAAGGTATTCTATGGCTCTGGTATTGTTCTGTGCAACTTCTAATCTCTTACACTTAGTGTGTTCTATAACATGTATGTTTATAGAATGAGACTTGAATAAGAACAAATATATCGAAAACCGAATAAATCTTTTGTGATATCTCTTACAGTTTATATGCTGTTGTGCTTCAAACATGGCCACTAACGTTACATTTTGCATGTCGCTCTATTTCATGATATTTCGTGATTGTTTTCCTTCATTGCAGTTTCAAATAAAAATTTATATGACAATATAAGATAATGCGTTAGTTCGTTCTACATCGTGGTAAACATAGCGTTTTTTTTTGTTGTCCTCCATTTCCTTTGTAATGCGATCCTAATTTTGGGGTGATCTTTACTACACAAGGTTTACTGTATTTTTTTAAAAGTAAAAGTCACAATAAAATGATAATAATAATAATAATAATAATAATAATAATAATAATAATAATAATAAAAATAATAATGTCTTTATTTCAAAAGGTAGAACTTATTGTGCAAATACAATAAAGGCAAAATGAACATACATATTTACAATGTGATAAACAATTAATTAAACAAAATGCATTACCGACTTACTATTAGCTACAATAAAGAGCAAAAACCTGTGTTTTACAATGTGCTCTAATTATTCATTAAACGTATATTGTAATGATGCTTAAAAGCATTTAGAGAGACCGAATTTCTTCAAATAACTCAGTCCCGTTGCCATGTATCACGTGGACCGTCCTGCAAGATTTGTGAGTTATCATCATAATAAACAACAGTATCAGCTGCGAATAACCATTTCTTACTTTTGACCATGTCAGGCAGGTCACTAATATAAATTAGAAATAGGCAAATACTGAGCCCTGGGGGACACAAGGCAATTGCGGTAACTGATTCGATGATCACTATAAGGTATGTTGTCCGTTGTCTCGGTTGTCAAAGACTTCCTCAGAGAAACTAAGCCGCTGAGTTACGCATATTACAGACTGTAGTTTTGAACTAAAACCAGTTTAGCCGTAACAAAGGATATTGCATGCATATCAACGCAAGACATTGATTAGAAACCGTATAGTACTTGTACTCCATTAATTTAAATGATATGCATTTTAAGGGGATGACAGGTAGCTGCTGGGTTTATAGTTTTAAGACCCTTTTAGAAGACTGGGGCTATAATTGCAGTTTGGAGTTCCTCCAATACCCTTCATCTTACATTGCATTTGATCAGGGTCAGACTCATTAATTGGTTTTTAAAAAGAACACGAAAATATTTGCAATTCTGTAGAAGTAAATTCGATCCGAACAAAGGCTGTTTAAGAAAAGGACAGATTGCCTCGTCACTAAACTAGTAAGACATGTTTCAATTAAAACTTAAGAAGTGAAACCAAATGCTGAAGTCTAATGCCGAACTCGACAACCAACATTCGCACTATGTATAAAGAAACTCAATGTCGTTCAGCTCGACATCTGTATTCCATGCTCAAGCCCTCGAATTCGGCATTGACAGTTTGTGTGGGAAAACCGAATGCGGAACCACGATGCTGAGTTCGGCGCTCTAGCAATATTGAGTTTCCCTGTATAGCATGTGGCAGAAAAAGTGTCAGAACCAGGGCAATACACGCCACTAATTAAATATAGGTTTATATAAGATCGCTGTATATATTATCTTTTATTCCCCCATAATGATGAAGACACAAATAAGTACATATAGTAGCAAAGGTGAGACAAAATCAAAATCGACAAGTTGAGTTTCTGTCTACATAGTACGAATATTAAGGTGACAATGTATCGCAAGCCATTTAGCTATTCGTTCCAAAAAAAGATATCTTTCTAATATCAAAGAGATATCTTTCGTTTTAATAGAGATATCTCTTTCGCGCTGAGAGATATCTTTGTATTACAGAAAGTTTTTCTCATGAACTTTAAGAGATGTCTCTTCTACTTACAGAGATATCTGTTTAACATCATTTAAGAGATATCTTTCTATTTTTTGAGAGATATCTCTTAAAGTTACAGAAATATCTAATCTAAGATTTAGAGTTATATCTTTATCTTAAACAGCTCTTTTCAGAGAAATCTTTTGAGAAAGGAGAAATATCCCTGTACGATGAGAGATAAATCAATTACACCGAGAAATATCTCTTTATCATTGAGACATTTCTTTACAAACACGAGTAATATTTTTATTAAAATAAAGATATCTCTTAATTTACAGAGATATCTCCTAATTTAAGAGATAGGAGATCTCTTTGAAATCAGAGAGATATCTCGTTTTTGTTTAAATAGTAAATTGGCCTACAATGACAATGAGTTCTGTGAGTGGACCTTCTGATGCATTGTAGTTTGTTATAAGACATGTTCAGTTTTTTAAGGTAGGACGTCAATCCAATATGAAAGTGACTTTCCCTTCAAAGTTACCATCCTACGTGTATAAATATAAGAAAGCTTTTATCACCGAGTCACTGATTTGTTCATATTTAGTTTCAAAATTATACTGCTAAATTATATGCATTCAACTCGGTGTTTACTATCCTAGTCAAATTTTGATAAATAATGTACATGGTTTACTAAGATTTAGTTTCATTTATATCTTCTTTTTTGATAGTAAAAATCTCAACGTTTATCTGAATTATGTTTTCATCTGTTCAAAACATGTACATGTATATTGCTTTAAGCATTTTACCTGACCATATTGAAATATGACGACCGTTATGAAGGGTATAAAATACAACTTGTACCTATCAATTGGAATGTTCAGTTACATATACAGCTGTGGTATATGTACCATAAAAACGTTAAAAATGAAACTTTTTGCGCATCTTATATCACGAATAGCACACCTTAAATATGTAACAATACACAGTTCCACATTTTAATCCTCTTTTATATAAAATGATCTGCCATGCTTTCAAATTCAAATCCGGGCATATTTACTTAGATACAGAGAGAGCATTACAAGGCTGCTATGTCCCAATTGATCATAACTTTAATGCAAGATTCTCTTACCGGCTATACTTTTACATTCTAAAATATAAACAAAAGCAAGGTGTCTTTAAAATACAGAAAGTTTGCAAGTTTCTTTCGTGCACGTGTCGTGACAAACGATGCAAGACACCCTTTTAGAAAAAAGTAACAAAATTGATTAGATATAATATGTATCATATATATTATATGGTCACATTACATCAGCAAATAGTTGTCTCCACGCCTTAATACACACTCCCATTGTGTCTGTTCGAGCACACACAGATTAATAGCAGCTGCCGTGGTTTATTGTTAAGAAGCATGGCCTATTAACCAACGATGCAAAAAAAGGAGTCCTTAAGGAAAAACGTGTTACACTTTCACCCAGTCATATGTTTTCATTTTAGCTTTTAGTGTTTGGTCATAATTTAAACGATAAACGTCTTTGAAATGACCAACAGTTCATTAAATGCAAGCAATAAATCATAATAATGGCGTAAGTGAACATTAAGCGTGTGCTCCGCCCTGTACCGTTTTTGGTGTGTCATATGAGGTAATTATAAGCGTATAAATTAAAACGAGAAAAACACAAATACGACTTGTTTCTTAATGAAAATGGTGACTAGAAACGCTTGTGAAATAGATTTAAAACCGAGTTCAATTTAACGTGAGAAGTATCTTTTTTATTTCAAAATTGTTTATAAAACAATATGCGAAATGGGTCATTAACCATAAATTGTCAAAACATTTTTATATAGAAATGGTTTTACATGAGATTCTTGAAGATAAAACTAATATCAGCTTCAACAGGTTGTTTCCCGGCATCGCCCATGGCTTACTTTATAGATGATAGGGTGTGATATTGTCCGCAATTACTCTTTTTACAATATAATGGGGAACTTTATTGTTTTTTTGGATTTTATCGGTGAATTAGGGAGGACCGATACGAAACATTTTTGGACAATGTATCAGTTTGTTTACCTAGATGATTTAATCATGTGAAACGTTTACCATTTGTTGCACGTGATGATACAAGTCTCAGGGTTTCGCTTAAGTGTCATTCATTGAAAACGTAGATCTTCGATAGTTCAGGCAGTCGGATAGCAACGTCTCGGGACCCCATACACTAAGAATTATTGACAATAACAACAACAACAACAACAACAACAACAACAACAAAAACCAAATCGTGGGACGGAAGATGGAATTTCGTACGGATACAAGAACATAAAATAACCGATGACAAAAATGATCCGGAAGATATTCCTGTGTTCAGCGGTAATTTATGTTTACATTATATTCGTTTTCATTCAAATGGACTTGGTTCTAAAGAACGCTGCGGATTTTGCTCTTCAGAACGAACTTTCAAATACTGATGATAAAGAAGCGCCGTTTCTTAGGCACCGTCGCTTGGCAGAATTTGAATATCCTGACGCTTACCAAACAACTAAAAATTTGGACTTAACGACGCACAATTATCAAAGTTGCGACTTACATAGTTTAGACGAATGTCCCATTCAGTGTAAACACTGGAACAAGACCGCAATAAATACCCGCACTAATGAAGATATCAAGTCGGATTTGTTTAAAGTAAGTCAACCTACAGACGAAATTCCTCCCGCCTGTGACTTACAAAATCTAGTTAAAAATTGCAGTCATTTCAAAAGACTGTTTAAGTATGACTCTATACCTATAACTCACGAGGAAAGAAATTTTCCGCTTGCTTTTGGATTGAAGATGTATCACCGGCCGGAACAGGCTGAAAAAATCTTACGAGCTATTTATCGGAGCCACAACGTATATTGTATACATGTTGACCGAAAAGCAGACGTAGCAACATTTGAGTTGATGAATAACGTTGGAAAGTGCTTTAATAATGTAATCATCATTCAGGACAGGGAGTACATGATTCATTCTAGCTATATGCACGTTACAGCTGAAATAAAATGTATGCAGGCTGTTTTGAAATCCAATATACCATGGAAGTATTATATAAATTTATCCGGTCAAGAGTTCCCGCTGAAGACAAACTTAGAGATGGTGGCAGTTTTACAGTTTTTTCAAGGCATGAATGATATTGAAACGTATGATCATCCTGTCGGCGAATACTGGAAAATAGAAAACAAGTTTACCATATTTGGAAAAAGTTTAGCACAAGAGACTAAAAAATCGAAATTAAGATACAATCTAAAAATTAGCAAAGGCAATCCTTCCGGTTTATTTTCCAGAGAGTTCGTAAAATTTGTATTTGAAGACGATATAGCTCGAGAAATTATCAACTGGTTTAAGGAGACATATGCTCCAGAGGAAAATGTATGGGCAACTTTGGTGACACTTCCATGGGCCCCAGGCGGTTACCCGGTAGAAGTAAGGCACATGATATCTACTTATGTAGCGCGTGCTATGATCTTTACTGGCGACTCACAACGATGTTACGGACGATTTGTGCGTGGATATTGTCAGTTTAGTTGCGGTGATCTCCCTTGGTTACAAAACCGCCCAGAGTTCCTCGCGAGTAAAGTAGATTTGGAGCACAACAAGTATATTTTGAACTGTTTATTTGACTGGTACAAAACAAAGGCTGAAAAGTCAAGTCTTCAAAACATTAACTGGGCTTTTTACAGCCGACTTCCGCATGCGAAGCATCACAGACACAACAAATACTCCAACAGAGAAGATATAAAGAAAGAATGGTTGTTAAACAACACAATAAGTATTGTTTGATACAGATGTAGTTTTGAGCTGTACCAAGTGTTTATGACGCCAATGGGGTAGAGTACACATGAAATAGAAATTGGTATTATCACAGCAAATCTATTATACTTAAAATTACTTTTCTGTTTTCGTGCTAACTCGGTCATCTCCGGAAGGATCCGTAAGAGAATGGGTGAGGAAGTTAGAGAAGAGAACTCCTAGTTTGATGGCAATTGAAACAACTTTTACGGCTTAACGATATGCTATTGATATAACAGGAGAAGTGAGATCTGAACATGATGTAGCTTAATACTGACATCTATATCTGCATTATAACTGTATCAGATTTTAATAACGCAAACTTTGTCTGCAACAGATAGATACTTTATCAAGCTGACTGAGTTAGTATTAAGTGGGATATTCCATTACTTCTTTGCCATTAAAGAGGCACTCCCTACATATATCAGATTACATTCTCGAAACATAGATTATGTCTTCAATGAACGTAAAATAATAAATAAATACAATTTCAAAGAAGAACCTATGGCGAAAAATGCCTCATTTTACCACAATCAATATAGAGGCTTTCTGTAATAATTCGCATCCGCCAAATAATTGTACAACAACAACTCTACATAGATTATTAAATGGTTTACGGTACTGCAGTATATTTTAAACCGCTGATTTTATCGATAATGACTGGGAATGCATAGGTGAAACTTTTAGGTTAAGTTATAATACTTCAAAAAGATTCTATATGTTTTCGAGGTTATTTAATTTGACATCAGTTATAGGGTATGTCCCTTTAATGGTGCTTATGATACTAACAAGCGTTTAGTATGGTATTTTGGTTATTACGGGTATTGAGTTACTGCTTTAGTTAGTAACATACACATTGAAACAGTTTTGGGCGACATGTACGTCATCTGAGATATTTATTCTTTACGTTTGTCATCAATTATAAACATTAAACATGATATACATAGTCTCATTCATTTTTTCTTTGCTGAAAGTTCAGCCTGGTACCACCCAACGAATTCATTTAAAACTAAACGACGTAGCCTGTTCGATCCCGTATTTCATTAGCATATATTCATGTGCCAAAAATTAACAAAATACATGAATACTTTCAGTAGCTACTGATTGAAAACCGATATTTCCACACGGACGGACGGACGAAATGGATTAAAACATGCCAATTTAAGTATGGGAAGCATTTTCAAGTTGTTTCGTTTTCAAATTAATGTTGTTTACAACTAATACCATTGATAAGCCCAAAGTTGACGCACACATAAGTTTAATGTTATTCTAAAGATAGTACAAGTGGAAAAATAGGTTATTTTAGGTTAGTTTTTCAAAAAGCACTTTCGCCTGTCTGTACTGATCTAATTTACTTGGGCAACCTTGAGCGTGGCCTTGAACAAGCTGCTGATTTACCGTAAGATATACAAAGCAGTTTTTAAAAGCAACCACGCAATAAAACTGTGCGACACGTACTATGTGCATTGTAAAATTCATTTTACACTTGTAATACCTAAAAGCTTTTCGCTAACATAAACGTTTCGTAAACTTCACAGCAAATGAACCACGTTCTGTAACACGTGACCTACACACAATCAAACGTAACATCAAAATGTTCATTCATAACATCTAAAGTAAAATATTAGTAAGAAGTGAATGAAAACACATTTTTTCAAGGACACATCCGTTTTGTCAAACTTATCTAAATGACTTTGTTTATTGTGTTTAACAACTATGAGGCATTACATCATTTAGTTTACGTCGAAAAGTAGGAACACATGACTCTGAATTTAAAAAGACGAAAATTAAACAGAATATTTTTTACAATTTTTAAACTAGACTATAGTAAGTTTTATTTTTCTATCCTGCAACAAGAAGATATATCTAAAGTCACAAATAGGTCAAATTTTGTTTCCGGGCGATATTTCGAAATATTGACTTACTCGAGATTGTTTTGTCTTAGAAAAAAACCGGTGAATATACATATATACTCACCACGGGCTTTTCAATGAATTGAACCCCTACTTAGAGATAACTTACTTCTGACTCACAAGACATCTTTAGAAAAATGTAAGTTCAATCGGAACATCACTCGGCCTTTTCCGTAGAAATAATTCCGGAAAAGGCAGAGTGATGTTCCAAATGATGTAAGTTAGGTGACGAGATTCCTGCCTTTTATCAAAAATTGAAATTTTTACGGTACAAGTATGATGAAAACTTTAACAAAATCAATAGGATTACATTTGCTCTTTTGGGGCTTCCCATTTTGTTAAATAAATTAACGAATAAAAGGAAAACGGATTTTCGCAGTTTCAACTTTGCAAGTAGCTGAACGTCCCCAATGTTCGCCTAAAGGTAGTTAAGTCTCTTTTGAAAATAATGACATTTTCCTCTCATTAGTTCGCTTTATATTAATTCTTAGTCGTGGAGTTGTTAAAAGGAACGACTAAAGATGTATTTTATCGATATTGTCATTTCTACAATTTTCGTTTACGTATTCCGTCGCTTTTACTAGGTAACCTACTAGGTAACCCACACATCTCTCACATCTATTGAAAGGAATCATTCACCGACAGAAATGTAAGCTTTACTGTGATAGGAAATATATCTTGCAATAGTTTACGTCAACTTTCTGTCAACCCACATTTTAACCATCATTTCGTCAATAATGTTCATTCTTTTCTTTTTATATTTTGGTACCACGGATGTTGCGGGTTCGATCCCAACCCCAGTGTACCGTACCTCCTCATACGACACTAGTACTGGGTTTTCCAGGAAACGGACTAGAGAGTGACTAGATAAGCTACAAGCTTTCTACACAATCGAGCTAGAGTATATACTAAAGCATCGGTTTGTGTAAGAGAGCACAACCCTTTGAAGCGAGCCTGGTTTTTCAAAGTTCGAGTTCGAGTTTAAGATCTATGCTAAATGCTCTGAAGGCTGTGCGAGACAGGAAAAATATGTTAAAAAAACTTGCACAGCGAGGGTCTCGGCTCAGTAGTGGTAAAGGCTGTGCTATTCACTTGGCCATGTCCATGCAGTGTCTTTCCAAGGCTTGCATAAAGAATTCGACTAGATACCGAGAAAAGAATAGATCGGGAATCAGTAGGGCGTCGTCATATGAGACAGACCTCAACATGATCTTTCTTCTTTTGGTGATTATTAACGCTCGATTAAACAGTATCTCCTGTGTATGTGCAGATGAGCAGTTTACATAACCATCGTTCCTAGGAAGGACCGCTGCCGTATTTCAATTCTTCCTTAAGAAGCTGTCAATGTTTTCACACAAATAGTTCAACTTCTTATCCTTAGATAAAGGCCGTGAAAACGGCTTCCGTATTGATCATCGCAATTGACTACACCCACACTATTTTCTTGTTTATTTGTTGCGTAAATTAATATATTTTCAACATCATGACACGATCGTCTCTGATTAAGCAAAGGTAGTTGGTATTGTCGATATTAAGCGACACTGTACTTGTGTTTTTTTCTTTATTAACGAGCCAAAATCTGTAAAAGAATAAATAACTATTATGAATACACATGATGCGTGCCTGCGGAAGATATTACGTACAGAGCGGGCCTTTTAAAAAGCGAATCATACTAAGAATCTTCGTCAGAAATTACTTTACAGATCACGGAATGCTGATAATAATAAACCTTGTCAAAGGCTGCGCATATGGATCGTAGAAGTATACACATTAATGACTACGCATATATAGGGACAATAGTCAATGCTATGTATAGCTAATGTTTATTGTACTGATATACCGACATGAAATAAAATTTGATTTGATTTGATTTGATTTGACCAAAGAAGCTAACACTTCGAAGACTGTTTAAAAAGACCGAAGAAAATAACACACCAAAGACAGCGCATAGGGACGGTAAAAGTTAACACATCAAAGACAGCGCATAGGGAAAGTAGAGGTTAACATATCATAGGTTGCGCATAGGGACAGTAGAAATTAACACATCAAATACAACACATAGGGACAGTTTTTAACACATCAAAGACAGCGTATAGGGACAGTAGAAGTTAACACATCAAAGAAAGGGCATAGGGACAGTAGATGTTAACACATCATAGGTTGCGCATGTGGACAGTAGAAGTTAACACGTCAAAGACAGCGCATAGGGACAGTAGAAAGTAACACATCAAAGACAGCACATAGGGACAGTAGAAGTTAACACAACAAAGACAGCGCATATGGACAGTAGAGGTTAACACATCACAGGTTGCGCATAGGGACAGTAGAAGTTAACACGTAGTCAAAGACAGCGTTTAGGGACAGTAGAAGTTAACACATCAAAGACAGCGCATAGGGACAGTAGAAATTAACACATCAAAGACAGTGCATAGGGACAGTAGAAGTTAACACATCAAAGACAGCGCAAAGGGATAGTAGAGGTTAACACATCATAGGTTGCGCATGTGGACAGTAGAAGTTAACACGTCAAATACAGCGCATAGGAATAGTAGAAATTAACACATCAAAGACAGCGCATAGGGATAGTAGAAGTTAACACATCAAAGGCAGCGCATAAGAACAGTAGAAGTTAACACATCAAAGACAGCGCAAAGGGACAGTAGAAGTTAACGCATCAAAGACAGTGCATAGGGACAGTAGAAGTTAACACATCAATGGCAGCGCATAAGAACAGTAGAAGTTAACACATCAAAGACAGCGCAAAGGGACAGTAGAAGTTAACGCATCAAAGACAGTGCATAGGGACAGTAGAAGTTAACACATCAAAGACAGCGCATATGGATAGTAGAGGTTAACACATCATAGGTTGCGCATGTGGACAGTAGAAGTTAACACGTCAAAGACAGCGCATAGGAACAGAGAAATTAACACATCAAAGACAGCGCATAGGGATAGTAGAAGTTAACACAACAAAGACAGCGCATAGGGACAGTAGAGGTTAACACATCACAGGTTGCGCATAGGGACAGTAGAAGTTAACACGCAGTAGAGTTTAACACATCAAAGGCAGCGCATAGGGGCTGTAGAAGCTTACACGTTAAAGGCGTTGCATAGGGACCGCAGAAGCTAACACGTCCAAGGCTACGCATAGGTACCGTAGAACCTAACACATAAAATGCTTTGTATAGGGACCGAAGAAGCTAACACGTCCAAGGCTATGCATAGGGACCGAAGAAGCTTACAGTCCAAAGGCTGCGCATAGGGACCGCAGAACCTAACACGTCAAAGGCTACGCATTGGGACCGTAGCAATTTACATGTATCGTGACCGATTTCGAGCTCGGTTCACAGAGGAGCAATTTAATAACGTTTATCCTAACATGATCAACAGCATCGCTCCGTTGCACATTACACTTTGGCGAACGCCAGGGGTAAAACGATGTTTTCTAAAAATCTCTCTGATCAGTTAATTTTTAATTAAGAGAGGAGTATTCAAGATAAAGTTACCCTATCTTGATGGTCAGTGACACTGTTTTAACTAATTAGGTTGTGGGACTACGCCCATGATCGGTGAAGAAAACTAAATCATTTTCTTCTAGAAGTTAATCAAACTTTTCAACGAAGATACATCTAAAATTCGTTTACGAGAGTTCGTGTAAAAGCTACGGCCTTAAAATTGGTCATATCTAAATCAAAGCTCTGAAAGTACAGATATAAAACGTAAGGTAATGCATATTTACTTGTTTTCTTGTTCCTTTTTGCAAGGAAGGTTAACAAACTTAAACACAGGTGAAGCCGAATAGCATAAGGTCAATAAATAATGACATAATTTACATAACTTAAGTTAATATGTCAAATTTGCAAGACTTATGTCAAGAAAAAAAGGTCTGAATGAGATATAAATTTTGTGTCAGTTTAATAACAAATCTAAGACTTTATGTAATATAAAACAAACAGTTTAAAAAATAGTTTGCGTTATTTCAATATACAATGTACTTCTTCCTTCAATTTTATAAGACCAAACTTTTACGCCTGACCAGTGGTTTCATTCACATTGAAGAGATTCCGAGTTGCTATTAACAATAAATATTCAAACCAAGATTTGCATAATCTAAATAAATATGAAAGTATTACATTATGAAAAGGTGTAGAAGCTTTAAAGTCCCAAGATCCCAATTACAAGTAGCTTTAATTTTACCAAGAAAGATGTCTTACCGACAGAAATAACCTTTATTTGTACCAAAAGCCTAACCCTATCTTTGGTTTTTAAATCGATTATAAGAGCTGCGTTTTTTGAATGATATTGCAAAAAATAAGAAAGGTTTTCTGGCAACTCTTTTTCGCCAAGAAACGACTTGAATGCGAAAGAAATGAATACCGGGTATGTCAACATTGTTTTAGAATGAATAGAAGATGGTTCTATCACTATCCTATCAGTAAATGTATTTTGCTCTTTCAGTAGATTCAATGTGATCGTTGGACTTTAAATGTTGTTTTTATTGATAGAACGTCCTTAAATGGAATAAAGTAATGTTTAACATGATTCACGTGGTTATAAGTTTCTATTTTTAGAAGCAATAAGCACATTATTACAAATGGTAATTTGTCAGAGAAATTGCAGATGGAAAGAACGACCCTTCGTGGTCTCAAGTTCAGGTCAAAGCTAATAACTTTTTAACATTGCAGGTATGTATTTCCTTAACTATGACTTATGAAGTTCATATCGGCTTCAGTCATGTCTGTGACACTGGGTTAGTTTTGAAGTGGATATCACTTCTTTGAATCATATACAATATTCATACTGACAGATAATTTGAACAAAATAAAAAAAATAAAAAGAACAGTTCCATAACTTAAATACGACTGGCAATCCCAGACATTTTGAGGTCATATTCAGTTATTTCAATAGTCCATCAAGTTGAGCAAAACTACAATTGTTTCATGGCAGATGCATTAACATGTGCGAAGACAAGACGTTTTATACCTGGGTCCATATGCCAGTAGCATCTTAAGTCAAATCTTAAGATTCTCCTTAAAATTAACAATTTCCTTATGAAGATATTTCAAAAAGGTGAATTTGCATTGCAGCATGTTGAACATTTATTAAATCTTCCATGACCATTTTCTATAATGATGATGAAATTGCACAAAATCATTGACTTTTGACAGAATTATTATAATTGAAAATATAATTAAGATATCATTTAAGATGCTACTGGAATAGAACACCTGTTTTTTAAAAGTTGTTGGGCTGCATCCATAAATTTTAGGTTGCGCTAACTATTTACTTATAACGGCAGGTGTAAGTTTATTGAATTAACAAATTGTGTGGGACATTGGCAATCATCACTTTAGCACCTATCCAGTCTGAAAATACAGCATAGTCGGACGAATCAATGAAACATTAATACTGATCTAGGTCGTAAAGGTACACTTTTCGTGTAGCTAGAATCAGCGTTTTAAATATTGAATGAAAGTTGTAATTTAATGTAAAAACTTCTTGGGTGGCTTTTAGCTGCAAGATAAATGATTACCGACAATAAAACCACTCAATCTGTCAATTAAATATTTTGTAGTCGACTATCTTATACTAACTACATGTACTTTAAATACAATTGTTTTAGAAAAATAATTTGTTTGCCTTGTAAGATTAAAACAAAAACAAAAACACTGCTATCCAGATGTCAGTGAACTGAACGGAAACTTGTTTTAAAACGATTGTAACATGTATCAGAAAAATACTTAACACCTGGAACTTGCTTTAAAAAGACTCATGGCCACTGTACCGTAGGTAGTAACAGATTATTTGTTGGCAAGGTATTTCAGCAGAAATGATATATAGGCACAAGTCTGAAAGTCTGAAACATTTACAGTGATCAGTAGCGGCCAAATTCTTCCCCCCTGATGTATTTTGCCTCTTCTGGCAAAACAGGCGTACGGTCTAGCGAGTTGACCACACCTGTATGATTCCTAAATGTGAAAAATGGTCACAAATGTAAAATAATTTGACCCTGTATGTAAACACTTTTCAGCTGTTTATTCACATCTGTGGTAAGATTTTACATATCGGGTACAGTTATTTCACATTTATGACTTTTTTCTTCAGATTTTCGACCGTTTCCGCATGTGGTGTCCTACACGCACGCTCCGTGTAAGAAGAAATATGCCCTACTTAATTCTGATTACAGACCTGTAAGTACAAGTATTCTACCTATACTTTGAAATATCTTTGGAAAAAAAATGTTACAACAGGTTTCAACTTGCTTTGACAATATTTTTGACACTTTTATATGCTTTTAGGATAGGCCATGGCTGTACTTCCAATATGGTTGGATGACTGGAGACAACCCCTTAAAATGAGTATTTGGCAGCAGAACTAATGGATCTGTCAAGCGCCATTGAATGCCTTCTTCACGGTATTCTTCTAGACAAATATACATCATATCTTATCTGAGGCAGACTCCGCCCTTGCAGCCTTACTTCCCTGGCCACAAACAGAAAATAAAAATTGGAAGTATAGTTAGTGCATGGGGTTGTATAAACCTAAGTGTGCCTCAAGGATCTATTGTAGCTAGGTCCGTTACTACTAAATGCGTCTATAAATGATATCTTTTATTTCATACATAAAGGTATATTATATAAGTTTGACGACGACAACACCCTGTCATTCCATTCGCCAAGCTTTGCTGAATCAATACAAGTTTTACAAAACGAAAGTAATGTGGTTGACTGGTTTGAATACATGTATAACAAAATGCAAGCTGATAAATTTTAGTCAGAAGGTAAAATATCATTTTTGAAACATCAAGATTTTGAAGCAGTACTATATCTGTGAGGGCATAGAACTTTAACCTACTGGGTATAGATGTTGATAACAAACTAAAGTTTGACATTCATATTGGGAACATCTGTAAAAAGGCTGGAAGGCAGCTTGATATTTTAAGCGAATTGGAAATGTTTCACTAATTAAACTTAACGAGCTGACAAATTTCAATGTCTGCACTATGGCTTGGCATTGTTGTTCTAAAAGTACAAAAAACAGCTCTGAGATTTGTGTATGATGATTACTCCTCTGCTTCCACATTGAACTCTTCAGTAGAAGTTGTTTATGCTTCCATCATTGCATATTAGTCGAATGCGGTCTCTGGCTATATAAACTGTTTAGATATTGAATGATTTAGCATAACAGGTTCTGACTGACTTGGTTAGGAAAAGAAATCATCGATATATTTTTGTTATTATAATATTTTCGAAGTCCCACGTGTCAAAACTACAGCACTTGGCAAACATTCTTTCAGATATGCTTTCAGGTATGCTGCTTCTGTATCCTGCAACTCCCTTCTACCGGATTATAAATCATCAATTTAGGCAATTAATGTCTTCTTGGAATGGTGAAAACTGTAAATGTATTGCTTACAACTAGTTTCTCATCACAGGTGCAGCATCTGGGTCAGTCATCATTTTTGATGTTTTAGTGTTTCATGTTATTTATCAATATGTATTTTTCTGTTTCATATATATCAAATGTTTTTAAATGTATTTCCTTTGTGAAAAATGTTCCTTTACTTTAATGATATTATATACATTAAGGGAGACCACTAGTGCATAATCATCTTAACAGTGTCGTTATTGTTTACCTCCCATATGTACACAGCTCTTAAAATTGTGTGCTTCTTTTATTCATCTTTTTAAACGATATCACTCAGTTATTCACTGTCTTAAACTACTGTATTTCAGTGTTTGTTAAAACATTTTGTTAAATATACTCAGTACATTTAAAAACGCAACACTTACATGTTGCGTTATAGGAGTTAAACGCCCGTTCCAACCGTGTTTGGGTCATTTTAACAGGTGGGAAATTTATTAAACAATCGTTCCTTGAAAGAACCAGTACTAGACAATTTTTTTTGAAAATTTAACTTTTATGTATTCACACAAACGGAGAATTGATTTTCAGATGTATACTGTGTAAAAAAGGAGCGCCGGCTGGCAATTTGTTATCAATATTGATTGTTTTAATTAAAGAAAATGGTGAATAAGTCGTGAACAATTTTAACACCAAAGTATTGTTTTAGTCTGAAATAACATGTTGCGAGAGGTTTTGCAACAATCATAAAATGATTTTGTGGGGTTTATGATTAAATGGAAAAAAATGACATATTTATGAAATATCGCTTAAGTCATTCAAAATTTGTGAACAAAATGGGCTCATTTCACAAATTTGATCCTTAAAATAGTGGTTTCATAAACAAAAAAGGGGAATGTAGCCCAGCTTTAAAAAAATACAAAATTAATAGACATACCAGATTTTCTGCGATTTTAAAAACGAGTTTTCATTTTGATTATGACGAATATTATGACTGTTAAGTGATTTTTCTTAGGTTCTCTAAATTCTAGACATATTGAGTTGTTAACCTTTTCGAAAAAATAACAGAATAAAAATTTAATTGCAAATAATGATTTTTTTAATTTTTGCACTTTAACAATTGTTTCGTGTCGTTTTTAAGAAAATTACAACACAAAACAATAATCAATGGAAAGGAAAATTAGAATCTATGCAACTGATTTCCCCCATAATTTGTTAAATTAAAATATTTCACTTAAAAAGATGTTGCGTTTTTAGATGTACTAAGCATATGTGTATTTGAATTTGTTGATTACGGTCGGTTTAAAGCTTTTAAGAGCTTATGTTTTAACTGACATGAAATAAAACTTATCTCATCTTATCTTTGCTCTAATGGCATATTTAATGCCCGAGAAAGCCTAATATCAAAGAAAAAAATATCAGTATACTAATTTGCACACCCTCATTCAAAACCAAAATGCCCAAACAACTCGAAGACAATCTTTACAAACAAAATAGAAAATAAATAGTCTCTAAAAAATTGTATTTAATAATTCTAGTCTCCCTTTTTTGGTACCTAAATTGCCCATGACTGGGTCCTCGTTCACTGTCTGCAGATTCATATTAGTCCGCATATTTGGCGGAAGGCTTGCACTTTAACTTCTATATAGCGCCTTTTTAGCAAAAATTAATGCCAACCCCATAGTTAATTAAAAACAATTTGGCTGCTAAGAAACGTTACAACTCCCGTACTATTTTAATAAACAGTTGAATTATATTCTATCTTTTACTAAAAAGCCATGTCCTTTTTTTCGTGAAAATTCGTTGTGATCAGTTATTAGCTCACACGAGAGCGAAATTTTCATGGTGAGCTTTTAGGACGATTTGATGCCCGTCGTCTGTCCGACAAACGTTGTATGACATCTCTTCTGAAACCACTAGAGCATCGTTGATGAAACTTGGCAGGAATGTTCCTTTCATGAGGCTCTTCCAAAAGTGATCAAAGAATCACATTCCATGCAGAAATCTGGTTGCCATAGCAATGGAAAGGAAAATCTTTAAAAACCTTATTCACTGAAACGACAATGACCCAAGCTATGATATTAGTCATGTTACATTTACTTGTGAACTTCTATCATAATTGTTCAACTCGTGACCCCCGACTCAAAATTGATCCAACCCGGACACACTTTATTTTACTCAAGTTTTTATAACCTCTCTCCAAAACCGCACTCAGAAATTAGATATTTGATATAGTCGCATAGGTAGCATAGTCTAGTTTATCTCAAAGAAGAGTGTCCAAATACTGCCCCTGGAAACAATATTGGCTCTGCCCGGGGGACACTTATTTACATAAACTTGTATTAAAAATATTTTTAAACAAGGTCTAGAGCTAAGATATTTACTTAGATAGAGTGTTGCATTGCATAGTGGACCTCTACTAAGTGTGTTCAAATCTTGCCGCTTGGGTCAATATTGGTTGGTTCACGTGCTTTACACAGACTTACATAAGACTCTTTTAAGAATTGTCTTCTCCAAAACTGCAAGGTCAATGGTCAATATTGGCCCGCCCTAGAGGGGTCACTGAAACCTCTTCTTCTCCAAAATCAAAAGGCCCAAAGCTAAGATATTTGGTTTGTAAAATTGTCTAGTGGATCTCTACAAAATTTGTTAAAAACATCCTTCTAGGGTCAAAATTTAATACAACCAGAAGGTAACTGGTTTTTTATAGATACTTATATAGGAAAACTTTCAAAAATGTTCTTCAAAACCATAAGGTCTAGAACTTAGACATTAAATATCTAGCAATGTCTATTGGACATTCACCAACTGGGTATCAAATTATGTCCTTATGTCAAAATTGAACCTGCGCAAGAGCATTTGGTAAAGGAAAATTTTGAGAGATTAGTGCAGATTAATAAGTCGCAAGTTTTAAAATTGTAATTCTGCTCCTATTTACGTAACCTACTATGCTGTCATTTACATTGTAGTTGTTTGATGCTGTACATGTTTTGTAAATTTCTGAATTGTCTGCGTAAACAAGTTCTGCAGAAGAATGGCTTTCTTTACGTACCATTGTGGTGCATTTCTTTACGTACAACCTCGTTTCATGCAAATAAATATACTTCAATTCTGAAAAAGACATTACATGATTTCACTCGGGCAAAGGGAGAAAAGAGCGTAAAATTCGGTCTGTACTTTCGTCGTTTTCAAAACAGATTTTGTTCGCGAATTCTTAAGTGTCAACTCGTTTTGAAATTGAGGATAAACATTTGCGGAAAGAAGAATCTAAGCCCTATCTAACATACCAAGGTTGCTACGGATGGAGATATCGATAAAAAACAAATTGTTTACTCCACAGCTTACGCCATGTTGGAAATCGCCTCGCTTATTGACGTAAACAGTTACAGTTACAATTCAATGTCTTTTGTCTGTCACAGAATGTGCTGGTTTAAACCTACGTCATAATTTTAGAGGTGTGTGTGTGTGGGTGGGGGGGGGCGTTATTGTGCTTTTACAGAAATACTGGCACCTGGTGTTGATAAAACACATCATACTTACTCATATGTTTGCAATGGAATTTCTTGTCTCTATATCGTCATTGCAAATGACACATCAAATAAAATTTAACCAGCATTACCATATACATGTAATACTCTCAATATAGATAGCCTCCTCGAAATACTGTAATAATTCTCGCTAGCAGTACTCTATCTAATACATATTCATCATTATTTTATGAAGGTTTATAATTGTAAGTAAAGTTATACGACCCGCGTACTTAAGAAGGAAAGAACTGATTGCTGCCTAATTTGTCACCTAAAGCACCACTTTATAAAAACAGTTTTTGAAGTCATTACATTTTAGTACAACGAAAATAGGAGATGCAATAAACTTTCTCATTTTATATATGTACCCCAATAGCACATGAAAAATATTCAGATTTGTTTCCGTTTTCAAACACACAGATATTTAATAAAAGCAATCAACATTCCAAACATTCTTAAAGATTGCATTATGCTGTCAGTAGAAACTCTTATACATTGTATCTGCAACACGGGATCCAGGCTGAGCCATAGAATGCTATCGGACATGTTTATCCGGTAACTATAGTTTCACAGTACAGTTCGTGACTGTGACTGTGCAAGTTCCTATTTTGAACGTTTGTAGCAATGCTTTAGAAATATACTTGTTTATATCTATTATCCCCCGCTGCGTAGGGGGATGGTTTAAAGGATTGGTTTCCGTCCTTCCATCCTTTCGTTCGTAACATTTTATGTCGGAACAATATCTCCTTAACCCCTAGAAGGATTTTAATGAAACTCAGGTCAGATGTTCACGTTATCAAGACGATGTGCACAACCAAAGAGCCGGTCACACTTGCTCAAGATCAAGGTAACAGCTCAAGGTCAAACATTTAAATATAACAATTCCTGTCGGCTCCATTTCTCCTAATCCTTTAAAAGATTTTAAAGAAACCCAGGTCAAATGTTCACTATTTCAAGACAATGAGCAGAACTTATGAGCTGGTCATGTTGGGTCAAGTTCAAGGTCACAACTTAAGATCAAAGGCTTGAGTCTTGAATTTCATGTCCGTTCTATATCCATAACCCAGTGTATGCTGTGTTCAAATGTTTACCTCATTAATGTTATATCTCCACTCAATTGATCACTTTATCGAGACAATGTGTAGAACCTATTATCCGGCCGAATTGGCTGAAATCAATCCAAAGAAACATCTTAAGGGCAAACGTTTGAGACTTGAATTCGTTTCCGCTCAATATCTCCTTAACCGCTTAGATTTGAATGAAACTCTACCTAAATGTTCACCAAATAGAGATGATGTGCAGAACCCAAGATTTTGGTACTGTGCAGCCATGGTGTCCTTCAGCATACAACCCACCCATACCCATGCAGATGGGATTGCTCACATAGATACAAACTTTGGGTGTCAGACAGGAGTATTTCATTTGCTTTACATGTGCTTAGTACATCTAAAAACGCAACATTTTTAAGTGAAATATTTTAATTCAACAAATTATGGGGGAAATCAGTTACATAGATTCTAAATGTCCTTTCCATGGACTATTGTCTTGTTGTGTAATTTTCTTAAAAACGACACTAAAAAATTGTTAAAGTGCAAAATTAAAAAAAATCAATATTTTCAATTAAATTTTAATTCTGTTATTTTTTATCGAAAAAGTTAACAAATCAATATGTTTAGAATTTAGAGAACCTAAGAAAAATCACTAAACAATCATAATATTCGTCATAACCAAAATGAAAACTGGTTTTTAAAATCGCAGAAAATCGTTAAAATCTGGTCTGTCTATTAATTTTGTAATTTTGTTAAAACTTGGTTAAAATTTCCTTTTTTGTTTCTGAAACCACTATTTTAAGGATCAAATTTGCTAAATGAGCCCATTTTTCTCACAAATTTTGAATGACTTAAGCGATATTTCATAAATATGGCATTATTTTTCATTTTACCATAAACCCCACAAAAACATTTATGATTGATGCAAAACCTATCGCAACATGTTATTTCAGACTAAAACAATACTTTGGTGTTAAAATTGTTCACGACTTATTCACCATTTTCTTTAATTGAAACAATCAATATTGATAACAAATTGCCAGCCGGCGCTCTTTTTTACACAGTATACATCTGGCAATCAATTCTCAGTTTGTGTGAAAACATAAAAGTTAAATTTTCAAAAAGAATTGTCTAGTACTGGTTCTTCCAAGGAACGATTGTTTAATAAATTTCCCGCCTGTTAAAATGACCCAAACACGGTTGGAACGGGCGTTTAACTCCTACAACGCAACATGTAAGTGTTGCGTTTTTAAATGTACTAAGTATATATCATTGTGCTGTCGAAATAGAGAAATGATGAAAACTAGGCACATGCACTGTTGACATTTATCGAAATATTGGTACATCATTTTTCGACCACTTGAACAAACCAGCAACTTTATTTGCCTTTTAGAAATCCTCGCTTTGCATCTCTGAGAGAGACGGGTTGGGAAAGGGGTATAGCTGCCTTTTATACGGCTTTGTTTGACACTGCGTTTGGAGAGATCATCAAATTATACATGTATGAAAATGTATATTGGTAAAATGTTACAATGTAGCTACTAAAATTATTTTCGGTAACAAACTTCAGGCGTTTTTTATTTGTTTTTCGTTTACCAGGACTCGCGCCCTATAGAGCGTTTTCAGAGAAAATATAAAAAAATCAAATCAAAACAGAAGCAGCAAAAATCAGCCACGACACTTCCGTATTTCGAGTTCCGTATACGATCGAGTCGACAGTGGCAAGATATATTGCTATACGTGCTGTCGTTCTTATCATCTTTAAGATGTAAACAAATGGCAGCAAAATGTAAAATATTGAAAATAAAGCTGACATGATTTCCTTTGCATTATTTAAATATTATGTTTTAGACTCACTACGTAGGTTTTCTTTTTGTGAAGTTTCCTAGACTTTAAAGGCTTTGTGGTTTCTGTGTGTCATAAATGATTAACTGACAATGACTTTAAAAAAAACAAAAGTAGGGAGAAGTCTTGAGAATAATCACATGATTCATCGGCAATAAGTCAAAATCTGACCAAAATTCATTAAAATACATGTTGTAGAGTTACTTGAAAGACGTATAACCTTTGATTTCTGTGAAGATATTTTGACTCATCTTTTTTCAACTATATTACTGTTATTTTACGATATCTATTTGGATTTATTCTTCCTAAAAGTTTTAACGAATCAGTTATTCTTAAATAATCTTTGAAGACGTCCGCATAAAGATGTTTCCTGCAAGAAATTTCAAATACAGTCACCAAATGTAAGTATTTTGAAATCTTACTAATGGCTTCGGATGAGAAAATACCCTTTTATCCACAAAAGGAAAGCCACTTCACTTCCCTTAGTGGCCATGCATTTTGACAAAGAAAGTCAGTTTAACCAATATATGTAGATGATCACCCATAAAATAATCCTATGACAAATGTTTTTATAATTTAGCAGCAGTATCCGACAAGATGCTTAAAGTTTTCTAAATATTTAAATGAAAAGGAACAAGCCAAGAGTGCAAGACCACTTTATAATGGTACTTTTCCAGACAAAATTTGAAACAGATTTAGATTATTACAGGTTATTACACTTTCACAGGGCTCATGTTCGTAGTTCTTTCACACAGCAATACTAGACAAGAGCGCCAATATGGACCTTATCACTCACCTGCGACTTATGACAATATGTGACCATACTCCTACTCTAAACTATATATCATAAACACAAACATTCTGTTTGACCTTTTGACCAATTTACATGATGATTGGGTTGTAAATGTCACCTGTATGGCAAACACAAGTTTTTTAACCGGGTGATCTAGTTTTTAACCTCAGATCATTCATATACATACCCGACCTAGATTTCATCAATACAATCATACTGACAAAGTGTCATGAAAATCCAATGAAAAATGCAACCTCTATTGCATATACAAGGTTTTTCTACAATTTTACTCAGTGACCTAGTTTTTGACTTAGATAACCCATGTTCGAACTTAACCTAGATTTTATCAAGGTAATCATTCTGACCAAGTTTCATGAAGGTCCAATGAAAAATGCAACCTCTAGTGCATACATAAGGTTTTTCTAAGATTTGACCAAGTGACCTATTTTTTTATCCCTGGATGACCTATGTTCGAACCTGACCTAGATTTTATCAAGGCAATAAAACTCACAAGTTTCATGAAAATCCAATGAAAATGCTACCTCTATTGCATACACGTTGTTTTTCTATGATATGACCCTGTGATCTAGATTTTAACCCTGGATGACCCATGTTAGCACTAGTCTTGTATTTTATCAAAGCAATCATACTGACCAAGTTTCATGAAGCTATAATGAAAAATGCAAACTTTAAAGCATACACAATGTTTTTCCTTGATTTGACCCCGTGAACTTATGTTTGAACCTAGATCTTTTATGTTCAAACACGACTTAAATTTCATGAAGGCAATCATACTGACTAAGTTTCATGAAGGTCCATTGAAAAATGCAACCTCTCAATAACAAGGGCCAAAGATATAACACGAAAAACCGTATGAAAAAAGCTTTATTTAAACAAAATCGACAAAAAATCTTTTTTTCTCTATATAAATATATATATAAAAAACACGTGTATAGAATAGTTACTATAAATACCTACCATGTGACAAACCCGGTATAAAGCCGAGCTAAGGCCAAAAAACGGATAGTAAATAAACAAATCAAACCGCGATTAACAAAACAGCGGACCAATCAGAAACGAGCTATCTCAAAGGCCCACGACAGAGCTTTGTAAACAACGCTATACTATCAAGCTAATTACTTAAAAATATAAGATTGAAGGCCATAATCATATAAAAGTACTATATATTTACAACAATTACATCTGTACAACTTGACAAGTGACGGAAGCTCAGTAGATTAGGTAGTTATTAGTAATTTTATAGAAATACATGTATGTGAAATTAACAAATGTTTACTTTTCAGCGGTTCTAGTGTCTGAGTAAGAAATTTGATACCTACGTAGGAAAAAATAGTGTCTGTGGCGACATACCATAATAACCCACGCATATACAAACCCCCGGTGATTACAAAAACAAACATACAACTAATAAATGTCCAAAATAATCACCAGGACAATGACTGGAAAAACGTAGAAAATAGAAATAATCACAATTAATGACTGCTTAAACAAGAAAACGCATACTTAATGCCCATATAAAAAGTCATAACTAACCAAAAACAGTGATTGATCCTATAACTAGATACCCCAGACATTGCAGAAAATGCATTAAACACTACTTATTTCCTAAATGGAAGCAGTAATCTACTGTCAAAAAACAGCCGGATCCAAAAAAAGCCAAACGCGCACCTGTTATAACTCCATCCGGTTTGTGCGCACTAAAAGTCGCAGTAGGTTTACCAAAAACCAACAAGTAGGTCAGGTCAAGTAGTACGAACAACAATGTTAATCTTAAAAAGCACATCTAACTTTCGCAATTATATTTTCGGACCATTAAAGATGTGTAATATAAGAATAAAACTACATTAAGAACAATCTTACTCAGGCACGAAAAACCCAATCACACACAACAACGACGATGTGAAAAGTACTGGTTAGTCAACCAAGATCAGGAATAGTAGTTCACCAGCATCTATCCGAGAACCGAATCGCCGATCATGCAAATCATGATCTACACTTACTTCTTTTATTATTTATAAGTAAAAATAAAACAAATTAACAGATTAAAATTAAAATTTCCTTCTAAAACAATTAAAAAGAATTTCTCACCAAAATTCACAAAATTTTAATAAAATTTCTATTTTTACGAACTCATGATCTACAGCAACATTCATATATATAAAGACTAATTATGGCATTTTATCTAATTTATAATACAAATGATTCAATAAATTACATTAATGACTGTGCTTTTTCAACAGTAGTAGACCGAACTGGCGGCCATTAGCACCCTGCTGAATGGCTAATCATTTTTGTCTCTCCTGGCTCCATTGGTTAATTTACTATCCGATTTTTGCTTCAAGCTCCGGTAGTAAACAACCTACTTGTACAAGTCTCTTTATAATTTTCTATTGTACGGCATTATAATTAAAGAAGTAAAGTTAACAAGTAGCCTGTGCGGTTGCTGGCTTATTTGGCTTTTAAAGGGTTTTTATATTTTCAAAATTTCAGAGTAGGAACATAAGTCAAACTTTCATGCATACTTTTAACTTGTTAAAATAAGTAAAACCATCTTTCGGACAACATTTTATTCTCTCATCCAGGACAATTAAATTTTTTATCATCACAAAAAGTTAAGCAAAATAAAAATAGGACAACACTTTATTAAACGGGATTTTTACTTTACAAAACAAACACATATAACATCTAGTATCAAAATTTTCTAAAAACTGTTAGGCTACCACGATCCAGACATACAAACTAGGTCAATCACACTTAGATCTCATTGGTCGCCGTGATTGGCCTACTCTTTGGTAACCAATCAAATTCAATCTTCGGCTATACTAGCTGGATTTTGCAGTCAGGTAAATTTCTCCTATTTCTGGCTTCAAAATTTTGTTTTTAGGCATGACGGGAGACATGCCGGGGTCTCATCCAGATATTAAGCTAACATAAGTGCTCTTTTGGACGGACCTAGATAAAATTCTCATCAAATCAAATCAAATCATACACAAGGCTTTTCTATGATTTGACCTGGTGACCTAGTTTTTGACCCTAGAAAAAATATGTTCAAACCAGACCTAGATTTCATCAAGGCAGTAACACTGACCAAGTGCATGAAAATCTAATGACAAATGCAACCTCTTTTGTATACACAAGGTTTTTCTACAATTTTACCCAGTGACCTAGTTTTTGATTCTACATAATCCATGTTCAAACACGACCTAGATTTCATCAAGTCAATCATACTGACCAAGTTTCATGATAGTCAAATGAAAGAAAACGCAACCTCTAGTGCATACACAAGGTTTTTCTAAGATTTGACCGGGTGACCTGGTTTTTAACCCTGGATGACCTATGTTTTAACCCGACCTAGATTTTATTAAGGCAATCAAACTGACCAGGTTTCATGAAAATCCAATGAAAAATGCTACATCTATAGCAAACATACGGTTTTTCTATGATTTGACCCCATGACTAAATGTTTGACCCTTGATGCTCCATATTCGATAACGACGTAGATTTCATCAAGGCAATCATACTGATGAAGTTTAATAAAGGTCCAAATAAAAAATGCAACCTCAAATGCATACACAGTGTTTTCCTATGATTTGACCTGGTGACCTAGTTTTTGACCCTAGATGACCTTTGTTCGAACCAGACATAGATTTCATCAAGGCAATTGTACTGACCAAGTTTCATGAAAATCCAATGAAAATGCAACATCTATTGCATCTTCAAGGTTTTTCTATGATTTGACTGGGTGACCTAGTTTTTGAACCTGGATGACCCATGCTCGACCTCGTCCTATATTTTATTAAAGAAATTTTATTGACAAGTTTCATGAACGTGCAAAGAAAAATGCAACCTCTATAGCATACACAATGTTTTTCTATGATTTTACCCCGTGACCTAATGTTTGACCCTAGATGATCCGTGTTCGAATACGAGCAATCATACTGATTAGGTTCATGAATGCCCAATGAAAACTACAGCCTCTATTGCATACACACTATTTTTCTATAATTTGACCGGTTGACCTAGTTTTTGACCCTTGATGACCTATGTTCGAAACGACATAGATTTCATCAAGTCAATCATACTGACCAAGTTTCATGAAAGTCCAATGAAAAATGCAACCATTGCATACACAAGGTTTTTCTAAGATTTGACCCTGTGACCTAGTTTTTAACCCAAGATAACCTATAATCAAACTCGACATACATTTTATCAGGGCAATCATACTCACCAAGATTCATGAAAATCCAGTGAAAAAATGCAGCCTCCATTGCATACACAAGGTAAAATGTGGACAGACAGACAGACAGACAGACAGATGACTGACCCCAGGCGATCACAATAGCTCACCTTTGTTGAGTTCAAAATTAAATAAAACTTTTTTTCCAACAATGTTTGCATTTATACAAGAACCAAATTGTGCTTTATAAGAAACATCCTGGAAAAGTTTGAGATCATTTGTTTTCCGGCTGTTCCATGTTCCAGAGTCACATGCTCTGGAATCGTTGTAGAATTGCTGGAATAGTTTATGAACATTGCTCTAAATGGAGTCTCATTTAACCTTATAAATTTGTTCTGATACACGTGTAAACCTAGATCCGTTTGTTCGAAACTTTAAACAGTTTGAATGACTTAAAATATATTGAATGTACTAAGATCATTGGAAAACTAAAATCTCTTTAAAGGGAACTCAAATTAGTTTTTCCCACATCAAGTAGTATTTTGAGTCAAAATTTAACCGACGGTTAACTTAACAGGCACAACTGGCTACTGCTCTGATTCAGTTCAAGTACATCAGTTCTAAAACAAATTAAGAGCTGTACATGAAACGTACTGGAAATATTTGTAAAACAAAGTAAAACGCCATGATTTCTTTATATCTTTAATTCAAGTTTAACACCTACAAACAATATAAATGATCGAATATTATATTTCAACATGAACTCCTTATTATCACACTTTTAACAAGAGGTACATGATGGTCCTATATTGCTCACATGAGTATTCTTGCACTGAAGCGAAAGCTGTAGAATCTATGCATGGTAACTTGGAACTCTTTTAAGAAAGTCAACATCGAACAGCTATTGCATAAAGTTATAATAAATTTCTTAATTCTGGGCTTTTTATTTCGCAGCGAAAATGGAGACAAAATATGTCAAATTCTAGGTCATGTTCAAAACTATTTGCAAAAAGGATGGAACAATCCTATTTGGTATATTGAAATTGGCACAAATAGTGAAATGGTAGAAATCATTGAATGCTTTTTCTAGTGTTATCTCTAACAGACATTTTGTCCAACAGATATGAATGATTTGAGAATTGGTGGCCATCCAAAAGTTTGGTTAAATTAGCCCAGTGGTTAAGGAGGAAATGTCATTTTACTGTCTTAGCAATTTCTGAGACGACGATTCAAGGAAAAATAAATTTAAATGAAATTGGCTGTTTGTTCAGGGAAGACATTTTGTAAAGATGTTTATCTGTTATCTTTGGCAGCCAATTTATGCAGCGGGCTAAACAATTTGAGTAATTTAGGCAGAGGACTATCCATATCCAAGAAACAATTCTGTGAAAATTGGTTAAAATTGGCCAAAGGGTTAAGAAACAGATTTAATGAATTTGAAAAGTATTTTGTCTTTTTTTATCTCTTTTTGCCATTTTCTACAATTATGATCACATTTGATAACGGATTATAGGAGGAACAATCCTTTGAATTTTGGTTGACATTGAATTCGTTGTTAAGGAAGAGCGGTCGTTAACAGAGTTTTCTCATAAAGATCTGGTGGCATTTTTATGTAGTAAAGTGAACCAGTCTTTGGTAGAAGGCCACAGCCCATCCGAGGATCAATCCTGTGAATTTTGGTTGTCGTTGGCCCAATGGTAAGAGTTGAAAGTTTTCGATTGTTTTAGGTCTAGCTACCTTTACGTGCAGCGGAGTGGAACAGTTTGAGCATTGTCAATAGAGGACCGAGCATCCAGGAAACAATCCTGTGAAGTCAGGTTTTAAATAGCCTAGTGGTTAATGAGTAGACGTCTTTTACTGATTTTGCAATGTTTAACTCTGACCATTTTGTGCAGCAAACGTTTGTAAAATTTTGGAAAAGGACTATCCAAAGAACACTCCAGTGAAATTTAGCTGCAGTTGAGCTCGTGTCTACGTAAGGGATCTCGTCTAAAGGGTTTTCTATTGTTAGGATAAGCGTCCATTTTGTGCATTGAAGATAAAATGTTTTAGTTATTTTAAGCGACTACCCAAGGAACAGGTCCATGAACGTTGGCCAAGTGGTTAAGGGAAAAACATTAGTCTGTTCTAGTTTGAGCTCTGGTGGCCGCTTTGTGCTGCAGACCGGAACGGTTTGAGCACATTTGTTTTAGATCAGTCATGTAAATTCTGGTTTAAATTGGCTCAGTTGCTCTCGATGTGATGCCGTTAGAAGCAATTACTGACAACGCAAACTGTGCGACAAACGGCACATGACGACGGACATCAAGCAGTCACAATTACCTCATTTCGTGCTCAGGTGATCTAAACAATACAGCACTGTACGTCTCATCATATCTTACATGATATCTAATAGTACTAACACACATAGCATTTCCTTAGATGTAAGTTTTTATTAAACAAATAAACCCTAGACAGGTGACAATTCGACACAATGTGTATAATTTGAATATTAAGCTGACGGAGGCCTAAGTTTTGAAAGACCTTAAAGCTATTTTCTTTTAATACATTTATTTAAAACAAATAATCCCTGTGGCAGGGTCAATTTTACTACAGTGGCATGATTTGAATAATCGACAAATAAATACTGTTAAACATCTCAACTCTGGACCTTGCAGTTATACAGAAGATTTTTATGTCATACCATAGCAACCAGAGTTCTGCCAGGAATGTCACTTATTTCAACAGATTTCGCGAAGCAAATGAATGCAAGGAATAACTCTGCAAAGTTTAATCAAAATTGGCCCAGGTCCTGTGGTTTAGGTGGAGATGTCGTTGTAACACAAAGTTGACCAAAAGTCATGACGGTCACAGCAGAGATCCTAAAAATGACTTTGGCACTACGTACCTGATAATCTTAAAACCCACACTTTGTTAACCATTCAAAGGCTTACATCAATAGGCACTACTTGAGCCAAATATTTCTAACACAGCTATAAATGATTATTTTGTTTTTACTGAAAAGTTAAACTGGATAATTACGTAGTTGAGAAGACTGAAAGTGATAACCATGAAAAACAACCAATTTTAAAGTCAAAACAGTAAATCCTTGAATTTCCGAGATAAAAAGTTATCCGTATCAATTCACAAATCAATGAAGATCCCGCTGGTTGACTATGCTAAAACTCTCAGACGGTAAGGTAAACCTTCAGTTGATGATATAGAAATGCTTACATTGGTAATAAAAAGAATGTACATGTACACTAGGATCTTGTAGGAGTTAAACTTGATTTAATGTTAGTACTTAATATTACAAGTTTACAAAGAAGTTTGTAAAGAAAGAAGGAAAGCGAATGAATGACTGTTGTTAAATTGTTAATTCACGATGAGCCGATGGTCGGTACTGGCCCGCACTAGAAGTTATCGGCCCGTTAGGTTGGCTAAAACCGACTATCAAGCCAACCAGATCCGTGTTTTGACCTTTTCATTACATACCTTAAAATACTTACTTAGTTTACTTTTCTATTTATTTGCAAGTAAGTGCCAAATTATATAATAACAAAAATAGCACAATCTACTCAGTCGTCGTTCAGCTTCCATTGGTTTCTCATAAAAATTTGTGATCAGATAATGCCCATGCGTATGACCCACACCAGCCCAATAGAGAGCAAATTCGGCGTATTGACCCAATGCACAAGACGAGACTGTGAATTCGCTTTCTATAAAATTGTGTTACTATATATACAGTAAGGTATGTAATGAAGAAGATTAATTCCGAAACATGGAAAGAACAATTATAAAGAACAAATGCGCAATTTTTCAATAACAGTAAATCTAGCTACGAAGAACTGTATGACAAGATGTCATATTTAGCCAGCATGAACAGATACACAGCGACTGAAATGAGTAAATATCTAAATATTTACATTACATTATACAAGTTGTCAAATGGAATACTAGTAACGGACCAATGGATATTTAAGGCTTATCCGTTCTGCAGAAGCATCAGTCAAACTTTCCAGGAATATAGTTTGTGGTTTTCTGCAATTAACTCTTTACGAGTTGAATATTTTACCAAGTTTTGCTACTTTTCTAGAGCTCAGAAGTATTCCAAACACCACTTGAATGTACAATTTATGTGACTGCCCTCGTGTTGTTTCATGAATATTAAGTCGCCAGAGGTTGACAGTTCAATGTTTTTATAAAAATTGTTACAGTTAAAATAGTTTACCTTAGTTCCTCTTACATTGTACAGTAAAATCTCTGAAAACCGGACTCTCAGAAAACCGGAATCCTCAGAAAATCGGACGATTTTCAGAGTTCTGTAATTTCTTCTATCAAATTCATTGTAAAAAACTCTCAGAATACCGGACTCTCAGAATTCCGGATTCCGGCCGATTTTTTGCGGATTCTTAACGATTTTGAACGATATTTTATTCCTGAAAACCGGACGCTACATGTCATGTTCA
This sequence comes from Saxidomus purpurata, assembly GCA_022818135.1. NCBI lineage: Eukaryota > Metazoa > Mollusca > Bivalvia > Venerida > Veneridae > Saxidomus > Saxidomus purpurata. The sequence goes on from JAFMSR010000007.1 coordinate 21,070,465, forward strand.
AGTGTCAAAAGTTTTACTGTGTATTCACGATTCGACCATATGGTTGGTATCATCAACTCAACACAGGTGTCATTTTCAATTGTTTACCATTTATCGGTCGCGCATGTAATCTTTAAGGCGTGAAAAATACTTGTAGGTGTGAGAGTACAATTCGCCGACTACGATTAATGTTGCTTGAATAATTGCTTAATTGCGCCACTCTTTAAATACTATTGATCTTTTGTTGTAGAGATATATTTTAAGACAAACATTATTAGCATTATTAGTAACTATGCATCCAATTTGTATCTTGATCTAGGTTAAATAATAATTAAACGAGAAGTGACATATAATGAACAATCCAATTAGAATTAATCTAGATGAAATAATACATTAACAGTAAAAAACGACAAAAAATACACACATCTACAAAAAAGAGGGCCAAGATGGCCCTATATCGCTCAGCTTGGTACAAGTCCATTTGCCTGGTGGAAGATCACTAAACAATGTTTTATACCAAATAGGTTTTCCTATAAACATCTTTGTAAAACAAATGACCCCCCCCCTCCTCAGGCAAAGGCTAAAGGGGCATAATTTCAAAAAACTTTGAAGAGGTCTACTAAGCAATGCTATATGCCAAATATCTAAGCCTTAGGCCTTGTGGTTTCAGAGAAGAACATTTTTAAAGATTTTCCTATATAAGCCTATGCAAAACCAAGTGACCACCCGCCCGGGGTCAATTTTGACCCGGAGGTCAAAATTTGAACAATCTTGGTAGAGGTCTACTAGACAATGCTACATGCCACATATCTAAGCTCTAGGTCTTGTGGTTTCAGAGAACAAGTTTTATTAAAGTTTTTCTTATATAAGCCTATGTTAAATTAAGATATCTAAGTTAAGATGAAACATTTGAAGTAATGTAATGGTTATCTACCATTAAAAGATATCTTCCCTTAGCTAAAGCATCTCAAGTAAGGATCAGTTTAAATGACAATCAACAAAGATATGAACATTATTTGTTATGTTTTTGTTGCAATACTTAATTGCATCCCCATATATAAAATCTGTATCCAAAAATATAAATTCAAATATACATGTATACGAGTGAGCTAACACAAGCATGTTTTAGAATCAATTCCCCTTTTCTCTTGTTGTGAAATAACAACCTTTTTATAACATACATGTACTTTCAAATACTCATTAAAGTTATGTTTTATAATATAGTTTGTGTTTTACTTCAATTAACTCTTAACAAATTGAATCCCAAATTAACATAATATATCCCCACGGGCAACATGCCGAGTCCTTCAACGCCCAAGGGCCATCAAAAGACTAATGTTCATATTTGTTTCATCTTAATATCTAAGTGTGACTTGACCTTTGAGCTATGGACATGGATGTTGCGCCAAACATGCCGTCCCATTGCAAACAGTTGTTTAACGTTAGTTAAAAATCTTTCATTGCACGAATGAGTTACAGCTCGTACAATGTATCATGTGTCCATCTTTAAAAATGACCTTTGAGCGACGGACATGGTCGATTTCATTTAAGACACTAAAATTATCTTAGATATTTAAGTTAAGATGATTTTTTGAAGTAATTAATTGTAATCTGCCATTAAAAGATATCTGCCCGAAAGCATAAAAAAGTGACATAAAAATTACAATGCGATTAGAATAAATCTAGATGAAATAATAAATCTACCATACATAATATATAAAATACACACAACTACAATAAAATATGATACAAAATACAATGTCATTAACAAAGTCCCTACGGTAACATGCCAGGCCCGTCAACGCCCACAGCCCTGTCAGACCCCATGTGCCCATTAGTTTACCTCCTATATCTTAGTGCAACTTGACCTGTGAGTTACGGACATGGATCTTGCGCAAGATATGTTATCCTATTGCGGTTGTATAAAGCCAATCTTTACATATGACCTTGACCTTTGAGCTACGGACTTGATTCTTTCGCACGACACGCTTGGAATTTTCAGAAATAAGTTGTAACACTAATTTTTACTTTAGATATCTAAATTGAGATGAAACCTTTGAAGTAATTCAATAGTAATCTGCCATTAAAAGATAATGAACTAAAAGCATCTTTTTCAACAGTTAAAATGACAATCAACAAAGATATAAACAGTATTTGTTGCAATTTTCAATTGCATCCATATCTATAAAATATATATGCCTATATATAAAATCAAGTAAACATGTAAATACAGCAGAAAGCACAAGCATGAATTTAGTCGCATGCTATATAATCAATTCCTCTTTTCTTTTGTTGTCAGATAACAACAGCTTTTTCATTACATACCTCTAATTTAAGTTTAATCTAACTTTTCTATTTATTTTTGAGTAAGTGCTAAAACGATACATTTTACAACAACAACAAAATCTACTCTTTCGCCGTATTTCATACAGCTCCCTTTGATTACTCAGATGGGTCTAATTTTATCGACTTAACAATGTGACACCAGATAATGCATGTGCGTGTGATCCACAACAAACCCGAGGAGAGCAAATACAACGTATTAGTCCGACGCACAAGGCGAGACGTAAGAGTAACTATTTTGGCAGGTCAATTCAAATCTTTCGAAGCATGAGAAAATTACAACACGGACAAGGTCTGATGTGCCCATTTTTCACCATTTATCTTTAAATGTTACCTTGACCTTTAGACCTGTGTCTTGTGCGTGGCACATCTTCCTATTGTGGTGAACATCTGTGCCAAGTCAAATCAAACTCCTATTATGCATGAGGAAGTTACAGCCCGGACAAGCTCATCCTGACAAACGCACACATATACACCGAACCCCTAAAGTAGCTATCGCCGGGGTCGAAAAAACAATATAACAGTAACAATACGTCTAATAAGGATGGGATATGCAATACATCGAGGGTTGCATGAAACTATTGTATCTGACATTTTGAACAAAAATGCTTTTATGTCTTTTTCTTAACTGTCTTACCCATGCCCACAATGTGACAAAATATCAGAAATTTGTTTCAAATTTTTCACTATAAACTAACAAAAAGTGTTAAAATATTGTATCTGCATTATCGAATTTTGCTCATTGCGAAACTATTGTATTTGACTAAAAGTGCAAATACAATAGTTTCACAATGAAAGTTTTTACCGTTCTGCAAAATATGAAGTGTACTGAATCTGATTTTCTTTTCATAAAATTGCTTAGACTTTCTTTGCATCACTAGAATATACTTCAAACACTGACTGCAATATCAGAATTGCAAAAATATTTCTAAAAATGTAACTGGCTATGCAGATACAATAGTTTCACATTAAAGTTGACAATATATTCTCTTTTAGTAATATACTGTATCTGACACTTTCTCTCATTTCTTGAGAAATAGTGAACTGAATTAAATTTTGTCAAAAGGGTTATGTTTATACAATTGCTTTATGCTATGGTAGTGAGTTTTACATCACACAACATCTTAACTCTTAAAATGAATCAGTTTTTTCTTCCTCCTGAAAACTTTTACAAAATGCAGATACAGTAGTTTCACGATTAACACTCGACATGTTAAATTTGACTTACATCAACAATTTGAAGAAAAATATAAAACAACTTCAGAATGAGTGATTACATGCAATTTAGTTTTCATAGTTTTCTAAAAAAAATAATTTCTATACAGATTTTAAAGTGCAAACATCAAACAGCTACCATGAAAACAAGTATACCACACTTTAGCAATTCTAACACTCTAAAGCTATGAGGCTTGGCTGTGGGAAAAACAGTCTATATCAAACGTTTTATAATCATGAAATTTGATAATATTCGCAGATAAGCATTGTATGCAATTTAATATTTTATATGCAACTAGTTCATTCTCTGTTTTAGGTCCTGTTTTACCATTTTAATACAAGCAATGGTAACAAAGTCATGTAAACACTTAATATTTGCTTTATCATTTAAATCATTAGCATCTAATTGATTTTTATGATCCGAACTGGTGTTATTATTTACTATAATCATTGTCGGTTTTCTAAATATCAAACAATGATACTTTCATAACTCTGTAAAAGTAGTAAACACACTCTTAAAAGTTACGATTTCATATTTGGAATTTACATTTAATTATTCAGTTGTATTGATTTTCAAATATTATCATTAAATATGTTCATGTGGAAATCAACCTAAAGGTATAGTCCGGTGCTGGTACCGAAAATCTTAAGTTTTGCAGATTTGGATATATTTATGTTGTAGTAACACATCCGCCTTTTATTTGAACAACTTTCTGTTGCAAATGCCAAAAATCAGATTTCTGCTTTTTATAAATGTGTTGCGGCACCGCTAAACCAAACTAATCAGTCGTCGATTAGCACAAAATATGCATGTATGTAATTTTTTATCGGTGATTATTGACATTAAAATTTTATGTACAGTTGCAGAACTCTTCATTTCAAAATATTACATAAAATTGCACCATAAATACCAGTGATTCAAAATGAAAAACTGATCTTAATTGATAATTCTCATTAAATTTGCAAAGATTTTGGTACTATTTATGCTACATTTGATAACCCTTCCTTGGTTTTTCACTACGTTATTTTGAAGCTTAGATAAAACTTATCTGTTTAATAGTTCACCTTTTTGTTTGGTTTCATTTAAAATCCTAGGGATTCTGCTTTGGTTGTTATATACTTGTTTTGTAAAAAACAGATTGGTAATGCTAACTTCTATCTTAGATATCTTAGTTATTAAAGATGAAATGTTTGAAGTAATTTAATCATATGCTGCTATTAAAGGATATTTTCCTAAAAGCACCTTAAGTAAGAATCAGTTCAAATGAAAAGCAACAAAGATATAAACGCTATTTGTTGTGTTCTTGTTGCAATTGTTATATACATCCCTATATATAAAATATATCCCTATATATAAAATACATGTATGTACAGCAGCTAACACAAACATGACGTTAGGCACATATTGTATAATTAGTCCCTCTCTTCTCTTGTAGCCAAATAACAACAGCCAATTTCTTGTTCATGATCAGTCAGTTAGATCCATCACAAAATATTCATGCCTTTCATTCTCTGTCCTCTGAGGAAAGATCACTTGTAATTCCTTTTTCTGCTGATCCCCCTGTAAGAGACGATACACAATTAAGATACCGGCTTCATAAATGCATTAATATTTTGATACCAAATTATATGAACATAACATAATACACACATAATAATGTCTTTCACTCCGGTATGATTTTTAAAGATAATCATATTAGAGAGAATGTAAAACATCATCAAATACTACATATTTTGTATCAGCGTTTCTTATTTAATATTTGAAAGGCCGACATAATAATCGAGTACAGAAAACAACGGAAATGTTTAAAGAGAAGCAGCTCAATTTGTTCAGAAATTGCTGTAAAAACACCTTTCATGTGTTGAATTAGCAGTGTGATTGACCTTAAACGTAATTTCCAATATCAAGTGACGTCATCTCTTTTTCCTGACAATGACTGGAAACAGGTTTAGGTTTCGATCGCCATATGACCTAGATAACATACCTTACTGATTTCAATTTCAATGGAATACATACAGGAAATTATGATCCAGTTTTACGAATATAGCTGAATGAGTCATTTGTGAATGCCATAGAAAAGCTTATCCTACCATCTTTATACTACAATAAGGCAATACCATGACCACAAGATTTTCAATTTCAGCTCTGGTGGCTATAAGGCGTATACATGCATTGATTATCCAATGAATATCTTTATAACGTTTGCCCAGTGTGTAAGAAAAATGTTTGTTTACATTTAAATTTTGTTTTGCATTTAACTATGGCATCTATTTTGTGTCGTTTAGCAGAAAAACTTTTGAAAACTAAAACGACTATTCATTTGACATTTGGTTTTAAATGACTCAACAGTGCAGGAGAATATGTCACCACACGGTTAAGAAAGAGATATTGTTTCTATGTACAGCTCAGGAAGCCATTTTGTGCAGAGGAGCTGGACTGTTTGAGCAATTAAAAAAATGTTATGACTTGCAAAGTTTAAAAAAATGAATGATTGGTTTAGGAAATGTCTTTCGAGGATTTTTTCTTTTAAGCAAAACAACGGCTATTAATTGCAGCTGAGCAAAAACCATCTTTAACACATCTTTGGAGGACAATTAAGCTTATACTTATCGGTGGTATTTGGTTAAAATTGAACTTGTGGTTTTAGAAAGCCGTAGCGAAATTTAACATTATTTGCATCCGAAGCTGTGGTGACCAATACCAAACGTGCAGCGTAACAATCTGATCACTTTAAGAAGAGTTACATCCAACAAATATGTATGTGACGTTTGATTTTCCTTGGCCGTATGTTTTAGAGAATATTTATTTAGATGATAATGTTGACGAATAATAACAGTCAAATGCTACACAAACTATTTAAAGACTATTATATATTTGAAAAGTTACTAAAAGACTATACATGTAAAATACTCGAAACTCCCTGAACTAATAATAAGAAAGGATTTTATTCATACAAATTTTCACACGCAGTTCAAATTCTGGTCTAAAAAATATTATTATTGTACAAAACGTGTCAAATTTATGGCTTTCGTGCATCATATTTTGGGTGTCATATAGATTTGTAACTTTATCCGATTGCAAGTGACCGAAACGTCTATTGCTGTATCCTGTACACTCATTACACATATTGTTTGAAGTTTATGAGGCATTGAACTGAAACGTTTATATACTACCGAACCTAGATAACTGCTGTACTATATGGGGAAATCTAAGTGATGAACTAACAAATGATATTTACAAATTCAAAAAAGAGCAGCAAGTATTATCCTTGACAAAGATTATAATACCCTCAGAAGATTTATTCAAAGAATTAGAATGGATGAAATTCAGTGATAGAGTTACTTTTAAAAAAGCAATTTTAGTATATTAATCATTAAATGAAGATAATTCACCATTATATATAGAAAAAAATTCCAAATATCGAATTCAACTTATAACTTCAACTTAATATCAGCTAATAACTGTGATCTACATGTCCCCAAACCCAATATAGAGTTTTATAGAAAGTCACTATCCTATGCAGGTCCAAAAGTATGGAATGCCCTTCCATTAAATATACGAAAGGCTGAGACTTTAACATCATTTAAAAAATTATATTTACAGTGGTTCTTTAGTACTTAAGACTTAGCAACTTAAATATATCTATTTGATGTAAATTCATTACTTATTACTCATAAAAACATACCTATTTTGTGTGAGACAGTAATGTAATAGTTTTAATGTTCTCTTATTATATTGTAAATGTTCTATGTATCCTATGTTTGAAATCTGTAATTTTCTATGTGAATTATGTTAAATCTTTTTCAAAATGTTTTGTAAATATGTACATGTATATAACAGAGGCCACCAAATGTGTAGCCTCTGCAAATAAAGACTTTTAATAATAATTATTTGTCCTATACAAGTCTATGTAAAACAAGCTACACCTTGGAAAGAGTCAATATCAACCAAACGGACAAGGTTTGAACATTAATGGTAGAGGTCAACGAGGCAAATTTCTAACCTCTAGGCCTAGAGAATGTTTAAGTTTTCACATATAAGTCTGAATTAAACAATTAACCCAGGACGAAACTAGTTCTCATTCCAGGGCATGATTCGAACAATCTTGGTAGCTAAATAACAAGAGCTGTGTCATGACAGCACGCTCGACTATTCAAGGGCTTGTCAGTAAAATGGATTTGTATCTAAGATTAGGTGTACTGTGCAAGCATTAAGGTGAAGCTTATAAAACAACAAGAGCTGTCACTCACAAGTGACGAAAGCCACCGAGTTGGTGATGCTTGAATATGGTTTTAGGTGCATTTCACTACTATTCATTGCCACAATTACCCATATTCAAAGCTTTTTTTTATAAAATCATTGATGATTGAATTAAGGCGATTGTGTGAAAATATACACAAATAAAGGCAGATAATTCACAAATACGCCACTAAAGTGTTATGATTCTATGGCACTGCACTTTACTTAAATTGCATGTACATGAATCCGTTTTGAATGAATTTTCTTCGGCATTTAAACAATATTGTTCTGAACAAGAAAATATAAGAAAGGGGGATAATTAAGAAATGATGCAACATAAAGTTATGGTTCTTGTACACTGTACTTCCTCTTATTGTGTTCTATCACTGAATGAAGTTTCAAGTAATTCCCTTGAAAGATGCTCGCTCTCAGTTACCGTTGAAAAAAATATTGTTTTAAAAAATTGACATACTTATACATAAATATAAAATTAAATCCTAGTATCAAAATATAAGCAAAATTCTATGTAGAAATTTGCAGAAATTGATTGAAAGTGTCGGTTACACGGCACCGCTACACTATATGTTTATATTTGTTTTCACAAGCGTTTGCAACGCTTTTGAATTTGGTAGCGTATTATTTGAAATTTAGAGATATACTTGACAGGAATTTATACTAGATACTTTTTATGTCTATATGTTCTAATATACGTTACTTACATACAATTTTGAAGAACTTAATTTTTTTACCAAAATCTAAGAGCGAGCAGCTTTGAATACTTATGGAGTTATGCTGCATGTACGGACAAGAAAATAAAAAAGATCGAGATTGTAAAAAAAGGCTATAATGGATATGGTTCTTTGGCACTGCACTTCCCCTAAATACTCTTTGTTATTGTACCTAATTTGAACAAATTTTCTTCAGACCTTTTACAGTCAGCGTCTGAAGAAGAAAATATTACAAAGGGAGATAATTAAAAAAGGCAAAGTAAACTGATGGTTCTTGCATACCTTACTTCCTCTCATTGTGCTCTATCAATGTATGAAGAATCAATTCCCTTAAACACTTTAATAAGGTCAAAAAATTAAATTAAAAACAATTCGATATAAAACATTTGGAGTGGGTGGGGTTGGGAGGTAGACTTAGAGGTAGTAGTTTGAACGGTTGGAGGGGAAAGGTAGAAAGGGGTACACAATTTCAACCTTAAGCTATTTATCATAAATACGTTTTTTCTGTTTGACCTTGGCTGGACAAACATACTGAATTTCCGAACAATTTTCAGGACGATTGGCTATAAAATGTGACAACTAGAGTATTAAAGAGTTTTTCGACCATGATAACTAGTTTTTAAACCCTGTTGACTCACATTTAATCTTGTCCTAGATATCATGAACAAAAACAATTGCATAAACATTGGGTATTAAATATGGCTACAGTGTTACAATCTTAATTTGATTAGTTCTAGTGACCTAGTTTTTGACACAAAGTGACTTGGTGTCCCATTTGACATTGACATCATCAAGACAAACATTCTGGCCAATTTACATGAAGATTGGATGTCAATTGTGACCTCTTGAGTGTTAACAAGGCAATTGTGAACAGACAGACGACGGGCGATCAATTTGTGCTCAGGTGAGCTACAAACACGTCAAATGCTATTTGATATATTAATGAATGCATCCTAAAAAGAAGTAATCAGTTTGTCTATGATCTGCATACCTTTTTGTAAGTCCATTTGTCTTGAACTTTGAGGAGAATGTTACGGAACTGTGTTCCTTCTTCTCCAGAATTTAGAGTAGGTTCTCCGATGACATTCTGTAATTCTTCTAGTGTAAATCTTGCCACCTCTTTTCCTTCAAACTGTAAAATAATTGAACTATCATAGAAGATAATGAATATCTCCCGCATACCGGGGGCATGACATGAACCTTAATGTAATATAATAAAGCTTTTGAATAGAAAGCATTATGATTATATTATAACTCAACTAGGCTTGGTACCAATCACTCTTGTGAAGTTTCATACAATTCTGGCGAAGGCTTTTGCAGATGAAGCGCGCACAAAAATCTCTATGTACACTGTATTGAAAAACAACAAAGAACCGTAACTCATTAAAAAATATTCCGAACAAAACTTGCCGAGAGCATGCACAATTAAACTTGATTGCAATCACTCCTGTGAATATTCATTCAAATCTGTCCAGGGGTTTTGGAGATTAAACGCGCACAGATTGTGTCTACAGACAGACATATAGAAAGACAGACATACGGATGGACGAACGGACAGACAAGGTGAATCCAGTATATCCCATTACAACTTAATAGTAGCGGGGGTATAATGAAAGATTTACAATCGTCAATTACAGCAACAAATGTAAAAAAGATCGCACGTACGCACGCACGCACGCACACAGACAACACACACAACGTTATATTGAAAAAGTGCTATAGGTCAACGTATTTTAATTATAATTGATCATATATAACTGATTGCTGCAAACCGTTAAGAATTCAGATTTGCCAGTTTACAACATCTTTAATCCAAATTGCACATACAAAGTAGTATGAAAAACGATGTTCTGTGCTTTGTTTGGACGGTTTGAAATGTACCAATAAGCTGTTTAACAAACGGTTTAAACTACCATAAATATCATAGGTTCGATTAGGACTTGCCTCGTTTATTCGATCAGGTTTGTAGAAAGATCTTAGATACGAAATGTAGTGGGAAATAAATCCCGTTGGCATGAACTTGACAACTCGTCCTTTCAGTATATCATCTTCTGTACGATATGATGCAATTATCTCCCGTCTGGCATCGAAAGCGATTGATACTTTCAGAACTGTTTCAAGTTCAGTGCCATGTTTAGACCCTGTTTGAATTCGTAACGCAAGAGCATCTGCAAATTCTACTGATGTCACAGTCAGTTCTCCATTGACGCCATATGTGCCTGAAAAGAGGTTCTTACCTTAATATGTGATTAACCGTTTAATATTTATTAATCTTGTGAGATTCAAATTAAAACTGCAAAACACAGATAAATTTACGTTCAACTGATAGTTTGCTAGTTTCTTTACGCCGGACTCATACTGCAAACACTTAAATTGTTACAAAAAAATAGTTATATGTACACGTATAATATATAAAAAATAATAAGTACACATAACACTCAGTCAGTCAGAAAACTAAAATCTGACTCAATGTAATATTAGACAGATGCTGAAAGTATTCTTAAGCCTTACCTTTTACAAAGACTATATACATATAAATGAACAGGACAATCATTGCTATAGAAATGATTAAACAATGGAGCCGCCGTGGCGCAGTGGTAGCGCGTTCGCCTCAGGATCGAAGGGCCCCGGGTTCGATCCATACCATAGCCATGTCGGTAGTGGCAAGACACAAATAATTAAAATTGCCTCTCTCTCTTTGAGGTTGATTCCATCTGGAATGAGTCCCGAGAGCGATTAATCTAATTTGTAAGAACTTGTTTCGCAATCGAGAATAAATAAACTAGTATGTACATGTATATACTGATTAACCAACATTCCTGCTTCAAATAGAACGGCCTTGAAAATAATAAACAAACACTCCATTTACTTAACATTGTGTCTAAATTTAAACGTTGTTTATAACTTAGTTTCTTGTACTTACTATGAACTGTTTGTACAATTCTTTCTTTCAACATTTTCATATCACAATACACCTCTCTTTCTATAGAAACTGTTTTCCCTTTCTCAGATCCGAGATCCAAAGTAAAGATAAGATCAACGATAAAATCAATGTTGTATCCAACAATTTTATCATTCCAGGTAATCCCGTCACTGTACGATACAGGCTCGTTACCACCGAGACAATTGTTCATGTGTTGTGAGATATACTTCAAAAGTTGATCTACATCAATGAAATCACCACTGATTAGACAGTATTGGCAATCAGTTGCATTGCTGTGACAGCGTTTGTTGAAAACCCTTCTCGTTAGTGCCTGAATAAAAAACCTTTGGAAGTGACTTCCTGATAAAGGTTGACTTACTTTCTCGAAACGTCGGCCAGCATTTATTTGCATGACTTTTAGATCATCGATTGATAGGTTTAGAATAGGTACCATACTTTGAGGGTAACAACAGTCAAGAAACGCTAAAATCCTTGGAGTGTTACCCCATGCTCTGGAAATGCTCTTTAGATTCTCTTGTAATTGTGCCAATGTCAGGTTATCAGTTGGTCCTCCAAGTTGAAAACCGTTTTCTGTGGAATGATGCCCAGTGAAATAAATCAGTAACGTATCTAAATTCCTCTTCGATTTTAACGAAACAAATGCGCTACGACATTTCGGTAGAAGTTCGGCTGCCTTTCCAGGATCAGATGGAATTATCATTTCGATATTTTCGTCACTAAAACAGAAGTGTTTTCTTTATTTGACTTAAAACAAACATTTAAAATAGTTTTCATAACATTAGGATTTAGGTTAAGAGTCAGTTCTGAACTATGCTTGATCCTCATTGTGAACCTGACTCGGGGTTTATAAACAATGATACATGTAATCAGATTAATATTATGAAAACATTATGAAACGTAATAACAAACACCCCGAATCTGTACTCAACTTTTCTAACAGCACCTTAAGGTTAAACTAGTCAGCAGCGACTCATACATTAATCGAAGTGTGCGTGTTAAGGTTATCACTCTTATTCTTATCTGTATTTACCGAATTCCTATCACGCATGGGTATTTTGAGACCAAAACGTCCTTTATCTCCTTAACCTCTTTGCTAAAGGATTGTGCTGCCTCTTTGTTTCTTATATCGTTTCCAGCTATTAAAATTGCCGCGTAAGTGTGTCCTGCAAGGTAGTAAAACCCAAGTAAGATATAAGTATGCTAAGCTTCCATGTACTCCATCTTCTTAACTTGTAGTTTCAATGGTCAATAAATTGCATAAAGACAACAAAGACATCAAAGCTGCTCGCTCTCAGATTTTGGTGAAACAAAAGCTGTTTGTAAAACACGTATGCCCCCCTTGAAGCAAAAGTTGTGCTATGCAAGGAACAGTAAAAGTCACTGTTTAATTTGTGAAAACGGCGTCTGTAGAAATTGTAGAATTAAAAATCTAAAAAGAAAATAAAACAGTCATCTCCGTAGAACAATATTAGAATTTAACATTGACTTTGACCCTAGTGGAAAAAGTCATCTTAACTGTTTCTGGTGTGTTCTTGGGTAAAGACACTTGCTCAAAGCAATTTCAAAATTGAAAAAAAAAATGAATTTTTTTTTTAATAAGTGACATTGACCGCCTAATAAAACTCAAAAATAAAAATTGATTTTTTTTTAGTAACTGTGACCTTGACCATGACCCCCTAATATGTTTTTTTTTGCTTAAAACAATTCAAAACAAAAAAAAAAGAAAAAAAAAACAACAAATTTTAGTAACAGTGACCTTTACCACTTTAAAAAGGTATGGTCCGGAAACGAGCGTAATACGACAAATAACGGCCTCGGATCACGTGACAAACATCCGGGTACACGCAATTTTGGAAAAAGAAAGAAAGAAAATATTGAAACTTTATATCTACGTATATCTCGATATTTTACCAATCAATTTGACCAACAAAGTGATCCTTAATACAATATACGCATTACCTTGGTATAATTTTTCCCAATGTTTCGTTTTAGGTGGGTTTACGCATTGGAAAGTTGACTTGCTACGAACGTTTTTTTCCACAAATGACCGAAAGCCGAAAACCGACCTAATTTTGTTGCTTCTTTCCTACTTGCATGGTGTTCATGGGATTAATGTAGGACTTTTTTCTCATAGATTTAGTCGAATGAACTTATGTTATGTTTTAGATTTTCGTATTTTACCCGTATTTTAATTTTCTGGGACGGTTAGATCCGTTCAAAATCTAAAAAATGGCGTCACCGGTGATTTTTTTTCGCGATACGGTGATATTTTGTGCAAAGTTTTTCACTGTATATTTAGGGTCAAATGATGGAAAATTGCTTATTAAAATGTTATTCAAGAGTTATTGTTCAAAATGAATAAGATTTTTGTTATTTTTATTTAATAACATATTAATGTACAGTTTTATAAGACAAGTATCGCGAGTCAAATTACCATCCATCGCTAAAACGCGCAAGACGGAATAGCAAAGGCCGTGTTAAACCCGCGTTAAAATTAGAATGTAATTAATATATACTGGATTCCTACCAGTTGTCGGGCGCTACCAGATCTTCGGGCGATTTTATGTTACGTACCGTACAGGTTTTATAACGTACTCAAGGTCCTAGATTACGGAACCATGTCACTTGGACGATTGTTCTTTCGATTTAAGTACCTAAATAGGTAACTCAAACAGCTCATATTTTTAAAACATCCCGCTTAAATCACTTCTCTATTGTGTTACTATTTATAATCTAAGCTGTCAGCAGTTGGGGTATTCCGATTTTATTGCACATGCGCTGAGATAAAAGCAGGGGTTCAGTTTGTAAAGGTACACTGAATATCGATATTGCAGAAAATGTGAACGAAACTATGTCAGATATATTATTATTTGAATAAAAATGTGTAAAAGTAAGTATATTCAAGAAATACAATTTTTACATAAATCGACCGTGTAACGGATGAGGCGTAATATAAAATCGATATGAGATACTGTAAGATATAGTAATTCCTTCTGAACATGAACGCTACAAATGTAAATAATGCAAGTTAAATGGTGTGTATCGTGAATGGAATATACTTACATTTATTTATTTTTTTCGTACATGTATTTAAGATAGTAGAACAAGCACTAAACATTTTTGTTGGGAATAGTGCTTTGCACAAAGTTGAGTGCCCGATAATTGGTTGCCCGATGTGGCTTTAAAGAGAGAAATTGTACCCCTTTTCTGGCCTCATTTATAAACAAGCTGTGGACGCAGTCGCTAAACTGACAAGTTTACAATGTCATCACAATACCTAAGTTTATCCTTGGAAAATTTTATGGGTTTACTAGTATTTGTTGCTACAATAAATACAAAAATGTTCATTTTCCGCCCAAGAACTGGTAGGAATCCAGAAAAGTTTTTAATTTCACAGTTTTACCGAAAAATTCATCTGCACTGCAATTATACCATTTTGTTTATTAAATTTGGTATTTAAATGACAAAATGACAGGCATTTTTGCATACAACTATGGGACAAAATACAAGATAACTCGCTAGACGTGATAAATACAAGGTGTGATAAACGGTTCCAGGTAAAAAACCGATAACCGAGACAAGATAATCAGTACGATAAGACTTTTATAGATGGCGTTTGTAAACCATAGTACTTAAAAAACCTTACCTTTACCTTTTTGGCTTAAAAAAATATAAAATTAAAAGAAAATTTGAAAAAAATCTATTTTAGTAACAGTGACCTTAACCTTGACCCCTTAAATGTTTTTTTTTTGCTTAAAATAATTAAATACAAACAAAACAAAAACGAAAAAAAACTTGTAACAGTGATCTTGACCTAAACATTTTTTTTTTTGGCTTAAAGGTCCATTACTAAGACCAAATCGTATTTTCTTTTAAGGTAGATCCACACCTTACGTCTGAATTTTTCAACCTCCTCAGAAAACGGTCATATTTTGCATATGCAGTCTACGATGTATGTACTTTAATGTGATGCTATTTGATAAGAACACGCTCACGCGACGTTGACGTCATGACGTCGTCAAGCAGTCTACCCATTTTCTTTAGGCGCTTATATACAAACGTTCGTACCTCTGGTATTTATGAACAGATTTTGAAGATTCATTTTTTTTTGTTACAAGTAAACACAAATTTTAATTGCATGTTTATTACATAACGAATGCATTTACAGTCAGTATGCCGACTATTGCCACAATTTTGACGTAAAGAACGTCGTATTTTGGAAGGTACTCTTGATATATTTTGCCGTTTTGCGAAGAATTTTGTCCGGTGACCCCACCTGAAATTTTGATATATTGCCACCACATAGTAGTTTATTCAAATTATCAAATAAAATCGATAGGTAATCGAAGTCAATTTTTTGCAAAAGGTTGTAGAAGAGAAAATATGATTATACTTTGTTATATATGACGTACAACAAAGATGAGATATGATCAATGTTCACAGTGCAAAACAATCAAAAATTGTTGTTACAATTTTACTTGTAAAAAGGCGCAAAAGACGTTAAGTGACTTCACATCCCGTTCCGGAAGTTAATTCATTTAAACATGACGGCTTTTCGAAAGAGAGGCCGTTCCGTATAATCTTTCAAGAGTGAGTCCAATCTAGTGCCTGTCCAAAGTGGTCAATGCTTCAGGTGATTGTAAAAGTAATCAATCTTCCTGGAGGAACGGGCGTCGAATAATAGAGCTTGGGTATTTCGCGGATCAGAATATGTGAGAACTGTTATTCGTCGTTACATTTGGCAGACCATAAATGGGCTAGCATCATTCTTTGATGTCAAGTGCCGGCAATACAGTTTTACTACAGCAGTCACAAGCGGCAAGCGGCATAAAGTAACCCAAGACGGTAGTTGTCGCTGCTTCGATATCAATACAAAGATGGCAGCAGGTAAATATACATTTTAACCTGTTTATTAAAAAGCATGTTTTCATGATATATACTTTGAAATTTAGACTTCAGAATATCTTTTTAGAATTCACAGTTAAAGGGTAGCGCATTTTATCATTTTTCCTTCTTTTTATGCAAAGCGGTAAAAAGCGATTTCAAGCTATTCGTTCTTTCTCCATAACACACACGTGAAACAAAAGTATTGCTAGTATATGACATAACATGTACTACGACGACCACATCCTCAGGCATGCCTATGTCTTAAGTTTAAACTACATGTTATACAGATGAAGATAATATTATTTGGGTTGAAACCACCCGACTCCGTTTTACATATGTATAACCGTTATCATTTGTGCGCAGTAGATAAGTTCACTGAGCTGCGTGGTCGTTTGGGTGAGATAACTTACTTGTAATAACTAAACCTCCCGCTGGTTAATTTTACCCCCGAGTTCGAGCCCCACTATTGCCATTTTGTCCATGGAAAATGCCGCAAATAGTGATATTAAACATCTCTGTAGCTTCGGTACTATTTGGACTATTATGAAAAAATATTTTCAGCCATGCTGAACGCTGGTGTTGGTGAAACCCAGATTTCAAACATTTGCAACAACAATAAAGAAGCGCGAACGTAAAATTGGGTCTACTATTGAGAAAGTTGCTCAATAGTCTTGTTCTGATGTTCTAACGGAGGAAAAGGCTGTCTTTATGGAGTAAGAATACTAATTCGCGTTGATGTCAATACTATAAAGGAAATGATCAAGGCATTGGCAGTCATTTATTACGCCCCGATAGGCGGTTACTTTTTTGTATTTTAGGACATATCAACGCCAGTGTCAACCGTATTCCGGTCATTTCTATAGACTGGCAGTTTATCTAACCCTCGTTCATTGGAAGAACGAGAACTCGATCTCTATCCTCCGTAAGAAAATGCCAACTTTCACATATCAAAAAACATGGTATGAGCAGGACTCAAACCCACGACCCTCAATCTATGAGAGGTAACAGTGATTTAAAGTCAGCGGCTCTAACCACTTGATCACGGAGGAACACGAGAAATGACTTAGAATATAATCTTATTGTTTCGTGTTGCCTCCACACTTTATATTATAATCAGCAGCGCTAGTTGATAAGTCTGACACCCGTAAAGGGTCTCCCCAGGCATGTTAGCTAATGACATACATATTTTAAAACGGTGAATATCACATCATAGCCAATGCCTTACAAGTCCATAATTGTATATTATTTTATGCTAACTAATCAAATACTCCATGATGTGTCAGTTGAATAAAAAGTGATGATTTAGATATCATATTAGTCACAGTGATAGTGATATAGGTCTGCCATAACTTCTTTTTCAGTGATGAATATAAATGATTTAGGTTTTGTGATAATAGCGTCGCGCTCATGATACTAATATTAAATTGTATCACTTATCTAAAAAGAGTATTTAAATTAGTGTTTCTCAATACAACAGTAACACCTATTAGTCATTAGAGAAGTGGCATGAACTTCGTTTTGTATTTTTATATATTTCTGTTCAATACACTTAACACTTGCGTACAGGCAGAGCAAGTAGGGGCAGCAGTGTCTTGCCTAAGGAAAGAAACGTCGTATCACTGGTGGGGATCGAACCCGGGACCCTCTGATCCTGATTATACGATCAATATAATATCTGTGTCTATTAACTACATGTATGCATAAAGTATTGGCATTGTCACGCATTTTGGGGATTTTTACATGATATTTGAACATTTATACTGCATCTAATTTGACCAGATTGTGTTGAAAATTTGAGTTTAACAAAATAGTTAAGAAATATATTTTCCCTTTTCAAAAACGAAAGTAGGTTTTCCAGTTTTCAAATATCTTTGTAATTTTCCAGAAAACTCCCAGCGAGAGGCTGTAAATAGGTTGCACATGAATAAGCATGCCTATTTTGAATTATAGTTGAAAGAACTTTACTTCCAATGATGTGCAACGTGTATCTCTGACTGTTTATAATCAGCAATAAAGCGAAAGTAGGACAAAAAGACCACCCAGGTCAATCTAAGGAAATACAAAAACATTCACAGATATCTTCCTCTCCATGCAATCTACCTAAGTTTAATTGCAATTGGTCACTCCTAACTCATGTTATTAAGCGGAAACCATTTTTCTATTTTTAGTGACAGTGACCTTGACCCTTGTGACCCCAAATGCAAGCCCAAGCTTCCTCTCCCCGAAAACAATAGGGGTCATCTGCTGGTCATTAGTCTAAACACCAAGTTTCAAGATGCTAGGCCTAAGCATTCTCAAGTTATCATCCGGAAACAGTTTTTCTATTCCTGGTCACTGTGACTTAAAAACAATAGGGGTCCTCTGCTGGTCATGTCCAACCTTCACATCAAGTTTCAAGATCCTAGGCCCAAGGTTTCTGGAGTTATCATTCGAAACCAGTTAGTAGACGGACGGACGGACGGACGGACGGACGGACGGACCGGCCGACCGACATCTGCAAACCAATATACCCCTCTTCTTCGAAGGGGGCAGAAACAACAAGGTGCTTTGAACTGTCTGAAGTTAACATATTTGAAAGCGAATCATCAAATAAAAAGGTCCCAGTATACATTCCTGATACGTAATTCTGTATGTTTGCAATTGTACGTTAATAAACTATAAAAAGCAAACCAACATTTTAACAGATTTTCTCAAATCACTATGTAGATGTTTACTTGTGTTGTTGATTCTAGCCATTAGTTTTACATTTTATGTTACAGTATATTAATTTTTTCACTGGAAATTCTGAACGAGCAAATTTAATGGTACCATTAGCTTTTATAAAATATCAACCGGTTAAGTCGAGATATGTGGATGGCAAATGAAACTAGATTTTCCAGTTTTTTAACCAAATCTCACCAACGTGGAGCTGTTTGAATCGGAAATTGTTTAAAGAATTACTTGTCATTGTTTAGTTTGAAATCACTTCAAAAGATTCATCATCAGAGCTCAATTACTAGATGTTTTTATTACCCTTCCGAAAAAGTTTCACTCATTTGGGTGGCAAATGATCTGTAAAAAGAAATTGATATTAACGGGACTGAATTGAAATTTGGCTTCCTTGTCAATTATGTATATAAGTGTTAACGTTTGTTTGCAATAGCACTAACAATTCACGTCGTCATTTAGTGGCAATGACTATGAGTACATTAATGCGTACCAGCAGATAAATGAATTAAAGTTATGAATCAAATCTTTCTGATTAAGACAAGGCAGTGTAATGAAATTCTAAATTGGTCATTGACGTGGTATATGTTGACATATTACCCGCCTACTAGATAAATATTGCCCGAGCGTTTAGATATGTATATGATGAAAGGCGACTCATGTTTGCAATGCTAAATATTCTTTGACATGTTTCACATTTTGTTAAGGTAACAAATGTTTCAATTCCAGTTTAATATTAAATTTGGGAGAATTTTCAATCTTTTATCTACATATCTAGTATGTATGTATACTCTTTTGCAAAGAAACTGTGCACTTTGGTTTTTGTTTTTTATGTATCATTTTTAAAAGAAATATTTAAATGTTTGGTATCAAAGTTTAGAGCTATCTATGCTCAATTTCATTTGCATTGATAACACATTCAATAGTGTTAGAAATTGATATGTTTTATCAAAATAGCGATTTTTAAAATAGAAATGTGCACATTTTCTTTTGCAACTGCGTATATTTTAGAGTTGTATCGTTTGTACAGGATAATCCACATGACCAACTTCTCCAGAAGAGTTAAGTTATTATAGGTTTTAGAGGATATGCAAGAATATGCAAGACACCCCAAGGTTCTTTGACATGCCCAGTGCACAGCACTGATACATCGTACGTCGGTTTTAAGTCTCATCCGAAAGACCATTAGTTACAATGTATGTTAGTGAAGTGCGGAGGATCGAACCTGCGATCCATGGGGAACCAATCCAACGCGTTAACAACTTGACCACTGATTCGCCCCACTATATTCAGATGGGAAAAGGCACTTTTTATACGCTCATAGTATAATCAACTATCAATCAATCAAAACACCTATATTGCAGGATTTGGGCAATACTTTTCACATCATGGCGATTTTTATCTTGTCATTTACCCTTTTAAAAATTAAGAAGGTGAAAAGAAGTGTCATCAAATGTGATTGTTTGTATTTTTTAGAATAGACCTCTATTTGTTAATTTTAAAGTTATTTGCACATATTCCATTGAAAGCAATACTAAGTGGTAATAATGGTTAGTATCATTAAATATTCATTTTTCTTTGAAAATGTATCATGTAACATTGCTAGCAAACGTATGATAAAATAACCAGCAAACAGAAAAAAACTTTAATTCAATAGTAAAAATATGCATTTTTGTTTTCTAAGACACTTCAACAATTCTAGCAAGTACTAACAGTAATGTCGATATGTAATCATCATTAAATTAAATACCAAAAACAACAAGAGCTGTCCCTCATACGTGACGAATGCCCCCGAAAGAGGTGTTTCACAGTCTGTGTCCTCTCCATGTGCTCAACCATTGTGCCATATGATTCTAAAATCCTTTTATGCATGACAGAGTTACCATGCATACAGTATTCCATTACCTTTAAACTCTAAGTGTGACCTTGACCTTTGAGGTAGGGACGTCTTGATGTGCTTAACATGTGTGCAAAGTTATCTTAGAATCATTAAATGCATGACAATGCTACAGTCCGGACACGAATGTGTGCATATGTACAGGATTCTGTTACATTTAAACTCTTAGTAAGACCTTGACCTTTGAGGTAGGGACGTGGATTTTACACGCAACACGTCGTCTCGATGTCCTGAACATGTGTGCAAAGTTATTTTAAAAGCATTCAATGCATGACAAAGTTACAGTCCGCACACACATGTATGTATATATATGTACAGGATTCCATTACCTTTACACACTAAGTGTGACCTTGACCTTTGAGGTATGGACGTGGGTCTTTCACATGACACGTTGTCTTGATGTGCTGAACATTTGTGCAAAGTTATTAAAATCAGTCAATACATGACAAAGTTACAGCCCGGACACGAATGTGTGCATATATATATATATATATATATAGGATTCTATTACTTTTGAACTCTTAGTGTGACCTTAAACGTTAAGGTATGGACATGGGTCTTCATGCGTCCCGTCGTCTTGATGTGCTGAACATGTGTGCCTAGTTTTTTTAAAATCATTCAATGCATGACAAAGTTACAGTCCTGACACGAATGTGTGCATATATACAGGATTCTATTACTTTCAAACTCTAAGTGTGGCCTTAACCTTTGAGGTAGGGACATAAGTCTTGCACGCGACACGTCATCTTGATGTGCTGAACAATTGTGCCAGGTTATTTTAAAATCCATTAATGCATGACAAAGCTACAGCTCGGACATGAAAAAATGTAAGGGCGGGCACACGGATAGACAGACAGACGAACGGTGTGATTTTAATATGCCACCAAGCGGGGGCATAAAAATCACTGCATTTCCGCTTAAAGTCCTCTCTCATTTAAAAAATTTGAGGAATTTCCTTCAGTTTTTTTTAAAGTTATACAAGAGCAAGAAAATGTACCAAAGGGGGTAATTAAAATATAGGCTAAGTAGAGAAATGGTTATTGGGCATTGCACTTCATCTTAGTGTGCTCTATCACTGCATGCAGTGTCAAGTAATTCCCTTTAGTACATTCAGAGTTATGATCCGGACAAGAAAACTCAATAAAGTGAGATAAGTCAACATAAGGTTATTGTACTTGTACACTGTACTTTCTGTGAGTTTCCTCTCTCGTTCTATTCGAGTTATACTCCGAACAAGAAAATGTAATAAAGGGGAGTAATTAAAAATCTAAGCAAGTACGAGCTATAGTTTTTAGGCAGTGCACTTCCCCGCATTGTGCTTTATCGTTGTAAAGAATTTCAAGTAATTTCCTTTTATATTGTTGGAGTTATATTCCGGACAAAGAAGTGGAGACGGACGGACGAGTCGATTTATGTATGCCATCCGAAGTTTCTTACGTACTATGAATCAATTTGATTTCAATTCAATTCGTTTTTGGCCTGGGGACTGAAAGTCCCCTAGACCTAAGTTAGCATACCACATTTCAAACACTGCAGACAATTTAACTGTGCTATGTGCGAATAACAACTGTAAACATGCGCTTTGGGAAAGAAGTGCAAGACAGACCATATCAATCTTTTGTTTGAATGTTGCATACAAATAAAAACAGTACATACAACTTCAAACGATTGCAGAAAGGGTATAGCTTACGGGCTGCATTACACAATTTGTTCTGCTTTAGAAATTACTGCGCTGTTAGCTGATTACGGAAGATAATCATATGCATATCACGGAAAAGTACGGATATTTACGGAAACGTACGGAATTCGATATAAGAGTTTGTAGTTTATTTTTCATATTTCTGATGTTATTTCATTGACAACTTTCATATTTACGAACGATTACATATATATTTACCTACAAATAAACTTCTTAAAAAAAGATACAATTTACGTACATTACCGAATAGAAACTCATGTGATCAAAATCACCCGCCATTTATCGAGAACGCTGCATGTCAAGGCCCAGTGAACGGTTTCACCGATTACAACTACAAGGTAACCAAGAATCATTTTTGGTTTTCCCTGTTATACACATTGTACAGTACTGTATTTATATTTCATTGTTGGTATTACTTTGTTTATTTCTGTTTCAAGGTCTTGTCCTTGGTACACAATAATTTTCGATCCACATCATCGGATATCGCTTGACGTTGAACAAAGCGCAGATTGAATTATTTTTATTGTTCTCTCAAACAATTGATAATTTTGACCATGTGATTATTTTTCATTTAACGTACATTTTATAACAAAGCAAACTTCCCTGCCACCCATATATTTGTGAATCATTCATTCTGTGTCATATACTAAATTTCGCCCTATGCACATTTCGACCCGCGCTTTAGGTAAGGTTCAGCGTAAATCACGAAGGTCAAAAGTTGTTTTTAGGGGAGTTAATCTATAGCCCCCAGGCCTTCAGCGCTCACAGCGCTTTGATTTCTAAAGACACCATAGATTCTGCTTTATTGACCAAGCCAGTTGTTTCTATATCAATCAAATGCTTAGATAAAATTGACATTGAATAAGTAGCTGAAAATGTGTAATTCAAGAAATGTCCTGATAGATTGCTACTAATGGCATACTATAATAAGAAATATTTTGAATTTTTCAAATCAACCTTGAAGTAACGAAGTCATAGTTAAAATACTCCGTATACTGCCATATTGCATAAAACATGTCTGGCTCTACATATAATGTTTGCAATTAATTCAATGTTTCAATACTATCATGGTTACATTATACATAAACCGTAAAGATACATATTTAGTCTTGTCGTGATCGAAATGCAAATGACTTTATTGACAGCTACAAAGGTAGCTCAAACTATAGATATTTAATAGTAAGGTAACGGTTGTGGAGCTGCAATAGGTGACTATCACTGGAAATCGGTTATATAGAACCACATGACTATATACATATCTATGTATGATGAAGAATTAGGCCATTGATTTAGACATATGAAACTTGAGCAAACAAATTTTACATGGTTTCCAACTTATGAAATAATCGAAATCATACAAAACATTGACTAACATAGTTATTACATAAAACATAAATGAGGCTTAAATATACCTATTTTTGGTATCACATCCTCGTTGCATGTGGGGCACTTTATGGTGTTTACATGTGAATTCCTCATACACGAAACACACACATTCATGCTGCATCGATGATGATGGTGTTTTGAAGGAGCTAATAAACGTATATACAATTTCTAGAAACATATAAATAAAAGAAAGTCATACTAATAAACTACTTCAACATTCACATTTTTCAAAGAATAATTCCTTTATTTTAATATTAATATATTAAGTGCTATGTTTAAAGAAAGACAAGGGCACTAACAATAATGGAATTATCTTAAAAGGCAAGCAATTTGATAATGACATGTTATTATCTTAGACGTATAAAGAAATTGAACAAGAGAAAACCTTAACCGATTCAAATTTGCATTTTAATGTATTTACCTGCATCATTTACCATGCACAGATCGCATTTACTGTCTCGTACCCTTGACCATTGACATTCACACATTGTCTGTAAAATATCGCCATTTTGTCAGTATATCATTTTTATGTAAAACAATTTGTAAGGAATGTCATTCAATCGTTGATAAACGGGTCATAATACAATATTACAGCAAATATTTGCAGTAAAGTTATGTTTCAAGTGGTTTATGGGTCGGTTCACTTGAAAAGTAAGCTTGATCTTGTTTTGAGAAGAAAGTCGTTATTTAAAGTTACTCATTTGCAAACGAGCAAGAAAGGTAAGGAAGCATGCGAAATACCTTAATATTCGATTTATTTATAAGATGATACCTGGTTTATGTTCACAATGAGGTTTATTTTTTAAAGGTATACTGGCTTGCATAGTCTGTTCAGATATGTTCAGATAATGGTCATATCGGATATTCAAACACAAACAAATATATTGGAACTGACGTTTCTTAACTATAGATACAAATTATGTATAATATTGTAGCTCTGACCTTATCCGTGTGTGATAAACTGATAATACAATCAAACAAATTGAAAATATACTGATTCTTCTCTTTTTTTAAGAGCAAAACTATTTCCAGTTTTAATCATTTATGCTTGTAACACAGCCATGAACATATATATACGTTATACAAGAGGGCCAATATGACCCTATATCGCTCGCCTGACTACAATAAGGCTATAAAAGAAGGGGTCATGATTTTAACATAATTGGTAGAGGTCCACTTCACAATGCTAGGCAGCATTCTAAATATCTTAGCTCTGCCTGCGGGCCTTGTGTTTTCCCTACATGAGCCTATGTAAAATCAAGTGAACCCTTCCCCCCTCCCCTCCCGGGAAGGGTTAATTTTGACTCGGGGGTCATGTACAATCTTGGGAAAGGTCCACAAGGCAATGCTACATGTTAAATGTCTCAACTTTTAAATTAGGCCTTTTGGTTTCAGACAAGAAGATTCTTAATTATTTTCCTATATAAGACTATGTAAAATCAAGTGACACCCTCGGGCAGGGTCAGTTTTGACCCAGGGGTCATGATTTGAACAATCTTAGTAGAGGTCTACTAGACAATGCAACATGCTAACTATCTAAGCTCTAGGCCTTGTGATTTAAGAGAACAAGCTTTCTAAATGTTTTCCTGTATAAGCCTATGTAAAATTAAGTGACCACCTGGGGGTATCAATTTTGACCTGGGGGTCATAATTTGAACAATCTTGGTAGAGGTCCATTAGACATTTCTATATGCCACATATCTTATATCTTAGCCTTGCGGTTTCAGAGAAGAAGATTTTTAAAGTATTTCCTATATAAGCCTATGTTAAACCAAGTGACTTTTCGGGCGGGGTCAATTTTGATCCGGGGATCATAATTTGAGCAATCTTGGTAGAGGTCTACTAGACAATGCCACATGCTAAATATCTAATTTCTAGGCCTTGTAGTTTCAGAGAATAAGGTTTTTGAAGTTTTTCCTATTTGTTGCCATAGCAACAAGAGTTCTGCATGGAATAGAATTCTTTGAACAGCTTTAATAGAGCTTCATGCAAAATTTCATCAACATTGGCCAAGTGGTTTCAGAGGAGATGTCGTTTTAAGGAAATGGTGGACGGACGGACGGACGGACGGACGATGTACGACGTACGACGGACCCCGGACGGTGAGTGATCCTAATAGCTCACCGGGACTTTGTGCCAGGTGAGCCTATAATGCACAATGCTCGCACTGTTTCGCTTTTTTTGCTACTGTATGGCCACGTTGGCTTGTTAGCTTGATTGGAACACAACTAAACAAATCTGTCTGCCTGTCTATCTGTTTGTCTAATCATTTCATTTGATAAACATCGATTTATTCAAGACGAGCCAATTTCAGTAAAAAATAAACAAAACAAAGATAGATCGCACTATATATAAGGGTTCGCTATAGGTATGGACATTATATCAGGTCAGAAAAACTGATGAGAGAAAACTAAATATCTCAACCTCGAAAGGGTAAAAAAGCTTTGGAATTTCATCAAATAGTTTAATGATGAAGACGGATGCAACAGGGACATTACAACTCTGGTCTAGAAGAAACCCTACTGGTAGGTAGAAAGCAAACATGTTAACTGACAACTATAAAGATCTAAGTTACATCCATATTAGCAGAAACTATGGACAGGCACGAAAAGAGGAAAGGGAGAGGAGAAACTATAGTTTAGAGGAGGTAATGGGTAAAGCCTCACCCTGAATGAGCGAGCAGTAAAAGCTATGAAAAAGCGCAAAGCAAAGATATGGTATGACAAATGAGATGTTTATTCATCTTTGCTGCTTCGCAATTAACAATCTTCTTAAGATATACGACCTTAGTTGGAGAGAAGGTAAACTCCCACAACGTAAGAGAGAGGCAACCATGACACCCATCCCTAAACAAGGGAAGGATCGAAGGCTTGTAGCTCTCGCCCAATCAGTTCCATTAGTATGGCTGAGAAAATCATGGAGATCATTGTGAATCCACTAATGAAGTGGCACTTAGAGACGTACTAAATTCCGGATACTCTAATTAAGGCATAAGCAGACGTCACTGCTATTTCATCACTCGGTAAAAGAAGGGATGCGAATGGAGCTCATGCCAGCCAGCAAGTACCAGTTTTCGGACCACCACATGAAAACAAAGCTTGGGGTCAAAACAAAGAATCGTCGAAGAAGTCGTAGCCTTGTCCATGAATTTAAGAAGCTGGCAAAAGCCAATCCGCCTATCTTGCACCACCACCAGCTCTCTCCTGGACCTGTCGGAACTGCTAGAGCCATTCTTGTATGACCTACTGCACAACAGTACCTTGTTTCGAACTGGGTTAGGAAGATGAAAATACAAACAAATCCGCGACACATACCATGATCTTTTTATCAATAAGAGACATGGACCTATGTGTTTAGAGACGGCTCTGCTACAGTTATTATACAAGATGGTTATGCTCCTATTTATATCTGTACCAACTACAGTGCAGAAGTAAAATCCATCATACAGGCATAGCAAACTATATAAGAGTCAACAGAATACTGTCATCAGGTGGTCATTGTCACAGATGCTCTATCAGGAACGAAGACATAGAACGATGACTACTATCTTCTAGATAGATGGGAACAAGTCATTTAGTTCAGGCTTCGTACAGGAATGCTAATATTTATAAAAAGAAAATAACCAAAATGTTTGTGTGGTCTTTCAGACCAAACCGCAGAACATTTGGCTCAGATATGTCCCAAGTATGATTAGTCAAGAAAAAGTGTATGGTAAGCGTGTACTATCTTGAAAAAGTTGCATGACAGGAAGGATGAACTCAAAAAGACAGATTCCTTCGTTGCTGTGAACAGTGTGACGATGTAGACAATAAACGCCGACAAAAAGAATTGTTTGTGAATATCATTTTATATTCAGCAGTATACATTATCGGATTATATTGACTTTGAAATATGTCAAAGAAACAATGTAAATTGTATTGAAAATGTTTTTGTTTCTTATTTGTGTGCTGTTCATTCGTAGCTGCATTTGAAAACTGACCTGTGGATGAAGAGATTACACCAGATTAAACTAAAATACAGACATGCTTACTGACCGACATGGACGGAACAGAAGCGGTCTAGCACAAAATTTCATGATCGGCATTATATTAGGTTGAGTAATTGCATGGAAAATATATATCGAAATTAATGAATACTTACTGAAAAACCTTATGTTAATACATTTTACAGTGTTTCTTGTAAGATCCCTCTTCACTGTTTTGTATTTTGCTTTACTTTTAAATTCCTTCCTATTGAATGTCCTTTATCCTTGCCAATAATTATCATTAATATAAGTATTAGAGATTATTAAGAAAGTATGTTCAACAGATTTGTTGTAAAATAAAGACGGACGTTCGCTTTAAACTAAAGCTTTTTTCAAAGGGAATATAGAATAGCTTAATGTAGGTATGAATGTATTTTAGCGTGTTATCGTTGGATCCAGAAAATTCATATGACCAACGTCCCCAGTAGAGTTTAGTTATCTAAGGTTTCATAGGACAGTGCAAGATACAGAACGCGTCCAGTTTCAGAAACACTCACAGCTTCTTTAACATGCTCGGTGTACAGCACCGATGCATCGGACCTCGGTTTAAGGTTTCATCCGAAAGACCTTTAGTTATGTTAGTGAAGGAGTGGCGGATCGAACCTGCGATCCCCGGATTACCATTCCAGCGCGTTTACCACTAGACTACTGATCCACTCACAGTTTAGTTAAATGTACGAACTATTCATACAACAAATAGAGTAAACGAAACCACTGTTAACGCATTACACATGGTATAAATACACAAGCACAATCGAAATACTATGAGACATGCATCAACCAAAGTACACACTTTACTAAAGTGTTTTCATACAATTTTATTGGTATCTAATTTGCTAAATAGCTATAAACCAAAAGATATACAAATTGAAAGAAAGAGCCATCATGAAACAGGAAAATGGTAATACAAAGCAGATCAAAGCCTGGAACAATCAATAGTCACTGTAGATATACAAGGGTACGCAACAACAACTGGTCGAAATTTCATTCATTATAGTTGTCTAATACTTCACAATTAAATATGAAGGGCAGACATCACCAAGTGTATTATAGTCGTCATTAATCTTATTGGGTTACATTCATTTCACGTACATTTCACCGATAGATTACAACTCATTAAAAAAATACATTTTTCCGAAATAGCTTTAATTTATACTAATTTATCTTAGCTGCATTGTGAAGAAAGCTTGTAGCTGTGTCACAAGTTACTGCTTAAATTCACATGTACACGGTAAAGATAGGGTTTCAAAACTTTTATCCTGATTTACGCTTGTGGAAATGAAATATGTGTAAGACCAGAGTGGGGAATGGGGCTTTTTGTTTACCTTATACCTCAGATTTACCTTTATTTGGTCAACTAAATCCACCGATGTAACTTCTTTGTTCTCTCTATCTAAGCATTTTGTTGACAGTCTAATAAGTTCCGATGCATTTTCTTTATCTTTCCAAATGTGTTTCTATATAAAGTACATCATATCGTTAACATCCTTTAACATACAAGAAGAATGTGATGTAATGTTGACAAACGTACAACTCTAAATCGAATGTTTATATATTATTATATTAGTGGGTCGTTTTAGAACAACATACCGTTCATACTTGTTTTAAGTAAGCATCACTAAGCATAATTAAATGAAAAACCGTAATTTTCATCCATTTGATACTTCATTCCGTTTACGTTTTAAGTTAAACGGATTTTCCCAGTGAATATCTAAATATGAATCTTGTTTGCACTTTATGACGCGAACCGCAAACGAGAAAATAGGGAACACATCGAGATGTACAAAGCATAAACAGTAAAAAGATTCACTTAGTCTGTCCTGCAATTCCTAAATAGTCATTTCTTACACTTAAATATTTGATGTTGTAGACTATATTATGTGTCTTTGGAGACCCAACCCTAACCAAATTTTAAATCGAATTTCTGCATGTTTTCGTTTCGGTTTTGGTTCGTATTCGGTTTAGGTGAATACTGTATGTGAAGGCCCGTGTTTGTTGTAATTTGTCCTATTCTAGGGGTTCCGATAAGGTTTAGTTTCGGTGTACAATGCATTATGTGAACTAGCTTTAACGCCTGTTTTATCCGTATTTCGGTCATTTATTTCGGACGGGCAGTTTACCTAACCATCGTCCAATTACCTGGGAAGAACCCCTATCAACCATGAGAAACTATAAACTATCTCTGATAGAGAGACATGGTCGGCTGTAGGTTTTGAACCCATGATCCTAAATCTACGAGAGGTTACAGCGATTTCAAGTCAGCGACTGTCACCAATCGAATGGCACGGAGGCGGTTGAACATTTGTTTCGAGTTATAAATAATTCCATCTCTCACATATCCGTAATAGTTTTAAAGACTTCCATTACCAAAGTAATGGTATATTGAATATATTTGTAGCTCGAAACAAACGAATTGAAGCGCGTGTGTTTCAATCAGATACCTCTATTAATAAATTGAAGCCTGTTGCAATTAAGTTTCTTATATCTTGAAGTCAGAAGTACATGTAATAGAAATCTTATCATTGTAATAATATCTGTAATTATATCGAGCTTAAATAATTAATTCATTAGTCGTGCGCCAAAATATCATTGGAGAGGTCTTCAATTCATTTGTAAATCTCATCAATCAATTATTTAGGTTCTCAAATCAGTTTATTAAACCGCGCTACAAAATAAGTTTTGATATTTTAAGTCGAATCATTGAACTCTCCAAAAA
Source organism: Saxidomus purpurata (assembly GCA_022818135.1). Taxonomy (NCBI): domain Eukaryota; kingdom Metazoa; phylum Mollusca; class Bivalvia; order Venerida; family Veneridae; genus Saxidomus; species Saxidomus purpurata. The sequence goes on from JAFMSR010000007.1 coordinate 21,101,229, forward strand.
TTTATAGTGCTCTCCAAGCATTCAAAGATCTTAATATTTGAATATTTTTAGATCAGACGTGTATTACTTCCAAATGTAAGATTCAAAACTGAATTACAATGCGCTATTATTGATTTAAATATAACTGTACCGCGCTTCAATGAATTTATTGCGAACTAGAAATAAATTAAAGATATCATTAATTTAATTGCAGAGGTTTCAAATCCGACGACAGAAGATATTTGATGCGCGCAACAATTTTGGCGGACAATTATTGAATCTGAGAGGGTTTTAATTCATTGCTTGCGCGCTTTAAATCAATTTTTTGATCTAACGAATTAGAGAGCTCATCAAAATTTAAATAAAGGATAATTGTTGGTTTCGGTGTAATATCACGTTATAATTTCACCGAGTGTGCACCAAAAGTGATATTTTCACGAGTGGCGCAGCCACGAGTGAAAATAACATCTTTCGGTGTTAACGAGTGAAATTATAACGTGATAATACATCGACACCAACCATTTTTCTGTTTATTTTATGTCTAAAACTCTCCTTTTGTTGGGTTTATTTCAATAAAATGTCGAAAATTGCGGGAAACGTCATCAGAAAGCATCGCAAAGATGATGTCATTTTAACGACGTCATCGTCATATAGTTTCCGGCGTTCAGTGCGCTCGGTACACTTTTTGATGTTAATCCGGGTAACAGATATTGATAATTTTCACTGAGTGGCAAGTGAGTTTATCGGGATATAATTCACCGTTATATTTCGATAAACCACCGAAATACATAATTTAAAAAGACCAGTCTTGAATTAATAGGCGTCATAATTATTTAGAGAGAAAGGTGTAATTAAAATAGAGACCTCGGAGAATACGTGAAGAGTTCTCCATATATTAAACGACTCTTCAAATAGTTAAACCAATTCGATTAATGTTAATATTTAACTTGAACTATCACTAAAGGTGATGAATACCCCCGAAAACTTCACTGTCACAGTATTTAAACTAATGAAACATTTGATGCTTTAATTATTGGACCCTGTACAACTTGGCATGGTGCTTATCACTTTTGTGAAGTATCATACAATTCTGATCCGGGGTTTTGGAGATTAAGAGCGCACACGATTTAATAATGTCGAGCCCATGTGACTTTGGCCTACTAATCAAAAACATGAACCATGCAAATTAGGCATGGTACTTGTGACTTCTGTGAAATATCACTAAATTTTGAGCAGGTGTTAAGGAGTTTAAGAGCGCACAATAATTTACTATCTCGAGCCCCAGTGACCTTGACCTTTGATCTACTGACCAGAAACACGGACAATGCACAACTAGGCATAGTACCTATCTCTTCTGTATATCATTAAAATGTGACATGGGGTTTTGGAGATTAAGCGTCCACAATATTTCACTATCTCAAGCCCAATGATCTTATCCCTTGACCTAGTGACCCAAAACATAGAATATGCAAAACTAGGCATGGAACTTATGCTTCTGTTAATTATTATTAAATTCTGACCAGGGGTTTTGGAGATTTAGCGTCTACAAGATTTTATAATCTCGAGCCCTTGTGACCTTGACTTTTTACCTAGTGACCCGAAACATGAACCATGCACAACTGGGCATGGTACTTATCACGTCTGTGAAGTGTCATTAAATTCTGACCAGGGGTTTTGGAGATTATGCGTCCACAAGGTTTTACTATTTCGAGCCCCTGTGACCTTGACCTTTGACCCAGTGACCAAAAGTTTTGATCAAGCATATCTAGGCTTGGTTTTTATCACTTTTTTGAACTATCATTAACTTCTGTCCAGGGGATTTGAAGATTTAATGTCCACAAGTTTCCATCTACAGACGGACAGACGGACTGACGTACTCACCACACGGACTTTGTGAAGATATCCATTTGATCTTTCTTTGATCTTTTTTAACCTCACAATATAATTATTTAACCCCACAATACTATTTTAACACCATAATGACGGAATGAACTGAAACAACCTCACAATGCTAAGTTGTACTCAAACCCTAACCCCCTAATGTCTACTGGGCATGTACGGACAGACAGACAGACAAGCTGAATCCTGTATACCAACTTACAGTTTGTGTTCGGGGGGGGGGTGTTCTAACAATAACATTAGACATTGGATATGATGTGAGATTCACCTGAAGAGCACATATTCTTAAGGCGACAAACGATGTCAACGTTGATCTATTCTGGTGCAAATCACATCATATCCAATGTTCACTAGTCCATAAATTGTTTTACTATATGCATACTGCTTGTTTCGGGCTTAAAACAATTCTAGATAGCTCATTGATTTATACTTATTTAATTACCCTTGACTGCGAAACTAGTTCTTACAATTTATATCAATCGCTCTTGAGACTAATTCCAAATGGATTTAATCTTCAAGAGGGGCAATTTGAAATTATTTGGTCTTGACTAAGGACACTTCCACTACATGGCACAGGTTGGAATCTAGCAAGGAACCCTTCGGGCTTAATCGAACGCGCTTTTACTGCGTCGTGGTGACGACTGCAATTCATATTTCTGACGTTACAATTACTTTGAATCCAGCATCACTAACTTCCAGTTGATAGAAGACTTAAACCTGGGTAAAAGTCAAAAAACAATTCTGAATATAGAAATAATACTCACTAGGGGAAAAACCGAAAGAATCTTACTGCGTGAAATATTTTGCCTTGCTAGAAGATATCTGACCAATGATATATTTTTTATTAATGGAACATTTAAAAGTAATAAATATTTAACGGGTGGTGACCCCGATGTATAACCTCAATTGAGAAAAGAAGAGTACAATGTAATGATTGTCAATAATCGCTGATGATGTCATCAGGTATATTCAAAAGGTCATCTTTTTGTTTTCAGTGTTGATGATCATGGTAAGAGTAAACTACACAGGTTTGAATGATATTGTTTTGTTTATATGTAACATTATCGAGTAAAACCGTGCTAAGTAATTTTTCAAACGGAAATCAACTTAATTTAGCATAATCTCTAATTATTCAACAGGAGCAAGAAGCGCAACCCGCCATATTACGAACAGTGGCACCGGTCGTTGTGGGTGCCAAACTGGCTAAATATATACATAGCTCGAGTCGTATACATCAAATATGCACGCAACTCACAAAACTAAGCTAATTATAGTTGTGGTATTATATAGCCCTTCCATCAGTGCGTTGTATGTCATACTATCAAGCTATCAGTCATATAATAGATTATTTACCTGCACGGAGTGTTCAACCGTGAATTCGCTTTGATATTTCAGTTGGATAACACTGTTTCCAGATTGTTGGTGCGGTTCTGTGCCAGTGAGAAGTTCTCGGATGACTACAAAAAGAATAATTTGAAATTCTGACCTAGCAATCAAAACCTGAACAATATTATAATGTTATTAATCAAGTGATTTCATATTGGCCTTGTTATTTGTCTGAGGGTGATCGTATTGGCCCAAGGCCGAAGGCCGAGGGCCAATACGACTGCCCGAGGACAAATAACAAGGCCAATATAAAATCACTTGATTAATGATAATTTTATTATTCAACTTTACAATATTGGCTAAATAAACATGAATATAAAGAGAATCTAACATGTTCATGAGTTGTTGATAAGGAAATCCCATCCAAAGGTTGAGATACGTCACAAAAATGAGGCTCTGCCGAGTTTTTTTGGACGTATCTCAACCCGAGGGTGAGATTTCCTTATCAACAACTCAATGGACATGGTAGATTTATTTTCTCGTCGTTTGAATCGCATTTTCACACAAGTAAGAAGAAACAAATATACAGGAGGGGGATGAAAAAATGAAAATCGACTTTTTCTTGAATTTTACTTCCAAACTGGTATGGATGGATAGAAAATGATCTAACCAAGAAACTGAATACCCATAACTCTATGTTTATTTCAAAAATAAAAATTTTACAGTCATTTTTCAATATCAGCATGAGTGTTAAAAACAAAATGGCGTCGTTAAAAAATCTAACAGAAGTGACTTCTCCGTATTGGCCCTCTCTTTTAAACCAATCAGAATGCTTGAATTCCATATTGGCCCTGCTTTTCTCGTATTGGCCCTGCTTTTCTCATATTGACTCAGTTATGCTTTGTATTAGCTGTACCTGTTTCATATCATGTGTGCAATTGATCTAATACAGAGTGTAATATTGTAAAATTGAATAATAATGGTCAAGAACAATATCATCTTGTTTAAAGACCATAGGCATCATGGTTCTTCAGCTATTGAAAATAATAGATATGTCCTTGACTTTTAGCCTAGTAGCTTTAATATCAATAGAGGTCACCAACTGATAAATATCAACCTGTCCAAAAATTGACGATCCTATTCCGATTTGTTCTTAAGTTATTGAACATAATAGGTTTAACCTTGAAATCCCACGAGCGTTGTCAATTTTGACCACCGGGGCATAATGTGAACAAACTTCATAGAGAACCAGCACTCAATGATATATGCTCCGGTCCAGGCATTTTAGGCAAAAAGATTTTTGATATTTTCCTATTTCCTATTTATACAGACATGTGACCCCTTGGGTGTAATTTGAACAAACTTAATTGAGGTCTTCTAGACAATCTTGCAAACAAAACACCTTAGCTCTAGGCCTTGTGTTTTAGGAGTTTAATATTTTTAAGGTATTTTTTTTATAAATCTATGTGAAACTAGCGACCCCCTTGTTCTGTTAATGTTGACCCTGTGGGTATGATTTGAACACAACTTGGTAGAGGTCCGCTAAAATATGTAACATAGTAAATATCTAGGCTGTAGATCTTGTTGTTTGGCAGAAGAAAATTGTTGAAGTTTTTACTATATTAGTCTAGGTAAAACAAGTGACACTCGACCTTGGTCAAGGTCTACTGAACAATATTAGAAACCAACTATCTATGCTTTATGCCTTGAGGTTTCAGGAAGATGTTTGAAAAATTCTCTATGTAACTCTATTTGAAACAAATGAACCTGTCTCGCTTCGTATCGAATTTTGTCACGCGCCGTATCGCGATATCGTGCGATATATCATGTAAGTAGGGATAACGGACGACATTTTAAATGACACTTATAGATTTCCGAAACATTCACATGAAGACGTTAATGCAAGATTTCAAGAGATTTTCATAAGAAAACGTGGGGAGATTTTGCCTCGCGTAATGCACATACTTCTTTATACGAAACGGCTTAGAGGCATGTATGACTTGTGGTTTGCTTTTAAGCCAGCATTTAATACGTTTATGCATCATGCAAATCTCAACATTATGTAATCAAAAAGAAACAGCGGTCAAGGGATTAAGGTCTATTACTACTGAAAAAATTCAATTGGAGTTATTGGAACTTTATGAAATTTAAGCAGTTTATTCATACATAAGGTTGAAAATAAAATATATCAATTCCTATATCCCTACTTAATATGGATAACAAAATTGCAGCTATAATCCTTACTGATAGGCTGAAACAAGTAATATAAAAATAAATAATCAACTTATACAACTAGGATATTTAAAAAAACAACATTTATTTGATACAACTTGAGACACAAACAAATTATACTAGCAGAAAAAAGAAACTGTGCATGGGTAAAATGTTCATGTATCGCTCAATTTAATAAATTAAAGCTTTAAACTTTACACTGGTAAGTTATTTATCCCTCTCGATCATTTACACTGGTCAGTGCATGTGTTGCACGGGTAGTTTGTCTGTCTGGCAAACAGCTTCGTTTTTACGTTTTTTTCGGCTAGCAGTCAATCGCAAACACGTTTGTCGCCTAAACCTGAGCAAAAGCATAGTGTTGATACATGTAAGACACAAAACAAGCATAATTTTGAAAAACGTCTTTGATACGCCATGCCAAGGTTAAATTAAACTGACAGATGCCGCGCCGTAGGCATGATTGAAGTTGATGTACGTCATACTGACGTTGCCAGACAATTTGGTGAGCACTGAAATACTGTAGACGGCTTGTGGATACGGTACCAACAGCTTGGTACCACCAGAAACCGGCCTCGGTTAGGACGTTCGCGCGTGACGTCTAATCGCCAGGATACGTACAGCGGGGTCGTTCATCTCCGTGAACGACTTAGTACTGCTACTCTGACGACTAGAAGTATTCTTGGCCTTAGAGGAATTAGTCCGCAAACGGTAGGTAATCGATTGCTTGAACGAGGCATACGTCCACGACGTCCAGCCATACGTCCTGTTCTCCATGTTGGTGAACATTTCCGTGACAGTTGTGTGATTCAACGACGTCCATTCGGCGGAAGTAGTGTCATTGTGTTGGGTGGCATCTCATCCCGTGGCAGAACAGCTCTTGTGGTTTTGGACGGCACACTTACAGGCATCATATACCGTGAAGAAATCATACGGCCTCACATCCTTCCATTTGTGCAGCAATGAAACGCCACGCTGCAACAGGATAATGCTCGCCCGCACGTCGCGCGGGTCGTCACCGACTTCTTGATCCAGAACAATGTGAATGTGCTGCCATGGCCTGCAATGTCACCGGATATGTCGCCTATAGAACACGTGTGGGATGAAATGCAGAGTCGCTTCGTCGCCTCCAAAATCAGCCGTTGACGTTACCTGACCTGTATTTCCAAGGCATTTTTCAGCACACTTGTCGCATCAATGAGGTGTCGTTGCCAAGCATGCATCGATTCCTATGGTGGACATACACGGTATTGATGAGATGAACTTTGTTTAGAGAACGTCTCTGAAAACTGATCTCTATCCAAGACGCTGCTGATGCAATAACCATATCAACTGAGCTGGTGTTAAATAAAGGTCAGATAAAACCCTGTTGAAATTTTTTTGCCATTTCTTATAGCATATTGTACCCATGCACAGTTTCTGTTTTCCGCTAGTATATAATTAATAATGCTGATTTAAATTTAAAAAAATGAAGCCATACTAATCTTATATTTTTGAAAACCCTTTGACACTATTTCAAAAATGACTCTATAAATTAATTTTTTACTGTAGCCGTTAAACATACATTTTAAATATTTATAACATATTGTTATTAAAACCAGTTGAACCTGAGCATTAAAACCAAATTTATTTATTTAATCAAAAGCAAATATACTTTTAATAACAATAGATCAGTTTGAAAAACTCTCTGGTCTAAAGATATAAAAGACGGAAGAAATGTTGATCGGAAGACAAACATTCAATTCGGACACATAAAATCGTCATCTTAACTAGTAAAAGCTTTTAGAAAGAAATGCAACAAGGATTTTTTATATATTCTGACATGCATGCCTTCACTTCTCGTTTTAAATTCATCATTTGGTAGTTAACAAAAAGCATTTACCACGATACACTGGTTATTTAAAAATGTCCAACAGAAATGCAACAAGGCTATCTGCATACGAGGAATGTTCAAATATGAATGCATCTAAGCATATAAAAATGTATCCTTGATAGATTTCAATGAAAATATTATTTTTCCCCTTGAAGTATTCACCTCCAACATATATGCAAAGTTTCAGTCTTCTAATCCAATCATTGTAGGAATTTTTATAGTCTTTTTTTATGTATACTATGAAGAAAGTGAAATATTGCAGAACCGAGGTGTTTGCGCTGGACATATTTTCGACTAGAAAGGTATTTTTGAAAGAATAGAAGCTTAAATATAAAACATAATATGAGAATTTTGTATTTGTATTTGACTTATGTGAAATGAGACGTGATGACATAGGTAATGAAAAAGCCCAGGTAGGCGTTCAACTAAAGGTTAAACCTAAGATTGAGAATGTATACCAGCGTAGGTCTCAACTAAGGGTCATTACCTTAGAAATAGATAAAATGCATTGAAAAATGACGAAGGTGGGAGTTAAACTACGGGTTATTACCTTATAAATATTAAATAGATATACATTGAAAACTAGCGTAGGCCGGTGGTCAACTGTCAATATCTTAGCAATAGTTGACCACCTACTTACAGTGGTTTTCCATGTATTATGCCTCTTTCTAAGACAATAACCCTTACTTGACCATCCACTTACACCGGTTTTCCATGTATTAAACCTATTTCGAAGGCAATAATCCTCAGTTGACCTCTTACCTACACCGGTTGCCAATGTATTATACGTATTTCTAAGGCAATAACGCTTAGTTGACCACTCACCTGCACTGGTTTTCCAAGTTGTATGCCTCTTTCTATGTCAATAACCCTACCTTCTATTATTTTCCATGTATTTTATCCATTTCTAGGGCGTTAACCTTAAGCTTACTACCTACCGGCACTAGCTTTCTATATATTTTACCAATTTCTATGGCGATTACTCTTAGTTGACCACCTACAGACACTGGTTTCCCATGTAGTTTACCTATTTATTAGGCAGTAACCCTTAGTTTACACCAGCCTACACTGGTTTTCAAATTATTTTGCCTCTTTGTAAGGCAATAACCCTTAATTGACCACCTACCTACTCAAGGTTTTCAAAGTGCTATGCCTGTTTCGAAATCTTTAACCCTTATAGTTGACCACATACCTACATTGGTTTTCTTTGTTTTTATACATGTTTCTAAGGCAATAACTCAATAGCTGAACCACTTACCTACACTGGTTGTCCATGTTTCTAATTAAGGCAATAACCCTTTTAAGTTGACCACAGTGGTTTTCAATGTATAATACCTCTTTTTATTGGAAATGACCCTTGGTTGATAATCTGCACTGGATTTCCATTTATAATACTATTTGAAGAATATGTCCATGAGTTGACCAACTACCCCCGATGGTTTAACATCTCATACTCTTTGTACGTTGACCACCTACAGAGACTGGTTATCCAAACTTTGTTTTATTATACATTACATTTAAATGAAGAAATATATCTACATTTATGTATTACCTGTCGCAATTTTCAGAAAGCATTCGGAAGTAAGCGTGTTGTAATTGTTTTTGGTCATGATGAATCTGAATATGAAACTGGCAAACCAAAAGACACAGCTATAGTTAAACAAATACCATGTTGGACATGCCCCCCCCCCCACGCCAAGTGCTCTTTTATGATCAATAATTTTGAGGTAAGAGGAATGGATATGGTTCTAATTTAATAGAATATTAGTAACAGTAACGTGTTGAGAGTTATTCACCTGCACTTTCCAAAATCCCTTGGAATGTTATCAAAGAAAAGCTAACAGAGGTCACGGTTAACTTGACTTTGACCCCTAACACAGTAGGGGCTATCGACACAGTAAGATCAATATCCTATAAAGACTGTTGTTGATATTTGGATCTAAAAACAATAGGGGTTAAATACAAGTTACTTTCAAATTTCTTCGCAAGTTTCATGAATTTCGTATGAAAAGTATGCCCTGTAGAGTGTTATCAACGAAATTTTTACTGGAAAATAAACGGAAAGGCGGAAGAACGGGCGACGTACAAACCACCATAGCATAAACTCTGCTTGACTTCGTCTAATTTGTTACAAACATTAAATTAACAAAACCAAACATACATATGTATTGGAATATATATTTAAACGCAGAAATTGATTGAGTACCTTTTTGCAGATTTATACACAATTTATGTAATTATAAAGTTAGATAATTCAAACACAATGGTGCTCACTTATAGCAAACTCGTAGATATAAAAAATCCCCCCCCCCCCCGACTTCATTTCTCCGTTACTTCTGCATATTCTCACATGCTTACAATGAAATTGGATATAACGAAACTTTAACGTATAACGTAGGGATCGTCCGTTTCCAAGAGGCGTTTTCTTTTCTTTTTTTTGCTTGGTAATACAAAATGTAATAAATCGAAAGGTCAGCTTACCGACGACATTAGACCCAGTTTATAACTAAAAAAAATAATCTTAACTTAATATTTTATCTTCATTTGTAATGATAGAATCGGCCGCTATCAAATGTGTTTTTTTATGATTGGATGCATTCGTTAAGGTTACGTCATGCAGCTTTCTATAAATAAAGTCACGTGAATGAAGTTTGTAAAAACATAGCCAACACTTACCAACGCCAAAACTGTAACAATCGTCACGTACTGTTTGCTTTGAATAGTCAGTTGTTTGATGGTAGCCAGGTGTCCCTATAAGGCAGGAAGTTGTTAAACTTTTTTCAGTCTGCTTTTCGGTCATTTCATGTGCTATTCCAAAGTCAATCAGCCGGGCATTTAGCTTTTCGTCCAGAACAATATTCTTGGTTGTCAAATCCCTGTGTAAGATTGGTCCCCTGTAATACAAAAAAAGGTCTATTCAAAGCCTGAAATATACACTTTCTTTGTTTTTCGTTTAAAACTGCTCGCTCTAAGATTTTTATGATGAAATAAAGTTCCCCAAACTCTCTAAAAATAACATATTTTAGAACGAATAATCATATCAAAAGATCCCAGTATGACTTTCTGTTGAGTATATCTGTATATTTGTAATAATACGCTTCCAAAAAATGAAGCGTTACAGAAGCTTTTGGAATTCCCAAAGGCCCATGACATTTCATGCTAATGCAAAGAATGCTTTAAAAATATAAACACCCGAGATAGTTAAGCACTGGGTGTTTTTAAAGAAAAAGTGTTTTAGACCTCCTTCTTACATGTAATTAAAAAAAGGTAGAAATTAATACTGAGGTGATTATCGCCTCATACAAATTAAAGAACAATTGTTAAAAATTAACTTTAAAAACAAATCGAGACGTAAGTATAGACACATAAATTTTATTGTATGACTATCTATATTTGCGCTTTTTGATCGGACTATCGTTAGTCACATGATCCGATGTTCAGTGGATATTTATCTTACGCGGTGGATTTGTTTTGAAAAGAAAACCACGTGATCTTCAGTGCCGTGCAGTTTCCCAAATAAGATTGAATTACGCCTGTTTCTGTCAGTGACGTAATAACTCGGTTTGCTTACATTCATTATTTAAATAAAACTGTCAAGACCAGTTTTATCGCAAAAATGCTCATAAAATCAGTAGAACATCCATTCCCAGGTCAATAAAATACCAGTTTTATATTAATGCTTATAGATGGCAACATTTACCATCAATTAACTTTGGAATATTTATATTAATTATGTGTTGACAAGTGGAGCTTTGTTGTGCTCCAAGTTCTGTGAGAGTATAGAATACACTTACAATTCGGACCGAACGAAAATGTAAATTTCAGATAAATTACTTTTAAGAAGCCCTGCTATACACAACAATGTGTTAGGTAAAGAAAATTAGACTATATCTGGAATAACTCACTTGGACACTTATATAACTGATCAATGTGAGTAAACTTTTATTATTTGTGTCGCCTGCTCATATCGCCTATGCATGTATATTTACATTTATTGATTACTGAAATTTAGAGTCCCATTGTATAACTGACAGGTAGATTTAATACCGCTGTAGTGAATGTTGCCAGTTTAAATTGTTAATTTGCATCCCATCCTCTTACAGTGGTGCTCACGTGTAACTTCGTGTATCGTGCGTGTATCGTGCATTCCGTTTGCATTCATCGTGCGTTTATCGTTCGTGCATTCATTGTGCATCATTCAGATCGTGTATCGTTTAACGCATCGTTCGTTCCGTGTGATGAACGTTGCACGAAAGGAATTATAGAAAAGTGGTCCGAGATAGTGCGGACGGCCAATCGTGTAGAACGTTTGCACGATAGGCTAGACCTAAACGCCTATTATTCATTCTATTGTTCAAAGATTAGATTGAATTGATGAAATAGACACAATAATTTTTTTTTCAATTATCTAAACTATCTTTCTGTTACAATTGTTTTCTTTTTCTAACGAGATATTTGTGGGAAGAAGCGATGTTGACTTTCGGTAAAACCGAAAGTTGACGTTCTGCATATCGTGCAAGATTTACACCAGATATAAAGAGCACAATGTGTTACTCTACCCACGCAAAGGATATGGATTTCACTTATTTGTAAATTGCTTCCGTGTAGAAATTCGGTAATTTGCTCAATGTGACTGTAAAAATTATGGCAGTGGCGAGGTAGCGGTTATACGTCGAATCGGTCCTAAGATTCTTTTCAACATTTTGTTATACATCTAGTAAGTATGTTTGACGCTATTCAACTACTAGTTATTATTATGATCTGTTTTGTTTTATTGTAAATAGTCAATAATGGGTTTGATTCTGCTCCTACATTGTGATTAGACATCGTTTTTATACATAAAATATTGTTGTTAAGCAAACGAAAATGTCCGAGTTAATCGAATAATCGTTTTTCGTTGCGTTCATCGGGAATCATGTATCGTTCTTATCGCTTATCATTCATATATCAGTTTTCGTGCGTGCATCGTGCGTTCCGTTCGTGTATCGTTCATTCCGTGTGCAAAGTTATACGTAAGCAATAGTGTAACCAACCAGTCATTGCGAACATTTCGTATCAACAAGTCTATGAGGATCTTGCTTGGCCTGCTGTGGAGGACTGGGTTGTTCCGACCAGTGGGAAAGTTGGAGTTTAGGAGAAACCGAGCGAAGGGAGGTTCCGACTTCCTCCCATTTTCCCGAGGGTCTGGACAACCCAGTCCTTCACAGTAGGCCATGCAAGATCCTTTTTCTTGCATACTTTATTTGATTTCATCGCAGTTTCTACGAGAAAACCGCTTAATAGGCCCTACTATGTTTAGCAGTAAATCAAAACTTCATGTTGATTAAATATAATTCCCCGCATGGAACCCCTTTGTGTAGGGAATTTGGTACGTTCACACGTGAACTAACGGCTGTTTATGTATCTAGCGCTAATATACTGCTTGATCGCATCCAAAACTGTACTTTCTTTACGTTGCGAAACAAAAAAATATAAATTTAATTAAATCCTGACCAGAAATTCTCCTGAAATACGTCCAGTTTACTTGATTAATGCGACTTTACCACCCGACTTTGACTTAAGTAACTGGTTTTGTTTACACAGTGACGTCATTTATCAAGAGAAAATGTGACGTCATTTAACGCCATTATTTGTTTTGAAAAACGCAGGTATGTTCTTTGAAATGTGAATAGATGATGTTGCTATGCATTTATAATATTTGATGCTCTTGCTTGTGACACCATAAAAAGCACCATTTCTTTTCGCAATCAACTCTTCCTTTAAAACTACATGGATATTCGTTACCAACAGAACTACCAACAATTTTCATATTTTGAACTGTTAGAATCTATTTCGTACCCTGAAAATTCGAACCATTCCTAAAACTGAAATTCCTGTTACATTAACCTAAAAATTATTAAAGTCTGTGCTTTCTTAGGAAACCTTAGTTTACGTTTTCGAAAAACATTACTGTCTTTCACATATAAACCGTCTTGAAACGTATCTCGAAAATAAAGAGTTCCAGGTACGAATTGAATACACAAAAGTAGTTTGGATGCTGTCAAGTAAGCCCGAGATGTACTTTCCATAGGGAAGGTATAGGCTGATCTCTTCCCTCCGCGTGCTGGGATGCGCCAGTTTTTCCCCGGGGGAATGCAAGAATAGTCTGGTACACATCGCCACAGATAAAGTAGTGAATTGTACAGATATCCAGAAAAAGGAATGTAAAACACTACCTGTCTACAGCCGGACAAACTAGTATTTAACAATTTTATCACAATAAATTTTGATAACTGGATAGTAATCGGAACGCTTTTGATTACAAGAATATCCTCAGCATAGCAGGACAGGTTTATTGAACACTGTGTATGTAATTATAAGGTTTACCTAACATCAGGAACTGGAGTGTGAAGAAAGTTGAGAGCGGATGCAATCTGGAAAAGTATTTGTTTGCGCCTAGTTTGGTTCAACATTATGTATTCTTCCTTTCTTCCGTCATCTTTGTCCTTTGATATCATTTGTAACAAGTTTCCTCTCTCAAGATATGGTGAGACAAAGTAAAATTCGCTGAAAATAGCCCGTTGTTTACATGTGAGCAAAAAAGCAGGAACAAGGATATGTTCATCTACTTGACTACACAGTTGTTTTGTAATAGTTTTGGAATAAAGCAAAATCATGGTATAATATCGAGAAGTTTAGTAATGTGACATCTTGTAGTAGGTTATATATATATAAATCATAGCCAATCGTTTTCCAGTATAGACATAATTGGGAGGACGTAAGCTAGTTATTTCAAATATTTAGCAGAGATACCTCTAATTTTAAGTGTTTTGCAAGGAGTTTCACCCTGTACTGTTCCCCCTGCTGCCCTTTTTGTTGCAGTCAACACATTAAAAGGTACACATTTTGATACTTTTCTACATCTCTGAGAATGCATGTCTTAACACTTAATAAGAATTTCCTTATAAATTTGTTTCATTATTATCGTGCAAAATTTGGAAAGGATATAATATTATTTTGAAGAGTTCAAACAAATAAAAGAGCCTTGACCCTAACCTAGTACACCCTGCCTTTTTTAGAGGGCACCCTGCCCCTTTTGTCAATCTAGAAATATCCTTAGTTATGGAATTAAATTGTATCCCGAAATAATCTACTTTCGTTCCCCTGAGCAATCTTCCAGTATGTGATTGTAAACATTAACGCAATATCAAAAGTCTTGACAATTTATGTTTTTAATTCATTACTTATCATCTATATATTTTTACCAGTACCTGGTATGGAAAACAAACCTGTTTCATATATGAAATGACCTTTGTCCTGTTTCTTTTATGCACATTGCTCAACAATTCCTTAAAACTGTACCTAGGTAAATGCAGTATCAATAATATATTTCTGTCAGTTCTCAATGAATTTTGATACATGTTGTTTCAACATGTAGAAGAGATCGAATACGTAAATGTGTAAAATCTTCTGAGTAAATTGTATGCATTAATGTGACAGAGTGTTATTTTATATACATTTTATTAATTATGTCAATTTTTTTTATTTTTAAGAGAGACCACGCTGAGAGCTTGGAGACGGAGACGTTCATGGGTACACGTATCTGGAGAGACAGAGACTATTTCCGTCTTTATGTTTTCGCTCATTTCTTTTTGCTTTTAAAAACAAAATATGTTTCTCACAGATGAAATTTCTTATGTCGAGCAGTTGGCGCGTGAAAAACTTCGTGTTCAATTTTATGATTTCTTTGCCAGTTTTAATGGTTTTAAATCAAGTTATTTAGTAGACACTAAAGTAGATACGTTAGTAGGTAGGTACAGTAAATTGTCTGTCTATTGCTTTGAGTTGCTAATTTTGAATATATTCGCTTCGAAAGTAATTTTCGTTAGGGAGCCTTTTTGGTATTATTTGTCAACCTGTTGTCAATTTAGTTGTTGAACAATTTAACCTGATTGCATGTGATTGCTTGCAGTAGCAAGTAACCCCACCACAGGCACACAGTGTACAGTGAGAGAGTTGCAGATATTTTTAGAGTCTATGGCAAGGGCGTTTGGTAGCAATGTCAGTAAAGTTGCGATGGTACTTTTTGTATGGTTGATAATATTTTTTTATATTTTTCGTTAAAGGAATTGTAATAAACTACTGTGTATTTAATCCATTTTAAGCTCGAACCACGACCACTATACCAAGGTAACCTTTTATAAGGTAAATCGCTAATTAAAAGTATTGCTGTTATTGTTAACCGCCAGTTATTTACAATGTACTGGATAGTGTGATGTTATGTATTTTCAGACCAGAAAACGTCATAGTCTGTTGTGTATAGGACGAGACTTCTTATATCGGATTTATGATGTCTATTAGAAGTGGACAGAAGAAATTTGATATGTAACCACCCCTGGTTTTTGTTATAAATGTGTCAATCACACAGAAAAGAAGGGTTACATCAAATCGCTCCGTAATATGAAATTGATAATAACGTGCTAGCGGGCAGGTAATTTACACTTGAAGTTTCCCTTCCTTGTACCCATGTCATACATGTTGGATGTATGTGCAGCTCTACAACACACAAAGACAATTGTAGCTACTATGAAAATCTGACTCAGCTACAAATTACTATAAAAGCCACGTTGCAATTACTCATATACAATCTATCTAATTCGAATCATCATATTACGTTCTTTGTTACGAAATTGGATGAAATATTTCCTTTCATCGAAATTGTCCCTGTCTTTTGTTTAGATTCGTTACATGCTGATATCCGGCGTCATTTGTCTAATTCATTTAGCGGTGGACAATATCATGAATATGTGAAACAATTGAAAACAATATTGAATCTTTCTGTTTAAGACAAGGAAGGGTAATAAAACTTTATATGGTTTTTGACGTGGTCTTGGTGGGTATATTACCCGTTTAACACCTCGGTTATTAATCAATGCGGGTATTAATAAATCCACAAACGCCACGTCATAAACCAAATGACATATAAGAGTTCTAAAACATTTTTATGTGTTGGTATTACTGCACTGTCCAAAAGAGTGAAATGCGTTAGGACCGTCATTACTAGGAACTTAACTTTCGTCTTTAATATACTTAGATTCATTCAAGCTGAAACATACTCGTATTAAACAGCAATACGTTAGACAGGAATGGATAAAAATGTCGGTTTCTTTCTGATCGCGAATTATGTACTTCTAAAATTGATTTTACGTGTCTTAATTAAGTTGCACAGTAAAGGTGCGTGTCCGCCTTAGGCATATGTCGGAAACCTAACATTATGAATTTCTTTGAAAATGCTAAATGCTAGAAGACATATAAATATTTAAGCATCACTGTCTAGGTATACGCCTGAAAGCACGAGGTTGACATATATACCAAAATACAGTATTGTGCAGAATTCTGTACACAATCGAGTGAAGTCCATCATAAAATAAACCATACAATCTATTTTTATTGGCGCATTTGCATGTACAACAGGTAATTATTTCATTAGCAGAATGAATCTTTAGTAAATTGGGAGACGTTTGAATTCACGTCTTTGTGATAACCGAAAGTAGGTTGTTTTCTACATAATCTTCACAAGCTCACTACATAACAGGCAACAATACATATCAGATAACACCCCTTTTCCCAATTTGATTATTACAGCTCATAGAATCTACTTTTAATGAGTATATGGTCTTCAATAGAGTTGAGGAAGTTTATGAGGACGGGATACTGTAAAAAAGATAAAAAGAGTCATACCAATCAAAGGTACCAGATGCATCTGACTGATTGACTAATTGGAGTTATTTACTCTCGCTACCGTTCGTAGACATATGACCGAGCATGACTTATATTATCATTGTGCACTTAAATTTATGATGTGCAAGTCCCAAAACAACCAGATGCATCGTTCAGAGCCTTTCAAATATATATATATACACACACATGATGACACGTTTTAATAACTTAAAGATACATTTGACATGGCATGTATTTCATTTTTAACTGCGATCTCCTCCATGGTTGATTGATTACAGTCTTACTTGTTACATGGAACATATTCTTAATTTAGAATCATGGGCTCGAGTTGAACTACCTTCCATGTCTCCTAAGATTATTTGAAGAAGTTGGCAGTTTCGTAGATGTATAGTACATGTCATTCCCTGAAACGATGGTTGCTCAAGTTGTAAATAACCCAAATACTGTTGAAACAGGGCGTTAAAACGTAGTGACAAAAAAAAACAACTTTTAAAGTCTGAGTTTATTTCAGCAGGATAAATCTTTGAGAACCTCTGAAAGAACGTCAGTCTTCTTTATTTCTTAAGAAAAACATTTTATAAGATCATTTAAAAGGGACGAAGAATCACAAAACTCATAGAACATACAAACTAGCCCCGTAAACACGATTTACGGTGTGACCGTCACGAAAAAACTTCTTTATTTCAAAGAAATACTCTTTCTTACATAAAAAATACCTAAAATTGCATGTCCGTCAACGGATGCATGTTGAATGTTTGACGGACAAAATGGCGGCTAATAACCACGTTCGTCACATGGTGTATCAGCAAGCTGTTTAATTGGTCTGATAAAGAATTATTATCTGTCAATCAAGAACCTTGCGTAAGGTCAATTGTCTAGTACAGTAATGATAAGTAATGTGTACTGTAATCACATGTACTGAAATACACACTCTGTAAGTTAGTGTAGAGTTACTTTTGTATTCTTATACAAGAGATATGAAAGGATAGTATTTTATGTAGAAGGTACTGTTAAATAGTTTGACAGACATATTGACACAATGAATGACGAGAGGGAAGGAGGGAGGGAAGTGTGTGTGTGTGTGTGTGGGGGGGGGGTGACCAGACGTACATGACGTGGTATTTTTGTGTCAAATTAGATTGACACAACTGTAGTTGAAAATGCCTCGTTTCGGGTATGTTCTTTTAATAGTTTTACTTATCTCAAATTTCATAAGTTTGGGCATCGTTTCGCTGGGTTGCGTTCTGTGCGCAGTTCTCAGAGGTAACAATGACTTGGTCGAGACAGGTCGTTTTGACCAAAGCAGTTTGGTCATGTAGTTTTGGCGGGCTTTGTATTTTTCCTGAAGAATGTGTATTTTCTGTTGTAATTAAGTTTTGTCAGTGTACAGCTCTACAGTATTCTTTAGAAACGTTCTTAACGTCTCTTTTGGCTAGCATTTCTTTACACAGAATTCGTGTTCATGTTTCTATCAAAAATGGCGGTTCATGTATCGGTCTAATTTAACGCTAACTAAAATATCACGTGACTTCTATATCTTTTCACTTGTTATTCTTACAAACTTCTTAACTTACAGTTTACTGACAGCATCACGTATAGAAGTGTGGAGTGTGTTGCGAGTGATGATGCCATGACGTATTTGATGTTAGGTAGTGGACAGTGCCACAAACTGGTGAGTTATGTATTGTACTTTGCATAATAATGCTAAGCAAGGTTATCTGTTATTTCATATGTAAGTTTTATTGTGTTCATTCTTATAAGCCACTAGTCTCCGGTTGTATTTGTCAAGCAATTAAGAATGATAGAGTTATCAGTCTTGCTAAATGTAGTTATGTTACAATATCTGTATAATAAGTTTATAGAGATGTATGTAAAATGTGCTATAACTTATGTTGTATAATGTATTTACAGGTCATGACTTATGATGTATAACCTATGAGGAAGCATATATGATGAGATGATACATTTATGGATCTAGTGGATATATGTTTTTACCAATTAAATGGATAGCTGGTTAATGTGAAATAAATGAAGATTAACTGCTACTTGACTTGAAGTTGCCTATTCAATTTGGACATACCGTACTTAATTAAACCTGTACCCAAATTTGTAATACGCTAACAGACAGACGTCACCGAAGATCAGAGACAAAGTTCAAAGGAAATATTTCAAAGGTTTAAAGCGTGTTCAACCGAAGCAAAACCCAATATTTGCAAAATATAAGTTCTGTCATGAAGTCCAAAATGAGGAGTCTATAGACGTATTAGTTTTAAGGATATCACTGAGTACGAGAGAATGCGACTTCGCTGAAAAAAACAGACGAAATGATCAGAGACAGAATTGTTTTTTGTTGCAAGTCACACAAGGTTAGGGAAAAATTAATTGACGTCGGAAAGGACTTAACTTTAGAGAAATCCATTCAAGTAGCATAGTCCTACGAATATTCTCAAAAGCAGTTGAAAACAATGGCAGACTCACACCAATCAGAAAAAGTGCACTATGTTCGTGCGAAATCAAACCGAACGAAGTCCAGAAAATACATAGACAACAGGCAAGAGTCAAGACAAGGGCCTCATGAACGAGTCGGGAACTGTGGTAAAAACAAACATTCAAAGACAACAGAGTGTCCAGATCGTGAAGAAAGATGCAACAAGTGCCAGAAGTTTAACCACTTCGCTAAAGTGTGCCGTTTAAAAAGTGAGTATCACGTGTGTAAGGAAGTATCTCAGTCAGAAAATAGTTCTTCGGACACAGATGACGGTGAGCACTTCTTCGCATGCACGGTACACTGTTCATCCTCCCCTGAACAAGCATTTGTAAATCTTTCTTTAGGTCCAAATAATACAAAAATCAATGTCAAGGTCAATACAGGTTCAATGTCAAACATTCTGCCATTACGCAACATCAATACACAAGGCATTAATTTTCCATTGAACAAAACAAACTCAAAGCTGACCTCATACACTGGCAATACACTCCCAGTAACAGGCAAAGCTGACCTCAAATGCATTTACAAAGATGGGTCAATTACAGCATAATTTTACGTCGTGGATAATGATGCCCCTGCTCTACTAAGTCTACAATCATCAATTGACCTTAGACTAATTAGACTCAAAGATGCACTAGAAACGCACACACCCTTTGACACAGAAAAGTCTTACCAGAATATAAAGACTTATTCAACGGAATAGGCCTTTCACCTGGTGAAAGTACTATTCACTTAAAAGAAAACGCTTTGTCCGTGGTATATGCAGTACGCAAGATACCATTCGCCCTGCATGACAAATTACGAGACGAGCTCGATTCGATGGTACAACAAGAAATTATCACGAAAGTTAGCGAACCAACAGAGTGGGTAAACGCTCTTGTATGTGTCGAAAAGCCCTCGACTGGGAAGCTCCGAGTATGTCTCGATCCAAAGTCTTAAAACGACAAATCTTCGTTGGCCACACTACTTTATGCCGACGAAAGATGACATAACGTCAAAACTCAAAGCTGCCAAATTTGTCAGTGTGCTTGATGTTACGAAAAGTTATTTGTCAAATATGCTAGACGAGGAGTGTTCCTTTTTGAATACATTTGGTACGCAATTCGGAAGATTTAGATATTTGAGAATGGCCATAGGACTAATGTCAGCCAAAAAAACAAAAATAATATCAAACAGGGAATGCCACGTACCAAAAACGCAGCCTCCCCAAAACGAACCCCACATCACCCAGAAGTGCACACCACCAACACACACACACGCGCGCACACGCACACACAAACGACACACACACACACAATCATGTACACACACATATATACACTACCAACACACACTAGCATACAAAGCAAACATATTTCAAAGAAAATTAGACGAAGCCCTTAAAGGATTACAGGGCATAGCCTATATTTTGGACGACATTTTAGTTTACGGACGTACCCATGAAGAGCATGATCAAAACTTAAAAAACATTCTCATGAGAACCCGATAAAACGGCATAAAATTTAACCTAGTCAAGCTATGGGTCTAGACAAGGTCAAGTATTTCGGTTACGTGTAAGCTCAGACGGGTAAAGCCAGAACAAAACAAAATATTTGCAATCCTTGACATGAAAGTCCCGGTATCTCTCAAAGTTCGCGCCAAATCTTGCTGAGGTTTCAAGCCCCATGCGCGCCTTACTAAAAATGATACAGAATTTATCTGGAATCATGCGCAAACATGGTCCTTAAACAAGGTTACATCGATTATTACGCAAACTCGAGTCCTCAGCTACTATGACTCCAGTAACCCGGTCAAATTACAAGTTTAGGTGTTGCATGTTTGCAGGAGGGGAACATGTTGCTTATGCATCCAAAACACTCATCACAACAGAACAAGGCTACGCACAAATATAAAAAGAAATGTTGGCTATCCTTTTCGGGTGCAGTCGTTTCAAACATTTAATTTACGGCTAACACACTAAAGTCGAGTCTGATCACAAGCCCCTTGAGTCTATCATGAAAAAACCTCTCGTTAACGCTCCAGCAGTAGTATCAGTTAATGATGTATACAATTTTCGCCAGCACGATTTAGTAGATTGGTAGATTACATGTAGATAAACATAGCAGAAGATACAGCTTGCAGAATAATTTTGAACCTAATACTAGCAATAGAGGTGTTAAAGGACTGTATACCACGGAAAGTAAAATGTAGAAAGGAAGACTGACGAGACTTTACTTTTCACGCAGGGAAAGAAAACGATGGTATTATCAGGATGTAAATCTAGAACAACCGTTCAGTACAGATATCATCAAAACCTACATTGCATGTCATTTTTAGACAACTGCGTTCTGCGCAACAAAAGAGCAGACTTTGGTGTTGGTTAAATTTGGTTTTTGCCAAACACAAGATACATGACTGTACAAACGTTGATTTTACTAAAGCCGTTTTCTATTTGTCTTGCAACAGAACATTTACTTTATGTTTGCAATAAACTAGCATAGTACATCCTGATAAGCCTCAACGTTCATTCAGTTATACTAATTTATTTACTCTCGAACGCGAAACAAGTCATTACAACTTAGATTAATTGCTTTCGAGACTTACTCCAGATATACCAATGTAAAGAGAGAGAAGGAATGTGGAATTATCTGTGCCTAAGGACACTACCACTACTGGGGCATAGCTAGAGTCGATCTCGAGATCTCCCGATCCCAAGGCGAACGCGCTACCACTGCACACTACCTCAGCAAAATTTATTTCGTCGCCAAATTTGTTAACATTTCCAATATGCAAAGCATCTAGTTTAATTTAAGTACATTCATGTCCCAGGAACACAATAATAAGTAACACTTATTTTAGAGAAAAGAAGTATTTCCGGCGGAAATGATTTTTATTTGTACCAAAATAATTTTTTACTTTGCAATTTAAATCGGTAAGTACGTGTTAGAAATTTGTGCAGTTTTTTTGTCAATGATTTGCAAGCAAACAAAAAAGGCTTTCTCTTTTTCATGAAGAAACGACTTGAAAACGAAAGAAAGGCATTTGTAAATATTGTTTTAGTGTGAATAGGACATGGTTCTATCAATATCCTATAGGTAATGTTTTTTTCTATATCAGTAAATTCAAAGTGATCCGAGGACGTTAATGTAGATAAATTCATTACCTTTTATCTTCCTTTTCTTTCCCGCAGATATCATTGCACATGAAAGCAATCAACGGAACAATTGCATAATGCATCGTTCTTGAGGCAACTTTTTCCTTCATTATATAAGAAACGCAATTAATACTACATGTACGAATAAATCTACGTAAGTTTATTGGATATATAGTATCAAAACGCAATATTCAGAATCTCCATTTCATCTTTTTTATTAGAAAACAAGCATATAAATATTCAAAAACCGTTCACACCTTTTCATGTTCAAGACTACTGAACTAAATGTAATATTTTATTATCGTGTTAACCCCTTAAAAAATCATTTCTTAAAACAATATAAAAATTTAAAAGAAAAGATATTTATATATCTTCCTCTCCATGCAAGCTTCATTCACACCAAGTTTCATTGCAATTGGTCACTCCTAACTTAAGTTATTGAGCAGAAACTATTCAGAAATTCTGGGTCACTGTGACCTTGATATTTGATCTTCTAATCTCAAAGCCGTTTGGGGTCATCTACCGGTTATGACCAACCTCCACATCAAGTTTAAAGATGTTAGGCCCAAGCATTCTCGAGTTATCGTTCGGAAACTGTTTTACAATTCGGATAGATGCCATGTCTACATACTTACACCGCGCGATGCTACGAGGTTTTATTGCTCTCGAACTGACTCAAACTATACAATGAATAAGCAAAAATAAGCAGTTACACTTAGCTTTAACACGTTAGATAGACATGTTCTCTTTGCAAGAATAAATCAGTGTTAACTTTTAAGCTTACAGCATATTTGATCTTTAAGCAAAATAGAAACAAATTTGACTAGCAACTTTTAACTAGTAGTCATTTGTTATTTAGGACTCAAACTATAAATAAAATTAAAAAAATGAACAGCATCATCAATTTAAAGCATTGAGAACACATTCCATACTCTCACTAAAATAAATTCTAACATGGCTCTGAAATAAGGCATATTTTAAATGACACTGACAACGTCGGTTTGAGTGGGAATTAATATAAGAAATCCGACTTTTGTTAATAAATTCCCAGTAAATATAATGAACAGCAGTTATAATCTTGTTGCTCGTGTTCACTGTCACTTGTTTCTTTGACCCCAGTTTGTTAACATTTGCAAACTTACATGTACTTACCTTTGAGACGGACAACCTTTTTATCATGTCATTTCCTTCACATGTAATCTTCTTTATGACAACGCGAACATCTAGCCCTGGCACTTTATCTTTTGCTGAAATGTATGACATATTTAAATAAACCCTTACATTCCATCCAAGTTACTGGCATAGATGCGGACGAAATACCATTATAATATCCATCATGATTTCATAATTTATAAAAAAAATCTGTCATTCATTGTAACAGTTTCAATGTCTGATTAACACCCTCTTTATTTGTACCAATTCCCTTTTACTCGTTTTTCTCGTTTGTGAAACAATTATAGGTTATTGTTCTATATTTTAGATGCAAGACAACTTAATGCCACGGAGCCTTAGCGAACCATAGCAATAAGTTTATCTATTCCTGTAATATGGCCTTATAACCAGCTTGCAGTTTGTGCAACCTACAGACAATAATGTTGCATTGAACTTTATAGAAATTTAAGGCGAAGCTTAGCTCTGTGAATTCACACCACTACTTATTGGAAAACTTTTGTCTGTAATTTGAACGATATATATCGTCCAACCTACAAACAATTGTTATGCATGACAATTACCGTTTCAAATATATATCGGCCAGCATATAGTTATGCATGAAAATAATTATTTCATTTATTTTTCCAATAGTGTGAAGTCACAGAGCTAAGCTTCGCCTTAGATTTCTATACAGTATAGTTCAATGCAAAACTATTGTCTGTAGGTTGAGTCAATATGGAGAACAAGTGTTGCATGTTTTAAACAAATCGGGAACATTTGATTGGATCGGAACTAGAACAATACTGTAGCTTAAGTGTAATTGCTCTTGAGAAATCAGTTGGACGAAAAAGTGCGGGGTACATTAGAATTATTATGTATTGCCTTAGAACACTTCCGGAAGTTGCACGTTCTAAAATGTTATATTTGTTAAACAGGATATTAAATGTAGCACAAACACAAACTTTAAGTTTCTTTTCTACAGTTTCCATTATAATCTTACCAATAAATAACTGCTTAAATGGCCGATAATTCAGTTAAATGAGTGTATCGAAAGCGGTTCATAACAAGACATAATCACTTACATGTGCTAACAACACCATATCCACCTTTTATAACATCACTTTTACAGTTGCACATTAATCCATTGACTTGCTCGTTTTCTAATATAAGGAGTCTTCCGTCATGTGGGCGACTGAACGTAGGCATTGGGTATTTCCCTTCAGAAAAAAATGCATTTTAAACCTATATTGGAAAACGCAATGTAAAATTTGAGAAATAAAATTTTCATTCTAATTTCCAAACGAGAATTCCAAACACATTAATACGCCCTTCGGCAGTACCAATTTGACAATTCAAAGACTATATTCTCCACGGGGACTAGGGAAAATTTGAGACAGATTTTACAACAACAAGTTGTGCGAAATTGGAGCCGTAAGTCTCATCAGCCTCTGCGTGGTTCCCCAGGGTATTACACGTACCTACGGTTCGGTCACTATCAAATCAAGGGCAATAACTCTGCTAAAATATTAAACTATAACATGCTGATGATACACAAATGAAGGTATTGTGCTGATCACTCATGTAAAGTTTGGTTGAAATTCGCCAAACGAGACAACAGCAAAATGCACCCAATCCACATACGTAGGGGGAGACTTACATACATGTTTTATCTTTAGGCCTCGTACATTGGCAACACAATTTTTCATATACGTAATACAATTTAAAATTACTTTAATTATTTTTACTATGGCCCATGCATGATCATAACTGAGTCTAGATTCTTTTTATGAAAGACCTACAATGTACATAACATAATCATTATGAAACTATAATAAATTGAGGTGCGGTGGTTGAGTGGCTCACGCTCTGGACAAGCGATCCGGAGGTCCCCGGTTCGAATCCCGGCCTGGGCATTTAAAATTTCAGAAATGCTTTTCAATGATTCCCGCTCAAAGAAACCTAAAGGTAGTCTCACGTGTATCGGTGCTAAACACAAGGCACGTAAAAGAACCAAGGGGTCTGTTCGTAAGAGCTAGGGTCTGGTGCACGGATTTTCATTTATACAATGTATCACTTAATCAAATACATGTAACATATAATGCCCAAAATAAATATTGCATAAAAATGTTTTGTAAGTTAAACGAATTTGACATTAAGGACAGTAAGCACATGTCATTAACAAAAAAGCAATCTCTTCCATACAAGCGACTGAAAATACAACCAGGGACTAGTTATATATAAGCTTCTTTTGCATCGAGTTTAGTCAGAATATGTAATATAAGATCCTATTCATCAGATAACAAA
The DNA here is from genome assembly GCA_022818135.1 of Saxidomus purpurata. NCBI lineage: Eukaryota > Metazoa > Mollusca > Bivalvia > Venerida > Veneridae > Saxidomus > Saxidomus purpurata. The sequence continues at coordinate 21,127,332 of JAFMSR010000007.1, forward strand.
ACTGTCTTGACCCAATACCAGACCTGGGTCCAATTACAATTATAATTTAATTAATTATAATAAATTACAGTTTTTCAACTACATGAAAAATAATTAATAATTGAGGCAGAAATCAATTATTTTCATTGTAATTAATTAATTAAAATCCAAATAAATGAAAAATAATTGTCAATTAAATTCAGTTACTCTTCAATTACATGCAGAAAAGTGTCACAAACATAATTATTGCAAAAATACAGGTTATTGTGCAGTAGCTGTCATCACCTGGGGGTGTAAATTTCACACCTGCTTGTCATCTAAAGAGGTATTAATAAATGTAATCTGGATATGAACCTGAAACTGTTGCTCAACCATTGATGAATATTAAGCCATTGAATTACAATAACTAGTAGCCTCTTGTTTTTGAAATGCAATAAGAATCTGTAAATGGTGTTCACTGACAGACAGTAAACTTTGAAGTGTTCAAGTTTTCAAAATTCAATGAGGAATTATAAATCTGCATTTTTAATATGTCATTGATAGTAACATGATTCTATGTGAAATTGTGAATATATTGCCAAATAAAAAAAAAATATTAATTGTTTTCCTTAAAATAATTGTAATTAATTAATTACTTCTGTAAAAAGCATGTAATTATAATTGTAATTTAATTGAAGAATTTCCGTTTTAATTGTAATTAATTTATTACTTTAAAAAATAATTGAACCCAGGTCTGACCAATAAACAGCTTATTTCAAATGCAAGTCAAATCAGTGGCAGGCTTCCGACAAAACACGTCTTATTACAAAATATCATTCGTAGCTTTAGTCATTAAGCAGATAGCAACATTTGTACATTGTATTTTATTATCTTTAATTGAAGCCCTAGAAGATCTAAATGAAATCATACGCTATAAATACTATTTTAGGGACACAGGTCGTAATCTCGCTCTCATCTACCCAAAATGCGATAATATGCTAGATATCCGTATGAAACGGTTGTGCAAAAAGTTCTGAGATATAATACATTTATTGGCAGACAACGCATTGTTCAATGCCATCGTCTGCATGGACATCAACATCACTCAATCTGAAAATTAGGCTGGTTAACATTCAACAGGGTCATAAAGAGAAACTGTTATAAATTTATCACAGTCTTCGTAAATTAGAATGTATTATAGATCAATTATTTAAATCTAGACAATACTGACTCTACAGTATAACTTTCCTCTTATGCAAACGAACAATTTTGACAATGAACGGACAGGTGTTTGGACAGATAGTCGGGTCAGTGCTAAGATGCGTTCAGTTCAAATTTACTTATAATAAAAATATGAATTTGGATGTATCTTTCCTGTGTCACAAAAGATACCTTTTCCCAATACTAGTAGTTCCTTCCTTCTTTCCAATTGACGTTTTGTTGAATACAGCTCTATGTCGGGTATTCCACTCTGCTTTGTATATCTGATCATCTTTTCAATCTTCTCCAGTGTCTTACACACCTGTTTATATTCTTCAGAAATAGTTACCGGTTTTCTGAGCTAAAATAAAGTAAAGCTGCAACCTATCAAACGTCCATTCAACGATCAGTTCTATATAACTTGAAACTAAGACTAATTTAGAAGATGACATCTTCACAGATAATTTATTATGTTGCAAGGTGAGTAGGCGATGTGCCCCAAAGCCTATCATGATTACGAAAGGGAAGTATGATTGTCTCAATTATCTTTAAAAAATCTTCTGTCTATCAACCGAGACACTTCACTCACTAGTACATTAATGACAAAGCAAGCTCTCTTCAGTCAAACTGCATTACCTTTGATTAGTGTTTAACACCTGTCCAAAAATATTTCAGGTATCTATTTGCAGATGTGGGTAGTTTATCTAACCCTCTTAACTTAATAAACGGCTATGACATGCCCAAGTGTTATTGACACGATGTGTCTGTTTTAACAGTAGGGGCTTAACCATAAACCTAATGAAATAATCAAAGGGATATTGTCGATGGGTCTTAAATTCACTCATTCAACTGAATTTGCTGATGATGTGATATTTTTCTAAAATAAGATTACATGAAAAATTAGACGGAGAGGATCACATTACAGGACATTTCAATTTTACAAATTAATTTATATTGCAGATTTATTTGACCTGATGACCCAGAATTGATACCGGTTGGCAAACAGAAGCTGCAAAAACAAATAAGTCTGTGAACCTGTGAACAAAAACCACTGTTGGGAAGCTACAAATGTGGTCTTTGTTTGCAGGTGGTCTTTATTCACAGGTGTGTCTGCTATTATGTGAATAGTACATGGTGACCTCCCTGTTTATTGCGGGCCGCTCCAGCGGCCCGCTATATTTAATACGCGGTGAGTAAAAGGTGCATGGAGACTTTAGCACTAGATCGAATATATGCGTCTCTCTTCATTGAAAAATTGAGGTACTTTTGAGATGAAAACTGTAGACACAGTCAATTTTTTTGGAAAGACAAGAGTTGTCGTTTGTTATTGAGTTGTCGTTTGTTTGATCACAACTAGTCAGACCGGAGAGGATCTAAAAGGCAACTAGTCAGACCGAATAATTTAAAGTCTTTTACCCGATATTTCCGTGTAAGCCGCAAGAGTATTGTTTTTGTGACATAAACTATCGAAACATCGTAATACATTATGGATCAATAGATACTTTTGAATTTTGAATTACAAAACTCGGAATTCAACATAAAAAACAACGAATTTTAACTTGCTAACGCCTCTATCATCAAAAGTGTACATACCTTTAAATCGTCCGTTTTATTATATGCGTCTGAAACTAGTCTAAAATACGCGTTTAGGTATAAAACTGAAACTTGTCAGCAAATTAACTTTACAGAGGCACTGATAGATGTCTTTTTGAAATATGACAACTTATTTTATGCTTTAAACACGTAATTGTTGTATTTTATGTAAATGCGTGGTTCGAAAAGGGTACGAAAATGTCTGCATATTTCCGAAGTCAGTTCGTACCTAGGTACGTATAACTGTAAGAAATCACATAGATCTACATATCTTAAATACGATTTATAAATGTAGACAGAAATGCAATAATCTAAAGGGAAAATCAAATTCAATTCCCTAGACCATGCTGTCATTTACAAAGAAAAGATATTGACTCAATATATAAATACAAATAAAAGTTATTGTATTGTAACTAAAACTTTCAAACTTTACCATGATTCTTTTGCTACACTTAATTTTGGCGGATACATTCATTCATACATTAATGTTATTGTATAATAATTATCATTATCATTATTATTATTATTATTATTATTATTATTATTATTATTATTATTATTATTATTACAAAATACTACTAGAGTCTAATATGTTAAGTATGAAAGATATAGCCTGCTATTTAAACATTCAGTTGTTGTTTTAGACAAGTTATGAAATTTTAATACAGCATGGTAGAGAGGCTCGTAATGACTAGGGGTGGGCAATAATAGACCCGGTACATTGCAATTCGCAGTATTTTGGAGTAAATAAAAAACTGCAATTCCTCCGCATTTATTACATGTAACTTGAATTTGATCTAGTGCTTTGTTGTTGGTTTCCAAATAATAAATTTTAAGCGCATACGTATATTTCGGAATTCACGCGTGATGAATAGCCATTGAATTCAATATATCAGAACTGATTAAAAATTTTATAATATCTATTTATCTAATAAGATTAATGAAAAATATCTGAGTATAATAATACAAATACAAATCATTTTTTTTAAAAACAAAGTTAAAACTTGCTGTAATTTTGTTCCGTGAAAATTAAGACATTCCAGGAACGACCTATAGAGGACATACTGTATAAATATTATTCGATAACAGTAAGGTTTCGATACTAGATGTCGTGTCAGGTTTTGCATGTTCAACCAGAATTGGTTTCCTTGAGTTATTTTGGGGCCATGCCTCAACATCAACCATCACCTATTTCCAAAATATTTACATGCCAGTTTTGTTTGTGGGCCCGCTGTGATACTTTGTATCACAGTTTTTCTTGTTTTAAACATGTTTTACCTTGAAATACATTATAGTATTAAACATGTTTTTGGAATTATTAAATCATGGCATCGTATAAACCCAATATAAAAAACATCGGAAACACCTGATTTTTTGCCTGCAACCCTTCGATGTCTACTATGTCATATACAAAAAAATAATAAGCCAATATTGACCGTGTAACGTACATGTTACAGTGTTTTATATTATTCAAGTAAAGAAAAAAATCAAGCACATATATATACCGGCGTTCTGCATGCTTACAACTAACGACAACATTGCAACATGAAGTTACTATTGCATGATTCACTAAGAAAAACATATTTATTTTGCGTAATCGTTGAATGATATTTCGTGAAATTATCTGCATTGAAACAGTGGTTGTCGGAAATCACTCCATTCATTGTTGCTTCCATGCAAACTAACATTCTTAACTGTACTTTACAAACGTTACGTCAGTCGTAAACTTGTAATATTGAAAGTTCCACCATTATAAGTAAGAAGGACGTCAGACTTGTTTTTGACGTCAGGCTGCGTTTTTGGTACGTGGCATTCCCTGTTTGATATTATTTTTGTTTTTTTGCGTTTCAAAGTGGACAAATATGTATAAATGCGTACAGTAACAAAAGTGTTCAACTTATCAACGTAGAATTATGACGTCATATTTCGTTTACGGTTTTGGGATTCCCTCCAAACATCAGTCCTTAAATGTTTGATCTTTTAAGGAAATGAGTTTTGTCAACAATTCTTGCTTCCTCATCATAACTCTTACAACTAATGTATGTGTTTTCACGGATATGGCAATTATTTCTATTTTTCCCGCAACGCTGCTTTGCGGTCGGGAGTAAATTGGATCGCAAATAATAATATAACCTAAAAACGGGCATCGTCCTTCGTTATTACCAACAAAATAAAACGTGCAGTAACTTGTACATTATCACTTGTTAGGATAGATCGGATGGAACGATGCAAATCCTTATTAAATTCACTTTTAATTTAATACATTCCGCCTGGTTAAGATGTTCCGGGTATAATGATTCAATATTTTTTTTCATTTTTTTTACCTTGCCGTGTCTGAAAAAGTAGTAAATGCAAATGCACATTTAAGTTAAGTGTAAATAGGTTTTATATTTTGTTTGCGTTTGAATACGAGCTGGCCTTACCCCTCTAAAGCACCACTTGAGCACAAGTAGCATATTTGACAATCGAGACATGATTGGTTTGTTAATGTAACAATAACTGGTAATTTATTATGCACAAATAAGTGCAGACGCCTTTTTGCCAGTTAAGTCATTTCTGACGGGACATAATTTTAATGTATCTGCCGCAAAACTTTCACAATGTCATATTTTGCTAATTTTCAAAAGGCCATACTGAAATTGGCCAGTGCATGTTTTTTGTAAGACATGTTTTCCACATGTCTTCTACAGCTGAATAATTCCTGAAGATCCCCCACTTGACATAAGTCTTACGCAGGTTTCACTATAAGTCATTGCATTGCATTGTATATAGTGTATTGTATATAATTCTAACTGTATGTTATCCTAATCACCATAGAACAATATTCTCGTTTTTAGATCCTCTGAAGAGGACAGTTATTTGAGAAATCTGCAACATTCCAGTGTCAGCAAGCTGTACCCAGGAAAACCATAGCATTCTAACATTAAATTCAGAAATCTGAATGGCAGTTAAAGTGAATAGTGTAACGGAAATGCTCACATTCACATATGAATCTCGAAACAGTTTTCATTAATACGCCAATATTTATGTAGTGTTACGCTGACTGTATTTTCAGACTTTTGGTACAAATATTTCTGATGCATGATTTAATACTAGATTAGGAAACCACAAATATTCGATTAACGCTTTATTGATTAAATTATTTTTTGGCGGCAACACAGGTGGGATGTTTGAAGATTTTTTAGTCCTCATTCTATTGAATGAAAAAAAAAACTGCTTTGATAAGTATTTCAGAGTAAAGAAATATAAATCATATATGACCTACTGTTAGCTTAATCACTGATTAAAGTTTCGAACAACTGGGACCTGATAAAGTTTTGTCTTATCAATTCCATTGTAAATGACATAGTGAATATCGAGGGGTTGCAAGCAAAGGATGTACTATTTATTTTGGGTTCCAGAAACACGTTTAAGCTATTTACAGGTACAAACAAGTTTCGAATAATTTCAGAAATCGAAAGGCCCATCGGAAACTTATAAAGAATCACTGATGTCTGTAATGTGAATGACCGGTGACATTTCCTAGCATGTCACACATAATCTTCACCAATCCTTATTTAGTGGCCTTGTTTGGCTCTGTGCTGCATCTATAAAAACCTTAGTCTACTTACAACGTAAGAAGCGTTCGTTTCAATGATTAATTTGTCAACTTTCAATCGCAAACTACTAGTAGTTATTAATATAAGGACTCATTTGAGGATTTACTGGACTAATCCACCAGCAAATATTGTTCTTGGTTGTCTCCGAATAGTGGAGTAATCCCGGTTAGCTCACTTGGTAGAGCACGAGACTTGTAATCTCGGGGTTGCGGGTTCGATTCCTGGAGCTGACCAACTAAAATTACTTACAGTCTTTCGGATGAGACTTCAAAACCGAGCTCCAATGTATGGATGCTATACATATGGAATGTATAAGAACTAGGGGTGTCTCTGGAATTGGGACGCTTTATGTATCTTGTACTATCCTCCGAAAACCTAAAATAACTAACCTCTTCTGCGGGCGTTGGTTATAAGGGAAACCGGTATCAACGATAAAGCCCTAATGTACATACATCCGAATAGTGGTTATGCTAGCCTCGGAAATCATTTTGAGAACTCGCCTCTGGTCACTCTTTGGCTATATCGATACATGTGTATGAAATAGCAAGGCAATTGCGACCATGCTTATACACACAATTTTGACAAAATGACTATAAACTGATATTTGACAGTTTTATAGAAAGTAATGGAAATAAATATATAATAAATCGAGTAATTTGGTCACTAAGAGTAACACATGTAATTCTTGTATTTACTTTAGTAACCGGATAGCCTTTACGATAAAGTAATTGTCACTGATGGCTTCCAGTCACGTGATTTTTGTTTACAAGACCATTCATGTGGTAGGTGTATACCCACTGACCTTGTTGCCAATTGTAGACCTATCACTATGGACACATATCGCGAGTCATTGAATAACTGTATTTATTTTATGTTTTCCAGTGAATTATAGTGTTTTCTCAGTGAAATAAAAGTGATAATCCACAGTTTTGAAACAGTGGATTACCATTTTTATTTTTCACTGTTTTGCAATCTTGAACCCGGATTTACGTCAAAAAGTATACCGAGCGTAATTAATGCTGGAAACCATGCGACGATGACGTCGTTTAAATGACGTCATTTGCGCTATGTTTCTGATGACGTTTCCCGCGATTTTCGACATTTTGTAGAAATAAACTCAATAAAAGTAGAGTTTTAACCATAAAATAAACAGAAAAATTGTTGGTGTCGGTGTAATATCACGTTAATTTCACTCGTGAACACCAAAAGTTGTTATTTTCACTCGTGGCTGCGCCACTCGTGAAAATATCACTTTTGGTGCCCACTCGGTGAAATTATAACGTGATCTTACACCGAAACCAACAATTATCCTCTATATATTTAGCAGTTATTGTCTCGGATATAACATGAAAGTTTACTACCTGTTGTAGTTTTAAAATGGCATCATTTTGATCTCCCCTGTTAGACTCGAGGCACTTTAGTACCGAAATGAATATGTCTATGTAGTTATTCAAAGATTTGTCATCAAGCTCCAGCTTTGGTTTATGCAGGATCTCATTGCGAATGTATTTTGCCTGAAAATAAAAGTTAGTCATACCGTTATAATTTCCACAGGATAACAGTTCAATAAACTTCGGAAGATTCGGTCGTTTCCAGTAATATTTTTTTATCTGTTTGGCTCTTTCGTTGCGTGGTAATTTCCTTGGTTCATGCCATCTTCCGGTTTCAATAGTCTGTTGGACGAAATTCTTAACATTGGGAGGGCGTACCTAATCTTTTTCATTTGATAATGTGTTAGTAATTTTAAACTGAAGTCTGAAAATAGCCTGAAAGTTGAAACTCTACAATTCTGCGTTCCAATTTTGAATAAATGTGTCTTTTAACTTTAATTTAAGTTATGAGATAAATAATTCTCGTTTCCTACTAATTGGAAATGCCAAGCGTACATGTAGTTGAACCCAAAATTGTCAAGTACAGATTTAACAGAAATAACCCAATTTAGGCTTTTCGTTTTTTTCTAAATCATTTAAAATATTGTAGGCTTGTTAATGTACATGTATTTCACATTTTCACATTTTTAAAGTTTGAGCCAGTATTTAGTGACTCCGATTATTCGATCATACTTCAGCGGCAATCTACCGAGTTAACTATACATAAAATTGTTTTGTGTTTGTAGATAAACGCTTTAAAGATTTTTTGTGTGTGTTTTCTATTTTTGCCTCATTTACCCGACATACCTCACATCCATAATTTAGTTTAGGGCTAATCAGTTTATCGAATAGTTATAGTACATGTTTAATGCCTATGTCAGTAAATTTCAACAGATATCTTTTCATCCCGACAGGTAATCATATGGTTTTAGTAAGTAGGCAGGCAGGCAGGACAAGCAGGACAGGCAGGCAGGACAGGCAGGACAGGCAGGTAGTAAAAAGATCCTCCTAGTGTCAAATCTATTCCCGAATAGGTGTCAGTGCCATGATATAGACATTACACATGATTCATTCAGAAGGCAGCTACCCTGAAGGTTGCATCATCTTAGAAAAGTGATTTTTTTACAGTGTTGAAGTGGAATGTTCAGATTTTTAAAAAATATATCACATTTGTGCATTAAATTTACATTAAACATAATTTGTTGGTTTCCCTAAATAATATAGTTTGATATAATCACATTAAATCTTTAGAACCACACACCTGTTTATTAAAACTATTGTAGTATTGAAGATATAATGTTCTAGTCAAAAGTGCATTTATGTATTTATATAGTTGAGTTATCGTACACTTGGGACACGCAAATATGTGATGCTTAGCATGTTCCGTCATGGACCTATATACATATGTATATATAGGACCGTGGTTGTGTGTATTCTTACAGAATATTATTTAGTGAAACAGTATGGAAAAACTTATCGTGAAATTGCCTTTTAAGGGCAGATAAGGGTGTAAGAAGAACGATAATAAAGAAACTGATACTAAGAAACTCTCAAAAGGGTCAGAGAGAAAGAGAATACTGTTTCAAATTAATGTATGACCCCAAAAAGTGGCAGGAAAGAAAAGGTTGAAAACAACACATACAAACTGACAAATGAGCTGAACATGCTGATTATAGTAATTATACATTTTTGCCCCGAGTGTATGAAATAATACATTATATTTGTACCAAGAGATGGAGCACAATAACACATCCTGACTGTATATAAGTTTCAAGTAAACATTCAAAATAACAAAAGGGTCTAAATCATAGATCATAATTGTTGGTGTTTGACTCGCTTATTTCAAATATTTGCAAAAGTTGTGTAGTATAAACCTAAAAATTGTTTGTTACTGCTGAATAGTAACCATTTGTTCGAAAAATGATTAGAAAAATTTACTAATTAATATGTTAAAATGTTTCCTTTTACCATATATAGAATGCTAATGTAGGTTTTTTGCCACAAATGTTAATTTTATCACATGTATTTATGTGTCCTGAGTGTACTACAAAAGGAGAAACATGGTTACAGTAAATCTTTTATCAGCTGTACTAAAGTCAAATTGAATTTGACCTTACATTTATCATTTATGTGAATTACAATTTTTAAAACATGTCTTTTAACAGAAATCAGACGACATTTAGTCAAGTTATAAAACTTTTTGAAGTTTTTTTATAAAATTAATGGACATGAAATACGTAAACATTATATATTTCACAAATTTTCACTATTTTGTGACCTACTTTTAGTCTGATTATCATTTACATCACTACTTGATATCAACATGTTCAAAACATGTCACTGTGGTTGTTGTTTGAGATTTTATTTTCTTTAGAAATTGTTTACCCTGTTCATAGAAAGTTCCTTAAAAGTTTATGAAATGCTGAAAATATTCATATTTGTTGTTTACTTATTCATTTGACAATACAAGTATATGAAATTTAACATATTAGCTACAAAATACAATAAAAATCACACAGCATATTCAAAGTTTAATTTTCAACCCCAATGTCACGCTTTAATTTCATTTTTTTTAAACCACCCAAATGCCATATTTGGGCAGGGCTGTCACAGTGAGCAGTTGGTGGGATGTGTGGTATTAATCAAAGACCAACTTTCTAGATGCAACACTATAGATATAGGGGATTTATCTCGGCGCAAAGCGCCGGGGAAATCCCCGAGACGGTAACGCCCGTGTTTTCCTATTCGTCTTATCGTAATTTGCATATAGTAAGGCAATTATTTTTGATGACTTCCGGTTTTTCACAACAATGCAAATCGCCATGAAAGTAGATTGCGCATGCTTGCTTGCAGATTTCATGGTATACGAAAAGGATTCTGGGTTGTTTAATCAGACAGATACGTCAAAGCCCAATTACAACAGCCCAAGCGCGTGCATCTGTTCATTTTTGTTAAGTAATAGTTAGGGCTAAATAGAGAAATTTATACAATATAGAAACGCAGAGGACGGAGCGCTAGCTAACTTGGTGACTTAGTGTTTGCCCTACATTTAGACTTTATTTACAACTGTTTATTATTATAACATGCCTCTCTAATTGGTGTTGACAGCCTGTTTAAAATATATTGTTCATATCTGGCAGGATAAACTGTGTGATGTAAAGTGTTTTGTTGTGTTAAACTGAAAATTCCCCAGCATTGCAGCAATCAATTTCTAAACTTAAAGCAAGACTTTAATCTCAGTTAATGAAATATAACTTTCACACAACAGTTATCTCTATATTGTAACATTTTCACTGTTTTTGTAACTCTCTGTGTCAAAATCATTGAAAAAGATGCGAAAAATAGATATTAATTTAATATTTGCAATCTTGTTTCAGAAGAAGATTTTATTCATTTTATGGTACAACGGAATTTTTTTTTTGTTGAACGGCATTTGCCCTCTTTAGTGTTTGCCCTACATTTCTGTCCAATGAAAATATCTAAAAAATTAAAATGTCCACTGTCTATTTGCTATAAACCTCTGACAGGTTGTTCTATGTATCACTCTATCTTGATAGAGCGAGACTATAAACCTGTTTGTGCATGAGGTCATAAAATGTAGTAAATAAAGGCAGGTAAAGGTAAAATCGTATACTTTCAAACTCAATATAACAAGTTCATTGTGTGCGTTGTTATAACTATATATTAGATACGTACACTTGGAGGCACTTTTAACTGTGCAGTTACACAAATACCAATATCTTAGTATCTATTGCGTAGATGTTGTTCGAAATTTGCAACAAATATAGCTAAGAAGTGAGTGATGCTATTTTTTTTATATTTCATTGCATAATAATCAACATTTAGAAAACAACAGTACTGAAGTCAGTGTTGCGTTAGAGTGCAAATTCACAAAATCTGCTCCTGCTCTAATCGCACTGTTTTACAATCGGCTAATAACCTGTATGCCCTCCCTGTAAATTTGTGATGATATTAATTTAGGGTGACACTCGATTGATTAACATTATAAAATCCATTTAATTATTGATATATAAGTTAACACATTCAAATTGAAACTTAGCTGTGACTGCGGGACTCCAGCCGGCCATTCCCCTTTGTAGAATAGACATCCGTCCAATTTTGTGTTTTTTGGTTATATGGGTCGTAAAAAATAAATAACATGATCACCATTTTCTCGTGCAATTTGCCGAATTGTAATTTTCAAAGCTCAATGAACAATATTCACTGAACCGTAAATAGCGGATTGCATTATATATGTACTTCACAGAAAATACTTATAATTTCGTTCAAAAATAAAAATAAACTAAAAAGTTATATGGGATTGAAACCCGCACAGTTATAAGTGCCTCATAGTGTACTCTCTTTACTAAATTTCGCGTTTTTTCATATTCTATTGAGTATTTTAACCGAAAGATTTGCTTTTACTGCAGTATTGTTAGTATGCGACAAATTGAACAGTGTAGGGGAAACAACTCCGATTTCTCGCTCGGGGGATAACTTTTACTGCGCTATTTTCTCAAGTATTTGCATTTATTATGCAGTGACATAAAGGACAATCCAGGACCGACAAGGAACAATGAAGTTATGACAATTTTCCATCAAAATATTCGGAGTATTAGACACAAACTTGATTATGTTAAAAATAATTTTCTTGATATGACTTTTTATGTTTTACTGAAACAAAACTTTCTACTGACTTTTGACGATATGTTAATATTAGACAATTTTGGGCAATGTATAGGAAAGATAATACATTCTGGTGGCCTTCTTGTGTACATTTCATCGCGATTTCACTCTAAACGAGTTATGCGACAAGAAACATTACTCCCGGAATCAATATGGGTTGAAAGCACGAAAGGACGAATCGAAGACTTATTTACTTGTGCATTGAAAATGCGCTTGAAATATCAACCAATTTGTTACTGGTTGGAGATATAAATGAGGATCAACTAAACTCAAATAATAACAAATTTAGAGATATTTTATTATTAAACGAAATAACCAATGTCGTTAGCCAACCAACGCGCGTAACACCGTATTCCAGGACTTTAATTGATCCAATTGCTATTAGTAATACTATACAATACCTGCATTCTGGTGTTTTTGAAACAGATAAAAATATAAGCGACCATTATGGGACATTTGCCTATTTAAAAGTTAATCTTCGTCCAAACACCCCTTTTAAACGTAGAATATGGAATTATAAACGGGCAGATTTTGCTGAATTAAATGACAAACTTCGTAATACTGACTGGTCTTTCGTTAATTAAGGCAACATAAACACTGCAACTTCAGACTTTACTGCGAAATTCATCAGTCTAGCAAAAACATGCATACCAAATAAATTAGGTACTATTCGTCCGAACGGCAAAGCATGGTTCAATTCGGAAATTAGGAAGATTTTAACTCAACGCGATAGGCAAAAGCAAATCGCAATTTATAGCGGGAAATTAAAAGATTGGAAATCTTACAAAATACTACGTAATAAAGTAAACAACATGAAGAAATATGCCAAAGACACATTTTTTTAATAACTTCTCTATGCCAATCGAGCTTTAAAAATCCCCGTGAATATTGGTAAACTGTTAAGTTACTTGTAAACGAAAACTCGGGGAATTGCAAATCTATTCCGCCTCTTTTAACAAATAATTTACTGATGGACATAAAGCAAACGCTCCTAACGATTTGTTTAGTTCGATATCGACTGTTGACGATTCACACTCTTTACTACCAAACAGATAGTTCGATCAACAATTTTCGTATAACTGAACAGGAAATTATTGATGTCTTATTAAATCTGGTTATAAAAAAGGACAGTAGACCTGATGAAATCAGTCATAAGATGTTAAAAGAAACATGTCGATCAATATGTGTACCATTGTGTATGTTATTTAATAGATTACTCTCTTTATCACTTTATCCAAATTGTTGTAAAATTGCAAATGTTATGCCTCTCTTTAAAATGGGAGACAAATCTTTACCATCAAATTACAGACCTGTTTCGCTTATCAGCTGTTTGGGCAAGGTGATGGAAAGAATAATGTTTAAGCATTTTTATAATTACCTACATAAAAAACAACAAATATATAGAAAACAATCAGGCTTCCTGTCTGGACACTCGACTGACTATTAGCTAATTGATAATATAATCAGGTTTGCAAAGCTTTAGACGAGAGAAAGTCAACGTATATAGTATTTTGTGACATAAGTAAGGCTTTCGACAGGGTTTGGCACAAAGGTCTTGCTTTCAAACTTCGGCAGTATGGTTTCTCAGAAAAGTTCATCAAATGGTCGTCGAGTTACCTCGAAAGTAGAAAGCAAAGTATTCGTAAATTTCTCTTTTTCTGATGAAAAAAACATTAATGCAGGCGTGCCACAGGGGTCAGTGTTAGGGCCTCTCTTATTTTTTATATACGTCAATGATATTGCAGACTCTCTCCATAGCGTCACCAGATAATGTGCTGATGGCATTTTTCTGGCTGTTAGTTCAAACGACAATTCTATATACAAGAAACTCTTAATGGTGATCTTGAAAACATTGCTAATTGGGAAACACAATGGTTGGTCCAATTCAATCCAGAAAAGAACGAACTTATGTATTTTACTCTAAGTAAAATAGTGCTGTACTCCCTTCCATCTGTTTTCAAAACAAGTAACTTAACTTTGTCCAAACACATAAACATATGGGTGTCACACTAAGTGATGATGGATCTTGGCATCAACACATTGCAAATATAGCTTCCAGTGCATCCAAAGTCTTCGGAACAATGCGAATGTTAAAATTCAAACTTAAAAGAAAAACGTTAAACCAAATATATATTTTATATCTGCGTCCGATCATAGAGTATGCATCAGTAGTATAGAATAACTGTACTTATTACGAAAAGGATTTACTTGAGAAAATACAGTATGAAGTTGGATGCGTTGTCACCGGTTTAACCAGGTCTGTGTCTATAAACAATTTACTCAAAGAGATGGGATGGGTTAAGTTAGCAGATCGAAGGAAAATACAAAAATTAACTCTGGTATACAAACACAAAAATAATCAACTACCAGTTTATTTAAATGATATTTTCCCGATACAGTGCTGAACTCCGTACAATTTAAGAAATAGTTTAAATTATGCCACTGCGGCACGTCGGCTACAAATATACTCTGAGTCAGTAATTCCGTCATCAATTAAATTGTGGAATAACTTAGATAATGATGTCCGGGAGACTGATACACTTTCTTCTTTCGAACACAAACTAAATGATGAGATGAGAATAATCAGTTTTCGGTTTAAGAATCAAGCCTCAAAACGCCGGTATTAGTTGTCCTAAAGGACACCTAAAAAGGGTTTAACGGTTAGTAAATGCATGCACATGTATAGGCAATATCTGCAGGAAAAAGGTTCAAATAAGCTGCATAGCTTTCTTCTGAATCCTGGATGCTGTTTATAAATGTATTACGTTTGTTCATGCTTTGATAAACGAATAAATAAAGTTTAAACTGATATCTGCAGGCATTCACACTACTAAGTTAAACATAGTGTTTATTGTTCAGTGACTGTGTAATGATACTTTCATTTAAAAACATACCGAAGTGTGACTGTGTATACAAATTTTTAAAACTCGAGACATGGTAACATAATTGATCCACTTTACCCGATACCGGATTGCGGAATGTTTGACCGATACCGGTGTTGCACACCTGCCGAAAGTAAAAATTGTTCACTACTTTCTAAACGTTTGCAGAGACGTATTGTCCGAACAAATTAACCTGATCCTGACCTTTATGCATGAATATATTATTCAGTGATACAGCTGAAAAAATTAATTTTCTTGAGCATATCGTGCATAAGCGGTACTTTACTTTTAAATTACGGACATTCTTTATACTCGCCAGTTTACAATTGTTTTGTACTGTAAATAGTCGTCAACTAGAGATGCATTCACCGTCGTAGCTAAGTGCTTAGCATGCAGAATTCTAGACTAAAAGTACACGGATTCGAATCATATAAACATATTTACTTTTTTATCTGGACGTCTGTATCTACTGTCGAGGGCATTACTTGATTTATGTTTCTTTTTTTTTAAATATTAAAGTGTTAAAAATGAACATGATGAAATAATATGCTATTCTTGAAATATATAAAGTTTAGAACACTTAATGGGCTAAACTTTGAAACACTCATTTCACCGACGTTAGCAGGACTCGAACTCACGAGGTACAGCTTAGAAATATAAAGAAATCTAGTCCGATACCAGCTGAACTACGGCACGATCAATATTATTCTTCGACCTGAACGATATTTATCAATTATTTTATATAGATTATCACGTGTACTACCGAATATAATCGACCGTGAACTAATGCTAATAGAGGTCAGGAGGAATAGGTTAATGCGCCCGAGTAATATAAAATAAGTTGACATTTACATGAGTAAAAAGGGCAACAACCTTTTGACACGTTTAAAGCTACACACTTAAACCGTTCTTAAACTCACATTCTTAGGCGATTTACATTCATTTCATAGTATTTGAACAAAAATCTTTTCACTACTTCACTTACATGTAACATTTTCCAAACACGTGCCGCAATGATTCTGATTTTTGGAAGTCGAACACATAACGGCTTCAAATGTCGAAATAGGAGTACAGCGTTATGTTGCCAAAATGATTCATACAACAAACAGATTCAAATACAACATACTCTCCTTTCAAACTGAAATATAAATTTAGGCACTTCAGATTAGTTTACTGTGCCGGGACAGTTACATTAAACGCAATATTTGCATTAGTTTAGGGAGATCGCAAGTTACAAATTAACCTGATCCTGACCTTTATGAATGAATATACTATTCAGTGATATAGCTGAATAAATTAATTTTCTTGAGCATATCGTGCATTAGCGGTACTTTTCGTTGACATTACCGACATGCTTTATAATTGTTTTGAACTGTAAATAGTCGTCAACTAGAGATGCAATGACCGTCGTAGCTAAGTGGTTAGCATGCAGAATTCTAGACTAAACGTACACGGGTTCGAATTATATAAACATATTTACTTTTTTTTTGGACGTCTGTATCTACAGTCTGCACAACTGGAACGCATAATACCTACATCAAACATGAACATGACGTTATGATTGGAGAACGCTTCCACTGATGAAAGCAGGAAAGTTGTTCGTTCAAAGAACTCTAAAATATTCGTTTGTTGCAAAATATCTTAAAGTTACTGAGCATACATCTTTTTCCACAGACACTTTCAGTTCAAGCAAATCACGCAGCTGCATTTTGATATAAAAATAAAATAGTTTATGCATTTTATATTCCGTTGCAAAATATTATAATTTGCATCGTGTTTGTTCAAAAAACACTTCGTTTTCCACTGCACATCACGTTTTTGATTTTTAGGAAAACCCCACAGGTTTTGTTCATTATATTTACATATATAAATAACTATTTCTTCCGCTGTATGTTATAAAATAAACATTTGCAGTCATACTCACTGAAAACACTTAAAAGCAAGTCAACGAACATCTTAACCATCATAATGCTATAAGTATCTAAAGATATTGAGGCTTTACAAATAAAGTACCACTCTCCTGACGTCTTTTTTTTTTTTAGATACTCTGAAGATGACTATTTCATGACGTTTTCATTGTCATCCACTACAAACTACTATCTCAACGGTTGTATATGTTTACAGACCGTGTGTGCTAAATTCATCTAATGAGAAACATTAAAATTTAGACTGTTGTGGCTGAAAAGCAAGTGCAAAAGACAAATAAATTATTTTGTTGTTTTCTGTTGTACATTTGACAATAATGCAATCGTATAAACAATCATTTAAAGTTTGTATGTCGGCAACATATCGAATTATGTACAACAATAGTAAGTTGGGGGCACTGTTTTACGACAATAACAATAGGATCAAAGCTTTATCCCATTGCCTAACTTTAGTAAAATATTAAAAGTATACGTTACCTGATAGACCGGATGGTCAGGACTGGAAACATCCAACCAGTCGTTCATATATTTGTTGTTTATGAGGATACTAAGAAGTCCCGAAGCGTCTGTTTTTTGCGCCGTTTTTCCCGGACTCTCATAATTTTCGAAACATTTCGCAATGCTCCATTTATCTGTACACCATTTAGCGGGATCCGTGTTTTGCAATAACGGATCTTGTTTGCAATGATCAAGTACGATGGTATCATAAAGCTTACTACATATTCCATTTGGGCATTTTCTACGACTGTTATCATTGTTCCATTTGCTACAACCAAAGCACTTATTTGCGTACGTGTGTATACATGTTCTTTTCTGGCATGCCTCGGATGGATTCGCATGTTCGGGTAAAAGGTTCGAAGAGTTACATTCGTTACACTGCGTAATACGTCCTTTTGTTATGATTGCTATACGGCTGTTCCGGTACTCTAGAGCTTTGTCGCCAACAGAACCGCACAATCCTTCTTGTAAATACTCTAATCCTTGCGCGCCGCAGATCCAATATTCGAATGAATGGCCGCCGCTCACTTCGTGCGACATTGTGTAAAAGCCCTTCAAAACTGAAATATATCATACGTACTGTTTTATTGACTATATATATTATATCATATAACTTTTATTTCCTCCAAACTTGAAGAGCATATAGTTTTTTTTAGGTGAAAACAGTATTTTGTCTGGAAATAAAAACCACAAACTACCCAGAAATGCTGCAAAGTTACATAGTTAATATCATATTCATTTGGTACTTCTGTTTTGAGTTTTTGATTAATATTTCAGTCACGTCATGAACATGTTTAAAATGTTTTAAATTTATTGACATGCGTATTGAGTTTAACTTCTTACACAAACGTAAATGTTTTGCTATTATTCATTGAACGTTATTCTTTTCTTTTTCTTGTATTTTATTCTTAACCAAATTATGTCACTTGTAGACAGCGGAAGAAGTTAAAGGACTTAAATGAAAGAAGAAAGTCGCTTTTCATGTGGTCAACATTTGGTTAATGTCACAAAGTGTTATATAGTACAAGTAATGAGTAACGTTTTTATTGTTTCATTGAAGAGGGCTGTAAATTCTTTAGCACTGAAGTGTACTGCAGTAGCGTATAGTGCTGTAGTATACGCAAAACTAGTATTTTATGGTACTTCAATAAACTTTAGTACTGCCGTGTTGTATAGGTCTATACCTGCGATCAGTACTTAGTACTGTAAAGTACTGTAAATATTTGCTGTACTGTGTTGATCTGCATAGAAAACATTGCATTTTAGTGGACTGTTTACTTGGCACTTTACTTTTGATCCTTTTTCAGTTGCAGTAGATCCTTTGTACACTGATGAATCGGTCGCACTTTTTTCTTGGTTTGTTAAAGAAATCTATGCTAGGATGCATAAACATTTCATATTTTCTGTGTATCTGCTAACTGAAGATATTTTCTCTCTTTCTAAGTAAGAGTGACCTATATGTGTGATTAACGTGAACTATTGAAGTTTTTAGTTGTTTGGTAGAACAAGGTCTTTCAAGTAGTATTTGTAAGACCTTGGGTAGAACAACTATTTCTATGCTTATTTCCGACAATCGCATCAGCTTAGTTGGGAAAACTACTTTCGTTGGAAAGTGTAGTTCGGTCATAAATAGTTCAGAAGTTCATCGCCTTGCTTTCCGTCGTTACAGCTTCTCAATTTCATTAAAGTGCTCTGTATTTGAGAGTCAAGGGAGCTGATAAGTTGTCCAGTGGTAACGCGCTAAACTCGTAATCCAGGGATCGCAAGTTCAATTCTACGCTCCTAAACTAACATAACTAATGGTCTTTCGGATGAGACCTGAAAACCCGAGGTCCGATGTATCGGTGCTGTATACCGGGCATGCTAAAGAACCAGGTGGTGTTTCTGGAACGGGACGCGTTCTGTATCTTGCACTATCCCCCGAAACCTAGAGTAACTAAACTCTTCTGGGGTCGTTTGCCATACATGGATTATCCGGTACCAATAATATATCTCTAATAACACACAGACTTTGAGAGTCGGTTCAGGTCCCATCGATTACACCTTGAATAAGGTTGGTCGACCTAAAGCACATCTACCAAACAAACATTTGAGAGTCGGTCTTGTGGTTGTCCTTGCAAGAGTCAGATCTAAGTAGTAGTAATATTTTCTGATGCACAGAAATCTCAGATATCTGGCATTAAAAATAGTTTGCTGCCTCTAGGGCAACAGTTGGTGCTTGAACAAAGAATCATAAACATTTCACAGTTGAAATATATATATCTTTCAAGTTTTCTGAGATAGGGTTGTTTTGAAAGTTCAGATACGAGTAGTAGAAGCTATAAAAAGAGAAAATTTATATACTGAAATATCATTTGGGCTTATCGAAATAATACCTAAAAATTATTTTGAGGTTTTAAGTGTTTTAATTTCTTTGAGATATTGTTACTTAGGCGTAAAAAAATGTTTGTTTCAGGTTTCCCGACCTACTCTTTTTTTGCCCCGACCCTAGAACATTTTTGCGTGTTAATATTTTTAGCATAAATTCATTAAAATCTATGTTAAATTTGGTTTGCTGGAGAATAAAAATGAAAAGAAAATATTCCCTACCTACCTACCTACCCTATTTATTTTTTTGGTGTGGGGGGGGGGAGGCATGAAACCTGAAACAAACATATTTTTTCTATGTTTTATGAAACCTGAAACAAACATATTTTTTTTTACTCCTTAGTTTGAAATAATAAAGATAAAAATCCTAAGAATAATTGTTTTAGGCCACACCAAATTGATAAGTTGGTCATCGGGATTTCTTGAAAAAATCTTAGAGGCGGCGAGCGAAAATATAATTTTAATTTTTTTGTTTTTGTTTTGAAGAACTTTTGGAGCGAGCGAAGAGCGAAGAAATATATATATCCTTTCTGTTCACATTTAGCAGCAAATGTCAAACTTTATGCTTCATATTAGCATGTAAGACAACATATTTTATAATTTTTTTACATGGGATAACAATCCAGGTAAATCTATTATTTCAGCGAAGATAAATGATTTTTTGGCACACACATAGTGTGTTTCAGTAACTATCAAAGCCAGTTTTTCCCATTTGCATTTTTCTTCTATCTATTTGAGCCAACACCCAATATCGTAATACCCAGCAAACATGCATATATGGGTCCCATATGGGCTACTTCTGGGCAAGCCCATATGGGTATGCCCATATTGGACCCATATGGGACCATTGTGGGCAAGCCCATGTGTGTTTGCCCATAAGGGTCCCAGATGGGTCCCATATTACACCACTTTTAGAAAAAACGAAAATTCATTTATTAATGTATTTCAAACTCATTTACTTTGAACTTTTATGTGACTACCTTGATCTAAACTTCTATCATTTAATCTAAAATTAGTAATTCAACACATACGTGTATATTTTACATCCCATGTGGGACCCATATGGGTCCCATTTGGGCCTCCCGATAACGTCAAAACCCCTGGTTAGGTGCGCGAAATTAATATAATTATAAGTTTTAATTTTTATACATAAAATATAGTATATTATTTAGAAATAATTATTAAACTTATTTTCAAGGATGTATCGCATGATAATATAATTTATATGAATAAAATAAATTTCGAGCATGCGCAGACGCGACTTCCGCTTCCGCCAAATTTAACCGCAGACTTGAAGCAAGGGCATTTGAAAAGGTAAATATTATAAATTTGTACATATAGATAATATTTCTTTTGAATTCAGAACCACGATCTCACATTATCGACCTGTCACTTTAAATTTATGCACATACTGTGTGTATATGAAAGTTGTAAACGCATTTTAAGTTTTTGTTTTGCCTTTGCAATGTATTTTCGCGAAAGTCAGTGGTCAATATTCATGTTTGTGACATTATCTATATAAACTGTCCAAGTCAAGGGGCATTTTTGCCTGTTTCAAGTGCACTGGTATATTTGTCAGAGGTCATAATTACTTAATTGTGTGGTAAATGCTGCTTACATTCAAGCACCAACCAATTTATTTTCTTATTATTGTAAATAGGCCAGCAAAAAGGCTAATATATGATTCGTTTGAGGATGATGGAACAGGCGGTGACGTGGATGATGAGAATGAGGGGGACACTGTGAGCAGGCCACCATAATCTGAAATGCCTGCCCCAGTCACAACACTGAAACAGACACCTGCTGGAGGTGAATTTTCACCTTTGCCTCTTTTAATGTCACGGGCACTGTGAGAGTCCAGCAATGAAGTGGGGAGACTGGTTTGGCGATTACTCCACTACGAGGATCCGAAGCGCCGTCCCGTGGGCAGAATATTTGGCCTAGTAAGTAATTTTAGTGCTGTGATTATTTATGTTTTATACCTATAAATGTTCTGTCTACAGTACAAGCCAACCACAACTGTATTTTGGTTGAAAATGTGTATTCTTTTCATAATGATAAAAGGTATACAGTACACGCAAAGTGTTTTTCCAATTTTCACCTATCACCGCGATGTCCAGCCATCGTGTCCACGCCAATTTGGTTACCCAAATGCCCCCCAGAGTCAGCCCAATTCGAGTGTCAGTTCGCGGTGACCATTTGTCACTGCGAATCGCAGTAACTGACCACGGTGTTTCGTGGTGTCCACATTCGGGTCGCAACTTTTGATTTTTACGGCACATTGTTTACGTAAATAATTACTTTAAATCTACATAAACATAGTATTTACAGAAATTTATGTATTCTACATTTTGTACTTCAATAAATATAATAAAATAGTTGTCAAATTCTTTATTTTAGTCGAGTTGGTCACCATGATTCACCGTGACAGGCCACTGTGAATCACCGCAACCACATATTTCAGCGCATCGTAAGTTCACGATGGCTATTTAGGTGACCAAAACCTTTTTAGAATGACCACGTTACCGTGTCTGGTAACCGAGAATACATTTTGCGTGTACTGTACATTATTTTAAAATACTTGAAGTACTGTAATGACTACAATACTTATTAAAATGCCTATTACATCATAATAAAACAAAGTAAGCTTCCGAGTCCAGAAATATGACATTTACAGGAATTTATGAATCCATCACTATTGTAGTGATAGTTCCTATTAAACACATTTTTGACATCGTTTTTCAGCTGTCGTAACACAGATTCTCGTGGTCTTGGAGACGATGAGAATTAAAAGATGAAGAGAATGCTGCAGCGGTTGTTGGCCAGGTCAGCAACAGATGACCAGCCACTGCAGTTCCCTGAGTGAGGACCTCATTTTTCCGAGATGGAAGCATTTGACGAACTCAAAGCTGTAATCTGAGGTAAGCAAAGTGTTAGCCATGTATATGAATCTTTTAAAGTTATTTAATCAGTACCGTAACTGAACAAACTACAATGCTGACCTCATATCCACTAACCTAAATGCGCAGAAACATAATGGTCTGTTGTGAGCACATGCATCTTTTTCCTTTATCATTCTGCTATAATAAATTTATGGTAAATATTGCACGGTGAACAAAAACTTCGCTGCATTAATTGCGAAACTGAAAAATGTCATGTTTTAATTAATTGGTTCATTCAGTTTCCCCAGTCCTTTCTTTTAAATATGCCATAAAAGCCATGTGCACAACATAATTTTGAAAATTCATAGTGTTAACATCTCTATTTAAAAACAAGTTTATGCATTCATTTAAGGTGAGGTATCTTTCCATGTTTGGTGGGGTGGACGTGCGTGAAACGACTGACTGCTTGATGAAGGAGGCCGTGCCAAACCAGCTTGCCAGGGAATACAATATGAAGGGGCTTAAGAGAAAGAAGAAATTTACATAGTATAAACAGTATTACATTCAATGTTGCTACTTTAGTGTACCAAAGTAATACTTGATGTAAAAAAAACTTCAGTATTTTAAAAATTTAAAATTGTGTATGCCAAAATGAAATTCCGTGGATTTACAAAAACACAGTTTCCTGGGATTTTATTTGGTGTACTTCTAAGTTTATATACGTAAGTATTAAAACATTGTCAAATGTTTCTTTGTTGATTCACGTACAAGACGTCCACAGAATGTAAGCTACAGTAGTGGGTAATATTGGTTATTGCAGTTATGTCTCTTGATTTTAGAAATTAAGATTTGTATTATGATACACTATTATAAATACATGACATGTAGTTAACATAGACTTTTCTCTTCAAATATGTTGTTTTAAAGGTTGAATTTTGACTTGTTTCTTATTCTGATTATATGCATGCCTGTATATGAACCATGCATGAGATTAGTTAATAAAGTTTTAGTGTTAAAGGATATAGTGTTTTGTTTTCTTGCAGGATGATATTATAATATAGTCCTTTGCCCGATATGTCTCTGTTCCAGGAAAAAGAAAGAGTTAAAGCATAAAAAAATAAAAATGGAAGTACAAGAATCATGCACCTGATGTTACAATCCAGCTTAAAAAATTTCGCATGTGTGTGTCCAATGTTTCTGACAAATTGTTGTTTATTGAAAGTTCAGCAAACTTAAAATGGAAGTAAATGCAAATGGTTCTAGCCAAGAAATGCAAGATTTGTCCAAAATGGAAGTATTTGGGCTGCCCACGTGGGACCCATATGGGTCCCATATTGGTTGTTTATGGGGCAGCCCATATGGGACCCATGTGGAACCCGGTTGCACATCCCATATGGGTCCCATATGGGCAGCCCATATGGGACCCATATAGGTGCCCATAAGGGACCCATATGGGTCCCATATAGATTGCTATCTGGGTAGGTGTTCTACAATAAAGTAAGATGACAACAATATGTACCGGTAGTCAGCATGGTATTAAAGGCCTAAAAATCAAAGGTAAATTACATTCTGTTGGCAAAATATGCTGGTAACACTAACAGAATGGTATTAAAATCCACTCTTCAACAAACAACAAGTTAAACGGGAGAGTCTAAGGTATGAAACTCTTTTTTGTTAGCTAAAAATACAGTCGATACAAAAAGTGAACCTATTTTCGGACAGACGCCTACGCGGATACGCCGATTTCAAAGCATTTTTCCAACACAAAAGCAATGATATCTCCAGACTTTTTAATTATAGAGGTAAAGCCGCAAGTGTCACGAGATCAAAGAATGCCGCCGATACTGTCATGTTTGTTTGATCTTAGTGAAGCACGTGTCATTAAAAAGAGAGAAATATTTTGACGGTTTGAAACATGTACATGTAGCTTTTGACAATAAACTGATAATTTCGGATTATAAACTTCAACAATGAAGTTTGGAATAGATAATGTTTTGAGTAAGTGTAGGATTCTTTTCCTTTTGAAGTTAAAATATATTAATCTTGTCTCTATTAATAGATTGATTGTGTGTTGCCGGGTTGTTTATTTCGATCCGACAGCATGCTAAGTTGTTGATTGTGGAATCTTTGAAGTCGGGAAATTTCGAAATGAATCAACATATTTCTTTTTTGTATCGATAAATAAAAGTTCAGTAAAAGAATATAACCAAAATTCAAGACATGACCCAAATGCGGACATCTCAAAACACCGTGTCCAGTCACCACAATTCACGGTGACCGGACATCCTAAGTACGAATATTCCGAGGTGTTCTTTGGGTGTCTATAATATATTGTCTCCGGACGGAGTAAAAACCGTTATCTTACCGTTAAAATGCGCATCTTTGCTCTTTGTCAACAGCGACCCTAAAAATAATAACCGATTATTTTTTTTATGGTGCGGGCGGGAGCCAATAATAAAATCAAAGCGCTGTGAGCGCTGAAGGCCTGGGGGTTATAGGTTAACTCCCCGAAAAACAACTTTTGACCTACGTGTTTTGCACTGAATCTTACCTAAAGCGCGGGTCGAAATGTGCAGAGGACGAAATTCAATATATGACACAGAATGAATGATTCACAAATATATGGGTGGCAGGAAAGTTTGTTTTATTATAAAACGTACGTTAAATGAAAAATAATCACATAGTCAACATTATAAAATGTTTAAGCCAATAAAAATAATTCGATCTGCGCTTTGTACAACTTCAAGCGATATGATCTGATGATGTGGATCGAAAATTATTGTGTACCAAGGACAAGACCTTGAAACAGAAATAAACAAAGCAATACCAGCAATGAAATATTATACAATACTGTTCAATGTGTATAACAGAGAAAACAAAAATGATTCTGGGTTACCTTGTACTTGTAATCGGTGAAACCGTTCACTGGGCCTTCACATGCAGCGTCCTCGATAAATGGCGGGTGATTTTGATCACGTGAGTTCCTTCTCGGGAATGTATGTAAATTATATCTTTTTTTAGAGACATTTATTTTAGGTAAATATATATGTAATCGTTCGTAAATAACAAAGTTGTCAATGAAATAACATCGGAAATTTGAAAATCAAACTACAAACTCTTATATCGAGCTTCGTACGTTTTCGTAAATTTCCGTAAATATCCGTACTTTTCCGTGATATGCATATGATTATCTTCCGTAATCAGCTAACAGCGCATTAATTTCTAAAACAGAAAAAAATGTGTACTGCAGCCCGTAAGCTATATACCTTCCTGCAGTCGTTTGAAGTTTTATGTACTGTTTTTATTTGTAATCTGTTCTTATCATATGCGACATTCAAACAGAAGATTGATCTGGTCTGTCTTGCACTACTTTCGCATAGCGCATGTTTACAGTTGTTATTCGCACATAGCACAGTTAAATTTCTTGCAGTGTTTGAAATGTGGTATACTAACTTAGGCCTAGGGGACTTTCAGTCCCCAGGCCAAAAATATTTTTTTTTTGTGTTTTAGAAAAAAAATCGTGCGGCAATCCCGATGACCAACTTATTAATTTGGTGTGGCCTTACTTAAATATATTAAATCAACAGAAGAAGTAGCCCGAGAAATTTGCATTGTATCTTTGTATTTTCAGAATATCAGCTGTACTCGTTTGTTGCATAAGTTTTCTCCACGGTTACACGCTAATTTTGAAAGCGGCCATTTTCGATTTTCAAGACATTAATACTTACTGTCACAACAAGCCTGTTTCAATACGAAATTGGGCTTGTTTAACCACTTGGCATGTGTTGCAGCTTGTATTGAATTACATAATTTATAAATGTGTAATGTACATTGAATGATTTGTTTGGGAAACCTGACCCAGATTTTCACTGCTTTGCAAGTATATATATAAAAAATTGAGAAGTCAACACGAATGCTTATTGGCTTAAGATTTTAAATTTTGACCTTACATCATATATCGGTTTAGATCGGGTTTGGTTTTAAAAGTAATACGCTGATTAAAAGATAATAATAAGCAAACATTCTCGGAAATTGAAATCAACACCACCTGTACTGTAACTCTACACCCAATATTGAAAATCTTGGAGATAAAATTTACACCAGCCATAAAATGCCATCCTCGAAGTATCATCTGTAATAATATGTAGCTAAAGAAGTACGGCACTTTAATATCAGCTAACTTTAATGTGGTAGAGTGTTCACTTAGCATACCTATCATCTGAAACTGTAGTCTCCTTTAAAGAGGCACTTTCAACGAAAATTAGGTGTCGACTTACACATTATGAATTATAATGTCATGATGAATGGCAAGTGGTTTTCTTAATTTTTAACGACTGTGTATTATAGTTTTCAAATGCTATAATAGAAACTTAAAAAGACATGGGTGGTCGTTTTAAGATTTTGATGAAAACAGTATAAATGTAATGTTTATATCCCCACGACTTGTGGAAATGGCGCCTCATTCTTTCCAATTCTGAATAATGTCACATGCTTCAGCTACAAAATGTAAGTATGAGGTAAATCTGAAATGCTTCCTGAAAAATAACACTCGTCGGGGGCTTAGTAATACATAATGTTTTAAATGAACTTTAATATCTCAATAACTATCAAAGTTATTGAATTTAAACCTATGTTGACAGTGCTTATTTCCTGTCAATATCTACACAAGTTGAAGTATGCCTCATAACTGATTTGAATTGTGACTGAATCTATTTTGGCTAACCTTTCTCATTCGGGTTTACATTCATTTGTTTTCTGGTTGTTCAAACTGTTGTTGTCAGAGATATCATTAGAAGAATGGACGAAGGGCGACCGGCCCTTGTCTTTACCAGTTCCACAAAAACTTTCATTGCAGCCCCCTTAAATGTCCCAGAACATGAACAAGAAGGCAGGCTATTGGTAAACCTACCACTATCGGAGGTTGTGCCAATCAATGTAGCATTGGTGTCTCCTGCAAATAATCATTTGTCAGTCAATGGCAAAATAATTCAACTAAGAATATAACATATATGTCAAGTCCTCAGTAATACAGTTGTTAAATCTTTTTCGACAAAGTACATTTTGTGTTTTAGCTAGAATTTATATGGGAAATATTTTTTAGCTTAAAGATTGACAGACAAAATTAATGTCATCTGTCTAAATAAGAGTACTCATCAGTTTATTTATTAATAATAAAGCTTTTGCTTTTGAAAAATGAAAACAAATATCTGACACCAGCCTCAAAAATTTTGCTTGTCAGTTAAAGTGTTTAGCATTTGAAAGATGAATTTATGAGAACATATAGCACTTTATCTGATTTTTAAATAAATCATGCAAGATCTTTATAAATGGTACGAAAATGAAAATTCATACCGATATTCAAATACTTGGTGCCATCATTACTTATTATTTTGAATTACTATGAAAATGATAATTCATTTACATGCATTTTTTTCAGTACCAAGTACCATGGAAAACACAATAAAGAGCAAGCTCTTATTTCCATTGTGGTCCTTTATTTTAGAGACAGAAGCAGATGCAAGGGAATCCGGGTACAAGACCATAGCTCTTTTACGAATAGACTCCTTTTTTTCTAAAACCAGTTCATCTCAGATAGGTGGGACAAACTGAAAAGCGTTTCTGAAATTTCCAGTACCCCGGCCGGGTATCGTACTGGGGACTCCCGGATTGGTAGTCCAGAGCGTTAACCACTCGGCCACCACACAACCTAACCCGGCTACCACACAACCTACATATTTACAGATAGATAAGATAGGCTTACTGAAATATTCTTATTACTTTTCTCAGATGCTTTTGTTCGCATTTGCTCAAAGACATATGTACATGAGTATAAATACTTATTATTCAGTGTTTTTGTTTATATTACAGAAATGTGAGGCTTCTGAAACAACAAAATTGGTTACTTATAATGGGATTTGTGTAAACAAGACATAAGCAGAGCTCTTTTTATGCAAGGAAAGTTGTCTGCCTGTCAGTGCAAAACTTCTGCAAGGGGCACTGGCATCAGATATTGATGCAATGCCAGACGTCGAGATGGCTACTTAGGCTGGAAGTTACCAGTAAAGGAGAGGAAACCCTAATTATCGAGAAACAATGTTAGAAAATCATTTTTCACCGTCTTAACAAAGCCGGAAGACTTCGCAAGTGGTTATAGTAGAAAAAGCTTCTGACTACTCTAGTGGCCATGTGTTACATTAAATTTTCAAAACTTTTAACCATGTGTACAATCCTATTCAGGTAAGCTAGAAAAGGGCCATTATGGCCCTCTTTCATATACGTTTCATGTTGTGATTGTTTGATATATTTA
This sequence comes from Saxidomus purpurata, assembly GCA_022818135.1. Taxonomy (NCBI): domain Eukaryota; kingdom Metazoa; phylum Mollusca; class Bivalvia; order Venerida; family Veneridae; genus Saxidomus; species Saxidomus purpurata. The sequence goes on from JAFMSR010000007.1 coordinate 21,156,599, forward strand.
AATTAACATTTATGATATAATCTCTACATTACCGGTACCTTATTATCATAAGGAGTAATTCTGCTTTTTTCTATATTTTATAGTCAAACCTCCATCTTTATTATTTTAATTTTTGAAATTTATTTGCCTGTACATGCAAACACGATTTATAAAACTACCAGAGTCCTTTAGAATTTGTTGAAATAGATGTCCAACTGTTCACCCCATAGATTAAGAAAACATGATTAATTCAGAAGAATAGTATTCATAATTATGAGATGGTGCTTAAATTGTTTAAATGTTTATTAAATGTTTGTTTCTTAATATATATAGATAGGTTGACAGACAGATCTTTATATGTATGTCTTGTAAATAGTTAACATTTATTTTTACCAGTATTGTCAATTGATCTCAAATGTTCTGACAAATGCTAGCTGAAATGCAATGTAAACTTCTCTTTTCATTTAAGTAGGCATTTGCTTACAATACTAATGCCTGTTGGCTTACATTTTTATTAAAGTCTATTGCATCAAGACACTTAGATTTTATATATTGATTATAACATTAAACTATTGTTAAAAATATGTTCAGATTGGTTTAAACTGAAATTCTTATGTTATTTTAAAAACTTTATACCAGCACAAAATGTTATGGAAATTGTTCATTTATTTTTATGCCACTCTTCTTATGACACCGAAGGGTGGCATATTAAAATCGCACCGTCCGTCTGTCCGCCCTTATAATTTTTCATGTCCGGGCTTTAACTTTTTCATGCATTGAAGGATTTTAAAATAAGTTGGCACAAAATAATGTTCAGCACATTAAGACGATGTGTCGCGTGCAATACTCATGTCCCTACCTCAAAGGTCAAGGTCACACTTTGAGTTTGAAAGTAATAGAATCCTGTTATATGCACAAATTCGCGCCAAGGAGTTAATCAAATTTTACTTTGTTTTCAACTCTTGTTTTCTTTTCAACCTTAGTTTGATTTTGCTCAACAACGTCCATGTGTGATATAACTTAATTTAAAAATGAAAATAATGTCCTTAAAATACTGTAAAATTATCCAACTGAATTTAGTTTCCTTATGCAGGTCTTATAAGATGCAACCAGGGAAAGGCTTAAAAAGTCAACAGGCATTACTCTCATATTCTACTCTGTATTTTATATGCCTGAAGTTTTGAACTCGAAATGTATGTTCAATCCCGAACAACTCCAGTGATTTCAGCGCTTTAATTTATTTAGTCTATTCAATAACGCTATAACTGGTTCATGGTAAAAAGCCGTTCATAGATTTTTCTGCTCTACCATGTTTTCTATACACAACCAAACTGAACTATTGCCCATTTTAGAAAATGTGTCAATATACAATGCTGCAGAGAAAATTTTATGACGTTGAGATGGCATCAATATGTTTATGTGTTTTGCAGAAAAACGTGAATTTTATCAATGATTTATAAGGTAGGAATATAAAGAAAGAAAGTAACCATAAAACTGAGGAATAAGTTTAACACAGCGCTTATCTCCTAAATTTGTCTAATATCTAGTGTGACCAACTCTTCGACGTATAACTACCAGTAAACGAGATCGCATTGAGCTGACGTAACGTCTGATGACGTCATTCGGAATCCTGTCTTAAAATTCTACCTGACCTCAGCTTGTCAGAAAGGTCTCCAGTTTGTCGAAATTGAATATTAAGACGTGAAATTGTATTCTTATGCCAGTTTAACGGCCGTGCAATGTCATCAACGGACGTTCCATACGCAAGCATTACTACCGCCTGAATACTCTCTTGTTTGCTAAGGCGTGACATCGCTATTCGTGAAGACCTTTGCATAGTGTGTGTTTTCTTGTTAGAACGAACGTCCTAGATTTTGCTAGGATATGGAAATCGCAAGATTGGAATGAAGCATGATGTCCACATGCAAAATATTCCATAAAAGTATACGTCAAATTATAGGAAAATGGAAATGTCATCATGACCTCAACTGAGTGCAACTGAATGGCATTAGTGTACTTATTCTGTGCTGACAATTTTACAAACAATTGTCGACAGGCTACAAAGTTACACGAGAAAGAGTCATGCACACCTTCTTTTTGACTGAGTATATTAATTACTTCTAATAACAATGACACCTATGCAAAGCGGACCGGAACAGTTTCCTTTTTTGAAACGTCTCTATGCAAAGATGTCACAGGACAAGTTTGGTGACATTCCATAGATTGTTTCAAAGAAAAGAAGCCGTATAAATTTCTGTGTGCTTGAGTAAAACAAGTATACTGATATACAGTACATTAAAACCCACTTTTCTGTTATACAATAAAAAAATAAAGGGAGATAATAGAAAATATAAATGTAAGCGTTTTATGAGAAATTCGACAATGCAACATTAAGTTGTATTGACAAACAACTATTTAAAACATTTTCTGTAAACAATTGTGCTCTTAATCAAAAAATATAATATAACAGAAAACATTTAAGTAAGTAGACAAGAAGCATGTCATGCTTTTTTAAAGAAGCCAATTTTAAAGATGCGACAAATCAAGGTTGTTGATATTTCATCCATTGGTTCATGAGAAGAAACCGTTCAAAGGTGAACAAGACAATTTCCTGTTGATTTAGCTCACATGAGCACTTTGTGATCTGACTTTCCATGCAGAACTCTGGTTATGTCAAAACAAAGAAAAACAAACTATAATAAAATATTGTTCTCCATAACCATCTTTCTCGTGTAAGACAAAAGTGCGTAAGGTTTAGACAACCATTTACGAAAATCTATACTTTACACATATGCATATTTGGTATCAAGTTTAAAGTTGATTTATGGTCCATATGATGGCATCAATGTTATCATGTGTTTTGCAGAAACACGTTAATTTTATCAATGATTTATAAGGTAGGGTTCAATTTTAAATTTCGCAAAAGAAAGTAACCAGAAAACTGTAGGATAGGTTTGAAACAGGGCTTTTCTCCTAATACTAGCTAATATCTAGCGTGACCACCTGTTCGACGTATAACTGCCTATAAACGAGATCACATTGACCTGACGTAACGTCTGATGACGTCATCGATATCCATTCAAACATCTTAAAATTTCTACCTGACCTTGGCCTGTCAGGAATGTCTCCAGTTTGTCGAATTTTTAAATTGAGACGTGAAATTGTATTCCTGTGACAGTTTAACTGCCGTGCAACGTCACCAAAAGAAGTACAACAGTCTGGAGTCATGTTTGCTAAGGTATGATATCGCTATTCGTAGTAAACTTTGCAATACTATGTGTTTTCTTGTTCGAACGAATGTCCTATATACGGATACGACATTTAATCGCACGAAAAGAATGGAGCATGATGTTCACAAGCAAAACATTGCATTTGAGCTTACGTCAAATTAAATTTTACCAACATTGGTAGACTAGTTACAAGTTACACGAGAAAGAGGTATCGCAAAATTTCTTTTTTGACTGAGTATATTTAGGTAGTGGCATTGTTTCGTGAGTACATATCTTTTTACAGACAGGGGTTCCCTAGTGCATGGTCAAATGTGGTCCCAGGGGCATAACTCGAACAAACTTGATAGAGGTCCTCTAAACAATGTTGCATAGATGTTACATATGTTACAAAGATGGTTTGTTTAAATTCCCCTAAATAAGTCTATGTAAAACAAGTACCCTCCGGGCGGTATGATGTAGAAAAACTTGGCAGAGGTTACTAACCTAACATTTCAGCTCAAGGCCTTGTGGTTTTGGACAGGAAGATTTTTAAAGATTTTCTTATGTCAAACAAGTGTCAGCCCCGGACAGGGGCAATTTCTAAGCTCAAAGACATATGGTTTTGGAGAAATGAGTGTCCCAAACCCCCGGGAAAGGGTTAATTTTGACCATCGGGGCATTATTTGAAAAAACTTCATAGAGGTCCACTGGATTATGCTACAACTAAATATCTCAGCATTTGACCTTGTAGTTTTGCAGAAGAAGATATTGAAGGTTTTTCCTAAATACGTCTATGTAAATTTAGTGACCACCCGGGCGTGGTCAATTTTGATCAAAGGGGCATGATTTTAACTTTCTTGGTAGAGTTTAATAAGGCAATGCTTCACACTAAAGCAATAAGCTCTATGCCTTTAGGTTTAGCAAAAGATTGAAGATGTTTTAAAGTTTTTCCTACATAAGTCTATGTAAAACAAGTTACCCTGGATGGGGTCAATTTTGACCCAAGGGGTATGATTTAAAAAAGCTCATTTGATGTCCAGTAGACATACCTAATAGTTAAGCTTGTTGTTTTGGAGAAGAATTTTTTTTTAATTTCTATGTAAAACAAGTGTCCCCCGGCCACGGTCAGTTTTGACCCTGGGGGCATGATTTGAATAAATTTCATTAGAATTCCACTAGATAATACTTCAACTAAATTTCTAAGCTATATACACTGTGGTTGTGCTTAAGAATATGTTAAAACATATTCCTACATAAGTCTATGTAACACAAGTGCACCTGAGCTGGGTCAAGTTTGACCGAAAGAGGACGATTTGAACAAACTTGGTAGAGGTTTAATAGACAATGTAATATACCAAACATCTAAACTCAAAGACTTAAGGTTTTGGATAAGGCTATGATATTTTTAAAGTTTTTCCCATGCACACTCAATCCCCCGAGAAGGGTCAATTTCACCCCTTGGGGCATTATTGGAACAAACTTCATACATGTAGACGTCAACTAGAAAATGTTACAACTAAATATCCAAGTTCTAGACCTTGTGGTTTTTGCAAAAGAAGATTTTTAAATGTTGAAAGGTTTAAAAGTCTATATGAAAACCAATGACCCCCTGGGTGTGGTCAGTGTTGATCCGATGTCATGATCTGAACAAATTATGTAAAGGTCTTCCAGACAATGCTTCACACCAAATATTTAAGCTACAGGCCTTGTGGTATTAGAAAAGAATATATAAGTCTATGTAAAACAAGTTACCCCCGAGTGGGGTCAGTTTTGGCCAAAGGGCAAGATTTTAATAAACGGGATTGAGGTTCATTAGTCATAGATACACACTTACAATTACAATTACAAACTTTGTGGATTTGGAGTAGAAGAAATTTAAAAAGTTTAATTTCGGTTGCCATGACAATCAGAGTTCCCGCATGGAATGGAATTCTTTAAACAAACTTGGCATAGCTCTATGCCAGGATTATCCTGCCAAGTATTATCATAATTGGCCAAACGGTTTCAGAGGTGATTTTTGGGTATAATTTGGCCAAGCGTGGTAGACAATGCTGAAAACGTAGACAATACTAAATATCTAAGCGTTAGAGCATGCGGTTTTTCAACAGAAGATTTTTAAAGGTTTTCCTATAACAAGTGATCATTATAACAAACTTAGTAGAGTTCCACTAGACAATGCTACTTACATGTACTAAATATCTAAGCTTTAAGTTTTACCAATATAAATGTATGTGAAAACGATTGACCAATTTGGACAATGGGGTGTGATTTGAACACACTTGGTAGGGTCCACCAGACAATAATACACACTAGGTCCACCAGACAATGCAAAGGTATCTCTATATAAGATAAGTCGATGTAAAATTATTTTTCAATCCGTTCGCTAAAAGACGTTTACTTCATATTTTTCTAATTTAGTAAAGTTTTGTTAAAGCAGTCTTTACAAAACAGAGAAATATTAACTGAGAAAAGGGCTTGATTTTCTTTTACCGTACGTGTTGAAAAATAAATCTCATTTTCTGTGTACAGATGTTCTTCATTCAGTTACAATAACGTGCAGTGTTACACTATTACATCCTATCTTGTACAATGTATATTGAACAGAGTCAATGTACACTTCATTAATTCAAGTATTCTGGTCAAAGTTTCTGTTTGTTTGATATTTCACATTCATAATACTTCAAGATTTTGAGCTTTAGAATACTAATTTGATAGATATAACAATGGGCATCTTTCTTTGATTGAACACGACCTACTTGATTAGGAAACTCACATGTAGAAATTAGGCGAAAGGAGAGTCCAGGATATTGAGACTTGAGACCCAAAGTATTTTCCTCAAGTATGGTTATAAAACAAGTTATGAAACAGAAGCACGTGGGACAGAATTGAAATAAGCAGAAGAGTGAAATGAGCTCGGTGGCGGGAGTCTGACAAGTTGCTATGATATACAAATCACATGATCTGAGAGATCAAGTCCACTGTCTGTTGAATCACCGATATCAAGCACCTTGTTGACTAGGAAACGGGCTTGATTGCCGTTGGTTTGGAGACCTTTGGATCACGCACATTTTCTGTTTGGGGATTTCGGGAATTTATCATTCTCTATTTCCTTGGATAGATTTCAAATTTTATTAGTTATCTGTTATTTTGATCGACGGACGAAAGAGTACTTAATTTCAATATATTAAAAGTATATATTCAAGAACGTGTTGTTTCCTTCATGTTTCTAGATTCACGGCCGTGACGATTCCAGTGCGTTACAGCAGTAGTTATTTATACATAATTTATTTTTCTTTATTTACATAGTTTAAAATAAAGTGAGTGAGTGAGTGAGTGAGTGAGTGAGTGAGTGAGTGAGTGAGTGAGTGCGTATAAGAATGAATGAATGACTGAATATATCGTATCGTCTCATTTAATAAGCAAATACACATTTGTGTATATTTTTGCTCCCGACAGCGAAACGCATGTTTTACATATGTAGCAGATAATGTTTTATGAGCACATGACACATTTAAAATCAAAAAGTGAAAAGTTTATATATTGTTTTAATACTAGAGACTAAATACTAGAGATAATATAAGACTTTAGTACCTTTTTTGTAGGTTGGAAGAAACAAAATGGAAGCTGTGTCCAGCAAAGTTCGCTTTAAATGTTCATACATGTGCACTTATTTTATTGAACAATAATGAGATTGATGAGAACATTAAATAATAATTCTAACATTTTTGAAAATTTCCCCTATATAGGCAAAGAAGGATTTGAGCGTGATATACCTACCAAGTATATCACGCTAGGCGCCCGGAACTATTTTTCACTGAGGAAATTCCCTCCCGCGTAATTTTCACAACATATCTACGAGTGTGCATGCGCTAATACGCTTGGATTGGTACTGTTGTGAATGAATTCACGCGATGTAAAACAAATCATAGTAAAATTTTCTACACTTATCGCCAGCATTATCGGCAACAAAAATAAGACGAAAAGCGTTTTATTTGAGGAGTAAAAGAGAACAACCAAAATTTCACGAAATGCAAGGAATGCACGGAAAACTAAACGTTTCAAGATAGCGATTTCATGTAAGCGCAGCAAATAGTACCCCTTCGAATATTTTTTTTGTTTAAATTAACGTGTAAGAATGGAAATAGATTTTATTTTTGAGTGATATACCGGTTAGTATATCACTGTGGGGAGTGTAGATGTGTAGTAATCTAATCACGAAGACCGAAGGCCTGAATGATTAATTACGAAGCATCTACACGACACGGTATATCACTCAAAAGTGAAATATATTTCCTAAATAAATTACGCTTTCAAGGTTATGTAACTTCTCGAATTCATTCATCATCATAAAACTATGTTCATGTAAAACATTTTACGGATCATGATTACGAGTATTTAAAATCATGAAAGCTCATAATATTCAGTGTAATTTTTGCATATGATCAATAAATATTCACGAGGCAATAAAGGTGAGATCGAAATCCTTTTCTTCTTCAAAATATTACGTGGCAAAGAATCGCGGAGCTGTCTTAATTTACGTTTCTTCTCTCTGTCTACGTTGAATAGCAAAGTGAATGTCATTTGAAATTCATTTTTTAATACACGATGAAACGTGTCAACAGAAAGCAGGCACGTGACAGTACACACTGGCAATTTGACAATACATTTAACATACGAAAGTCCCTTGATATGAACGACACTTTTATTTACAATTGTTATCATCATAATGTTAATGCAATATATTCAAGATTTTCAGCTATAACATTTCATTGTTTTTATATTGTCTATTTTTTTATTTCTTTCAATTTACAAAATATCTTTTAAAGAAAAGCATACACGATAAAACTTTTGACAATCAAAACTCTTAGAATAATTATTTATTGTTATTATGTGTCGTTGCACGGCAAATTCGGTATTTGCTACCTAACAGACGCCCATTCCATCATTATTTACCCAGCATGGCTTTTCTGATACGCACTTAGATGTTTCCCTGCTTCCCCGTTTGAACGTAGGGAAATAGCAGAATTCAAAATGAAAAAGAAGCAAGAAGTCAATGAATTATTTTAGAACCGTTTACATAAAAATATTCAGTGTTCCCTGTAGAATATCACAATATTAAGGAACAGATTTCAAAACGAAGTTATTTGTTGTAAATATCAGTTTAAAATGTGCATAATCGCTTGTTTTGTGTATTTTGTAACAACGTTATATAGGAAAAACAGGTGTTCGGTTTGACAGAAAAAAGAAGCAAGAAGAAATTTCTTTATTTTGAAGAAAAACATATCATTGGAAAGAAGATGGCTGTTTCCTTTGAAAGGTAATATAGTTGGACTTGCACATGCAAAGTCCTTTTTGTTAATAATTTTTGTTTATTTTATGATTATTGTATTGACTTTTTATTGTAATTTAATACATGTATAGTGCTGCAAGCCCACAGTTGAATAGACGCAGGAGTAGAGTCGCGGATACAACCCATCCAACACCCCTAAGACGCCAACACTAGACCGATAAATGTCGATGCCCAACCACCAGACAAGCCTACCACTAGAGCCTGTGCAACTCCATCTCACTACATTTCGTGGCGGAGTAGGAACGTTAGTATCGTCATGTGCTTCCATGACTTGACTCACTACCCTAGCATTAAAATGTAGACTTTAAATTTTACTTATTAGTAGATTTACTTGTGTAGAATTAATAAAAGGTCTACTATCCCCATGGGATAGACTCGAAAAAGCGAAGTAGAGGCAGCAGCTCTCCGACTCCGCCGTCGACAAACCGTAAATCGAAACAAACAAAGACTGACGATTAAATGCACTATATTGTTAAGTTACAATAGAAAACCGTATTTCATTTACTGCTACTTTATCACATAATGTTTTGTGTTGCATCTATAAATGTCAATGGCATTCGCGATACCAGAAAAAGAGAACTAGTTTTTTTATGGTTAAAACTCAAACAATTTGATATTATACTTTTGCAGGAAAAGACTGCAAAACTCAAAAGGAAGCCGAGTTTTGGGGTTGACAATGGGGCGGAACCACCTTTTGGGAAAATAGTAGCAACACTGCGAAAGGTGTAGCTATTTTTGTTAAACCAAAACTCAATATCACATCGCACAAAGTACCTCATATCAATTCATCTGAGGGCAGACTAATAACGGTAGTCTTTCATTAACAAGAAAACAGAATTTACATAATTTTCTAGTGTGTATGCACCTAACATTGGTTCTAAACGCAAAACCTTTTATTGCAAGTTGTCGCACTATTTCAGTGACTCTTCGAATATGTTTCATTTAGTTGGGGGCGATTATAACTGTACCATGAACAATAATTATGATCGGGTCTCAAAATGGCATGCGACTGCACATCATGGGTATAATGAACTAACTGCCTTTCAAGCCGAAATGGACTTAGAAGATATTTGGCGTAGGCGCAACCCTACAAAGAAAGAATATACATTCTCACGAAATGTCTCATGTTCTCGTATTGATTACTTTTTAACATCGAAAACTATAGAAAATGAAATAGACTATACAGGTATTACTTACTTTCCGCACTCCGATCATAATGTTATATCACTCAAATTAAATACATCTAATATTGAGAGAGGCCCGGGTATGTGGAAATTAAATGTCAGTATATTAGACAATACTGACTACATTGAATTGATTGATTGAACAGGTTTGGGACATATGGGTAGCTGATTAAAAAAATATATATCAATACTTGAATGGCAGGACATGCTAAAATTATGAAATAACATCCGTTCCAGCGGTGTTAGTCGTTTAATAAACAATGATTTGGAGTACTGATACGCACTGCGCATCAGTACGACAAACTATTGTTTATTAGACGATAACAACGCTGAAAAGGATGTTATTTCGATTCTAACATAACCAGATATTACAAAAGGTGAATAAATGCAAAGCTTTATTTTCTACGCGAACGCTTATGCGTCATGTGGCGAAATATGACGTCATGTTTACAGCATATCGGTTCCCGCGTTGTTTATGGTTTAATATAACATAATTTATCTACTCTTTGTATATATAGACAAAATCGTGAGTCATGTTAGAACATCATATTAAAATTCTTACGATTGAATATTGTAAAAATGTTAAACGTTCGCTAGAAAACAAGTTACAGTTACTTCTAGGGAATCCTACGGAAAACAAGGATACAATAGACATACTGAAAACAGATATGGCGAGCTACTATAAAAAGCAAACGGACGCGGCGATCATACGCTCAAAAGAAAAGCATTTTCAAGATAATGAAAAGTCAACATCTTATTTTTTTCATTAAGAGAAAAAAGAGGAAAGCAAAAACTTTGGTCTAAAATACGTTCAGAAGCAGGACACACTAAATACGGTATTAGTAACATACTAGATGGAGAATATTAGGTTACTGTCTTAGTGTGATTGAATTTATTAGGCGAGTTGGAGAAAGGTTTATACGGCGAGGCTCTGCCGAGCCGTATAAACATTTCGGAGACGAGCCTAATAAATTCAATCACACTAAGACGGTAACCTAATATTCTTTTTATCCTACCTTTTACATAAAAAATGTCTTTTTCGTTTTTTTTATTAATTAAGATTAAATTCCAGCTTTAAAACTGTCTGTCGCTATGACGCGTATGAATACATTACATCACAACCCAGTTACACATTTATTTCGATCAAGTTAATACACTACACAAACACGTCCATGTTAGACTGAAGTGAAACAACATGCAAAAGTAAAACTTTAAAAGCTCAACACCTAAAACTGTTATTTTAAGCCATTCTAAACTGAATGAGATAAACTTTACTGGTATGCTTTATTAATTTCTGCTACTGTGCTAGTCATATAAGTGACGTCAGTCAATACAACATGTGTCATGAACAGTGATGACGTGAAATATTCACTAAAAATACCGGATTTTAAACCTTGTTAGCCATTCAGGTGATAACCACGATTACTTACTGATTGCATTTATAAATATGGACATTTTGAACACTGAAGACTGCGCACCATAAAACTGTATAGATTCAAATATGTGCTAAAAGTGCGAGTGGGTGGGGTGTTGCTGAACTGGACCCTGGACTGGAGCTGACTGTGGTAAATAGAAATGTCATGTAGATCTACGGCACGCACTTAGTTGCTTGATACTGACTCGGTTGGTCTGAGACATGTAGTCATTCAACAGTTGCTAATAGAAGATTCGAACATCATTTGTTTCTGTTTGGAAACAGGACTCTTAGCTTAGAGATGGACAGGAGCAAAAACCAAGTTGCAAAAAACAGGTGGAACATAGATTCAAATATGACTCATTCGTGCCAGATATACAAGGATACAAACTGTATTCAATGATAGCTTTGGGATAACATCTTTTATTCAAGAAATACTGTGATCCCGTAATTTCTGGACCAGATGTTTCCTGATGGAATGATTGACACTGTGATTGAAAGACTCAAATAAACAATATTGTACAATATCATATTAAAAGAAAGGACTTCAAATCTTGCAATACTGACAAACTTTAATACTTCCAGTGACAAAAAAATAAAAAATATATTTCAATACTCAATCAATAGGCTTACTTGTTGATCTAATATCACCTACCTATCATAATTTACACTGTATGATAAGCTGAAAATTATTAGAAAGAACTCTAAAGAAGTAAGACACATGAGCTGATTAGTGACTTTATGACTAATATGGCTAAATGTTGATAAGTTCTTGTTTATCTTCGTGATGCATGGAGATTAATGTTTTATGGCATATTAAATTTTAAGAAAAAACATATGTACATGAAAATGACCACTGAGTGACTCTTTGGTTATAGGCCCTACCACAGTTCATGTTTCAATCACACTTGGATATTTAACCATTTGGTCAGGGTCTATATAATGAAAAGATCATGCTTGGGATAAACCCTTTAAATTCAACAACAATTGTTTATCAGCAGATCAAGCATACATCTTTCTTAAATATTTGCAGTTTTTCAAGAATTAAATATATTTATACAAACTTGCAACATCATTGGGTGTGCACAGACATTCAATTTTCAATCAAATACTTGGATATTTAACCATTTGGTCAGGGTCTATATAATTAAAACATCATGCTTGGGATAAACCCTTTAAATGCAACAACATGCAATGGTTTATCAGAAGATCATGTATGCATTATTCTTAAATATTTGCAGTTTTTCAAGAATTATTAAATTTTAAGAAAAAACATATCTAGTACATGAAAATGACCACTGAGTGACTCTATGGTTATAGGCCCTACCACAGTTCATGTTTCAATCACACTTGGATATTTAACCATTTGGTCAGGGTCTATATAATGAAAAGATCATGCTTGGGATAAACCCTTTAAATTCAACAACAATTGTTTATCAGCAGATCAAGCATACATCTTTCTTAAATATTTGCAGTTTTTCAAGAATTAAATATATTTATACAAACTTGCAACCTCATTGGGTGTGCACAGACATTCAATTTTCAATCAAATACTTGGATATTTAACCATTTGGTCAGGGTCTATATAATTAAAACATCATGCTTGGGATAAACCCTTTAAATGCAACAACATGCAATGGTTTATCAGAAGATCATGTATGCATTATTCTTAAATATTTGCAGTTTTTCAAGAATTACAACAATGTAGATAAATTTACACAAACTTGCAACATCATGGGTGTTAAAGTGCACAAACATTCAATTTTCTCCACAGTTCTAGTTCATTCTAGTTAAATTCAGATACATTTACTGTATATTTTGGCAGAGAGAGAAAGATTAAAAACAGTGAAAAAATTAATTTTGACAATTTAATACATTTTCTTAATTGAGAAAAAAATCATGAATAGATCTACCAGTATTTATGTATTTTGAAAATGACATTTGTTGATGTTGAAAATTAAATAATTACTGCAGTATACAAAAGAAAACTCATGTTTGTATTTTTATTGTGTCAGCATCAAAGTTTAATCAAATTGAATGTTTAATTGTTTACATGTACTTCATGACCAACAAACTAGGTCATGAAAGTAGTCCGTCATCAGCTGTTGCTAAGGCTAGTGAGGAAAGTTTTTCGTAAAGCTGGCCATAAATGATTTAAGACTTGTCATTCATCTTTGATTTTGTACAAAATGACAATATTAGTACTAGCTATAAAAGCATGTGTAAAATGGCACATTGATATGAGTTGCAGCGTTTTAAAATCACTTTGATAGCCGATTAAAAGTTTAAAAATGGCGGCTAAAAAAAGAATGTCAGTATGGCAGACCGTTGCCATGTCGTGTAAAGCTTGCCTGTCGTGTAAACCTCATGTTTATACGACAGGCCGATTTTGTACAAATAAAGCAGTGATGGTAGGATAAAAGAGCAATGTCGCATTTATAAAACCTTATTTACTTCAAATGGTATAAATGAAGTTGCAGCAAAAGAGTTACTATCTAAAGTACAAACAAAGATTACACCAATGGAGGCAGCTAAACTAGACGAATATATTTCCATGACCGAGCTAGAAAATTCCATTTTTAATTCTAAACAATCAAAATCACCGGGTGAGGACGGCTTACCGACCGAATGGTACAAGCAGTTTTGGTATTTAATTAAACATGAATTTCACTCACTAGTCACATCAATTCTGGACTTGAACATGCTCAGTCATTCCCAATATAAAGGTATTCTCTCACTCATTTGAAAATCCGGGGATCGAGAAAATTTAGAAAAACGTGAGACCAATTGCCCTTCTTAACGTGGATTACAAAATAATAGCTAAATGCTTGTCGAACAGACTGAAACCAATTTTACCAAATATCATTAATTCAGACCATAAAGGATACGTTGAAGGTAGAAATATTAATGAAGCAAATCGTTTTAAACAGGATATAATAGAATACTCCGACAGCGAAGATAAGGAAGGGTTTATAATAGTTTTAGATCAAACAAAGGCCTTTGATGGATGCGAATGGTCTTGGATCGATATGTGTTTGAACACTTTTGGTTTTGGTGACAAATTTCGCATTTGGATTACCGCTCTGCTAAAATCATCTCAAACCGCAATACTAACGAACGGGTTTATTTCAAGTTGTTTTTCAATTTCTCGTTCCACTAAACAAGGCTGTCCTTGTGCCCAATTTTTGTATATACTTCAAGCAGAACCAATGGCCTGCTACATACGCATAAATTCACAAATTCAGGGTATACATCTGCCCTCTTCGAACTTGTATGCAAACATAAACCAATTTGTCGACGACACCCAACTATTCGCGTAAAATAAAGACTCTTTAGTTCCGATATTTAATTTCCTTTCTCTTTACGAAAAAAATGTTTCTAATGTTTTTAAACATGTTTTCTCTTTCTTACAACTACATGCAAAACATCAGTCCTTTTCTTTACCAATACTTGGCTGAAATACGTACCAGTTACTTTCGTTACCAGAACTGGTATTGCGTGCCCTAAAAAATTCGAACCTTTTTTAAAATGAAACTCTTTTACGTCTACTTGAAAATGATTAAAGTTTCTTTTTTATTTTGAAACCATAGTTTAATTGTAAAATATCTATCAAACTTCGATATATAAACCTCATTAAAACGATGTTTGCAAACAAACAAAATAGTCCGTACAGCTGATCGCTAGTACCGCCCTCCCTTGCCAACGTTCAGTATCATTCCTTACCAATGTGCAGTTCCGTTTGTTCAGTATTCTACGGTACTGCACGTTGGTAAGGAATGATACTGAACGTTGGCAAGGGAGAGCGGTCCTAGCTATAACCTGTACGGACTATTGTATTTGTTTGCAAACATCGTTTTAATGAGGTTTCTATGTTTCTATGTCTATATCCGGCCATATGGTTGGCATCATCAACTCAACACAGATGTCATTTTCAATTGTTTACCATTTATCGGTCCCGCATGTAATCTTTAAGGCGTGAAAAATACATGTAGGTGTGATAGTACAATTCGCCGACTACGATCAATGTAGCTTGAATAATTGCTGAATTACGCTGTTTACGAAAGTTACTGGTACGTAGTTCAGCCAAGTATTGATAAACAAAAGGAATGATGTTTTGCATGTACAAAAAATGTAGTCATAAGAAAGAAAAATCATTTTTAGGAACGTACATCAAGTTGATGTATTCACATTTCAAAGTACAAACCTGCATCTGTAGGAAAATTCTTGCCTTTTTCAAAACAAGATGGCGGACGGCAACTGAAATTTCTTACCGTACAATTTGCGTCAACCTTTCTCCTAATAAATGACGTCACGTATAAACAACAATATTGAATCGAGTCTATTAATACGCAATAAAGAAAATGTACATGGTAAAATAGTACGCTTGTCTGAGAAATTTCAAGATTCATTTATTGTTTTTTGCTAACAGAATGTCATTTTTGTTCATATTCAATATTAAAGTATATAATAAACAGGTTATTGAACTTGTATGGCGAAATATTACTTGAAACTCGTTGATTTGGCCAAATCAACTCGTTCCAAGTGATATTTCACCATACAAGTTCAATAACCTATATAACTCTACAAAGAAATAAACACAACGGTGGGGTTAATTTAAATAGTATTTCGGACATGCAAGCGGCCGTGTTCGTTCAGATAATATATAAAATCATGCATTCGAAACGTGAAATATGGAATGCCATTGGCAAGATGTATTTACAGTCTTACGACAACACTTCTACAAATAATTTGTTTTTATGTAGATGTTCCTCATTAGTCAATATTTCTTATCATCACCATGTCTCAACGTTTTATAAAAATGCTATCAGTGAATGGAGTAATTTTATCGGAAGTATCAAGCCAATAACTGAAAAGGATATTTTGAATACATACATTTTTAATAATAAGACAATTATTTGTAACAAAAACCCATATTCATCAAATCATTTCTTCTATGTAATTTGTCCAAGGTCAACGATATCTGGGATACTGAGAACAGACATTTTGTAACAAATAATTGCATATATATAACCATTTAACCAAGAAAACTAATTGGATTTCGGAATGGTCAATTGTTAGAAGTAGCATACCAGCTGATTATATAAAAATCCTCAAATATGGACAAGAATCAAGCGCAAGAAATCAAAACATCTTTAAATTGGACTGCAATCTAAAACTTTATACAATTCAAGGGAAAGAACTCAAAGTTTCAGACTTGCGATCACGTGACATTCTCACGCAATTCAACGCATGGGTTAATAATACGTCTTTAAATGCAGAGTCAAAATGGGAGGTTAAGTTAGGGCTTAATATAAATAGTAAGTGGAGAAATGTCTGGTGAAACATTTATAAATCATACTGTCTTCCGAAAACTAAATACTTCCAATTTCGCTTTATACACAATGTTTTATTTACAGAGCATAAATTAGCCCTGATGAACGTATCAGACGGTTTATGTAACATAATGCAAGAAAAACAGAGAAACGTTGAAACATTTTTTCTGGGAATGTGGGGAAATACAACAATTTTGGAAACGTGTAAATCTGCAAATGAAACGGGTGATTGAAACAAATATTGAACTTGATTACCCCTTGGTCGCGTTAGGCACACAAAATACTACATCAAAACTGGCCAACATCGTAAACACTTTCATTTTTGAAACAAAGTTCTTAATCTGGAAATTCAGAAACGATAAAAAATTTCAACTATACGAAAATCAAATAAATTTGTGAACATTATCAAAGACGTATTCATGTACCAACCTACATTTAGGAAGGAAAATATTACAAGTACAATTGACCGTATCAAATCTATCTGAGATGTACGCTTATTAATCTCACTTCATAAGTTTTTTTCCATTTCAGTGAGGTTGATAAACAGCGTGTATTTTAAACACAGAAGTTTCAATGCAAGGTTTTCTTTTGTTTCTGTTTAAGCCTCGCAATACATGTTTATTATATTGTCGCCAATGAAATTGGTTTATTAATGCATTTTATCTGTTAAATTATTAGTGTAAAAATTTAATACCATTCTCGCAGTTTCAGATTATGTCTGATAATTGTACGGCTGGTAAGGGATGCGCTCCGACCCTTATCACGCCCATGACGGAGCAAATAAACGGGGTTACCCCAATCATGGGGGCCTAAAAGAAAGGTCTACTATATATTCTTGACCTTTGAGGTAGGATCATGGTTCTTGCACGCGACACATTGTCTTGATGTGCTGAACATTTGTGCCAAGTTATTTTAAAATCAATTAATTCATGACAAAGTTATAGTCCGGACACGAATGTGTGAATGTATACAGGATTCCAATACCTTCAAACTCTAAGTGTGACCTTGACCTTTCAGGTATTGACGTCGGTCTTGCACGCGACACATCTTCATGATGTGCTGAACAATTATGCCAGCCCGGACACGAAAAAATGTAAGGCGGACGCACGTACGGACGGACGGTTCGATTTTAATATGCCACCCTTCGGCGGCATAAAAATTTGCCTGAAACCATGATGCCTATGATTTAGATATTTTGAATGGAACGTGGCCTAATAGAAATCTCCCAACATTGTTCAGATAATGACCCCTGTTTTACGGGGCTCACTTGACTATGTTGAAATTGATCTGTAAGATAACCTTGCTGCCCACATTGAACCAGTTTGAACAGTTTGTATTTTAATGTGAAAAGAAAACCAAATCTTTCTTTTTAAACATAACACATCTGAATAACAACGAAAAACAGTTTTTATATTGGATGACTTCTATATGACAATGCCATCCAATAAACACTTCACACATGTATCAAAACATTGATATGAAAATTAGCCGATGCGTTTTTCTGCACACAGACTGTGCTCAGGGACTAGCTAATGCGGAAAACAGTTTACATCTGACCCTGACCCAATTGACAATTTCCTTGCAGCATCTTATTTATAACAATGCCACCAACCACATTCACCCATTTATCTCTAATATGATATCATTTTTGTAATGCAGGGAACATGCAAAAAGTAATGTGTAACAGTAATACCGTTGTGTTGTAGGTATTTACTATTTATGTTATATACATAGATACTTATTTCATATATTTCATGTGTACAGTTACATGATTTATGTTACGAATGCGAAAAAGTACAATGTTTATAAAAACTTCAACTTAGTTTGGATCATGACGAAGGATTTAAGTCAATGGTCAATCCTTTGGAAGTAAATCCTTTCGGAAACATTGACAATTACGAACACAACTTATGTCGTTATAAACATTCGTGGAGCACCTACTTGAAATTCTTGATCGGAACCGAAACTTATATGAACTTCTCTCTTAGAAATCCAGCTGCCTTTAGAACTATGGCGTAACAGCTTCTTCACATGTAAACATTCAAAGCAACAGCGGTGACTGGGACGTGATTACACCCAGATACCTAAACCAATCGGTGACAAAATCCTCACCCTTCTAACAATAGGAGTGCTTTGTTAACTATGACTATGTTTGGTCTTTGATATTGTCTCCTACTATACAATATATATAAAACAAGAAAAAGGGTAACCTAAACACACATTAACTACTAAAAGTGCAGACTGTCTGTACAACTTTTTGCTGAAATGACAATATGAAAGTTTTATCCTGCTGATCTCGAAAATTGCAGTGTCTTACATCAATGGAATTGCAAAATAGTAATGCACAGTGACAGAAATAGATGAGAAACTGACATGAATGATAAGGTGCATCTCGTCTCAGTATTGGTGACAATGTTTTAACGTGAAAAATACCATAATTCTTATGTTCTTTGTTCAGTCATGCCAATACATGTAAGAAGCGCTTAGATACGGTATCATATTTCTAAGATTACACCCATGTTTAAGTTCTCAAACTGTAATATAACTTAAAGATATCGGAAAAACGTTAAAGTACAATGGCCTATAAATGTCGTCTACTCCACTTGTATACAATCTCTAAAAAAACCTGCTCTCTTTTACAAATTTGTAAACCATACCCGCATACCAAGTGCTCAGGTATCATGCCATACCTAAGTCCTATACAGATGATCACGCATTATTTATTTGTACTTTTAATGTTCTTATTTTATTAGATTACATTTTAAATTCGTTTCCAAATTCGAGGTCTTATGGTTTCGCTTCACTCCGACAGCACTTTCCCCCACGATTTTCTGACAGAGTTTGGAAGCAGTTTACAACCAATTTTGAAAATGAGTTTTTACGGAATGAATACGTTTCAGGCTAGATAACACGGGACTCGTATGCTCGAATACATCAGTCTTAGATGTAATTAACTTTCTGTATTTCCGTGTTTGTTTTAAACATACTAATTTTCATCATATCTTAGTTTCAGGGGTAAAGGGGTAGAGGAAAGAAAGATAGTGATCCAACAAGAGAATGGTTTTGAAAAAATGGAAAGTCACTTTCCTCGTGCTCAGATGTACGAGTGATTGTCCTAACTGCCACAGTCAGCAGATCGAACTCAAGTTTGTGTCTTGCACAGTCTGTTGAACTTAATATAAAAAGCCTGGACCGAATCGAGATAATAGCAAGTGGCTCAAATGAATGTTAAAATTTACAAAATCTACTGTGAAAGAGGAGGTAATGTTGAGTATATACGATATGTATCATTTTCAACTGTATGTTGTTCACTAGTAAATAAGTGCAAGAAATACTAGAGGAACTGCAGTATGGATCGTCAATATGTATGAACACTAAATGGGTCACGATTGGTGTAATTTTCGAATGTGCGAATTATGCTGCTAACTTTTCTCCTCTCATGACATTGGCACCTTCCTTTAACATACTGACAAAGCAGGCAGGATTGGAGAAACAGCTAACCATACATTCCTGCTTACAGCAAAACTAGACAGACAGTGATATTAAATACAACAAAGCCATACAGATCTCCTAGAGAACAATATTAATACTTTGCTGCCCATGGTGCTTTGGTTTTGTGTCTGTGACTGCGGGACGGAAGTCTATAGGTCAATGTAATGAATCTACAGTCAGACATGTTCACGCATTTGGCTTACAGTTGCATGAATAAGAACTCAGACCATGGAGTATGATAGAGACTGTACGAATTGTTGTGACCTCGAAGCATTGAAATGGAGACAGGCAGTGACTTATTAAATTTTACTAGTTTGAGTTATCAAATATAATACACTTCATGTTTAAAATTTTGCTAAAATAATCCCTTCTTTCGGTGATAGTACCGGTCAGATCTCTAGGAAGCAGTCACAGAGAGTATTGAATATAGATTGCAAACTTGTTCTGCAATCAATATAAAATAAATAAGTTTAAACTTGATATGTTTTATGTGTGCCTTAAAAGCGGCTCTCAGTGTAAACGTCTTCTTACACTGACCGAAGTGAAAAGTTTTGCTTTCACCATGTCTTGCGCTCATACAACAGATAAATGTTATAAACTGTTTTCTGAATTAATTGGCTATTTTGATTATATCAAAAGACTGAAGAACATTATGCAATTACGAGTAATACTCCTTCGATTAGCATTAGCATGTCTTAGTAATTCATACTGACTATTTAAATATAAGAAACATGCAAAGCGCCAAATCTTCCGGAAAGACTGTGACAAGTTTATAGATTAGTGATTAAGATGAAAATACTGATTATATTATAGCAACCAGCGCATATACATGTACTACAAACCATCAGACTTCATAGTCATATTCTATAAATATATCACACTGTTACGATAATGGATACTTTACAGACTGGTCATAGCCTAGGTACATTGTATGGCACAAAAAGTAACACACGGAAGACAATCGTGGCGGAGACATTTTTTTTATATTCATACATGTACCATGTTCGGCAAAGTCAAAGTTTTATACCCTTTGTTTAATTATTGCATGACACTGAACGATTTACAGAAGCTCAGTGTATTTCTTTAGATACAAGAGTTGCAACACTTCAAAACATCGGCCATGACATTGGAAATGTAGTATTAAAACTAGTATTTCACAACCAAATCTAATTTAACCTATTTCCACTAAGCTTCAATTGGTTTTGCACTTCGATAATTTGCTTAAATTATTAAATGGTTTGTTTGGCTTTTGGCCAACTTACAATTTACTATAATCAAATTGTTTCTTTAGTTGACAGTCGTTAAAATTATCTAATGATCAGTAACTCGGATTCTATTTTAACATTTCGTCGCGCATTAATTTGGTTTTCATAATGCTACTACTAATCAGCATACAAATGGCCGACAGCAATCAGTCTTCATGTACACAATTATGGATTTATACATTTAAATAGGAAATTGAATGATTCCGTTGATTTAAGTCGCGGATACACTTTTCCTCTTTACTTCTCAAAGTGTTTTTGTTTGGTGACATGCCCTGAATCCATAGAGTCAATTGACGTTCATCAGCCTGGACAGACTTGGAAAGTGTTATGCACAGGTACTTTTTTGTTTCATACAAGGTCACTATCAAGTTCATATTCAATGTAAAAAGGTCATTATAACCCCCCAAAATAAGTGCAAAAAACACACACATAAACATGAGTACTACGTAAGCGCTAAACAAATACGATAATTTGAGTTTCATACAGGTATTTATCAAGATAACATCAAAGGTCAAAAGCTCAAACTGATAAAAAATCACTGTTTAATGAAATAAGTTTATCTGTTGATTCTATAACTATATGACAAAACAAGTCCTGTTTAGTAAAATATTAGTAATGTTACACAGAAATAAAATGTAGATTTTCCCATGTTGTGTCAACAAATTAAGCTAAAATATATCCTCACATTATTTTCCCTTTATTCTAAATTCTATGATATAGAAATCTTGTTTAATATCAATACTGTGCTTCATAAATGCATTTTTTTCATATAACCATTTATCATGGGGAAATGCAACATGGCGTCTAAATCTTTTTGCTGTCTTTTTCTCAATTATTCGTAGTTTCAAGTAAGGTATCCCACTAACAGAGCGTCATTTAGGAATTAAATTGCCTCACATTTCCAAAAGGGAATGCCAGTTTCACAATCGGTAGGTAGTAATTTAAATTCATGATAAACCAACAAGATCCGAAACAGTAGCTAAGCAAACATACTTACCATAAACTCTTAGTTAATTTGGCGCCTTACATTTGTCCTTAAATATGACATTGACTTTTTGATATTATTTTTGTTTTTAACCTTATGCTGCTATTTTAAGCTTCTTTGAAACCACTATTTTATAGTCATACAACTAACAACTGTGAATAAAGCACCTTTCTCGGAGGCCATTTAAAAATTATCCGTTGTTTTAGTTTAATAACATTTTATTGCACATACATAGATACATGTACACGTACCCAAAAACACAGACATATGACACAACAAAACAAAAGGAAATGGATCGGGCCACAAATTCTAGCAACATTAATGGACGGCCCTTCCCAAAAGTTATCCGTGGTAAATAACCACAATGAATATTTTGGTTAAGGATATGAATACAAAAAAATATACATGTACTGACTTCAGACTCTGCTTCTTCTGTCATATAAATTTTGATTAACAGAATACATTGCGAGAAGTAATTGTATTTCTTCAGTTATTTACCTTGACTATGGCCTTGATAATGTCCTTGCATGATTAAAACGTGCTATAATAAGTTAATGCCTTAGCAAAGATGTTTTCGTATGTATTATTTGCATTTTTGTTTTTTCTGTACATAGTTCATATAATCGTTTCCAATTAAAAAAATATCATGATACTTATAACTGACTTCTCAGTGGTGCTACCAGGTTATCTGCTTTTGTACATAACGATCCTAGCGCATTTGCAAGTGAGTTCCAAGTTAGAAAACTGATTCAAAATGTGTATTTATTAAGGTGCAGACTTTACAACAGCATGTTAAGTAGGTTCCTCCCTTGTGATAACAGTGCATTTATAATGATCGTGTTTGCCGATATCAGTGGAAATGACAACGTGTTCAATATTCAATCATTATCTAATTTTGTTGTGGTGGAAAATTTGTTCATAATTTAATATTATGTGTGATGACGGAAGTTTACTTAGGGTTCATAATCACTGGCGGTTACAGTAAGAACTACAATAAGAACAACATGGCAATCAATTTCATTTGCACATAAAAGTTTTAAAATAGAAGCACATATATAATTAAAAGACAATATGTATATCAAACAGGACTTGTTGCATCATATACTTTTGAAGATGAGAAGTAATGAGATGAAATAGTGATAGTTTGGTCAATTTGAACCTTTGACCTTGAATATGACCGTAATAATGACCTTTTATGAATCTAAAATTACTCTTATTGTTAAGTACTGTCTTTGTGCAAATGCTTATCCATGTTTCATTTCCACATTCTTTTTCATGAATATTTCATACCTGGACAAGAACCTGCTACATATAGTGTGACAAACGGTGGCCATTTTGAACGCCATCTTCAATTTCTCCATGGATACTAATTCTATTTACATCAAAATGGTTAAAAAATAAAAGTGTATATCTGTATGACACAATCAATATTAAAGAAGATTTGCTTCAACATATAGTTTTAATGTATAGTTTTGAATCAACATAAAAACTAACGAGGTGAAACAGTGTTTTAAGTGATTTTGACCTTTAATATGACGTTGATAGTGACCTTATATTAAACTCAAAATATCGTTTTTATTTAGTCGTTAAACATGTTTAAGTGTGCTTTATTTGCATGTTCTTTTGTCGTAAATATTTCATCCCTTGACTAGCTTAAAAACCTATAATTACCAGCATGATTTGTGTGTGAAGTTGGTTGTTCTCTTAAGTTCTGGTATAAAGTCACTTTCTAGATCCCAATTGCAGTTTCCCAATAGCTGAATTACGACTTGATATTGATTGGTTGTTTCTTTCACAGTGAGAAATAATTAAAACTGTTAAAAGTAAGAGACTTTTGTTTATTTAATTCACTTTCAAATACAGTATTTCAGTAGCAGTATGACGTATGACGGAAATGAAATACAATTGTACTCAAACATGTATACTTTTACCAGAGTTACTAAATTAACCTCTTCAATAATAGATCATATTTATACCTCGAGACCTGATTTAGTTTGTAACGTTAAAGTTCCAGCGTATAGTGTTAGTGATCACTACCCTGTATATTTTATTAAACTCACAAAGCCATTGACGCAAAAACGAAACAAGCACATAACTATAAAATATCGTTCTTTTAAAAACTTCGACGAAACCATCTTTCAAGGTAGTCTAGCAAATGCTCCTCTAGATCTGATTGAAACAATTCGTAACCCTAATGACTGTCTACAGTATTTTTACAATATTCTTAATAATGTTTTGTCAGGTCTTGCACCAACTAAAGAGAAAAGGATTAAGCATCATACACAGCCTGGTTGGTTCACGGATGAGATTAAGCATGCAATAAATGAAAGAGATAAACTCCATAAAGCAAAACGCTTTGACAAGTATAAATATATGAGAAATAAAGTTAACAGTATGATCCGGAAAAGTAAAAGGCTATTTTATGACACCGCCATTAAAAACAACAAAAGCCCATCATATATATGGAAAACGCTGAAAACTATTAATAATTCAGATAATAGTTGTTCAGATACAATAACATTACCACCAAGTCTAAACTGTAAAAATCAGATCATTGAGGGACAAGCTAACATACTGGATGCATTAAATGATCATTTTATAAGCATATCTAATATAATAGAAAAGACGAAGTTTATTAAAGGTAACTTTTCGCAATTACAGATGTATTTACATGAAAAACTACTCTATAAACAGTTCGATATTGAATATATATCACCATACCAAGTTAAGTTGATTATAGACAAATTAGATACTACTAAATCAACCGGTCTAGATGGAATTGGGCCAAAGATCTTAAAGCAGAGCGGTGATTTCATTACACCAGCGATTGCACATATAGTAAATTGTAGCATCCAACATGGTATATTTCCAGATACTCTTAAACAAGCCTTCGTTATTCCAATTTTCAAACAAGGTGAAAAATCTGATCCACGTAATAACAGGCCTATATCAATTTTAAACACAATTTCTAAAGTATTTGAGCGCCATATTGCTAATCAAATTCACAATTATTTCAAAGACACAGACGTCTTACATATAACACAGTCTGGGTTTAGAAAACAGCATTCCTGTCAAACGGCACTTACACATTTAATAGATAATTGGTTGAGTGATATTGATTCCGGTAAACATGTTGGTACAGTCTTTCTTGACCTCAGAAAAGCATTTGATCTTGTTGACCACGAAATATTATTATATAAGCTTAAATTATATCACTTTTCAGACAAGTCATTAAAACTATTTGAATCATATATTGCACCCTACAAAATCAAAATGTATGG
Organism: Saxidomus purpurata; assembly: GCA_022818135.1. NCBI lineage: Eukaryota > Metazoa > Mollusca > Bivalvia > Venerida > Veneridae > Saxidomus > Saxidomus purpurata. Next base: position 21,182,091 of record JAFMSR010000007.1, read on the forward strand.
TGTTATCTTCAAAACATAAAATCAAAACAGTAAGAAAGTTAAAATTGAAAATAGGACGAACTCTGATAGAAAATGTTATCACTCAAAAACTCCTAGGAATATGTATTAATAACACACTTTCATGGAAATATCAAATATCAAAAGTATGTAGTAAACTTAACTCAAAAGTAGCATTATTAAAACATATTATATACTTCTTGTCTGAGGACATGAAGCGAATGTATTATAACGCATATATTATGCCATTATTTGACTGTTGTACTGTGTGGGGAAAGGGAATAAATTGCAAATCGGATATTAATAAAATAACGAAAATTCAAAAGAGAGCGGCTAGAATTATATTAAATAAACCATTACGAACTAACTCATGTGATATGTTCAGAGAATTAAAATGGCTTTCGTTTGAAGATAGATGTAATTATCACATGGGGCTACTTATTTACAAGTGTAAAAATAGGCAAGTTCCAAATTACATTTCAAATCTTATAACTTTTTCAACCAATAGCAGATATAATCTACGTTCAACTGAACGTCTTGATATTGTTCCACCGAAACCAAGATCAGTTTATTTAAAAGATTCATTCACATACAGCAGCGCAAATATATGGAGAACCATACCACCAAGTATCAGAAATCTTCCTTCACTTAATTCATTTAAACACAACTACAAAAACATGCTATTAGACGAACAGACCAAAGCATAAACTGTTTATTGTATTCATCGACTATTTTATCGTGCTTCGTATTATATCATTTATGTCAGTTACTTGAATGTTTTCTTACTGTTACATTTGTGATACTATTGTGTACTTGCCATTTGAATTTAAAATCTAAAATTAAGGAGTGTTTGTCGGGTGTAAATGAATCATATGTTTGTTTCTGACATGTGTGTTTTTAATTATGTGTTTATTCCACTTGATAGTTTTGTATTTGCTTTATTTTCTTTTTAGTTTTATCGATGGCCACATTGTAAATAAGAATATGTAATTTGTTACATAACTTAATGTGTAATACCTTCGTAAAATAAAGAAATTATTATTATTATTATTATAGTTAATAAACAGTTTTCGACGCTAACAATTGATTCGGCATAGCGTGCAATCGTTTAAATATAATGCTGCAAAATCATATTTCATTTCCGTCACACGAGCACTTTTGATAGGCATTTATTTGTCAAAAGATCTACAGTATGTAATACCTCTTACTCCATCCCACCACCTCATTGAAAAATTGGACGTAACTTCAATTTATATATTCACCGGATCGTCCGGTGACAAGAAATGGCTATTTTGTACATGTAGTCGTACTTTGCACCTCAAATATATTTGAAAAAACGGGATTCGAGACCAAAAATTAGGGACAGTTTAACTGTGGTTACTGAAAATCAAGATTGTCGCCAACGTTCTAGAGACTACAAAGTTGGGTATTTTATTTCGACATAAATGTAAACGATAGTCTCAACATTTCTACTGATAACTACATTCCCCGATTTTTGAAAGTTCTTCAAAAGAATAAATTTCCAAAGCTCGTATTTATCTAGTTATTAAACATGTTTATGTGTGTTTTATTTGCATGTTCTTTTGTCGTAAATACTTTAACCCTTGACTAGCTTAAAAACCTGTTATTGTGGAACATGGCAGCCATTTTAGGTGCCATCTTGCATTGCTCCATGGCAAATGATTTCAGTTGCATAAAATATTTGTTAAATAAGACCACATGCATACAAGACATAATTTGTATCAAATCGGAAAACTCATAGACACGCCCCTTTTTCAAAACATAATTTTGAGCCTCGATTTCTCATTTTCTCTTGATTGTTTTTCATCTGAAATTGATTGCTTTTATTTAGTTTCGTGTAGGTTACCATGTTACCATGTTTAGTGTATTTTGACGCTGATGTTTTTAACACAGCAGTATTACCTGCGTGAATATATAATCACAAATTCAAAATGGCTGCCTCCAATATCCTTCACATGGGAAATTTTCAATCTTAAATATCTTCACATTTAATTCTACGATTTTAGAAATTCTTTCTACAGTGAGTTTGTCTTTACAAGTTCTGCAATTTAAAGTCAATTTATTTTATTGACTTGCCTTTCCCTTTAAGAATAATTACTAACTATTTTATATTGTCATTTTAGCATAAAATCGTCTTATTATCGGTGCATAAAGTACATAAATGATATCAATTTACTTACAGCAAATATCAGACGTGCTTGTTTCCTCCACCAGACATATTTAATGTTGTATGGATCTTACATCATATTCAAATGTCCTCAACGTTATGTTAATGATCAATAAGTTAAATATCTAACAATGTTAAAAATAACTTTTTAAACATTAAACTGATAACGTCAACAGTCAACACTATGTATACTGTACTCCAAAAGGAGGACCCCACATTAACAAAGCAATGTTATGTCATGCTTGACATATAGGGTTAAGAGGGTATGTTAAGAAATGGCTTTAGCTAGTCGCATTCCGTCCCGGCACTCAGATCTTAGGTTTTTTATTCTATACATTTAGAACTGTTTGATGCTTTACTTTAAAACTGTTCAGTCATGATGAGGAAAACATGCCTTTATTTTGCTTTTATCATAAAACGTTTATTGACCAGATACAAACATGCATTCGCAAACACACCCACACACAGATACAGTCGCATGCATACGCTTAAAGTGCTATTTCCTCTGTTACCAAATTGAGGTTAAAATGTCATAAAGAAAATTAGAAAGAATACTGAAATTTTACCCTGAAATGATATTAGCCTTAGCCTTTAAATGGTCACTATGCGCAGGTTCTGTATATGGGTTGTTCTTGTCACTATAGACAGACTGGAAACTTAGAGAAAAGATTGGCATTGCAGGAAGCAACTGCTAGATTACACTAGATACGTTTTAGGCTATATTACACGGGACTGGTATGAGTCTTAGATGTAATTAACTTTCTGACGAATTCCCGCGCCAACAGTTTGCTTAAAACATGCTTATGTTCATCCTATCCTAATTTCAGTGGTAAAAGAAAGAAACATAGTGATCCAGCCAGAGAATGGTTTGGAAAAGAATGAGTCACTTTTATCGTGCTCAGATTTTTCAGTGATTTTCCTTACTGTCATAGCCGGTAGATCTTCAAGAAATTAAGTACAGTCAATTTGCGGTCACTCGAAGTTAAGTGGTTCGAGTGAAGGCATTAGACATTATCAGAATCATTCACGGACACGGACGCTGTCGTAATTACAAGCAAATCTAGACAATTGCAATGTAAAAGGCAAAACATCAATGCTTAAAGGTCCACTACTAAGCGAAAATTAAGTGACAGTTTTTTGAATGGCAAGTACATTACCTTATGCAAGACACTAAATAATGAAGATTGTCAGGTTAAAATTTACAGAAAAAGTTTGGAACACGAAGAAAAGTATGTGTATTGTGTTGAAATCTCAGTGATTCGACAAAATGACCACCCAGGTATTTTTAACTTTCTTCATAATGCATAGAAAAATAATTGTACATGTACTGTGGTTTATTTAGAATTTCTACATACCAACTTTCTTTTTTTATCAAAAATAACTTATTTCTGTGTTTTTAAAATATATTTGAATTTTCGCTTTCCTTAGTATTGGACCTTTAAATAAATTGAATTAAAAACGTATACTTTTATTTACGTTATTACAAAACAAATACAATAAAAAATACGCATACATTAAATATGCACCATGAAAGAGGAACAAACATTTTTCCGCCGACAATACAATGTTACAACACACATGTCCGTGTTATACAAGGCCTTTCACTAGAGTACTCGGATTTTATATAATAGATACTGTTACCGATTCAGATATCCTCCTAGATAAACTGGGCCTTTCTCTAGATTACTCTGAAATCTCTTCTATCAGTATAATTAAGATAGCAGGTAACATATTGATAATCGTATCTATACAGCGTAATAATGAAACGCATTTAATGATTTCGTTGTATTTGAGTCATATTTATTAAAAAAAATCATCCCTTAATTTATTCATCCTGAAAATGCGAAACTTTTTTTAAGATTATCAACAGCTGTCGTAAGATTACCCGAACTGACAAAATAATAAGCGCACAAGCCGGCACAATTATTCAATCAAAGATGTAAAAACCGTCGGCCGACCGTTTCGAGTGATTTAGACATCAATGAACAGTTTTGAAACTAATGGAACATAACATTTTCTCGAATAATCACATTCTTCAAGTCATCGTATGTTGAGATATTGCATTTTATTTAAATTCAAAATACAAGGATATTTGCCTGGACTAAGTTTCTGTTTCGAGTGAACCCGTCATGTCGAATACGTGTATTTGGAGTTAACGAGATTTGACTTTAGCTCAAGTTTCTGTTGAACTTTATGTTAAAAACCTGGGTCGAATCGAAATAATAGCAAGTTGTTCAAATGAATATTAAAATTGATAAATCTCCTGTGAATGAGGATGTAATGTTTAAGTGGTTGCTGTTCATTCAACAAAAGCTTCCAATGCGCATTATATTTTGAAAATAATTAACAACTGTGCGAAAGTATACAAACGGTATGCAGCATTTTCAAATGTATTTTGTTCACTAGTAACTTAGTACTAGAAATACAGAGGAACTGCAGTGTGAATCATTTATATGTATGAATACTACCTGGGTCATGATTGGTGTAAAATCATGCTGTTAACTTTGCTCCTAATCATGACATTGACACATTTGTTAGCAGACTGATAAAGCAGGCAGGATTTCGGAAACAGCTGACTCTGCATTCCTGTTTAAAGCAAAACCCAGGAGCGGAAAAACTACACAGTTACACACATTAAAGTATCGCTTTGCAGTTCTCCTAAAGCAAAATAGAAATATTTTGCCGTCCATGGTGCTGTGGTTTTGTGTCTGTGACTGCGGGACAGAAGACATATGTCAATGTAGTGAATCTACAGACATGTTCACGCATTTGGCTCACAGCTGCATGAATAAAAACTTAGATAATGAATAAGATAACATGGATCGCATAATATAAGATAACAAGAATGTATGATAGAGACTGTACGAATTTGTGTGACCTTGAAGCATTGAAATGGAGACAGGCATGATGTATTTTATTTTACTAGTTTGAAGTATGAAATATGATACATTTTATGTTTAAAATGATGCTGAAAAAATCCCTTCTTTCGGTGAAAGTACAGGTCAGAACTGTAGGAAACAGTCACCGAGAATATTGAATATAGATTGCACAAACTTGTTTTACAATCGATATAAAATAAATAACTTTAAACTTGGTATGTTTTATGTGTGCCTTCAAATCTGCCCTCAGTGCAAACGTCTTCTTACATTTATCGCAATCTCTAATTTTTCATCCTAAAGTATGACATACTACATTAGAAGATATAAAAAAAATTTGATACCCTTTTTGAAACATACACCACATACACACACGTTTACAATACGAACATTCTAGCTAATTCTGCATTAAGCACCTTATCTGATAGTGTATCACTAAAGATTAATATTGGGAAAAAGTTAAGTTATTGACCCATCATTATTTTTCCAGATATTAACTAGCAATATGTTAGTCTCCATAAAAAACAGGGTCAATAAAATTTCTGGTAGTTTGACTTTCAGCAGTGACCCCCCTTAATTATAAAGTTTTGTCATAAATATTACAATAATGCTAAGACAGACTCTGCCATAAATCGGTAAAAACATTCTAACTATATAGAAGAAACTCTAGAGCAGTAAGATTAAATTTCTTATACGTGTCTCCAGACTTCAAACTCAACAATCCCTTTCAGATAATTTTTGATACATTTAAACGTGGGATCATTGTTTAAATTTATTATATTCACGTAGCTAATGAACCCTTTATTTTGACCATTACAACTCCCGTACTATTTTAATAAACCGTCGATTTATTTTCTTTTTTTTTACTAAAAGGCCATGTCCTTTTTTCTTGTAAATCCGTCGTGATCACTTATTAACTCACATGAGCGCAAAATCCTCATGGTGAGCTTTTAGGATGATTGGATGCCCGTCGTCCGTCCGACAAACGTTGTATGACATCTCCTCTGAAACCACTAGAGAATCGTTGATGAAACTTGGCAGGAATGTTCCTTTTTTGAGGCTCTTCCAAAAGTGATCAAAGAATAACATTACAGGCAGCAATCTGGTTGCCATAGCAATGGAAAGGAAACTCTTTAAAAATTTCATTCACTGAAACCACAATGACCAAAGCTATGATATTAGGCATGTTACATTTACTTGTGAACTTCTACCTTAATTGCTCAACTCGTGACCCCAGCTCAAAATTGATCCCGCCCGGACATACTTTGTTTTACTCAAGTTTCTATAGGTGAACCTCTCTCTAAAACTGCACTTAGAACTAAGATAGTTGATATGTACCATAGTCTAGTTTATCTCAAAGAAGAGTGTCCAAATACAGTCCCTGGGATCAATATTGACTCCGCCCGGGGGACACGTTTTTTTACATAAACTTGTATTAAAAATATTCTTACACAAGGTCTAAAGCTAAATTATTTACATAGATATATTGTTGCATTGCCTAGTGCCTAGTGGACATCTACCAAGTTTGTTCAAATCTTGCCCCTTGGGTGAATATTGGCCCCGCCCGGAGGTTCACGTACTTTACACAGACTTCTATAGGGCTCTTTCAAGAATTGTCTTCTCCAAAACCGCAAGGTCAATGGTCAATATATTCCATATATATTTGTAAATTTCTGAATTCTCTGCGAAAACAAGTTCTGCAGAAGTATGGCTGTCTTTACGTACCATTGTGATGCATTTCTTTACGTACAACCTCGTATCATACAAATAAATATACTTCAATTCTGAAAAAGGTCTCAAAAGATTTCACTCGGGCAAAGGGAGAAAAGAGCATAAAATGACGTCTGTACTTTCGTTTTCACAACAGATTTTGTTCGCGAAGTGTCAAATCGTAAAAAAATGCACCAGTGTACAAAGCAAAATCATATGAAATAGACTGGAAACAGTGCATGAAATATAGTATATTGAAAAAAACATAAATTTTATCAGACTAGTAACTAGTCTAACGTCCCGCGTACTTAAAAAGGAAAGAACTCACTGCTGCCTAATTTGACACCTATAACACCACTATATAAAACAGTTTTTGAAGTTATTACATTTAAGTACAACGATAATAGGAGATGTAATAAACTTTCTCATTTTATATATGTATCCCAATAGCACATGAATAGATTTGTTTCCGTTTTCAAACACACAGATATATAGTAAAAGCAACCAACATTCCACACATCTGGAAGATTCCATTATGCTATCAGAAGAAACTCTTATATACTCAGCAAAAATAGAAACGTCCCTCCATGTTTCAGGAAAGATTTATCGAAAACCAAAAGGGTTACTTTTATGAATCAAAATAGAAAAACAAGTTCATTCATTTCTGTATCAAAACCAATTAATTGCATCTGGCTATCTTGTTAACTTTTCGAGAGATAACCGGTCAAGAGAGGTAGGGGTCAAAATCAAAAATCACAAAAACTCAGAAAGGTGTTATTGAATGTTTAGAGATGGAATTTCAATAAGAAATGTGGCACATCCAGTAAATCTCGTTAGTACCGAGTGTGGCCACCATGTGCATGAATGCATGCAATGATCCTACGCTGCTTCGACGTAACGTAACGCAATACCAGTGCGTTGGGCAAATTCCTCCATTCCTGTTGTAACGCCCGTGTAAGATCGCGAACATTGTCAATCTGATGGTTAGCTCGTGCTTTGCGGCCCAGCTGATCCTATATGTGCTCAATGGGGTTGCGATCCGGGGAAACCGCGGGCCATAGCATGACGTTGACATTGTTTTGCTGCAAGAATTGAGTGGTGACCCTGGCTACATGAGGGCGGGCATTGTCCTGCATCAATGTTACACCAGGACCATGCTGACGAATAAATGGTAAGGCATATGCATTTAGCACGTCTGCAACATAGCGCTGTGCATTAATGTTGACCTGTACAACAGCCAAATCTGTCTTCCGGTTTCCCAAGATCCCACCGCAGACCATTTCGCTCCCTCCCCCAACCTGTTCTTCTCAACAATGCAACAATCGGCGAATCTTTCATTTTTACGCCTGTATACCCGTAATCTTCCGTCAGCATGACTAACTGTGAACCGAGATTCATCGGTGAACAAAACTCGGTTCCAGTCAGCCCTTCTCCAGTTCAGATGACGTCGCGCCCATAACAGCCTGGCAGCACGGTGACGTTGGGTCATTATCTGACCAGTGTACGGGCGGCGTGCCCTGATTGGTTGGGCGTTACGACGCAACCGGTTGCGAATGGTCTGCCCTGAGACACCGCATTGCCTAGCAGTAACTGTGGCTGCCAATTGACGTTGACGTAAATGCGTTAACGTAACGGCTCTAGCCGTCGTTACACGAGGCCTACCTAGATGATTCATGTTCGAAGACTACCTAGATTTTATCAAGGCAATCATACTGTCTACGTTTCATGAAGGTCCATTAAAAAATGCAACATCTATCGCATACTCATGGTTTTTCTAAGATTTGACCGAGATACCTAGTTTTCAACCCTGGATGACCTATGATCAAACCCGACTTAGATTTTATCAAGGCAATCATACTGACCAAGTGTCATGAAAATCCAATGAAAAATGCAACCTCTATTGCATACACAATGTTTTTCTTTGATTTGACCCCGTGACCTAGTTTTAACTCTAGATGATGCATGTTCAAACACGATCTAGATTTTATCAAGGCAATCATACTGAAAATCCAATGAAAAATGCAACCTCTATAGCATACACAATGTTTTTCTATGATTTGACCCCGTGACCTAGTTTTTGATTCTAGATAATCCATGTTCAAACACGACCTAGAGTTCATCAAGTCAATCATACTGACTAAGATTCATGAAGGTTCAATGAAAAATGCAACCTCTATTGCATAAAAAATGTTTTTCTATGATTTGACTAGGTGACCTTTTTTCACCCTAGATGACCTATGTTCAAACCCGTCCTAGATTTTATCAAGGCAATCATACTGACCAAGTTTAAATTAAAATCCAATGAAAAATGCAAAATATCTATTGCATACACAAGGTTTTTCTAAGATTTGGCCGGGTGACCTAGTTTTTGATTCCAGATAATCCATGTTCAAACACGACCTAGATTTCATCAAGTCAATCATACTGACTAAGATTCATGAAGGTTCAATGAAAAATGCAACCTCTATTGCATAAAAAATGTTTTTCTATGATTTGACCGGGTGACCTTTTTTTAACCCTAGATGACCTATGTTCAAACCCGCCCTAGATTTTATCAAGGCAATCATACTGACCAAGTTTCAATTAAAATCCAATGAAAAATGCAATCTCTATTGCATCATAGGGTTTTTGTAAGATTTGGCCGGGTGATCTAGTTTTTAAACCAGGATGACCAATGTTCGAACCCGACCTAGATTTTATCAAGGCAATCATACTGACCAAGTTACATGAAAATCCAATGACAAATGCAACATCTATTGCATACACAATGTTTTTATATGATTTAACCCCATGACCTAGTTTTTGACGCTTGATGATCCATGTTCAAACTTGTCCTATATTATATCAAAGCAATCATACTGACTTAGTTTCATGAAGGTCCAATAAGAAATGCAACCACTTTAGCATACACAATGTTTTTCTATGATTTGATCCTGTGACAAGAGTCACATGCTCTGGAATTGTAGAATTGCTGGAATAGTTTGTGAACATTGCTCTAAATAAAGTCACATTTAACCTTATAAATTTGTTCAAAAACACATATCAACCTTGATCCGTTTGTTCGAAACTTTAAACAGCGGTTAAACTAACAGATAATTAAAATTCGGGATCGTATTTAAACAGTTTGAATTACTTTATAATATATTGAATGTATTAAGGTCATTGGAAACCTAAAATCTCTTTAAAGGGAACTCAAATTAGCTTTTCCCACATCAAGTAGTATTTGAGTCAAAATTTAACCGACTGTTAACTTAACAGACACAACTGGCTCCTGCTCTGGTGCAGTTCAAGTACATCAGTTCCAAAACAATTCATGGACTGTACATGAAGTTTTCTGGAAATATTTGTAATACAAAATAAAACACCCATGATTTCTTTATATTTTTTAATTCAAGTTTAACATCTACAAACAATACAAATGATCGAAAATTAAATTTCAAAATGAACTCCTTATTATCACACTTTTAACAAGAGGTACATGATTGTCCTTTATCGCTCACATGAGTATTCTTGCACTTTCATATATAGAAGCGAAAGTTGTAGAATCTATGCATGGTAACTTGGAACTCTCTTAAGAAAGTCAACATCGAACACCTATTGCATAAAGTTATAATTAATTTCTTAATTCTGGGCTATTTATTTCGCAGCGAAAATGGAGGCAAAATATGTCAAATTCTAGGTCATATTAAAAACTATTTGCAAAAAGGATGGAACAATCCTATTTGGTATAATTGAAATGGGCCCAAATAGTAAAATGGAATAAATCATTGAATGCTTTTTCTAGTGTTTTCTCTAACAGCTATTTTGTCCAACAGATATGAATGATTTGAGAATTGGTGGCCATCCAAAAGTTTGGTTAAAATTAGCCCAGTGGTTAAGGGGGAAATGTCATTTTACTGTCTGATCAATTTCTGAGAGGACGATTTCAGGAAAAATAAGATTTAAATGAAATTGGCTGTTTGTTTAAGGAAGACATTTTATAAAGATGTTTATCTGTTATCTTTGGCGGCCAATTTTTGCAGCGGGCTAAACAATTTGAGAAATTTAGGCAGAAGACTATCCATATCCAATAAACGATTCTGTGAAAATTGGTTAAAATTGGCCGATTGGTTAAGAAACAGATCTAATGAATTAAAAAGTATTTTGTCGGTTTTTAGCTCTTGTTGCCATTTTCTACAATTATGATCACATTTGATAATGGATTATAGGAGGAACAATCCTTTGAATTTTGGTTGACATTGATTCGTTGTTAAGGAAGAGCTGTCGTTAACAGAGTTCTCTCATAAAGATCTAGTGGCATTTTATGTAACAAAGTGAACCAGTCTTTGGTAGAAGGCCACCGCCCATCCAATGATCAATCCTGTGAAGTTTGGTTGTCATTGGCCCAATGGTAAGAGTTGAACGGTTTCGATTGTTTTAGGTCTAGCTACCTTTACGTGCAGCGGAGTGGAACAGTTTGAGCATTGTCAATAGAGGACCGAGCATCCAGGAAACAATCCTGTGAAGTCAGGTTATAAATAGCCTAATGGTTAATGAGTAGACGTCTTTTACTCATTTTGCAATTTTTAACTCTGGCGGCCATTTTGTGCAGCAAACGTTTGTAAAGTTTGGAACAGGACTATCCAAAGAACAAGCCAGTGAAATTTGGCTGCAGTTGAGCTCGTGTCTACGTAAGGGATCTTGTCTAAAGGGTTTTCCTTTGTTAGGATTGGCGTCCATTTTGTGAATTGAAGCGAAAATGTTTTAGTTAGTTATTTTAAGCGACTACCTAAGGAACAGGTCCGTGAACTTTGGTCAAGTGGTTAAGGGAAAAACGTTAGTTTGTTCTAGTTTGAACTCTGGTGGCCGCTTTGTGCTGCAGACCGGAACGGTTTGAGCACATTTTTTAGATCAGTCATGTAAATTCTGGTTTGAATTTGCTCAGTGGCTCTAGATGAGATGCCGTTAGAAGCAATTACTGACAACGCAAACTGTGCGACGAACGGCACATGACGACGGACATCAAGCAGTCACAATTACCTCACTTCGTGCTCAGGTGATCTAAACAATACAGCACTGTACGTCTCATCATATCTTACATAATATCTAAAAGTACTAACACACATAGCATTTCCTTAGACATAAGGTGTTTATAAAACAAATAAACTCTAGGCAGGTGACAATTTTGACCCAATGTGTATAATTTGAATATTAAGCTGACGAAGGCCTACATTTTGAAAGATTTTAAAGCTATTTTCTTTTAATAAATTTATCTAAAACAAATAATCCCTGTGGCAGGGTCAATTTTACTACAGCGGCATGATTTGAAATAAATCGACAAATAACTACTGTCAAACATCTCAACTCTGGACCTTACAGTTATACAGAAGATTTTTATGTCATACCATGGCAACCAGAGTTCTGCCAGGAATGTCATTTATTTCAACAGATTTTGAGAAGCAAATGAATGCAAGGAATAACTCTGCAAAGTTTAATCAAAATTGGCCCAGGTCCTGTGGTTTAGCTGGAGATGTCGTTGTATCACAAAGTTGACCAAATGTCATGAAGATCCCGCTGGTTGACTATGCTAAAACTCTCACTCTCAGACGGTAAGGTAAACCTTCAATTGATGATATAGAAATGCTTACATTGGTAATAAAAAGAATGTTCATGTACACTAGGATCTTGTAGAAGTTAAACTTGATTAATGTTAGTACTTAATATAACAAGTTTACAAAGAAGTTTGTAAAGAAAGAAGGAAAGCGAATAAATGATTGTTGTTAAATTGTTAATTCACGATGAGCCGATGGTCGGTACTGGCCCGCACTAGAAGTTATCGGCCCGTTAGGTTTGTTAATACCGACTATCAGCCAACCAGATCCATGTTTTGACCTTTTTATTACATACCTTAAAATACTTACTTAGTTTACTTTTCTATTCATTTGCAAGTAAGTGCCAAACGATATAATAACAAAAACAGCACAATCTACTCAGTTGTCGTTATTTCATTCAGCTTCCATTGGTTTCTCTGATGGGTCTTATTTAAGAATCTTAACAATTTGTAATCCGATAATGCTAATGCGTATTATCCACACCAACCCGATAGAGAGCAAATTCGGCGTATTGACCCGATGTACAACACGAGACTGTGAATTCGCTTTCAATAAAATTGTGTTACTATATATACAGTAAGGTATGTAATAAAGAAGATTAATTCCGAAACACGGAAAGTACAATTATAAAGAACAAATGCGCAATTTTTCAATAACAGTAAATCAAGCTACGAAGAACTGTATGACAAGATGTCATATTTAGCCAGCATGAACAGATATACAGCGACTGAAATGAGTAAATATCTAAATATTTACATTACATTATACAAGTTGTCAAATGGAATACTAGTAACAGACTAATGAATATTTAAGGCTTATCCGTTCTGCACAAGCATCAGTTAAACTTTCCAGAATATAGTGTGTGGTTTACTGCAATTAACTCTTTACGAGTTGAATATTTTTCCAAGTTTTGCTAGTTTTCTAGAGCTCAGAAGTATTCCAAACACCACTTGAATGTACAATTTATGTGACTGCTCTCGTGTTGTTTCATGAATATTAAGTCGCCAGAGGTTGACAGTTCAATGCTTTTATAAAAATTGTTAGAGTTAACATAGTTTACCTAAGTTCCTCTTACATGGTATCTTGATCTAGGTTAAATAATAATTAAACAAGAAGTGACATATAATAAACAATCCAATTAGAATTAATCTAGGTTAAATAATACATTAACAATAAAAAACGACAAAAAATACACACATCTACAAACAAGAGGGCCAAGATGGCCCTATTTCGCTCACCATGGTACAAGTCCACTTGCCTGGTGGAAGATCACTAGACAATGTTATATACCAAACAGGTTTTCCTATATACATCTTTGTAAAACAATTGACCCCCTCCTCAGGGAAAGGCCAATTTTGACCCCAGGGGCATAATTTGAACAAACTTTGAAGAGGTGCATTAGGCAATGCTACATGCCAAATATCTAAGCTTTAGACCTTGTGGTTTCAGAGAAGAAGATTTTAAAAGTTTTTCCTATATAAGCCTATGTAAAACTACGTGACACCCTGGGCAAGGTCAATTATGATCCAAGGTGCATAATTTGTACAAACTTGGTAGAGGTCCACTAGACAATGCTTCATGTCAAATATCTAAGCTCTAGGCCTTGTGGTTTCAGAGAATAAGATTTTTAAAGTTTTTCCTATATAAGCCTATGTAAAACTAAGTGAATCCCCGTGCGGGGTCAATTTTGACCCGGAGGTCAAAATTTGATCAATCTTAGTAGAGGTCCACTAGACAATGTTACATGCCAAATATCAAAGCTCTAGGCCTTGTGGTTTCAGAGATGAAGATTTTTAAAGTTTTTCTTATATAAGCCTATGCAAAAGTAAGTGACCACCCGCACGGGGTCAATTTTGACCCGGGGGTCATAATTTGAACAATCTTGGTAGAGGGGTCCACTAGCCAATGCTACATGTCAAATATCTAAGCTCTAGGCCTTGTGGTTTCAGAGAAGAAGATTTTAAAAGTTTTTCCTATATAAGCCTATGTAAAACTAAGTGACCACCCGCATGGGGTCAATTTCGACCAGGGGTCATAATTTGACCAATCTTGGTAGAGGTCCACTAGACAATGTTACATGCCAAATATCTAAGCTCTAGGCCTTGTGGTTTCAGAGAAGAAGATTTTTTAAAGTTTTTCCTATTTGTTGCCAAAGCAACCAGAGTTCTGCATGAAATGGAATTCTTTGAACAACTTTGATAGTGCTTCATGCAAGGAATGCAAAGATAGCCCTATATTGCTCACCAGAGACATAATTGTTTCCCAATGTGAACATAATTTAACCCTTAACTATTTATCATAATAATAAACACTCTGATTGACCCAGACAAGACAAACATCCTTACCAATTTACATGATGATAAAATGTAACTTCTGGTATCAACAAGGTTTTCCTAGGAATGGACATGGTGACCTAGTTTTGAATCCAAGGTGATGTACATAAATAGACTCTTACCAGATTCAATGACAATTTGGTTTCAAACTTGACCAAGAAATCATTTTGACAGACATGCTGACCAATTTCCATGACAATTTGATAATTAATTTGGACTCTAGAGTGTTTAAACGGTTTTCCTTTGGTTTGACCGTGTGACCTTATTTTTGACACCAGTTGATACTCATTTGGACTTGATCTGGAAGGCATTAATACAAACATTCTGACCAATTATCATACTGTTAATATCCCCTATATGGCATACATAAGGTTGTTCTATGATTTGACCTGGTGACCTTGTTTTTAAACCAAGATAAAGTATATTCGAACAGGAGCTAGATTGTATCAAGGCAGTCATTCTGACTAAGTTTCAGGACGATCCAGTTCTATTGCATACACAACGTTGAGTGTGGATAGACAGACGGACAGTCATACAGACGACAATCAGAAGAAGGACATCAGGCGACCACAATAACTCAGCGTGAGCATTTCGTGCTCAGGGGAGTTAACAATAACATAAAACACAATTTCATTATCTAGATGCCAACGGGCAACATACCGAGCCAACCTCAAACTAAGCCCAGTCAAAGTCTAATGTGCATATTTGTTTTACCATTAACCTCTAACTGCGAATTGATTTTGAGCTATGGACATATATCTTGCACTAGACATGCCGTCCCATTGCGGCAAACACATGTTAACGTTAGTTAAAAATCTTTCATTGCAAGAGGAAGTTACAGCTCGGACAATTTATCACATGTCCATTTTTAAATATGACCTTCGAGCGACGGACATGGTCAAATTGATTTAAGATACTAACTTTTATCTAAGACAGCTAAGTTAAGATGACACTTTTGAAGTAATGTAATGGTAATCTGCCATTAAATGATATCTGCCCGAAAGCATCTTAAGTAAGCATCAGTTTAAATGACAATCAACAAAGATATAAACATTATTTGTTATGCTTTTTGTTGCAAAACCTATTTGCATCCCCATATATAAAATCCATATCCCAAAGTATAAAATCAAATATACATGTATATGAGTAAGCTAACACAAGCATGTTATAGAATCAATTCCCCTTTTCTGTTGTTGTGAACTAACAACAGCCTTTTTATCACATACATGTACTTTCAAATACTCATTAAAGTTATGTTTTATAATATAGTTTGTGTTTTACTTCAATTAACTCTTAAACAAATTGAAATCATTTTAAAGTTTTCTACTTTTCTTGAGATCAGAACTTTTCAAACAACATTTGAATGTACAATTCTTGGTGTTTTCATGAATATTTAGTTGGTAGAGGTCGACAATTCAGTGTTTGCATAACAAATGTTAGGTTAGAGTAAACATAGTTTATATAAGTTCTTCTTATTATATAAATGGTATCTTTATCTAGCTTAAATAATAATTGAACAAAAGTGACATAAAAATTACAATGCGATTAGAATCAATATAGATGAAGTAACACATCTACAATAAAAATACATTAACTACACACATCTACAATAAAATATGATATAAAACACAATGTCGTTATCTAGATCCCCACGGGCAACATGCTAAGTCCTTCAACGCCCAAAGGCCATCCAAAGTCTTATGTGCATATTTGTTTCATCTTAATATCTAAGTGTGATTTGACCTTTGAGCTATGGACATGGATGTTATGCCAAACATGCCGTCCCATTGCGGCAAACAGTTGTTTAATGTTAATTAAAAATCTATCATTGCATGAAGGAGTTACAGCTCGTATAATGTATCATGTGTCCATCTTTAAAAAAGAACTTTGAATGACGGACATGGTCGAATTGATTTAAGACACTAACTTTTATCTAAGACAGCTAAGTTAAGATGACACTTTTGAAGTAATGTAATGGTAATCTGCCATTAAATGATATCTACCCGAAAGCATCTTAAGTAAGGATCAGTTTAAATGACAATCAACAAAGATATAAACATTATTTGTTATGTTTTTGTTGCAATACTTATTTGCATCCCTATATATAAAATCTGTACCCCAAAATATAAAATCAAATATACATGTATACCAGTAAGCTAACACAAGCATGTTATAGAATCAATTCCCCTTTTCTGTTGTTGTGAAATAACAACAGCCTTTTTATCACATACATGTACCTTCAAATACTCATTAAAGTTATGTTTTATAATATAGTTTGTGTTTTACTTCAATTAACTCTTAACAAATTAAAATCATTTTAAAGTTTTCTACTTTTCTTGAGATCAGAACTTTTCAAACAACATTTGAATGTACAATTTTTGTGGCTCCCTTGGTGTTTTTCGTGAATATTTAGTTGGTAGAGGTCGACAATTCAGTGTTTGCATAACAAATGTTAGGTTAGAGTAAATATAGTTTATATTAGTTCCTCTTATTATATAAATGGTATCTTTTTCTAGCTTAAATAATAATTGAACAAAAGTGACATAAAAATTACAATGTGATTAGAATCAATATAGATGAAGTAACACATCTACATTAAAAATACATAAAATACACATATCTACAAATGTACAATAAAATATGATATAAAACACAATGTCATTATCTAGATCCCCACGGGCAACATGCTGAGTCCTTCAACGCCCAAAGACCATCCAATGTCTTATGTGCATATTTGTTTTATCTTAATATCTAAGTGTGATTTGACCTTTGAGCAATGGACATGGATGTTATGCCAAACATGTCGTCCCATTGCGGCAAACAGTTGTTTAATGTTAATTAAAAATCTTTCATTGCATGAAGGAGTTACAGCTTGTACAATGTTTCACGTGTCCATCTTTAAAAATGACCTTTGAGCGACGGACAGGGTCAAATTGATTTAAGACACTAACTTTTATCTAAGATAGCTAAGTTATTTTGAGCGACGGACATGGTCAAATTGATTTAAGACACTAACTTTTATCTAAGATAGCTAAATTATTTTGAGCGACGGACATGGTCAAATTGATTTAAGACACTAATTTTTATCTGAGACAGCTAAGTTAAGATGACACTTTTGAAGTAATATAATGGTAATCTGCCATTAAATGACATCTACCCGAAAGCATCTTAAGTAAGGATCAGTTTAAATGACAATCAACAAAGATATAAACATTATTTGTTATGTTTTTGTTGCAATACTTATTTGCATCCCTATATATAAAATCTATATCCCAAAATATAAAATCAAATATACATGTATATGAGTAAGCTAACATAAGCATGTTATAGAATCAATTCCTCTTTTTCTTGTTGTCAAATAACAACAGCCGTTTTATTACATACCTTCAAATACTCATAAAAGTTATGTTTATTAATATGTTTTCTGTTTTTCTTCAATTAACTCGCAACTATTTACAAACATTTAACAGTTTTTGTACTTTTCTAAAGACAAGAATTTTTCCAAACAACATTTGATTGTACAATTTGTGATACCCCTTAGGTGTTTTTTTCACAACTGTTTATGTGGTAGAGGTCGACAATTAGTTAATATAGTTTAACTTAGTTCCTCTTATTATATAAATGGTATCTTTTTCTAGCTAAAATAATAATTCAACAAAAAGTGACATAAAAATTACAATGCAATTAGAATAAATCTAGATGAAATAATACATCTACCATACAGAATATATAAAATACACACATCTACTATATATGATACAAAATACAATGTCATTAACTAAGTGCCTACGGGTAACATGCCAGGCCCGTCAACGCCCAAAGCTCTGTCAGACCTCATGTGCCCATTAGTTTACCTTTTATATCTTACTGCAACTTGACCTGAGAGCTACTGACATGGATCTTGCGCTAAATATGTTATCCTATTGCGGTTGTAAAAAGCCATTCTTAACATATGACCTTGACCTTTGAGCTACGGACCTGGTTCTTTCGCACGACATGCTTGGAATTTTCAGAACGAATTTGTAACACTATTTTTTACTTTAGATATTTAAATTGAGATTGAACCTTTGAAGTAATTTAATAGTAATCTGCCATTAAAAGATAATGAACTAAAAGCATCTTTTGTCAGGAACAGTTAAAATGACCATCAACAAAGATATAAACATTATTTGTTGCAATTTTCAATTGCATCCGTATATATAAGATATATATGCCTATATATAAAATCAAGTACACATGTATATACAGCAGAAGGCACAAGCATGAATTTAGTCGCATGCTATACAATCAATTCCTTTTTTCTTTTGTTGTCAGATAACAACAGCTTTTTCATTACGTACCTCTCATTTAACTTTAATTTAACTTTTCTATTTATTTCTGAGTAAGAGCTAAAACGATACATTTACAACAACAACAAAATCTACTCTGTCGCCGTTATTTCATACAGCTCCCTTTGATTACTCAGATGGGTCTAATTTGAGCGAGTTAACAATGTGAAACCAGATAATGCATGTGCGTGTGATCCACAACAAACCCGAAGAGCAAATACAACGTATTAGTCCGACGCACAGGGCGAGACGTAAGAGTCTGATTTCTATAAAATTGTGTGACTCTACACAGTAAGGTATGTAATAAAAAATATCAATTCCGAAACACGGGAAGTACAATAATAAAAAAAAATGCGCATGTTTTCAATAACAGCAAATCAAGCTACGAAGAATTGTATGACAAGACGTCATCCGACTGAAATGTCTAAATATATGAATACATTTTCATATTTACATTACATTATACAACTTGAAAACATATATGTCAAATAGAATACATGTACTCTTTATTCACCAATTAATTTCTCTGCATATGCACATCCTGTGTGTGATCAGTTGAACTTTTTAATAGTATTTTTATGTTTATCTTTAATTTAAGTTGTATTTTCTTCGAAGTTTGCTACTCTCAGATCAGGAGAAATATTCCAAACATAATATGAAAATACAATCTATTTGACTGCCTATGTGTGATGTTCCTACCTATGTTTCATGATGATTTAGTTGGCAGAGGTAGACAGTTGAGTGTTTGTATAACAAAATGTTAGGATACACATAGCTTAACTAAGTTCCGCTTAAATGGCATCTTTATCTAGCTAAAATAATAATTCAACAAAAGTGACATAAAAAAACAATGCAAGTACAATCAATCTAGACGAAATACACATATACAAAATAGATTATTTAAACACAATGTCATTAACTATATGCTAAAGGGTAATATGCCTCTCCCCTCCCCAACACCCACAACCCGGTGAATCCCTCATGTGCCCATTGTTTTACTTTAAGTGCGACTTGACCTGTGAGCTACGGACATGGATCTTGTGCTAGATATGTTGTCCCATTGCGGTAAACAGTTGTTAAAATCCTTCAGTACATGAGGAAGATAGAGTCCGGACAAGGCCTCATGAGTCTATTTTTCACCTTTTATCTCTAAGTGAGACCCTGATCTTTCAGTTTCAGATCTGGGTCATGTGCGCGACATGGCATCTCATTATGGTTAACTATTTTGGTTACATCCCGGACAAGCTCATCCGGACAAACGCACGCATATACACCAAACCCCAAAAGTAGCTATTGCCAACGGGGTCGAAAAAAACAATATAACAGTAACAATACGTCTAATAAGGATGGAATACAATTCATCGAGGGTTGCGTGAAACTATTGTATCTGACATTTTGACCAAAAATGCTTTTATGTATTTTTCTTAACTGTCTTACCCATGCCCACAATGTGACAAAATATCAGAAATTAGTTTCAAAGTTTTCACTATAAACTAACAAAAAGTGTAAAATGTTGTATCTGCATTATTGAATTTTGCTCATTGCGAAACTATTGTATCTCACTAAAAGTGCAGATACAATAGTTTCACAATGAAAGTTTTTACCGCAAATTATGAAGTGTAATGAATCTGATTTTCTTTTCATAAAATTGCTTAGACTTTCTTTGCATTACTAGAATATATTTCAAACACTGACTGCCATATCAGAATTGCAAAAAATATTGCTAAAAATGTAACTGGCTATGCAGATACAATAGTTTCACATTAAACTTGACATTATATTCTCTTTAAGAAATATATTGTATCTGACACTTTCTCTCATTTCTTGAGAAATAGTGAACTGAATTAAATTTTGTCAAAAGGGTTATGTTTATACAAGTATTGTATGCTATGGTAGTGAGTTTTACATCACACAACATCTTAACTCTTAAAATGAATCAGTTTTTCCTTCCTCCTGAAAACTTTAACAAAATGCAGATACAATAGTTTCACGATTAACCCTCGACATGTTAAATTTGACTAATATCAACAATTTGAGGAAAAATATATAACAACTTCAGAATGAGTGATAACATGCAATTTAGTTTTCATAGATTTCTAAAAAAAATAATTTCTATACAGATTTGCAAACATCAAACAGCTACCATGTACCATGAAAACAAGTATACCACACCTTACCAATTCTAACACTCTAAAGCTATAAGGCTTGACTGTGGGAAAAACAGTCTATATCAAAACATGAAATTTGATAATATTCGCAGATAAGCATTGTATGCAATTTAATATTTTATATTCAACTAGTTCATTCTCTGTTTAGGTCCTGTTTTACCATTTTAATACAAACAAGTGTAACAAAGTCATGTAAACACTTAATATTTGCTTTATCATTTAAATCATTAGCAATTAATTGATGTTTATGATCTGAACTCTTTAATCATTGTCGGTTTTCTAAATATCAAACAATGATACTCTCATAATTCTGTAAAAGTAGTAAACGCACTCAAAAAAGTGACAACTTCAATTTGGAATTTACTTTTAATTATTCAGTTGTAATGATTTTAAAAAATATTATTAAATATGTTCATGAAGAAATCAACCTAAAGATATAGTCCGGTGCTGGTACCGAAAATCTGTAGTTTTACAGATTTGGATATATTTATGTTGTAGTAACACATCCGCCTTTTATTTGAACAACTTTCTGTTGCAAATGCCAAAAATCAGATTTCTGCTTTTTATAAATGTGTTGCGGCACCGCTAAACCAAACTAATCAGTCGTTGATTAGCACAAATTTTGCGTGTATGTAATTTTTCATCGGTGATTATTGACATTAATGTACAGTTGCAGACATAATGATTATTTTCAAACTCTTCGTTTCAAAATATTACATAAAATTGCACCATAAATACCAGTGATTCAAAATGAAAAACTGATCTTAAGTGGATAATTCTCATTAAATTTGCAAAGATTTTGGTACTATTTATGCTACATTTGATAACCTTTCCTTGATTTTTCACTATGTTGTTTTGAAGTTTAAATAAAACTTATAGAGCACCGTACTATATGTTTAATAGTTCACCTTTTTGTTTGGTTTCATTTAAAATCCTAGGGACTCTGCTTTGGTTTTTATATACTTGTTTTGTAAAAAACAGATTGGTAATACTAACTTCTATCTAAGATATCTAGGTTATTAAAGATGAAACTTTTGAAATAATTTAATAATATGCTGCCATTAAAGGATATTTTCCCAAAAGCACCTTAAGTCATGATCAGTTTAAATAACAAGCAACAAAGATATAAACGCTATTTGTTGTGTTCTTGTTGCAATTGTTATATACATCCATCTATATAATATATATATCCCAATATATAAAATACATATATATATATACAGCAGCTAACACAAGAATGACATTAGGCACATATTGTATAATCAGTCCCTCTCTTCTCTTGTAGCCTAATAACAACAGCCAATTTCTTGTTCATGATCAGTCAGTTAGATCCATAACAAAATATTCATGCCTTTCATCCTTTGTTCTCCGAGGAAAGATCACCTGTAATTCCTTTTTCTGCTGGTCCCCCTGTAAGAGACGATACACAATTAAGATGCTGGTTTCATAATGCATAAAAAGTTTGATACCAAATTATATGAACATAACATATGCACGCACATAATTATGTCTTTCACTCCGGTATGACTTTAAAATATAATCATATTAGAGAGAATGTAAAACATCATCAAATAGTGCATATTTTGTATTAGCGTTTCTTATTTAATAATTGAAAGGCTGACAGAATAATCAAGTACGGAAAACTACTGAAATTTTCAATGAGCAACAGCTCAATTTGTTTAAGAAATTCATGTAAAAACACCTTTGATGTGTTGAATAAGCAGTGACATATTGACCTTAAGCGTAATTCCCAATATCAAATGATGTCATCTTCTCTCTGTCCTGACAATGACCGGAAACAGTTTTAGGTTTCGATCGCCATATGACCTAGACAACATACCTTACTGATTTCCAATGCAATGGAATAGCTACAGGAAACTATGACCCAGTTTCAGGAATATAGCTGAATGAGCTTTTTATGAATGCCCTAGAAAAGCTTTCAATGTCGAGCTAATTGTACCATCTTTATACTATAATAAGGCAAATACAAAGACCACAAGATTTTCAATTACTGCTCTGGTGGCTTTAAGGCATATACATACATTGATTACCCAATGAATATTTTTATAACGTTTGCCCAGTGTGTACGAAAAAAGTTTCATGTACATGTACATATTGTTTTTCATTTAATTGTTGCATCTTTTTATGTCGTTTAGCAGGACCACTTTTGCAATCTAAAATGAATTTTCAGTTGACGTATGATTTAAAATGACTAAGCAGTGCAGGAGAATATGTCACCACTAGGTTTAGAAAGAAATATTGTTCCAATTTACGGCTCAGGAAGCCACTTTGTTCAGATGAACTGTACTGTTTGAGCACTTTTAAAAAAGGGTTATGACTTTATGACAAAGTTAAGGGAAAATTACTGATTGTTTTAGGAAGCAAAAATATGCTTTTATCTTATGCAACAAATTATTATCATTATTTTAGTATTTTAATATATTAAAAGTTTTTCATTACTTCAACATACTTATAACTTTATACAACTTTTCAAACTTTGACCAGTAATCGTTTAATTACTTTTGTTAACAGACTGATGCCATATGTATTGCCTAACTCCTCTTTCTTTAGAGTTTGATAAATGTTAGGTAATGTAGATTGCTAGGGACCAGATAGAAACAACTATAGTATATAACTGAGGTGCATCTTATTATGTAACATACACTTTTATCATTCTAAATTGTATGAATCTTGCAAATTAACTTGTAAAACCTGTCTAATGTTAGGTAATGTTCAGGTCTCAAAATGTTACAATTATGTGCACAGAGTGCCATGAAATGGTCAAAACTGTCTATATTGACAAATGGGACACCTAGAGTGCATTTCTTTTATTAGTTTTCATTGGTCATAGAAATTATTCTAAGTCTGCATTGTGAAATTTAATTGGTTTATTTAAAGGGTCCGCCTACTTTGCGTTCAAGAATTTTAAAGTACATTGTATTTAAAAGGAAAGATACTCAGTAATTGGAATGGATGAATAGATACATATACATATACATATACATATACTAATACTAAGTGAAAGATATAGTTAGTGATAAACAGAAATTTGTGAAAAAAGAAAATAGATTCAAGATTTCTTAATTTTGGAAATTTAGTTATCTTAAGAACTTGGAGACATAATAATTGATAGAAACATTGTGTTTACCAAACTGGAACTTTTAGATACTACTTGTGTACTGTTATTTGTTATATATTTCTACCTGTGAATAAATAAACGATAATGAGACAGACAATATTCGGTTCCTTACTCGCCACCCTTCCCAGAGTTGTTAAAATTGGTTTAGAAGATGTCTTTCGAGGATTTCTTTCCTTTAGCGAAAACGGCTATTAAAGCGACTGCACTCCAAATTCTTAGTAAATTTTAATTTTTTGGTAAAATCAATATATATTCAATTTGTCAGCATCAAGATTATTTTCTTTGTGTAAGAGCTAAAAATAAAGGTAGAAAATTTTTTTTTACCCGAGCCAGGTTTTGAACCCGGATCTTTGCGCTTACAAAAAAAACATAACATTTTGCCTAAGTCTCTGTGAATTATAGATATCTCTTAATTTTTCTGCAGGAAATACTTGCATGAAAATGTTACAATACCTGGGGTGTTCTTGGAGCTGCAAGTTTTCAGTGAATCCCAAGTATACATAAAAGGACTACTTTGTGTCAATAAAGTCGTGGACAACAAGACTTGAAAATGATGTTTGCATAAACACATTCGTGATACTTGCTCAATGCCTAACAAAGTAGCTCAATGCTCTTATACATGTATCTCGTTAGGCAATAGAGAATTTAGAGTAGTAAATGCGCTGGCACATATAACAAGAGGGCCATGATGGCCCTGTATCGCTCACCTGTCTACCATTGGCAAAAATAAAAAGGTTATTAATAGCAGAAAGGATCAATTTTTACCTTTGGCTCATGATATCCTCTTAATAAGCCTATGTAAAATCAAAAGACCCGCCCCCTCCCCCCCAGGCAGGGTTAATTTTGACCCTGAGGTCAGGATTTGAACAATCTTGGTAGAGAGTCAATTATTGCCACATGCTGAATATCTAAGCTCTAGGCCTCATTATTTTGCTGTCTGATCATGATCTGCACTGTAAGCTATTCATTGTATGTTGGCTGGTCATGATCTGCACTGTCAACTTTTTATTTTTTGCTGTCTAATCATGATCTGCACTGTTTGCTATGCATTATTTAGCTGTCTGATCATGATCTGCACTTTCATAATTTAGCTGTCTGATCATGATCTGCACTTTCATTATTTTGCTGTCTGATCATGATCTGCACTTTCTGACAAATTTCAAGGATATCTGGGCTGAAAATGTAACATCTAGAGTGTTAACAAGGTTTTTCCATATTTGGGCTGTGACCTAGTTTTTGACCCCAGATGACCCATATTCGAACTTGGGCTAGAAATCAACTTAACAACCTTTCTGACAAATTTCCAGGATATTTGGGCTGAAATGTTACGTCTAGAGTGTTAACAAGGTTTTTCCATATTTGGGCTGTGTGACCTAGTTTTTGACCCCAGGTGACCCATATTAAAACTTGAGCTAGAAATCATAGAAACAACCTTTCTGACAAATTGCCAGGATATTTGGACTGAAACAGTAGCCTCTAGAGCCTTAACAAGATTTTTCTATTTTTGGGCTCTGTGACCTAGTTTTTGACCCCAGATGACCCATATTCGAACTCGTCCGAGTAATTACTGGGACAAACATCCTGACCAAGTTTCGTGACAATTGAGGAAAAAATGTGACCACTAGAGCGTTAACGAACTAAATGTGGACGGACGACGGACGACGTCCGACGGACGACGGACATTCATCGATCCTAATAGCTCACCCTGAGCCAGCTCAGGTGAGCTAAAAATGCTTACGTCCCTAAGGGATAACAACCACATGAAGATTCCATGCATATGAACCGATAACTTACGGTACTGTAGCAGATAACGCCCTCGACGTTGTGGGTAAACTGTAAGTGCAATTTTCAATTAAATCTGTCAATAAAGTTATAGTATTTTGGCAGCTTAGAACTCTTAATTGACATGGTCAATTAGGTTGATTATATAAACATTTTTGCCATTAACTGACTAGATTTGGCACTGTCTGGATAAAAGTTTTCCAGGATGGAGAATGGACAATTCTAATTAGGCAAAATTGTATCAGGTCAAGTAGCTAAAAACTGAGGTACACATCTTCTTGACCCGATTTTATTCCTTCTTTATTTCATACCAAAGTGCTATAGGGATAAAACAAACTCCGAGGGCTTGTTAGTACAATGGATTTTTATCTAAGAATAGGTTTGCAGTCAAACCTGTGAACAACGACCACTGTTTGGAAGCTTCAAATACGGTCTTTGTTTGCAGGTGGTCTTTATTCACAAGTGGTTCTACTATAGATAAATAGTGCATTGTGATCTCCCTGTTGGTTTATATTCTTAGGGTGGTCTTTATTTTTAGGTGGTCTTTAGCACAAGTTTGGCTATACTGTGCAAGCACTTACTTAAAGGTGAAACTTAAAGAATACTAAGAGCTGTCACTCATAAGTGACGAATGCCTCCGAGTTGGTAATGCTTGAATATGGTTCTTGTGCATTGCACTACTATTCATTGCAACAATTACCCAAATTCAACGTTTTGTTTAAATGATCGGTGATTGTCAGAAAATATACAGAAATAAAGGCAGATAATTTACAAATACGACAATAAAGGGTTATGGCACTGCACTTTCCTTAAATGTCCTGTAACCAATTTGAACAGTAATGCTCAGGACAAGAAAATATAAGAAAGGAGGATAATTAAGATAATATGCAATATAAAGTTAAGGTTTTTGTACACTGCACTTCCTCTCATTGAGCTCTATTACTGTATGAAGTTTCAAGTAAAGTTTTTCCCTTAAATATTTTTGGTGATATGCTACGGACAAGAAATAAATCGAAATAATTAAAAAACAAGAGCCATGTTACACATGGTTAATCCCCCCGCTGGGAAGAAGTTACCTGAAGGTTGTACTTTCGTACATTTTACTTGGTGAGAGGAAATCCTTAAAAAGCCGTATAGTTATGGTCATGCTGAGTACAGTTTTCAAGTAAGTGGAAAAAGAATAAGGCAATGAAGAGAAGGTTTGCAAAATTATATTAATGCTCATTATCAAGGTAGAGTTATTGTTTTTGCACACTGCACTTCCTACCAATGTGCTATGTCAGTGTATTAGGTTTGAAGAAAATCCCTCATGTACTTTTGGAGTTATGCTCCGAAATTTTTTTTTCAAGTAAATCTGATAAAGGGGAATAACTCTAAAAGTAGGCAAGGTAGAGTTATTGTTCTTACACACTGCACTTTCTACCAATGTGCTCTGTCAGTGTATTAAGTTTGAAGTAAATCCCTCAAGTACTTTTGGAGTTATGCTCTGGACAAAACTTTTAAAGTAAATCTGATAAAGGGGAATAACTCTAAAAGTAGGCAAGGTAGACAGTGCTCTGTCAGTGTATGAAGTTTGGAGAAAATCGCTCAAGGACTTTTGGAGTTATGCTCCGGACAAAATTGGGACGGAAACACGGACGGACGGACGGACGGACGGACGGAGACCATTACTAATATCCCCTTCGCCTTCGGCGGGGGATAAATAAGGCTATCTATGGTTATGGTTCTTTAGCACTGCACTTCTCCTTAATGTCCTCTCTCATTGTGTCTAATTTGAACAAATTTTCTTCAGAACTTTTGGAGTTAAGGTCTGGGTAAGAAAATGTAACAAAAGGAGTTAATTAAAAAAATAAGGCAAAGTAGACTTATAGTTCTTGCACACTGCACTTCCTCTCATTGTGCTCTATCACTGTATGAAGTTTCAATTCACTTAAACACTTAAATAAGGGCAGACAATTAAAAAGAGGGTGGGGTTGAGTTAGAGTTAAGGGTAGGAGTTTGAGGGTTTGGGTGGAAGGTAGACGGGGTACATCATGGTATTGTTGAAATAAGCAATATAATTTGAAATTTGAGGATGAACTATAAAGAAATGGCAACATTGTAGCCAACTTTCGGTTATCTTGAAAAAATATAAGTGTAAAAAGCGGCATAACTTTGTCAAATTTGACCTTGATAGAGATTTTCGAAGTAATATTGAGAAATGGCACAGTAATAGCTGAGTTAGGTTTTTGTGACAGAATCTTAGTACAAAAATGGGCTTAACTTAGCAAAAATGGTTGACAATTTTCAGGTCAGGCGTCAAAATTGTTCTGCCAACTGAATCCATATGAACAGAGTCATACGAAATTAAGGACTGAATGCTTTTCGCCTAATTTTTAAGGGTATGCGGGACAACACCATTCACATATTTAGTTTCTATTTACTACAAATGTATGTATTCTTAGAATTAAAATGAATTTCGCATACTCAATTTAAAAGCCCGGACATTTTTCAACCTAATAGGAGCAAACAGTAGAGAAATACAAAAAGGGGCGTTTGAAAGACATCATAAGAGACAATTAAGGCATGCTACTGCAATAAGATATTTCATCAACTGTATTATGTCATGCCTAGATGTTATAATTTCAATCTGTATAATCACTAAATTAAGCTATGTTTAAGCATTTTTCTACACTTCACTACTGACATATGTTGTTTTGCAGCTTTTCACCATTTGTGCCATAATTCACAAAAAACTGTAGCCAGTTTAAAACTGATTGTCTGAATATAACGTCATTTCAGTAAATGTATTGCATGTAGTACAAATTAGATTTAGATCATCCAAACAGTAACACTGTTGATGTAGTCATAAACATCAACATGTGACCGAACTCCAAAACTAATTACTAATTTCTTGAAATAACGTCAAATATGCCGTAGGTACGTTTGAATAACAAGATGGCCCTATATCGCACACATGGGCACATGAAAATTAGCACATGACAAACTTATGACAAAATGCGATAAAAATTCAACCTTAAGCAAGACTAGTATATCATAAACATGCTTTTTTCTGTTTGACCTTGGCTGGACACACATTCCGAATTTCCGAACAATTTACATGACGATTGGCTATAAATGTGTCTTCTAGAATTTTAACACGTTTTTTCCTGGATTTGATCTAATAACCTAGTTTTTAATCGCAAGTGACTGACATTTAATCTGTACCTCGATATCATCAACACAAACAATTTCATGAAAATTGGGTATTAAATATGGCCTCCTGTGTTAAGAAGGATTTTAGTTTGAATTGTTCTAGTGACCTAGTGTTTGACCCTTAGTGAATTGGTGTCCCATTTGACATAGAAATCATAACGACAAACATTTTGACCAGTTTACATGAAGATTTGATGTCAAATGTGACCTCTAGAGTGAAAACAAGGCAACTGTGAGCAGACAGACGACGAGCGATCAATTTGTGCTCAGGCGAGCTACAAACACGTCAAATGCTTTTTGATATATGAATGAATTCATCATAAAAAAGAAGAAATCAGTTTTATGATCTATGATCTACACACCTTTCTGTAAGTCCATTTTTCTTGAACTTTAAGGAGAATGTTACGGAACTGTTTTCCTTCTTCTCCAGACTCTAGGTTAGGTTCTCTGATGACATTTTGTAATTCTTCTAGTGTAAATTTTGCCACTTCCTTTCCTTCAAACTGCAAAAAAACACTTGAACTATCATAGAAGGTAATGAATATCTCCCGCATACCGGGGGCATGACATGAACCTTAATGTAATATAATAAAGCTTTTGAATAGAAAGCATAATGATTATATTATAACTCAACTAGGTTTTGAACCAATCACTCCTGCGAAGTTTCATTCAATTCTGGTGAAGGGTTTTGCAGATGAAGCGCGCACAAAAATCTCTATGTACACTCAGTGACAAATACTTACATGCACGCATTCAGACAACAAACACGATTTTGTATGGAACAAAAGCTGTAGATCACAACGTATTTTGATTATATATAACTGATTGCTGCAAACACGAAGACGGGTATATTAAGATTTGCAAGTTTACACCATCTTTAATCCAAATGGCATATACAAAGTGTTATGAAACACGATGTTCTGTGCTTTGTTTGGACGGTTTGAAATATACCAATAAGCTGTTTAAAAAACGGTTTGAACTACCGTAATAGTCATAATTTGATTAGGACTTGCCTCGGTTATTCGATCAGGTTTGTAGTAGGAGCTTAGATAGTTGGAAAAAAATTCACTTGGCATGAACGAGACAACTCGTCCGCTCAGTATATCATCTACTGTACGGTAGGATGCGATTATCTCCCGTCTGGCATCGAAAGCGATTGATACTTTCAGAACTGTTTCAAGTTCAGTGCCATGTTGAGACCCTGTTTGAATTCGTAACGCAAGAGCATCTGCAAATTCTACCGATGTCATAGTCAGTTCTCCATTGACGCCATATTTGCCTGAAAAGTGGTCCTTACCTTAATATGTGATTAACGGTTTAATATTTATTAATCTTGTGAGATTCAAATTAAAACTGCCAAACAGAGATAAATTTACGTTCAACTGATACTTTGCTAGTTTCTTTACGCCGGACTCATACTGCAAACACTTACATTGTTGCAAAAATAGTTGGAAGTACATGTTACATTCAGTCAGTCAGAAAACTGAAAGTAAAGAATCTGACTCAATGTAATATTGGACAGATGATGAAAGTATTCTAAAGCCTCAGCTTTTCACAAAGACTATATACATATAAATGAACAGGACACTCATTGCTATAGAAATGATTTGAGATTGCACTGATTAAACAGAGGAGCCGCCGTGGCGCAGTGGTAGCGCTTTCGCCTCAGGATCGAAGGACCCCGGGGTTCGATCCATACCATAGCCATGTCGGTAGTATCCTTAGTCAAAACACAAATAACTCATTATTGGCTCTCTCTCTTTGGGGTTGATTCCATCTGGAATGAGTCTCGTGAGCTGTTAATATAAGTTTTAAGAACTTGTTTCGCAATCGCAAATAAATAAATTAGTATGTATATACTGATTAAACAACATCCCTGTTTCAAATAGAACCGCCTTGAAAATTATAAACAAACACTTTCATTACTTAACATTGTGTCTAAATTTAAATGTTTACAACTTAGTTTCTTATACTTACTACGAACGGTTTGTACAATTCTTTCCTTCAACATTTTCATATCACAATACACCTCTTTTTCTATAGAAACTGTTTTCCCTTCCGCAGATCCGAGATCCAAAGTAAAGATAAGATCAACGATAAAATCGATGTTATATCCGACAATTTTATCATTCCAGGTAATCCCGTCACTGTACGATACAGGCTCCTTACCGCCGATATAATTTTGCATATGTTGTGAGATATACTTTAAAAGTTGATCTACATCAATGAAATCACCACTGATTGGACAGTATGGGCAATTAATTGCATTGCCGTGACAGCGTTTGTTGAAAACCCTTCTCGTTAGTGCCTGAATAAAAAACTTTTGGAAGTGACTTCCTGATAAAGGTTGACTTATTTTCTCGAAACGTCGGCCAGCATTTATTTGAATGACCTTTAGATCATCGATTGATAGGTTTAGAATAGGTACCACACTTTGGGGGTAACAACAGTCAAGAAACGCTAAAATCCTTGGAGTGTTACCCCATGCTCTCGAAATGCTCTTTAGTTCCTCTTGTAATTGTTCCAATGTCAGGTTATCTTTTGGTCCTCCAAGTTGAAAACCGTTCTCTGTGGAATGATGCCCAGTGAAATAAAGCAGTAACGTATCTAAATTACTCTTCGATTTTAACGAAGCAAATGCGCTGCGACATTTCGGTAGAAGTTCGGCTTCCTTTCCAGGAACGGATGGAATTACCATTTCGATATTTTTGTCACTAAAACAGAAGTGTTAGCTTTATTTGACAAAACTTTAAATTAATTTTCATGACATTAGGGTTTAGGTTTATAATTCTGATCTATTTTTGATTCTCATTGTGAACCTGACTCAGGGTTTATAAACAATGGTGATCAGATTAATTTTATGAAAACATTATGCAACGTTATAACAAACAACCCGAATCGGTACTCAACTTTTCTGACAGCTCCTTAAGGTTAAAAAAAGTCAGCAGCGACTCATTAATTAATCAAACCGTGTGTGTTCAGGTTAAATTCTTATCCTGATCTGACCTATATTTACCAAATTCCTATTACGCATGGGTATTTTGATACCAAAACGTCCTTTATCTCCTTAATCTCTTTGCTAAATGATTTTGCTGCTTCCTTGTTTTTTACATCGTTTCCAGCTATTAGAATTGCCGCGTAATTGTGTCCTGCAAGGTAATAACACTCATGTAAGATATAATTAAACTTAGCTTCCATGTACTCCAACCACTAGACTTGTAGTTTAAATGGTAAATAAAGTGCATAAAGACAATAAAGACACCAAAGCTGCTCGCTGTCAGATTTTGGTGAAAAAAGAAGGTGCTTTGAATCGTCTGAAAATAACATATTTGAGAGCGAATCATTAATAAAAAGTTCCCAGTATAACTTTCTGTAACGTATTTCTGAATATCTTAAAGTATACGCTACCAAATTACAAAATGATGCAAACGCTTTTGAAATTCTAATAAACCATAATGCGGTGCCGTCACACTAAGCACATCAATATTTTCAACAGATTTTCTCAAACTGTTTACTTGTGTTGATGATTCTAGCTATTAGTTTTACATTTTATGTTTCAAATATATCGGAAAGTGTGAACGAGCAGATTTAATGGTACTATTAGCTTTTATTGAATATCAACCTGTTAAACGGATATATGTGGGTGGATATATGTGGATGACAAATGAAACTAGATTTTCCATTTTTTCAACAAAATCTCACCAACATGGAGCAGTGTGAATCGGAAATTATTTAAAGAAATACTTGTCATTGTTCAGTTTGAAATCACTACAAAAAACTCATCATCAGAGCTCAACTGCTAGATGTTTTTATTACCCTTCCGAAAAAGTTTCATTCGTGTGGATGGCAAATGATTTTTAAAAAGAAATTGTTATGAACGGGCTAGGTCACTTATATAGAATTGAAATTTCGCTTCCTTGTACCCAATGTCAATTATGTCTACAAGTGTTTGCGTTTATTTGAAATAGCACGAACAATTCGTATTACAGAGTTATAGTCTGAACAGGAAAATTGTGCATAAAAAGACTAAGCTTTATCAAACTTTTTTTTTTTTTCGAACAAGAGCAACTATTTACCTCTTTATTGTCAGTGTCTTTTACTCGACTTCAGTGTCATGTATGTAGTTTTATCGTTGGATTCGGATAATCCATATAACTAGGGCCCCAAAAGAGTTCAGTTAACTTAGGTTTCGGTGGCCAGTGCAAGATATAGAATGCGCCCAGTTTCAAAGACAACTCTGGTTTTTCAACAAGCCCGGTGTACAGAACTAATACACGTACAACGGACCTCGGATTTAGGTCTAATCAGAAAGACCATTCGTTATGTTATTGGAAGACCGGGGGATCGTACAATCCCTGGATAACCAGTCCAGTGCGTTAACTACTACAAATATACCACTGATCTGTTCCTGACTATATTGTGTATGTGTGCACATGAATAGCACATTCAATTGATAGCAAATAATATATAAAGATAGTGTTCGAACTTTGAGACACATGTTTTATCAACAACAAAATAAGATATGGAAAACCAGTCCAGTTTTATTATAGTTAAAGGGGAGAGTCGTAATAAAGTTGTACGAACTTGTGGCTCAATCTTTTTGCCATATATCTATTATCTCTAAACATGTATTGTGTTATATGTTGTGTATACTATGTACATGTAAAAACAATATTGGCAATAAAATATGTTTAAACTCAAACCAGTCCAGCCTATTAACAACTAGGCCACTGATTCGGCCAACAATATTCAGATGGGAAAATGCACTTTTTATACGTTCATAGTATAATCAATTATCAGTCAATCAAAACTGTTTATCACACCTATTTGGTCATTGCAGGATTTGGGCATTAATTTCCACATCATGGCTATTTTTATCTTGTCATCTATTCTTCCAAAAATTAAGAAGGTGGATATAAGGGTCATCAAATGTTTGTATTTGTTAGAATAGACCACCGTTTGTTAACTTTGTTTGCACATATTCCATTGAAAGCAATAATATGCCATCAATCTAATTTGATTATCTCCAAATTACACTGGTCGGTTTATGATGTTTATTTCTGAAATATGTATAATTTTCTTTGAAACGTTTTATGTAACATTGACAGTAAACATAATGAAATTTCCAATATAAATAACTTTCATTATAAATTTCGGTATGTAATCATCATTAAATCAAATTCCAAAATAATTACTGCATTTCCTCTTAATGTCCTCCCTTATTGTAAGCAATTTGATGGCATTTCCCTCAGTATTTCTATGGTTATGCAAGGGCAAGAAATTGAAACAAAGGAGCATAATTCTAAAAATAAGCTAGGTAAAGTTATGGTTCTTAGGCACTGCATTTCGTCTCATTGTGCTCTATCACTGTGTGCAGTTTCAGGTAATTCCCTTCCGTGCTTTCAAATGTATGCTTCGGACTAGAACACCCAATAAAGGGAGATAAGTTAACATAAGCTTTGTGTTCTTAAAAACTGTACTTTCTTCGAGTGTCCTCTCTCGTTATATGCAGTTTGAGGGAATTTCCTTCAGCTCTATTTGACTTATGCTCCGGACAAGAAAATGTAATAAAGGAGAATAAAAAATTAGGCAAGTAAGAGTTATAGTTATCTGGCAATGCACTTCCCCGCATTGTGCTGTATCGCTGTACGAAACCTGGAAATTCTTAAGTACTAAGAATTAATTTGATTTCTATTCTATTCATTTAATAACAAACACCACAAATTCAGTATTAGTATACAAATACAGTTGTTTCTATATTACTTAAATGATTAGATAAAATTCACATCAAATCAGTAGCTGGAAATGTGTAATTTAAGAAATGTCTAAATAGTTTCGTACTAATTGCCTACCATAATAAGAAATATTTTGAATTATTCAAATCAACCTTTGTCACAGAGTTAATAGGCGGGCCTCAATCTTCCATTAAAAGATAGTTTCAGCAATTTTACTGAGGCCACTAACCTCGATTTAACTTATATTGACCGACATAAATATTAATCGTGCATTTCATGTCTGCACGTAGGTTATCATTTCCCCGTGAATTTATAGACAAGCGGGAAGATATGGTATTTAACAAGAGACTGACCATTAGAAAATTGCACACACAGTTTTTTGACTTTGACATTCGAGATTTTTTAAAGTTCCTACTTTAGCTTGATCAAGGAAAATGAATTCATTTTTACAAAGTTTTCTATTTTATTTAGTAAATTGTTTCAGTAAATAGATTCTTTTTCAGTAACAGATATTGTAAGATATTTTGTTTCATATTATGATATCGTAAATTTCAGAAGTAGCTTGCTTTGTTGTAATTTAATCGAGGAATCAGACTAAGTGCAGTTTTATATTGTTTCTTAAATGCTTAATAAGTTCAATTCAGTTCATTCAGTTTAACTGTGCTTCGTTTCATTTTACTTTCATTCTAAAGAATAGCACAAAGAATGTTGTTAATGTCAATAATGAGAAAGATTAATTAATGAATGTATAAAGTGACGTATTACACTATTGAATATAGCACGTTTTAAA
Source organism: Saxidomus purpurata (assembly GCA_022818135.1). Classification (NCBI taxonomy): domain Eukaryota; kingdom Metazoa; phylum Mollusca; class Bivalvia; order Venerida; family Veneridae; genus Saxidomus; species Saxidomus purpurata. The sequence goes on from JAFMSR010000007.1 coordinate 21,217,923, forward strand.
ACACGTTTACTGTTGGGTAATCTTCAGATAGTATGGTGTAAACAAAGAGTCGTCATATATATATATATATATATTTGTATGCTTGCACATTTGCACAAAGGTATGGTGTACCAGTCAGTGCAGTTTATGTCCGAGCCGTTTTATGTGCCATGGTATTTACCGTATGTTATATATTTTAGCTTTCTCTCCCAGAAAAAACAATGTCCGGAGTGGTAGGGAAATGTTTTGCCTCTAGACAATGACTTTCCTTGAGAAAACCGGCCTGCTATGTCGATCAACTACACGATTCGCCCGGATGTATTGATTCCCGAGCACAGACTCGTCTACGTTATGCCCCATTCACACAGAAAACACATTTGGTGCATTTAAAAATCTGGGTAACTAAAATCCAACCCCGGATTAACGGAGCCAATACGGAGATTGCGAGGACAGTCTTTTTCTAATTAGAAAACGTGTTCACCATTACGTCAAGTGTAAACGTAATAATCAGGACTAGCATTCAGACGTTACTTATAGTCCAGTCTTAATCATCATATTTTATATTCATATTTTGCATTTATCTTTGTATGTATTTATTATTGTAATAAAATTTGTAAATTGTGTATAGTGGTGAGTGTTTGATTACTCTGGCGTCTTAAACCTTGACCATCCATCGTTACAACTTCACACTCTGATATGCTCTCTATAACATCAGGTGTGCCACAAGGGTCCATACTAGGACCCTTACTTCTTATATATATAAACGGTATAGCGTTTTGTAATCCTAATAACATGACTATCGACTTCAACATTACATGAAGCTAGTTATAGTTTAACAAACATTGAATACCAGCTTCTAAATAATCTTTACTGCATTGTTGAGTGGTGCAAAGTCAATAATTTGTCCTTATATCACCGATGAGATGAAACTGATGTTCTTTAATGCATATTTACTTCCAATTCTTGATTACTGCTGCCATATTTGGAGAAAAGACAATAACAGATAGTTTTACGTGAATAAAATAATCATTTTACAAAGAAGAATAGCAAGAATAATACTGAAAAAAACGATCACCATCCTGTGGGTTAATTCAAGAACTTAAATGGTTAACGTTTACAGACCGATGTAAATATCACTCCGCTGTACTTGTTTACAAAACTTTAAATGGTATGGCCCCATCCTATATGACAAACCTACTAACAATTTCAAAAAAAATGACCATTACACGATGCGATCTACTTCAAAAAATGATTTAGTTTTAAATACACTTTCGAGAACCAATTATTACTAACACCAAATTGAATTTTCTTTGAAATCTGGAATTGTAACAGGGAAATACAGTTTGAAACTGGCTTCTAAAACTTTGCATTAGCCGTGGAGTATTTTCCTGTTTGAAATACTGCTGCAGAAAAACGTGTAAATGTTTTTCAATTTCCTTATATTGACCATGGTGGTCTTTTTGTCCTACTTTCGCTTTATCGCATGTTGTAAACAGTCAGAGATAGACTTTGCACATCATTGGAAGTAAAGTTCTTTCAAATATAATTCAAATAAGGAATATTCAATTTGGCCTTAGTAATGGACCTTTAAACATATATATTATGCATGTATGTGATTTTGTGAATGTGATACGTCATTTGCCTTCTTTTAGATTTGTTTATAGAAGACCGCATTGTAAATATGATGTTGTTATAGATTTCTGTAAAATATCATAATGTGTTACCTTATGAAAATAAAGATATTATTAAATAATAAGGTAGCGGTTGTGGAGATACTGTACCAATAGGTGACTATCACAGGAAATCGGTTATACGGAAACACATGGCTATATAATATATATGTGTGATAAAGAAATAAGCCATTGTTTTCAACACATGAAACTTGTGCAAACAAACTTTACATGGTTTCCAACTTATGAAATAATCGAAATCATACCAAACATTGACTTATATAATTATTACATAAAAACATAAATGAAGCTAGATATACCTATGTTTGGTATCACTTCCTCGTTGCATGTGGGACACTTTATGGGGTTTACATGTGAATTCCTCATACATGAAACACACACATTCACGCTGCATTGATGATGATGGTGTTTTGAAGGGGCTAATAAACATACGATGGTTATACAATTTCTAGAAACATATAAATAAAAGACAGTCATAATACTAAACTATTTCAACAGTCACATGTGACAAAGTATAATTTTAATACATTAAGCATCATGTTTAGAGAGAGACACGGGCACTAACGATAATGGAATTATCTTTAAAGGCAAACAATTTCAAATAATAATAATGACATCTTATTATCTAAGACGTATAAAGAAATAGAGCAAGAGAAAACCTGAACCGATTTTAGGTTGCATTTTAATGTATTACCTGCATCATTGACCATGCACAGATCACATTTGCTTGGTACCCTTGACCGATCATACATTGTCTGTAAAATATCGGCATTTTGTCAGTATATCATTTTTATTTAAACAGTTTGTAAGGAATGTCATTCAATCGTTGATAAACGGGTCATAAAACAATATCTCAGCAAATAGTTGTCACAATAACATTTTGCAATAACGTCATATTTCAAGTGGTATATGGGTCGCTTCATTTGAAAAGTAAACATGATCTTTTGAGAAAGTCTTTATTTAAAGTTACTCATCTGCGTACGAGGAAGAAAGGTAAAAATGCGAAATACCATATTCGATCTATTTATAAGATGATATCAGCTTTATGTTAACAATGAGGTTTATATTTGAACGGTCTTACAATACTGGCTTGCTTAGTCTGTTCAGATGTGTTAAGATAATGCTCAGATTGGATATTCAAACACAAACAAAGAAATTGGAACTGACGTTTATCAATTAAATACACGAATTACATGCATCTATTTTTAAGCTCTGACCTTCTCCGTGTGTGAAACGAAAACATCCTTTATTCCCTTATCCTCTTTGCTAAAGGGTGTTGCTGCTTCCTTGTTTTTAACATCGTTCCCAGCTATTGAAATTGACGCGTAAGTGTGTCCTGCAAGGTTATAACACCCATGTAAGATATAATTAAGCTTAGCTTCCATGTACTCCAACTACTAGACTTTTAGTTTTAATGGTAAATAAAGTGCATAAAGACAATAAAGACATCAAAGCTGCTCGCTCTCAGAATTTGGTGAAAAAACAAGGTGCTTTGAATCAAATCGTCTGAAAATAACATAGTTGAGAGCGAATTATTAAATAGAAAAGTTCCAGTATAAATTCCTGTTACATTTTTCTGTATGAGTATATTAATTTTTTCACCGGAAATTGTGAATGAGAAAATTATTTAATGGTACCTCTAGCTTTTATAGAATATCCGGTTAAACGAAGATATGTGGATGGCAAATGAAACTAGTTTCCATTTTTTTTAACAAAATCTCACCAACATGCAACAGTTTGAATCGGAAACTGTTTAAAGAAATATTTGTCATTGTTCAGTTTGAAATCACAACAAAAAAATCATCATCAGGAATCAACTGCTAAAAGTTTTATTACCCTTCCGAGAAAGTTTCAGTCGCTTGGATGGCAAATGATCTGTAAAAAGAAATAATTATAGTTATTGTTATTAACGGGCCAGACAACTAATAAGAATTGAAATTTCGCTTCCTTGTACCCTACGTCAATTGTGTTTATAAGTGTTTAAGTTTGTTTGAAATAGTACTAACAATTACGTTTAAATTCCCGGCGTCATTTAGTGGCAACGTTAAGGAGTACTTAAATGCATATTTACGGCCAGCAAAGAAGCATTAAAGTAATAAATTAAATATTTCTGTTTAAGACAAGGCAGGGTAATTAAATTCTAAATTGGTCTTGGCGTGGTACATTTTGTGTATATTATTGTGACATGGGAGCCCCAAAACCTTTTACCTTCGTATGATTCCGTACTGCGCTCGTTATCAGCCGATCTTAGTTTTTTCTCAGCAATTGAATTGAAAGAAAAAAGATCCTGTGGCTTACGGTGTTTTCGACCCGGGAGCAAAGTATAGTACGGAATTTCGTATTATTTGCAGTCACATAATAATTAATTTCCGTTAAACTGGTCCCATTTCGATTTTATTACGTCATCAGTTCAAGTCTACGTCACCGAGACAGCAATGTTTTGGTAGACATTTTTGTAGCGTCTGGACTGGATAAAAACACGTTTCTTTTTTATTACTCCGGCTTATTGATGTGACACAAAATAAGGATAAACAGCGTTTTATTGGAGTAGGACTTCACTTTATTCCAAGACAATTGAAATAAGACTACAGCATTGATTCATAAACCGGATAGAAAAGGACATTTGTTTTCAGATGGCGGTATTTTATTTCGTCATTTCAGAGGTTGAATTTGTACATGAATGTCTTGTCAGCAGCCGTTAGTTGCAGGAAGGAATACCATTTATTTGAAGAGTACTTACAGTGTTTTTATTTTTAAAACACAACATTCCACTGGGATTCATGGAAAAGGAACTTGATCGACTGAAATGAGATTTTATGTCCGTAACCGCTTTTGTCTGGGGAGAAACGAAGGTAAAGTGAACATCAGTGTAAGATTTAATGTCTATAAATTTGAATTATTTTTCCAAACGAAGTGTGCAGTGCTAACAAACGCCGCTGAAAACATTGAATAGGTGGAACGGTAGCCATTTTGTTTTGAATGTAAACAAAGTTTACAATTCTTCTCTAGCCAATCAGAAAAAATTACGGCAAAAACAATGAGGCTCAAACTGGGAGACAGTCTGTATATACGGGATTGCTGACGATGTATACGGGCTCATATACAGGGGCTCTTGACCAAACAGAATCTATCAAATTTATCTGCGGTATTATAAGTTGGCATATTACCCGCCTACTAGTTAAACGTTACCCGAGGCGTTAGATATGTATATGCTGAAAGGCGACTCGTGTTTGCAAGAATAATATTCTTTTAAATGTTTTACATTTTGATCAAGTTACAAATGTTTTCAATTCCAGTTTAATATTTAAATTTGGGAGAAATTTCAAACTATTATCGGCATATCAAAGAAATCTTTGGGATTTAGTCAATATAAAAACAAAGAACAAGAGCTGTCACTTGTAAGAGACAAATGCTCCCGAAGTAATGTCTAACAGTCTGTGACCTAACTCTTCGAGGTCTTTACACAGTACTTGCGCGTGAATTTATTTTAGAATCCTTCAATGTATAATAGAGTTACAGTCTGAGGAATGACTAAGCTTTATCAAACTTTTATTTTTTCCAGCAAAAGTAACTATTTACCTCTTCATTGTCTGTGTCTTTTACTTTGACTATATTCAGTATCATGTTTGTAGTTTTATCGTTGGTATCGGATAATCCATATAACTAGGGCCCCAAAAGAGTTCAGTAATTTTAGGTTCCGGGAGACAGTGCAACATACAGAACGCACCGAGTTCCAGAAACAACCATGGTTCTTTAACAAGCCCGGTGTACAGCACCGATACATCGGACCTCGGATTTAGGTCTCATCGGAAATACCATAAGTAATATTATTTGAGGACCGGGGAATCGAACCTGCGATCCCTGGATAACCAGCCCAGTGCGTTAACCACAACAAGTATACCACTGATATGCTCCTGACTATATTTTGTATGTACTATGTATACTCTGTTGCGATAGAAAGTGTGCACTTAGGTCTTTGTTATTATTTGTATTATTTCTAACAGAAACATTTATATGTTTGGAATCAAATTTTGAGTAATTTATGCGCAATTTCATTGCATTGATAGCGTATTCAATTGATAGCAAATAATGTATAAAGGTAGTTTTTGAAGTTTGAGACACATATGTTTGATCAAAATAGAGATATTTAAAATAGAAACGTTCACCTTTTTATTGCAACTGCGTATATTTCAAAGTTTTAAAGTTGGTACCGGATAATCCACATGACCAACGCCTCCAGAACATTTAAGTTGTTTAAGGTTTTAGGGGACAGTGCAAATTACAGAATGCGTCCCGTCCAGAGACAACCAAAGGTTCTTTAACATGCCCAGTGCACAGCACTGATACATCGGACCCCAGTTTTAGGTCTCATCCGAAAGACCATTTGTTATGTTAGTGACGGAGAGGGGATCGAACCTGCGATCCCTGGATAACTTTTAAGTCCGCTTGCCTGGTTTGTGTCGTTAATTTTAACCCAAGAAGCATGATTTGAACAAAGGTGGAAGACCATTAGACAATGTTACATACCAAACAGGTTTTCCTATATACGTCTATGTAAAACAAGTGACCCCCTGGGCGGGGTTAATATTGACCCCAAGGGGCATAATTTGATCAAACTGTGATCCACTAGGTAATGCTACATGCTAAATATCTAATCTGTAGGCCCTGTGATTTCAGAGAAGATTTTAAAAGTTTTTCCTATATAAGCCATTGTAAAGAATAAGTGACCTCCCGGTGCGGGGTCAGTATTGATCTGGGGGTTATAATTTGAACAATCTTGATACAAGTGCACAAGACAATGCTACATGCTAAATATCTAAGCTCTAGACCCTGTGGTTTCAGAGGAGAAGCTTTTAAAAGTTTTTCCTATATAAGCCATTGTAAAGAATAAGTGAGCCCCGGGTGGGTCATTTTTGATCCGGGGGTCATAATTTGAACAATCTTTGTAGAAGTCCGCTAGACAATGCTACATGCTAAATATCTAAGGTCCAAGCCCTGTGGTTTCAGAGAAGAAGATTTTAAAAGTTATTCATATATAAGCCTATGTAAAAACTAAGTGATCCCCGGGCGGGGTCAATTCTAATCCGGGGGTCATAATTTGAACAATCTTGGTACAGGTCCACTAGACAATGCTACAATGCCAAATATCTAACATCTAGGCCTTGTGGTTTCAGAGAAGAAGATTTGTAAAGTTTTTCCTTTATAAGCCTATGTAAGATTAAGTGACCTCCAAGGCGGGGTCAATTTTGATCCGGGGATCATAATTTGAACAATCTTGGTACAAGTGCACTAGACAATGCTACATGCTAAATATCTAAGCTCTAGGCCCTGTTGTTTCAGAGAAGAAGATTTTAAAAGTTATTCCTATATAAGCCTATGTAAAAAGTAAGTGATCCCCGGACGGGGTCAATTCTAATCCGGGGGTCAAAATTTTAACAATCTTGGTACAGGTCCGCTAGACAATGCTACAATGCCAAATATCTAACATATAGGCCTTGTTGATTCAGAGAAGAAGATTTGTAAAGTTTTTCCTTTATAAGCCTATGTAAGATTAAGTGACCTCCCGGGCGGGGTCAATTTTGACCCAGGGGTCATAATTTGAACAATTTTGGTAGAAGTCCACTAGACAAAGCTGCATGCCAAATATCTAAGCTCTAGGCTCTGTGGTTTCAGAGAAGAAGCTTTTTAAAGTTTTTCCTATTTACCATAGCAACCAGAGTTCTGCATCGAAAGGAATTCTTTGAACAATTTGTGTAGAACTTCATGCAAGGAACATCTATGCATAGTTTTATCAACATTGGCCCTGTGAGTTTAGGGGAGATGTCGTTTGAATAAAATCTTGTCAGACGACGGACAAAGCCAGGAGAGCTAACAACTTTCATATAATTAATATAAAAATCATTTGTTTTCTAAGACACTGCAACAATACAGTTAGTACAATGTACTAACTGTAATGTCGCTATGTAATCATCATTAAATCAAATACCAAACAATAGCACTGCATTTCCTCTTAATGTCCTCTCACATTGTACGCAATTTGAAGGATTTTTCTTCAGTTTTTCTTTGGGTATGCAAGGGCAAGAAAATAGGCTAGGTAGAGTTATGGTTCTTAGGCACTGCACTTCTTCTCATTGTGCTCTATCGCTGTATGCAGTTTTAAGTAATTTCCTTCAGTGCTTTCATATTACAAGAACACCCAATAAAGGCAGATAAGTCAACATAAGCTTTGTGTTCTAAAAAAAACTGTACTTTCTCCGAGTATCCTCTCTCGTTATATGCAGTTTGAAGGAATTTCCTTCAGTTCTATTCGAGTTATGCTCCGGACAAGAAAATATAATAAAGGGGAATAACTAAAAGTTTAAGGATGTAAGAGTTATAGTACTTAAGCAATACACTTCCCCGCATTGTGTTCTATCGTTGTATGAAGTTTCAAGTAATTCCCTTCTATATTTTTGGAGTTATAACTAAAAGTTTAAGGAAGTAAGAGTTATAGTTCTTAAGCAATACACTTCCCTGTATTGTGTTCTATCGTTGTATGAAGTTTCAAGTAATTCCCTTCTATATTTTTGGAGTTATGCTCAGGACAAAGAAGTTGGTACGGAAGGACGAGTCGATTTCTGTTTGCCACCCGAAGTTTCTTAAGTACTATGAATCAATTTGATTTCTATTAAATACATTTAATAAAAGACACTACCAAATCAGCTTTATTTGACCAATACTGCAACAGTTGTTTCTATATTTATTAAATGCTCAGATAAAATTGACTTCGAATAAGTAGCTAAAATGAGTAATTCAAGAAATGTCTTAATATTTTGGTACTAATGGCCTACCAAAGTAAGGAATATTTTGAATTTTTCAGATCAACCTTGAAGTAACGAGGTCACAGTTAAAATGTTCCCTATAAATGTACTGCCATAATGTATTAAACATGTTTCGCTCTAGATATAGTGTTTGCAATGAATTTAATGTTTAAATACTGTCATGTATACATTTTACATAAACCGTAAACATAGATATTTAGCGATAAGTGACTATCATAGGAAATCGGTTTTACAGAAACATATGGCTATATAATATATATGTATGATGTAGAATTAGGCCAATGATTTAGACATATAAAACTTGTGCAAACAAGCTTTAAATGGATTCAAACTTATGAAAAAATCTTAATCATACCAAACATTGATTGATATAGTTTTTACATAAAAACATAAATGAAGCTAGATATACCAATGTTTGGTATCACTTCCTCGTTGCATGTGGGACACTTTACAGGGTTTACATGTGAATTCCTCATACATGAAACACACACATTCACGCTGCATTGATGATGATGGTGTTTTGAAGGGGCTAATAAACATACGATGGTTATACAATTTCTAGAAACATATATGTAAAAGACAGTCATAATAATAAACTATTTTAACAGTCACATGTGGCAAAGTATAATTTTAATATATTAAGCATCATGTTTAGAGAGAGACAGGGGCACTAACGATAATGGGATCTTATTTAAAGGCAAATAATTTCAAATAAATAGAATGACTTGTAATTATATAAGACGTATTAAGAAACAGAACAAGAGAAAACCTGAACCGATATTAGGTTGCATTTTAATGTATTTACCTGCATCATTGACCATGCACAAATCACGTTTGCTTGGTACCCTTGACCGTTCATACATTGTCTGTAAAATATCGGCATTTTGTCAGTATATCATTTTTATTTAACAGTTGTTCATGTCATTCAATCGTTGATAAACGGGTCATAATACAATATTTCAGCAAATAGTTGTCACGATAACAATATGCAGTATAGTCATATTTCAAGTTGTATATGGTTTGATTCACTTGAAAAATAAACATGATCCTTTTTTGAGAAAGTCTGCGTACGAGGAAGAAAGGTAAGGATGCTTAATACCATATTCGATCTATTTATAAGATAATATTTGGTTGATTTTTACAATGCGGTTTATTTTTGAACGGTCTTACAATACTGGCTTGCTTAGTCTGTTCAGATATGTTCAGAAAATCCTCAGATCGGATATTCAAACACAAACAAATAAATTGGAACTGACGTTTCTCAATTAATGACACAAATTATGTATCATAATTTAGCTCTGACCTTCTGTGTTTGTGGTAAACTGAAAATAGCAAATGAATATTTCAAGCGTTGACCATTAATGCTTGTAACACAGTCATGCATGTATATTTACGTTTAGATAATGCACAATGCTCGCACTGTTTCGCTGTTTCTGCTACTGTATGGCCATAATGGATTGTTTACTTAATTGGAAGAAAAACAAATATGTCTGTTTATCTGTCTATTTGTGTGGCTAATTATTTCATTTGATAAACATCGCTTATTCAATACGAGCCTATTTAAGTAAAAACACATAAGATAGATCGCATTATATATAAGGGTTCTCTAACGGTATGGACATTATATCATGACAGAAGAGCTGGAGAGAGAAAACTAAATATCTCAACCTCGAAAGGATAACACAAAGCTTTGAAATTTCAGTAAACAGGTGAATGATGAAGACGGACGCAACAGGGGCATTATAATATTATATTATGGAGAAGAAACCCTACTGTTAGGAAACAGAAAGCAAACATGTTAACTGGCAACTATGCAGATGTAAGTTACAGTACAGCACAGGCGGATTCCGTTTTTGCCGCGCTATAGCGCTGGAAGTTTTACAACGCGGGAGCAATAAATCCACGTGGCATCACGCGGCATATGATTGTAGATGCGGCATCTATATGTCGCGTGTCATTTGCGAGATGCGACAAATACCATGCCGCGTAAACGCGTGAATATCGTACAATGCAGAACTGATCATGATCTGCACTGATTGAAAATTCATGCATACGATTTTTCTGCTAGCATGACAAGTGTTAGTACGTGCATTGGAAAAACAGTGATTTTAAATACACTGAACTGAAAAAGAAACGCCCCGGTTGTATTTTTGTAAATAACAAGATAAATAAGCCGTGTGATTCAATTTATTTTATGTATATATTTCATTTAAACATATGCTAGCATAAATGCAATGTCAAAACAAATCTCATTAAAGTTGTTTTGTCTCAGTAGAGATTGAAATCAAACGTATTGAGAATCCCAGTTCGCACATTTAGTATCGAGTATGTCCTCCATTACTATTGACACATGCCACAGAGCGACTGCGCATCGAAATAATAAGTGTCTCAATACGGGCTTGTGGAATGTTCCTCCACTCCTCTGTAAGCGCTGCACGGAGTTCAGGCACTGTACGCGGGGGTTGAAGACGGCTATAAACACGTCTACCTAACTCATCCCAAAGATGTTCAATTGCAGATAGGTCCGGGGACATTGCTGGTTAATCAAGAACTTGAACTCCATTAGCCTGTAGGAAATTCATCGTTAGGTGCGCGGTGTGAGGTCTAGCATTGTCTTGTTGCAAAATACCATTACCACGGAAGTTCCGCCGCATGAACGGTATAACAACAGGTTGTAAAACATCATTCACATAAGAAACAGCAGTAACATTACGAACGAGTATAACGAGTGGTGTTTTATGAAATCTGCTTATGCCGCCCCAAACATGAACACTACCACCTCCCCATCGATTTACCTCCTGTATACAACATTTAGCATACCTCTCACCCCGTCGCCGCCATACACGTTGTCTTCCATCAGCCTGCACAACATTAAACTTAGATTCATCAGAGAACAACACCTGGCCCCATTGTCGCCTTGTAAATCGAATGTGGTGCCTCGCCCAACGTAAACGGTTTCGTCTATGCGCCCTAGTAAGTGGGGTCTTCTTGCATGGTCTTCGGGCCTTTAGTCCTACATGTTGCAAATGGTTGATGACAGTAGCTGGATGTATACTTCGCCTAAAAAAACCGATACATGCAGGATATTATAAAATTTTTACAAAAATTAAATTAGCTTTTTTTTTCTTTTTCTTTTTTTAAACTTAATCAAAAACAATTGCAAGCACTTACCCGTGTCTGCCAACGGTTTGATGAGCAACTTTTGTTGCCGGCATGAATCGGTCTCGAAGATGGGTAAGGCGTATTGTTCGGTCTTGTCTGGCAGTGGTTATTCTAGGTCTGCCTGCTCGTGGCCTGTCGTTAACAGCACCGGTCAATCGTACACGTACCGACAAACGTTTAGTTGTCGAAACATCGCAATTAAAATGTCTCGCGACGTCTTGTTTTGAGGTTCCGGCCTGGAGCATACCAAGGGCCTGATTACGCTCGTCATTGCTTAGTCTTGGCATATCGTATAGCATAAATTTTAATCAAGTACATGTAGTGTGTTTTCCCGATAACATGAATGCTAATGACACAAGCAAACACATTTCCGATCGTAAACAGAGAATATCTCGATTTGCACGTGCAAAATATTGAAGGCATAACATTAATACGGTCCATGATTTCATAGACTAATCACATGTTACGGAAAGCCATACAAGCCATTAAAAGGTACAATATGTAGAGTTTGGAAAAAATTAATTTGATATTGAAAAAAATCAATTTTCTGCAAAAGGGCGTTTCTTATACGGTTCAGTGTACATTCAAGAAACACGTTAGAAATATACATGTTACATGTTTACATTAAACATCTTAATTAGCCGCATGCATATTTTCAATAACGGGAGCAAACAGCATTATATTTTGTGTAATTTATTATTTGGACGCAGGTTCGATTCCTACACTCGGAGTAAGACATCAACATTTTACCAACTACCTAACAGGTAAGGCTTGGTTTCAACCCGGGACTTACATACAAGTATTACATTTTCTCTTTGTTTAATTTTGCTCTTTGAATGACAGTTAAAGTTGATTTGAACTGAATTGCAATATAAAAAGGAACGTACGCCCGTTTCAGCCGTATTTTGGTCTTTCTAACAGGTAGGCAGTTTACCTTACTAAACCAGTACTACTTTCTTTCTAACATGGTCGGTACCAGGGTCGAACCAATGACTCTCAATCTATGTCAGATTATCATAGTGAGTTCAAGTCAGCGGCTCTTACCACTAGGCCTCGAAGGCTGACGAAATTACATGGTATCGTAGGTGTGGAAATAAAAGTTAAATGCATTATTGCAAAGAACTAGAAATGCCATTATGTACTGATGTATATAGAACACTTTTAAGCATTCTTTTTTAAAGTGAATATTGAAAATCTCGTATAAAGCATGGTCTAAATAGACCTGACCAGCGCACTCGCACTCGCACACGTAAATGTAAATGTACAACGTACAACTGCCTAATTTCGGGGGTGATCTCAAACGATTCTAGTATCATAGGAAATCAATCTTGGTTACGTTCATTATTAAAACGTATTCATCATTATGTAATACCATTCATTATTATACTAATAATAATCATTACTCTCGTGTACTTTAGAACTAATACAAGATTAAACATATACACCATCATCTTAATCATCATGAAGAGATTCATCCTTGCAATTAAATTAATCAAAAATCAGTTTCATCAAAATCGTCGTGTTCATGAGAGTCTCATCAACATCAGTTGTACCATTATGAAAATAAAACAAATAATGTCCCCAACACAGGTTTTCAATGGTACCGGGAAAAAATCTAGAATTAGAAAAAATAATCTTCAAGTGACCTTGACAAAAAAACAACAACAGTGATATGACCAAAATAAATATGAGAATTTAAAAAATACATTGACATTGACACCCCGCCCCCTCTAATAAATCGTTTATTAATATTAAAGAAAAAACATATATAAAATTAGTGACCTTGAACCCCCCACCCAGAAAATATTCTCTTTTTTTTCAGTACAATTTTAGAATTTAAAAAATCTATTTTAGTAACAATGACATTGACCCCCTAACATTTTTTTAGAACAATTTAAAAACAATCTTTTTTTAATAACAGTGACCTTGACCTAGAATCTCGTTACCTAAATGCAATGCAAATCTCCATATAAGCTACCTACACACTGATTTTCATTGTAGTTCGTCACTCAGAGCGACCCAAAATGCAATTCCAAGCATCCTCTTAACACAGTCTTCCTATTCACCAAGTTTGATTGCAATTGGTCACTCCTACCTCAAATTATTTAGCGGAAACCATTTTTCTATTTTAAGAGTGACCTTGACCTTAAGCATGGAGCCCTTAATGCAATCGCAAACTTCCTCTCTACGCAAGCTACATCGCACCAAGATTCATTGCAATTGGTCACTCTTAACTAAAGTTATTGAGCGGAAACCAAATGTTTGACAACCACCCGCTCGCCCGACATACGACAACGCCATTGTAATTACCAGGTTTTAAGAAAAAACCTGGTTAATAATAATTTCTTATTCTAGATTTCTCCCGGTACGATTGAAAACCTGTTTTGGGAACATTATTTGTTTTATTTCAATAACGGTACAACTGGCGTTGATGGAAGAATGACTCTCATGAAAACGACGATTGTGATAAAACTGATTAAATCATTGATTAATTTAATTGCAAGGATGAATCTCTTCATGATGATTATCATGACGGTGTATATGTTTAATCTTGTATTAGTTCTACAGTACACGAATAATAATGATTATTATAAGAATAATAGTGAATGGTTTTATATAATGATGAAGACTTTTTAATAATGAGCGTAACCAAGACTCCTATGATACTAGAATCGTTTGAGATCACCCCCGAAATTAGGCAGTTGTACGTTGTACGTTTACATTTACGTGTGCGAGTGCGAGTGCGCTGGTCAGGTCTATTTCTCACTACCTATTGAGTGCTAGGTAAATAATGTCGCATAATATATGTATTGTACCATGAAAACCAACCGAATATCACGGACAAACACAGTCTGTACATATTTACATTTTGAGTCGTTCTATGGAAATTTCTTAGGAACGCAAAGAAATATGTAGTTTCATTACAGTAAACTCCAAATATTTCGACTCCGGATATAGCGAAAATCAGGATATAAGGAACAAACTTTCTTTAATTTTTATAGGAGTGTGTAATAAGAGTTCTAACAAACTCCGGATATAAAATCCATATTTAAATGGTTACATGGAGTTCGTAATAAACTGAGTGTATCAATTTATCCATATACAGTTCAGTTTTTCTCTTATGTAAACAGTCATGAAGTTTTTACAGCTATCTCTAATAAATAATAGTCACATTGTATATTTCAGATTAAACATATGTTCTCTACTGATTTCCGTCATTCGTTCAGTCGCCGATGAAAACAATGTTGATTTAGATTAATATGTTTGTTTTCTTGGTTTCCAGACTTTTACATATTACATTTATCGCTCTCGAGACACGATGAGAGAGAGACAGACAGACAGCCAGACAGACAGAGAGACATAGAGACAGGGAGAGAGACAGAGACAGAGAGAGAGGGGGGAGAGACAGGGAGAGAGACAGAGAGAGAGAGAGGGGGGGGGACATAAAAGTATCATTATCGCATACATTATACATGTACATAGCGTGTTCTAAAATGACAAAAAATGTCTGTAAACAGTTTAATAACGGACGAATCCTATGCTCACTATTACATATACAGTACATCTAGCACTATTATACCGACGTAACGGCCTTTATTTCTACAGAGAGTTCATAAAATGAATTATAAATTCGAAAGTTCAGCTGCAGCTACGGGTCAGTATTACTTCAATGATACGGTAATATCTTCTGACAAAGTAACGCCATGCAGTTCATGTATGTCAGCTTTGTTTTACAGTAATAATACTCAGTTCTGTCGTTATTCTTTTAAGCATCCTTTTTCAAACAGCAACATTTAAAATGATCACGATGCTTTAATATTATTTTCAACCTTTGTCGTCTTGGTAGTACACTGTCATTCGATGTAGTATATGCCTATCTCTGCATTAAGATAAGAACATAAAGTTATATACAATCTTCACTATGGACAAATTACAAACGGGGAATATAACACCTCTTTGATAATGATTAAACTCATGTTATTAGCCTAACTATATGAGTATCAAGGTAATAATCTAAATGTAAAACAATGTAAAGATACACATTTCACAAAGTTAAACGATTTCAAACAGTTAGAAAACATTGATATGGAAAATAATTGAACTGAAATAATAATTTATGCCAAATAGTCGTATGGGGTGAGGTATTACTTTTTCATCTCACATTTCTAAAACACGTGCATTAATGTTTTTATGGTTACTAAAACTAACCGGTATTGTTACTAAAAACATGTAAGACTGAAAATTTATTTTGGTAACAATATGGAATACATTGTACATCATTATTGCAAAACACAGTTTTAAACATGTGTACAACAGTACATTGTATTTTATTTCATCGCTCTTACGTGTATTGAAAATGACACGACGCGTCACGCCGTTTTGTCTTTAAGATGCGGCAATTGAATGCCGCATACAATTTGCGATGACGCGTCACGCGTTCGATTACCCGCCGCATCTCCATGCTTTCAGACTCTTATTTACATACCGCGTGGACCCATTTGCGCGGGGTTTCGCCTGTGCTGTACTGTACATCCCTATGAGCGAGAACCAGAAATAGGCACGAAAAAAGGAAACACACATTTCAGAGTAGGTAATGGGTAAAGGCCTCACCCTGAATGCGCAGTAAAAGCTATGAACAAGCGCAAAGCCAACATATCACCTGGTCCAGATGGTATCACAAATAAGATGTATATCCATCTTGACTGCTTTGCAATTAACACTCTTCTTAAAATCTACAACCTTAGCTGGAGAGAAGGTAAACTCCATTATCGTTGGAGAGAAGCGACCATGACACCCATCGACAAAAGGCTTGTAGCTATCACCACATCAGTACCACTAGTAAGGCTGAGAAAATCATGAAGATCATTGTGAATCAGCTACTGAAGAGGCACTTAGAGACCTACCAAATTCTGGTTACTCATATTAAGGCATTAACAAACGTCACTGCTATACCAACATTCGGTTAAAGAAGGGAAACGAATGGGGCTTATGCAAGCCAGCAAATACTAGTTTTCGGACCACCACATGAAAACAAAGTTTTGGGCCAAAACAAAGAATCGTCAGAAATGTTGCAGCCTTGTCAATGAATTTAAGAAGCTAGCAAAAGGAAATCCGCCTATCTTGGACCACCACCAGCTCTCCTCTGGACCTGCCGGAACTGCTAGAGCCATTCTTGTATGACTTGTCAAACACCAGCATCTGCACTACAACACCTTGTTTCGGACCGGGTTTGGAAGATGAAAATACAAACAAATCCACGACACAAACCATGATCAGAGTCGGCTCTGCTACAGTTGTTATACAAGATGGTTATGCTCGTACTTATATCAATCACATGATTGTTTGGTAAGAAACAGCATACCAACGGGCAATCACTGTACCGACATCAATGCAGAAATAAAAGCTATCATACAGCATAGCAAACTATTTAAGAGTCAACAAAGGACTGTAATCAGGTTGTCATTTTAACAGATGCTCTATCAGTCCTGGAAGCCTTGGCATCCCTTAAGAACAGGGTCAGCGAAAAGCGTAGATTGTCTCTTCTTACAGGAATGAAAACACAAAACGATGACTACTATCTACTAGGCAGATGGGAACAATTCATTTAGTTCAGATGCTAATTTTATTTTTTTTAAAAGAATAACCGAAATGCTCGTGTGGTCTTTCAGACCAAATAGCAGAACATTCAGTTCAGATATGTGTGTGTGTCAAGCGTGTACTAACGAGGAAAAGTTATATGACAGGAAAGATGAACTCAGAAAAGACAGATTCCTTTATTGCTGTGAACAGTGTGACGGTGCAGACAGTGAACGTCGACAGAGTTGATTGTTTGTGAATATCATTTTATATTCAGCAGTATAAATTATCAGATTAAATTGACTTTGAAATATGGCAAAGAAACTGTAAATTGTATTGTAAAGGTTTTTATTTCTAATTGGTGTGTTGTTCATTCGTGAGTGCGTTTGATAACTGAATTATGAAGAGATTACAACAAACGAGAGCTGTTTGTAAAACACGTGTGCCCCCATTGATGCAAAAGTTGTACTATGAGCGGACGGTTTTTAAAGTAAAAGTCAATGAGAAATTCATAAAAACGGCATCTGTAGAAATTGTAGAATAATAATAAAATAAATAAATAAATAAAACATTAGAAAACAAAAAATATTTTCACGAAGTGACCTTGACCTACAAACAAAATTCTGTTTTGCTATAAAAACAATTAAAAACTAAAAACAAGAAATTGAAAAAAAGTATTTTAGTAACTGTGACCTTGACTTTGACCTCTAAGATATAATTTTGCTGAAAACAATTTAAAACAACAAAAAAAAAACAAATTTGAAACAAATCTATTTTTAGTAACAGCGACCTTGACCCCTATAAAATTTGTTTTCCTAAAAACAATTTAAAATTTAAAAGAACATTTTTAAAAAAATATATTTTAAGTAGTGACCTTGACTTGAAAACTGTTTTTTTTTTGGCGTAAAGCAATTATATAATCCAAAACATTTGTTTAAATCTTTTTTAGTAACAGTGACCTTGCCCCCCCCCCGCCTCCCCCATAAACCCTCGAAAAACTATTGCTTATACCTACATAAAAATTGAACAGAGAAATTATTTAAATATCTTCCTCTCCATGCCAGCTACCTACACTTCAAGTTTCATTGCAATTGGTCACTCCAAGCTCATGTTATTAAGCGGAAACCATTTTTTTATTTTCAGTAACAGTGACCTTGACCTTGTTCCTAGTGACCCCAAATGCATATCAAGCTTCCTCTCCCCGTAAACTACCTACAAATCAAATTTCATTGCAATTGGTCACTCCTAACTTAAGTTATTGAGCGGAAACCATTTTAAAATTCCGGGTCACTATGACCTTGACCTGTGACCTTCTAATCTCAACACTGTTAGAGGTCCACTACCGGTTATGACCAACTTCCACATCAAGATTCAAGATGTTAGGCCCAAGCGTTCTCGAGTTATCGTTCGGAAACTGTTTTACAATTACGGGTCACCGTGACCTTGAAGTTTGACCTACTAACCTCAAAATCAATAGGGGTCATTTGCTGGTCATGACAAACCTCCACATCAGGTTTGAAGATGCTAGGTCCAAACATTTTCAAGTTATCATCCGGAAAACGTTTTACTATTCCGGGTCACTATGACCTTGACCTTTGACATACTGACCTACAAAACGATATTTTCCTTTTCTGGTCAAAACCAACTTCCACATCAAGTTTCAGGATCCTAGGCCCAAGCGTTCTTGAGTTATCATCCGAAAACCGGTTGGTAGACGAACGGACAGACATACCGACAGTCCGACAGACCGACCGACATCTGCAAATCAATATACCCCTTTTCTTCGAAGGGAGCATAATAAAAAAATACAGACATACTTACTGACCGACAGACGCATGGACGGACTGACGGAACAGAAGCGGTCTAACACAAAATCATATGATCGACATTACATTAGGTTGAGTAACTGCATCGAAAATATCTGTCGAAATTTATGAATATTCGGATAAAACTTACTTAAAAAACCTCTTTTAAGATCCCTCCTCACTGTTTTGTATTTTGTTTTACTTTTAAATTCCTTCCTATTGAAGATCTCTTATCCCCGTCAATGTTTAAAATTAATAAACTGCCAGTTGCATAAGATTTTTCTATGGGGATGAGGTCCAGACCCCAAGCATCTGTGCGTCTTTGGCTTAAAGACCATCCCTAGGTTTGATTTGATTTCAAGCAAATTTTATAAAGGTCCGTCCATAAGAGCAAATATGTTAGCTTGTTACTTTGTATGTGTGGATGAGACCTCATGACAATCGCTAGATTTGATTTGATTTGAAGAGAATTTTATCAAGGTCCGTCCAAAAGAGCACTTATGTTAGCTTAATGTTTGGATGAGACCCCGGCATGTCTCCCGTCATGCCTAAAAACAAAATTGTGAAGCCAGAAATAGGAGAAATTTACCTGACTGCAATTTCCAGCTAGTATAGCCAAAGGTTGAATTTAATTGGTTACCAAAGAGTAGGCCAATCACGGCGACCAATGAGATCTAAGTGTGATTGACCTAATGACAATCGCTACTGTTTAATTCTTGTGTATATATCAAGTACTTTTATTTTTAATGTTGTTTAATAAAATGTCACAAACAATTACTTTTTAATAAAAAAACATACAAAATGATTATTTTGAGCTATTATATCATTTTAACATTTTAATACATATAAGTATAGCATAAAAATCAGTATATCAAGAAAATTTATTACCTCCCTTTAAAAGCACCCAAAACGTCAGTGTTTAGCAAATGTTGACTTTTTAACTGTGTTCAATGCTTTCAGAAGGATACATTTTTGTTACATATTATTTGTAAGTGTTTTACTATGCACAATTTGTCCCGTTAAAGTTTCTTTAAACTATCTGTATTACGTCAGTGTCAATAAACACATGGCCTCCCCTCCAACACCACCCTCTCACCCGAGACAACAGCTCATATTTCTCAATAAAAAGGATGGTGACCTATCATTTTTAAATAAGTTTTCAATAAAATGATGTTTGAACAATTCTTCTGCAAAAAATTAAGAAATTCTCATTGCTTGAACATTAAGAAAAAATACTTTGACAAATGACTACAAATTTTACGGTTTTTTACAGAAACTAGTTTCTCTTTATGTTTGAATACATTTTGAAATCTCAATTCATGTAGTTTCGTTAAATAGGATCAATTGCTTAACATTTAAAAGAAAAGACAATGGTGAGTTTTATTATTGATAAACATGAGAGAGGGTCATTTTCACTGCTTTCGGGGGTATACTACAAAATGTGTCCATTATTGGTGAACTGCCTTTTTTATTTCATATTCTGACTTAGCAGGTATTACCCTAACAACAAACGAAATTTCATAACATTTTCATTGCTTGAAAAAAAATGATTTAACTGTAGCGATCGTCTTTAACTGGTAAATAAATCGTATTCAACATTTCATTCATTTCCGTCGTCCAATATTTTATATTTGTTTTTTAGACGTCATTAATCTTTTCGGGTGACCTTCATTTCACGTACATTTCAACAATAGATTACAACTCATCAACAATTTATCATTATTCCAAAATAGCTTTTGCACAAGTTACTGGTTGAATGCACATGAACCCGGGAAAGATAGTGTCTCAAAACTTTCACATTGGCTTGTAAACGCTTGTGGAAATGAAACGTGTGCAAGGCCAGAGGGAGGGGGGGGACTTATTGTGTACCTTATACCTTAGGTTTACCTTTATTTGGTCTAAATCCACCGATGTAACGCTTTTGTGACTTGTATCCAAGCATTTTGTTGACAGTCTAAGTAGTTCCAATGCATTTTCATCATCTTTCCAAATGTGTTTCTATATAAAAGATTTGATATCGTAAACACCCTTTAACATACGAGTAGAATGTGATGTAATATTGACAAACGTACAACTGCACGATGTTAAATTTCGTCGAAGTATGTGTATATTGTATTATGTCAGTGGGTCGGTTTAGAATAACATACCGTAACTCATAGTCGTTTTTAATGCACACTAAGCATAATGAAATGAAAAACCGTAATTTTCATCCATTTGATACTTCGCGTTTTAAGTTATACGGGTTTTCACAGTGTATATCTGAATATGTACCTTGTTTGCACTTTATGACGCGCGATTACAATGACATGTATATGATACAGCAATATACATATATATACTTAAATAATTGAAGAGTTATTTTGAAATTTCTCTTATTCAATTAATTAGATCAATAGTTGATATTAAGCACGCAAAAAAAAGAATGCAAGACCTGCATTTAAATAAATGGTATCAAATGTTTATTTGAAAAACCATTTTATTCACCTGCTACGTTATTAGTCTACAAGACCATATCAACGAAGAGTCACGTGGTCTGTTCAAGGTAAACATCAGATAACTGCGGCTGAACCCTAGTAGCGTTTACAACTGCAAGACACTGGCTAGTGTAAGATTAGTGTTGTTAATTAGCACTGCAAGAATTGTTAAACCTTAGATAATCCCTGATATACCCGTAATAAATTAACCAATAGCATCCTGTTTTAATCAACAACACTTGCATTCAGCATTCATTCACAAGTTTATTATGAATCTTACAGTATATCATTTCATTCCATATCGAAACAAAGATAGCATCTTCAAGCTCTTCAGGATGGACTAAAAAACTAGTTGGGATACCGAAGTTATTTTCTATTATTCAAATTGCAGACTATATACAACAAAATATTATATATATACATCTTTATTCATGTACAATATCACAGCATTTCAATAAAACAATGACAGATAGATATTTATTTATTTAGATTTTATTTAGAACTTTTAGGATATATACACAAAGATGAACGCCTAAATAATTATTCTATAGTGCAATAAGTTTAAAATGTAATGCAACATCGATATTGTATTGGAGAAACAGACGTTTGCTTCCTAACTTATGTAAACGAATTAATAATGTGTAAGCATTGGTATTCTTGAATTTGAGTTATATAATGTGCGGTCGCATTATCTAGCATTTCAACTTATGCCTTTCATGAAACCTGGTCACTTGATTAGTTACAATATGTGTAAAAGTTAAAGATTGGTTTGAACAAGTTCTCTGTAATGTTAATATGTATCTATAGATATCAATCCCTTGAGAACAGGAGGTGAAATTTCATAAACTAGAACCTGTTTATGTTTAAATCATTCAAACTGTATTGCCAAACAGGAGGGAACATCACCTGTACCACATTCATTTACACAGAAGCATTAATGTTTGTAATATGAGGAATTTACTAAAGTAACATAGAATTTTACTGAAAACTTAAACCGTTGTTGGATTGAGTAAACATAAACATTAATTATAAATGGAAACAACAGTAGAAACATTCATATTTCAGTGCATAAAATGTGGTTATTACTTTTTGTTTTGGAGAAACCTTTTGCATCATTTTCGGAATGGCATACACAGGATTATTATTCCAACAAATGCGTATGCTGTGAAGAGATATTTCAGGAAAGAAGAACATTTTTTAGTCATCTTAAACATAATCTAGGGACAAAACTGATGTAGAGCGGAGGACTTTAGAAGCTATAAAAATTATTAGAATTATAAATAAGTATAATAGTACAATACTTTGAGTTGATCGACATCTCAGTTACCAATTGGTATTGGAAGAGTTAAGACATAATTTTAAAAAGTGATGGATATATTTAGAAAACCCGTTAAATCAAGGAAGAGGACCTTTAAGAGGAACCGATCTCGTGACAGAAAAGATCCTTGGTCCGAAATGTATATACGCATGGTCATACCGTCGGCACAGACGACAGCTATAGCAAAGAGCATGTTGGAACGTCAGTCACCTGGGACTTTGTCTGAACTTGAGCGAACGAAAACGGTGCGAAAAACGCTCAAGCGAAAAAACTCTGGAGGAACACCAGGAAGGAAAGGCACTAAAAAGCCCAAAAAGGAGGTGGAAAGTACACCTATAAATTCTGATACTATCACTACTATTGGACCAATACTTAAGTGACTGCACAACTGTCTCCTCATCATTCATAGAGAAATCGTCGACAGCGATTATTCAGTGTGATATTTGTTTTAAAAGTTTTGGAAGACGGGATAATATGTTACGTGATAAAAAGAGTGCACATTCGAACGAGGATTCTGACGACGATTCTGTGTCGGAAATTTCTGAACGTGAGGACATTTTTGGGTCTAACGATGACGTTGAAATGTCTGGAAGTGATGAATCAGACGATGACTCCAACCGTGCTTGGGATGTTGATCCTTGGCATGATATTATAGTCGAGGTGTTTAACAGCTGTGAAACTCAGTTCCAAAATGCAGTTAAGGAACTCATGGAAGAAGAGGATGGAATCAGTGAAAGTGAAGCCAGGGAAACTGTTTTTAATAACATGAGAGACACTTATCGAAGGGCTATGATGAATGTCTTTGGTAGAAAACTACTGTGGTTCAATAGTATGAAGGAAGACCCAACGTATAGAAGCATAAAGGATACAGTCAGTCATCTTATTACCATTGAAAACTATGAAAGGGAAGAGGCCCTGAAATACGCCATACAGAAAAGACAGTTTCTGTTTGATAAAATCCTTGACAAGTACAACCCGCCGGACGTTTTCGAAGACATTGACGAATATATAGACGAAGGTGAATCATCATAACGATCTCACAAAAGCTTTTGCAGTGATATGTGTGTGAACACCTACACGATGAACTATTTTTAAGTGTTTCACTATTTAATAAACGAGAAGCAACATAACGAACATCTCCTGATTAAAGACATATCATTCGGACAATACTTATCATGTAATAAAACAGTAATATAAGAATAGTAATAAATGTAGTTGTAAGAGTAAAATAAACATGGCACTCTTAAAACAAAGGAATTTACGTTTTTCTTACCCCCTCCCCAACCCACACACGCACACATCCAATAGATAGCCAATTGTAAGATTGTTTAATTAAGTATGAGTCCATGTGAAAAGTTGATAACAGGATAAGCCTAAAGGCCAAGTATTGCTAAACGAAGACTGACAGCATAGTAAGTGTTAAACGTCATTTTTGTAAAGCCCGCGAGCGGTGAGCTCGACATGATTCGGTGTACGTCCGTCGGTGCGCACGTCCGTGCATCCGTCCAAATTTGTCCGAAGCATAACTCGTAAATGTATGAAGGGAATTACTTGAATTACTTCATACAATGATAGGGAACTATGTGTGAAAGTTGATAACAGGATCCACCAAGGACCATAACTCTACATTGCCCATTTTTGCCCCTCCTGACGCCCTCTGAGACCCTCCTGACGCCCTCTGAGGCCCTCCTCACGTCCTCTGAGACCCTCCTCACGCCCTCTGAGACCCTTCTCACGCCCTCAGAGGCCCTCTTCACGTCCTCTGAGGCCCTCCTCACGCCCCATTTTCTAGTGATAGCTTGTGAGCTCTAAAAGTTTGGCTTGAGTCATCATCATCCTTCACTGTCCGAATTCACAGACTGCTCATAATCTGAGTCAAAATAATCAGCACCACAAGTAAATTGGCTTTGATTACGTCTATCCAAATAGATTATTGCACTTCCGTCTTTATTTGGAACCAGCAACTCTAGAATTGCATTGAACACAGTTAAGTTTGGAAATCATGTGTAGAATTGCATTAATTTCAATTAAGGTTTTGATTCGATAATGTTTTGCAATAAGAACTGATGGTTGCAGACATTTGGAATGCCAGTCTGGGTTCAGCATGCACTCTTCCATCGCCCTCTGATGCAGTGTCAGTGTCGCTATCGTCAAGTCGGCTTCTCTTTGGAGACTTTCGTTTTGAAGTTTTGGTCCCGTAAACTACAGATGGGACAGCACTGTGTAACAGAACTTTTCTTTGTGTGTCATAGTAATGAAAATCTTCTTTCTTGAAGTGTTTGTTACAAATTCGTGTTGATTTCGTGATAATAAAGTCATTTCTGGAGGTTGTACCTGTCCAGCGTATTATTTCCTTCCATAACTGTATATGTAATGTAAATATGTAAACATAAATGCAACAGTTAAGTAAAATATATTTTGTATATTTATTTGAATATAGTACAACAAGTTATTCATGTATATATATAAACATTGTCACAGTACAATTGTACTTGAAAGCTGGTGTGAAGATGTAAATATTACATTAATTGACATAAAGTATTAACTGAAAATGAAGAAAAAAAAACGTACCTTTTGTTGTTTAAATCATTTGGAAATTGATGCATGGATACATTTTCTTTATAACCAGACCCGTTGCAATTTGGCACACAACAATAAAACACCACAATTATCCTGCAACCTTAGATTATCAAATGTGTATTTCAATAGAGTGTAAATAGGAATGAGAGCTCAGCTGATAAGCCCTTCAACATGTTTACCTAGATAAGATCACGTGACTCTCTCCGCTGATATCGTCTATAATCAGAGGGATCCAAAGGATCCCCTTTATTTTTATAAATTTGACTAATTATGCCAACTGACCAATCGTCTGGAATAGTACCATAATTAAGTATACAATTGAACAAATTCAAATACACATGTTACATAATATCAAAAGAATTCTTTATATGTTCATTCAGAATATTGTCATATCCACAAGCTTTATCATTATTTAATATTTTGACAAATATTTGTCCAAAGTAATTTGTCTATCCGGAACTTCCTAAAAAGTCATTTCTTTTTTGTCATTAGACAAACTTTTGAGATATTCAATTCTACAGGCTATATTTATTTATGTGTCAAATTTTATACCGAACCGTAAAAAAATTAGAAATCCAATTCGTGCATGCTTTCGTTTCGGTTCTGATTCGTGAAAGCCCCTGATTGTTGTAATACGGGTTTTTCACACACTTATCATCCTTGCGTACTCTTCAGCGTTAAAGAGTACAAGCAGTTATCGATCTGCGAATGAGGGGTCATGATCGGTCCGATAACGAAAGTGTATAACACTATTTGTGTAGCATGAATGAATCATCCTATGATTCTCGGGTATTTTGCTAAATTATTGAATTACTTCTACTACAAATTATATTCTTACTTAAATAAGCATATTTTTGTTACTTTAATTGTGGGAAATGATGAAATTATAATATGGAGGAAAGAAAAGAATCGCCGGCGAAGGCATAGCTATTTAGGCTATGTCAGACTACAATTTCATGAATGTGCATATATGATTACAGAAATTAATTAAATTGTACTGTCAGCATTTCAACAATATATAAATATAAAAATGTATTTCTGAGTGAGTTTAGTAAATTCGTACTTGTATTTAAATAAAGAAATAAAGCAAAGAAAAAACATGGTCATAAAAATATTTTTGTCTGAATAAACCAAAATGAAACGAAAAGGAAACCCAAAAAGAATCTTACTGCGTGAAATAGTTTTGTCTTGCTGGAAGTTGTCTGACCAATGGTATATTTTTGTTAATTGTACATATAAAAGTAACAGATATTTAACTGGTGGTAACTCCGATGGAGCACCACAATTGTGAAAGGAGTAGTAAAATGTAGTGATATTCAATAACAGCTGATGATGTCATCAGGTATATTCCAAACACTATCTTGTTTTCAATTTTGATGACCGTGCTAAGAGGAGACTACACATGTATGAATGGTATCGTTTTGTTAATACATTGTATATTAAATATTATCAAGTAAAGTCGTTCTTAGCCATTTTTCAAATGGAAATCAACAAACATTATCTTAAAGTTTACTTAATTTAGCGTAATCTTCAATTATTCAACCAGAGCGAGAAGCTCAATCCACCATATTACGAAAAGTAGCACCGGTCGTTGTTGCCGCCCAACCGGCTTAATATATACATAGCCCGAGTCGTATACATTAAATACGCACACAACTAGCAAAACGCTATTTGTAGGTGTTGTATTATTAACCCCTTCTACCAGTGAGTTGAATGTCATACTAGCAAGCTATCATTTATAGATTAGATTATTTACCTGCAAGGATTGTTCCACTGTGAAATCGCTTCGATGTCTCAGTTCGATAACTCTTTTTCCAGATTTTTTGTAAGGTACATCTCCAGTGAGAAGTTCTCGGATTACTATACATAAAATAATTTTATTAAATGATAATATCATTATGTATTGGAGAACTTACATCACGCACAAATCAAAATCCTGGTGACATGATTTGTTAAAAGTTACATGCCTTGGGGTTTTAGATAAGAAGATGTTTGAAAATTTCCCTAAATAATTTATGCTATACAAATGACCCCGCGTCTCGCGTTGTATCGCATTTTGTCGCGTGCCGTATTGCGATATCGTGCGGCGCGTCCTGAGAGGCGACGGACGCCATTGAAAATGATACTTAAAAGATTTCAAAACATTCACATGAAAACGTTAATGCAAGATTTCAGACATTCTCAGAAGAAATGATTGGGCGATTATTGCCTCGCGTAACGCACATAATTCTATACACGAAAAGGCTTGGAAGCATGTATGACGTACGAACTTGTTTGAAGCCAGCATTAAATACGTTTATGCATCATACAAATTTTATCATTAAGTAATCAAAAAGTAACAGCGGTTAAGGGATCAAGGTCTTCACAATTCTTTCAACACATTATGAGTAAAATTAACGCAATGATACAGATAAAAGCAGAAGTTTTTGGTTGAAAGATACAAATTTGACCCCTTTAGTCTCTGCTACTGATATACGGCCTGCATGTATTAAATACACAGATCATTTAGCAATTCCATGAAACATAACATCCAGACAAAACGGGTCCTGGATATTGGAAATTCAGTTATTCATATTTTAAATATAATAATTATGTTATTATATGACCAATGCTTTAGACATAATATTGCCGCAATTAACAAACGGACTCAGAAGCAAACTTGTGTGAAGGTTAATTTACAGTAAATGTATGTGTATCTGCAGTAAAACTTATATGAAAGAGAACAAGTCTTGGTCCGGATGGTATGTATCTCTGTCGTATTCTACAACGTATTTTGGAACACACTGGATGCTTTATTAACTGATATTGTGGATGAGGGTTTGTTGCGAAATTAACTTTCATAATTTCAACGTATTGAAGTGATATCTTTGCTATTTAACAAATCTAGAAAATTGGCGTCCCATATCCCTACTTAATACGTAATACAAAATTAAAGGCAGACTCCTCGCTGATTTGCATAAACAAGTAATACAACCATCTTAGACTAATACGGATATATAACAGATAGATTCATTGGATACATCTTGAGACAAATACAAGATATAATAGATAATGCCGATTTAAATATAAATAAATGGAGCCATACTTTTCTTAAACTTTAGATGTTTTAGGTGTTTTGTTTTTGGTTTCAACAGTGACTCTTTGTTTTGGATAAAACTCTTAACTGTTGCTGACAAACGTTCATTTTAATTATTAATAACGGATGGTTATTCAAACCATTCAAACCTGAGCATTCAAACCTACTTTATTTCTTAAATCCAAAGCAAACCAAAATACACAGCTACCGTAAAACAAAAGGCCCATAAGGGCCAGTATAGCTCTGTTCTGAGCACGTTTGTGAAAATCTCTGGGAATTTTATCCAGGAAAAGCTCACAGAGGTCACTGTGAACTTGACCTTGACCAACTGACCACAAAAACAATAGGGACCATCAATTCAGTAAGATCAATCATCCCATAAAGACTGTTGTTGATATCCAGATCTCAAAATATTATGCGGAAATGATTTTAAAATTCGGGTCACTATGATCTTGACATTAGACCCACTGATCCAGAAAAAAATGGGGATCATCTACAAGTTACATACACTCTTTATAGCAAACTTCATTAGTGTGACCTGTAGAGTTATATTAAGTAAAATTTACCGACTGACGGACAGACGGAAGAACGGGTGACGGACAAACCACCACACATTTCTACTAATTTGTAACATAAATTAAATCAACAAAACCATACATACATAGGTATGAGAAAATGTACAGGGCGACGAGAGATGAAGAGTCCCGTGAGATAATCCAGCTCCTTCCAGGCAGGAACAAGGGAAGAATCGCCTAGTAAATGAACAGTGCGACGACACAGCGAGGGACCCACTCATTCAGATCCCTTATCTGGGAGAAGTTCGCCAAGCCAACGCTGAGCAGGGTGACCCGGCTAAGCACGACGAAAAGAAAGAGATTTGGGCCAGGCAAACCAGTGCGAGTGACCGAAATTGCACTGCCTACGAGCTGGATGATACTGTTGACGAAATGCTGCTACACTCAAATGCCGGTAGGTCAAATTTTATTGAATTTTAACACGTTTTAAATAATTCTCAAAACGACTTTTTCATGGACTAATTACAGTCCGTCTGTTGGGTGTGGCGCCAATCTAAATATAAAAGGTAAATTGTTCTACCCAACTAACAACGTAAAATGGTCTGTCGGTAACTGGTTCTATTACCCATGTGGCAGGCAACGAAGATTCGACGCATATTCTCCGTCTAGCAGACGATGACTTAGCCGCTCATGTTCCTACGGCACTTAAATAACACATCTGTAAGGGCGAGTATATCAATTTGGCTCTGATACTGAAATTGGGCGGTGGAACTGTCCAAATTCTGTAAAGATGGCGTTTTAAGGCTTAGTTCTGGCGGGCTTATCGTGTCCCAAATCACTTGCATGAAAAGCGGACTAACGTCTTCATTATCTACGCCTCTAATTATCTGTCTAACCACTCCGATAAGATGTACGAAAATTTGCATTACATGTATAATATACGGGAGTGAGCTGTGAGATATAGGTACTCGTGCTTGGACTTTAATAATGGTAGGTGACAATGGCCCTTCTGCAGATTACTTTACTACTGCACGAAGTGCGATGGACCTCATCTAGAGTTCAGTTGTCCTTCGCCTGCTCCAAGGAATAATTCTCGAACAGGTCAAAAGTCACCTTTTCTAAGAAATTTTCGAGGCTCGAACTTTTGAGCCCAATTCAGAGGACGAAGTTACGTCAGGGGTTAGTCCAGAAAGTAAGCCCAGGCAGGATCTACACAAGACGAGCCCTCTAATTTAGGTATCGTCAAGCTTGCAAAATCCCCTGTCAGACTGCTAGTTTTGTATTATTATTTACAATTTTATGACAAACATGAAGTTTTTGTTTAATGAATTTAGAAACGATTTCCCCATTTAGTATGCAGGGCCCCGTTCGCCCCGTGAATCAAAGAAACTTCGTTCTACCTTGTTAAATAATAAATAATCCAATAAAAAAAGAAATAGAAGAAGGCAGGGTAGGTGGCTCTTTCATGGAACGTCCAATGCCAAATATAATTGTGTCCCTCGTTGGCCTAGTTGAAAAGAAAACCCATGGGGAATACATGATGATTATGAAATAACATCCGTTCAAGCGGTGTTCATCGTTTATTCTAACATGACTCACGATTTTGTCTCTATATACAAAGAGTAGAAAAATTATGTTATATTAAACCATAAA
The DNA here is from genome assembly GCA_022818135.1 of Saxidomus purpurata. Classification (NCBI taxonomy): domain Eukaryota; kingdom Metazoa; phylum Mollusca; class Bivalvia; order Venerida; family Veneridae; genus Saxidomus; species Saxidomus purpurata. The sequence goes on from JAFMSR010000007.1 coordinate 21,248,574, forward strand.
CAACGCGGGAACTGATATGCTGTAAACATGACGTCATATTGCGCCGCATGACGTTAAATGAGCGTTCGCGTAGAAAATAAAGCTTTGCATTTATTCATTTTTTGTAATATCTTGTCATGTTAAAATCGAAATAACATCCTTTTCAGCGTTGTTATCGTCTAATAAACAATAATTTGTCGTACTGATGTGCAGTTATAAACCACTCAGGCCTTCGGCCTTCGTGGCTAATTTCTGCATATCAGTACTCCAAATCATTGTTTATTAAACGACTAACTCCGCTGGAACGGATGTTATTTCTTAAATCAACAATGATTTGGAGTACTGATACGCAGTAAATTAGCCACGAAGGTCGGAGGCCTGAGTGGTTATTAACTGCGCACCAATACGACAAATCATTGTTAATTAGACAATAACAACGCTGAAAAGGATGTTACATGTATTTCGGTTCTAACATGACCAGATATTACAAAAAGTGAATAAATGAAAAGCGTTATTTTGTACGCGAACGCTCATATAACGTCATGAGGCGCAATATGACGTCATGTTTACAGCATATCGGATCCCGCGTTGTTTATGGTTTAATATAACATAATTTATCTACTCTTTGTATATAGAGGCAAAATCTTGAGTCATGTTAGAGTACATTATCCATCATGCCCGCAAGGCGAATCGATCAACGACTACATGTATATTGACCCAGTTTTGTGCACGGTACAGTATACCAGCTTTGATGAAGCAGTGAAAATGATACAATGAAAAGTGCTTATCCTTTAATTTCCATTTCACCTTCAGTTTTTGAACTGCTCGGATTTTGCTTCAATAACAATTTTCATTTTGACAAAGCTCTCTCGCTCGGATCATCTATAAGCTGCATAACGTTTGAAATGTTTGCTAGATTTCTATAATTTTGTTAAAGCTGAAATCCGGACAATTTAAACATTGCCATGATGATTTTTTAGGCGTGGACTAAACAAAAGAATCTTGTTCCAAAGCATTTTATATATTGAGGGATACAATGTCGGAATTGGACGTGCCTTTAGCGGTAGAAAAGACGGAAGGCCCCACGGAATGTTTATATTTCTTGGGATTGAGTTGGATTCTTCCCAAGTGCTTGCTAGAATTTCAAGTTCGAAAATACAGGAAGTTGTTCAAAAAGTTAATGAAAAAATGCAGTCTTTGATAGGCTCGATGAAACTTCGGCTGTCGCCCGATTGTGGTTCGTAGGCCTTTAATACGTCGCCTAATTTGTGGGCTGACTTAACCCTACCACAATGTAAGGAAATTCAGTTAAAATTTGCCATGTGGTTATCATTTCTGAAAAAGTGCAATGTCATTTCAGTCTTACACGACCAATTTTGGGTCACTAACGAGGACGTCCAGTTGTGTTCCGACAGTGCCTGAGCAAACACCTGGGTTTTAGCATTATTATTCAAGGTCATTGGTGCCACGCAAGATGGCGAACGTTATGGCATAAGTTGGGTATTACGTCCGATATCGCTGTTCTAGAGCTTTTCCCTGTATCAGTTGCATTATTCATCTGGGACTGGGAACTGATAAATAAAAAGATTTGTTTCAACTGTGATAATATGGCAGTAGGAAATATTTTGAATAAATTATCTTCGAAGTCGGAAGCAGTGATGTGTCTTGTCAGACTGCTACGTTGTCTGAAACTCAACATTCTGATAAAAGCGAATCACGTTCCTGGACGGCACAATGATATTTTCGATTCTTTGTCTCGGTTTCAAATGGCACAATTCAGAGAACTGGCCCCGGAAGCGGACCAAAACCCTATCAGATCCCAGAATTCCTTTGAAACGTCCTCAGTCTACAGCTTGACAACTGTAACAGTCAGGAATTACTTTAAACTTACAGTTGACATACGAAACTAGAGTCTGCATTTTTTTACTATTTTAGGCTATTATAATTTTCTAAAAACAATGGCCTTTACCAAATTAACATGTTATTCTTTTTATGACAATTTGTTATGATAAAGGGACAATAGACCAAGACTATTACAACGTATGTCACAAGATTCAAAAGTTTCATAAACTGTACGGTTTTCATGACATAACACATGTTTTAATAATAAACAAATTGTTAGAAGGTTCTACCCGTGATAACCATTTTGACAACTGCATGTACATCCCTTACCGGCGTTTGCTATATATCTACGAGACTAAATTTGCTTCATTGTTCACATTTATATTTCGGCCTATTTCTGTTTTACATGTACATGTTTTACTCTTTACCAATTTGTCATTTATATGTCACAATGAATATGCAGTCATTTAGCTTCGGCGTTTCAAAACGAACCAGAGAGGACCATTATGCCTTTTAAAATACCTAGAAAAAATCGAGTTGTGTCCAGTCAAAGCATTAACTGAATTGTTATCAATCAGGCATAATGTACAAGAACGCCTATATTGCCATGAAAATGTCACACCTGTTTCTAGATCTAAGTTTTCTGTCGTTTTAACAAAGTATATCAGTTAATCCGGCTTTTCCGAGTCACGTTTCAAATCTCATAGTTTTAGAATCGGCAGGGCTACAGATCTTGCAGCTAAAGGTAATTCGTCATCCGTAATAATGAAACTTGGCAGGTAGACTTTCGGGTCTGTATGTCTGCTAGTAGTTGTCAATAAATGTAGTCGCCGACAGAACTTCCTTTCATTAGACGCTTTAAGTAAAAAGTGTGTTTACATTTAGATGCTTGGGTCTTTGGTGATTCGATTCCTTTCTGGGCCGGTGTTCGTGAGAAGGACACCGGTAAGCCGAATCTCCGCTTCAGGGACATATCAATAGCATGGTGGTGTATTCGAGGCCTGCGTTGGAAAACCTTCCGCCATTCTGTAGATTCTCAGTTGCTGTTTTCGTCCCCTCTTTCTTTTATTCTTATTCATTTAGGAGGAAACGATTTAGTAAATATGTCAATAATAGGCCTGAAGGATATAATCCGACATGAGATTACTTACCTAAGTGATGCTTTTCTTTAAACTTAAATAATATGGGTAGACATATTACAGAGGCAGATATAGACTCGGGCGTCAGGCGGATGGGTAGCCATGGAGCAGAAACGTAACCGCGTTAATAGAATCGGTCGCAGCTTAGTAACTTCATCGGGCAAATGTAATGTTACGTGTATTAGACCGGATATTGACGCGAAAACTCCCTTCTATCGCCCTGAAGGGATTCATTTAATGAAGTTGGCTTAGAGTTTTATCTTGACTTCGTCACAGATTAAGGCATTTATTGTTGCCATGACATTCTATCGACCGAGAGGTGATCAGGCGTGGCTTTTTTTTATCCGCTTACAAAACTTGAACACTGATTTAGGTCTCATTTTTCGTGACGGGGCTCCCGTTAGGGTAGGCCGACCTATGATCAATAAATTGACTGGGAGATGTATCCTACAGTTTGTCCTCATGATTGTTGGGACAAAAGTATTGCGTTTTTGGTTTTGCCCTAAGTATGGCAGTTCCTATATTGCGTTACAGTGTATAGCTTTGCCTTGCAATGGCTCGGATTGTGTTTCTATTCAGACGTTGGGGATAGCCAACGATGGATGGATTCGTCAATGCGACGGTTATTGGTGATAATTTGGACTGTTAAACACTGAATTTTGCGTTTGCGTTGCGTTTGTAGGTTACAGTCTGTGAGTCTATATTCGACTGGGATTAAAACAATATGATTTCGGAAAATGTATAGTTCATGTTTCGTCTGTTCTCCTGTCGGTCGAATACCCCTGTCAGATCTAGAGCGGCCAATTCGATCCAACTTTTACCTTAACTATATGTTTTGTATTACAAAACAATATGAATAGGCTTCATGTATAATACTGAGTCGCTGTAAACATTTAAACATTGATCACTAAATTTGTTTTCTTGCCATTTAATTTGAATCTCGTCCTCAGAAGGTGAAGAAAATGTCAGGTATTGAAAATATTTGATATAAAGAAATACCTTATATCGAAACATGTATAACGAAATGTCGCTTTATCGATACAATGTTATTTGGATTTAGCGATACAACTCATGAGGTCCCTAGAGTTTCGTTATAAGCGTGCCCTAGTGTATACACATTGTGAGGGAATGCTATATCAGATAAAATGAGGATATTGGGTATAAATCGTTACATCGTCGGAACCCACGGTTAATTCCTGCCGCTTCTCTCCGTCATATACCGTGGGAAAATAGACTGGCAAAACTTCGTAATACATGAATATTCATGACTATTTTTCACCCAATGAAATCGATGCTTACAAAAATAAGAGCACCTCCACAATGAAGAGTATCCTCAAATACAGACCGCCATGCAGAATGTTGAAAAAAATGATTGATTTGTTGTGTCCCGTTTAAGGGACGATCATATAGAAATCTTCAATCCGAGACGAGTGATGCACAAAATATGTTTAAAACTACATCGCTGACCATCATGGAGGCTGCCATTTTTAATGTTTCCCCTTACGCGGTTTGAGAGCCGCGATTTCATTGGATAGTTAATCTTGAGAAAAATATCAAGAAACCAATCGAAAGGCTTGAATTTACCTCATTAATTATTCATGAGTACGAGATTTCTTCAGTCAATTTGCCCAGGGTATTCAATTGGGTAATGAATAGACTGGGTTACCGAGGATGAAATAGTTACAAATAACGTAAAATACGAACCGTGGGCATGTTTATTTTTGCCCAAGATAAAGTTACGGGTAATTGATGGTGCAAATGTCTTGATACGTGTTTATTGTTTCGTAATCAAGCCATTATCAATCAGATTAACGTCACACTTACAGAGATCAGTTGTTATATTTACAGGATTGATCCTTTAATGAAAATGGATGGTAGTTTTTGTATACCAACGTAATAGTCATGCAGCTTTCTATAAATAAAGTCACGTGAAAGAAGTTTGTAAAAACATAGCCATCACTTACCAACGCCAAAATTGTAATAATCTTCATGTACTGTTAGCGTTGAATATCTTACTGTTGGAAAGTAGCCAGGTGTCCCTATATTGATGGATTTTGTATAACTTGCTTCAGTCTGCGTTTCGTTCATTTCACGCGCTAATCCAAAGTCGATCAGCCGAGCATTCAGCTTATCGTCTAGGACAATATTCGTGGTTTTCACATCCATGTGTAGGATTATTCCCCTGTAAAATTAAGATGTCTTTTAGAAAACGGAAATATATACATTATTTGTATTTCGTTTAAACTACTTTAACATTCACATCTCACTTAAACTTTATAGAGTCTTAATACATTGTACATGTATATCGTTTTATTATAATATATATAAATATTCTGTCAAAAATACAGCCTTGATTCAACCACCAAATACGGCCTGACAGAAAAAATATCCGTTTTGTATGTACGTGCACTGCACACAGTCCCATTATTTGTGTGCATTCAATTTGCCCTAAAATAGACATGACGTTTATACCGTCGATTTTGACAGGGTCGTTACTACTTGTTTATATGATGACGTCAATAAAAAAACGTCGCACACAACGCACATTTTGCGCTAAAAAGTGTTTTTCTTCAATTCTATGCTTAAAATGTCTTGATTGTAATTTAGTTAATTCGCGTTGGTAAGTGTCATAAGGTATATACATTCTATAATAAAAGGGTTAAAGGTAATGTAATGTTATCCATAAGCCGGATTGTCACGTTACTATACTAATAACCCTATTTTATTTTATGTTTTAGGTAGTCCGATAAACTCACTGTCCACTCAGTGAAAACTATCAAAATCTGTTACCCGGATTAACGTAAAAAAAGTATACCGAGCGTACTGTATGCCGGAAACCATATGACGATGACGTTTTTAGAATGAACCCTGTTTTATTTTTTTGTTTTGTGTAGTCCGATAAACTCACTGTCTACTCAGTGAAAACTATCAAAATCAGTAACCCGGATTAACGTAAAAAAAGTATACCGAGCGTACTGAATGCCGGAAACCATATGACGATGACGTCTTTAAAATGACTTCATGTTTGTGATGCTTTCTGATGACGTTTTCCACGATTTTCGGCATTTTATTGAAACAATCTCAACAAAACTAGAGGCTGAGATGTAAAATAAACAAAAAAATATTGATATTGATGTAATATCACGATAATTCCACTCGTGAACACCAAAAGAAGTTATTTTCACACGTGGCTGCGCCACATGTGAAAATATCACTTTTTGTGTACACTCGGTGGAATACCGTGATATTACACCGAAACCAATAATAATGCTCTATATTACAATAGAAAATGTCGAATACAGTTTTCTATAGCAGATATTCACGAGAAATGATTACCTCATTTTCTGACAGATTATCCCATCTTAAATATGGTAGATGCTTGTAAAAATATTTAAGACCAGTGATTGTCTGACCAGTGATTGTTGAAAAGACTTGTACACGTTTTATATCCCTTCTAAACGGTCAAACTATATCAAGGTCATGTAAGATACCTTAATACAATGAATGCTTTCAAAACAATATATATACAGAAACAAGATACTTAAGAACTGATTTTTTTTATAGAAAAAGTGTTTTAAACCTCCTTCTTATAATATACAAAAACGGCACATAATATTGATAATAGAGTGCTTTTCGCCTCATATAATTGTATACATCTTGAAAAAGAGAACTAAATCTAAATATTACTATAAAACAATTCGAAATGTAAGTATACATAGAACACAAATGTTATTGTATAACTAACTATATTAAAGCTTTTTGATTGGTCTTTCGTTAGTCACATGACCCGATAATAAGTGGATATTAACCTTACGCGATGGAAATTGTTGTAAAAAAAACACGTGATGTTCAATGCCGTCAAGTTTCCAAAATGACTGAAAGAAATATGCCTGTTTCTGACAGTGACAAAAGAATTCGGTTTGGTTATATTCACTATTTACAAAAATAAATGTAACTAAAACTCTCAAAAATCAAATTTATCCTTTTGTCCATGTTCCAGAAAAATAGATAATTTGTAGATAAAGTGTGTTTGTGCCTTATGCATAGCATGCACACTGCATTCAACAGAGAGTAGTCAGTTATCAATTAAATTTGGCATGTTCTTCTTTATTATGGGTTGACATGTGGAGCTTTATTTTGTTCCAAGTTCTGTGAGAGTATAGAATACACTTTAGCAATTCGGACCGAACGAAACTGTAAGTCTTCAGACGCTTTTGATTACAAGAATATTCTCAGCATAGCAGGGCATGTGTATTGAACACTGTGTATGTAATCAAAATGTTTACCTAACACCAGTAACTTGAGAGTGAAGAAAGTTGAGAGCGGATGCAATCTGGAAAAGTATTCGTAAGCGCCCAGTTTGGTTCAACGTTATGCCGGCTCCCTTTTTTCTGTCTTCGTTGTCCTTTGATATCATTCTGGACAAGTTTCCTCTCTCAAGATATGGTGAGACAAAGTAAAATTCGCTGAAAAGTTATCCGTTATTTACTTGTGTGCCGAAAAGTAGGACAATGATATTTGCATCTACTTGACTACACAGTTGTCTTGTAACAGTTTTGGAATAAAGCAAAATCATGCTTGAATATCGAGAAGTTAAGTACTTTAACATTCTGTAATCAGTTATATGTATATAAATCAAAGCCAATAGTTTTGCAATATAGACACTATTGAGAGGACGTAAGCTAGCATATTTCAAACATTTAGCAGGGAGACTGCAGTGAGTTTCAACCTGAACTGCTTTCCCGTAACCTAGTGCACCCTGCCTCTTTAAGAGAGCACCCTGCCCCTTTTGTCAATCTATAAATTTCCTTATCATATCCCGAAACAATCTACTTTCGTTCCCCTAAGCAATCTTCCGGTCTGAGATTGTGTACAAGAAAGCAATCTAAAAAAAATGGTACTATTTTGTTAATTCATTACTTATCATGTACATGGTATAAAAAAATGTTTCCCATATGAAATGGCCTTTGTCCTGTTTCTGTCATATACATTGCTCAACAATTCCATAAAACTGTACCTAGGTGAATGAAATATCAATGAACTTTTATACATGTTATTTCAACATTTAGTAGAAAGAGAATACGTCAGTGTGTAAAATCGTCTGAGTAAATTCATTATATGCATTAATTAGTTTGTTTCGGAGGGATTATCCTCCCAAGATGTATTTATTACCCATCCATTAATTTTCCAGCCTTTTGATTATTCACCGCTCTGTAATATGAAATTGATATTAACGGGCCAGTGGGCAGTTCAGTACACAAAGAACAGTTTAGCTCTAATGACATTCTGACTCAGCTACAAATGGTGACAAATTAATAAACAAAAGCCACGTTGCAGAAACTCCTCCACAGTCCATCTTATTCGAATTATCATGTTATGTACTTGAAATTTGATGAAATATTTCCTTTTATCGAAATTGTCCTTGTCTTTTGTTCGTTAAATGCTGATTTGCGACGTCATTTGTTTAAGTCGTTTAGCGGCGACCAATAGGTGAAACAATTGTAAACTATATAGAACCTTTCTGTTTAAGACAAGGAAGGGTATTAAACTTAATATGGTTTTTGACGTGGTCTTTGTGGGTATATTACCCGTCTAGAGGCTCGCCGGTAATTAATCAAGACAGGTATCCACAAACACCACGTCATAAACCAAATAGCATGTAAGAGTTCTTCTATTATACATATTACTGCACTGTCCAAAGTAGTGAAATGCGTTAGGACTGTCATTCCTTGGTACTTAACTTTCGTCTTCAATATACTTAGATTCATTCAAGCTGAAACATTCTCATATTAACACGGGAACAACATGTAACATTTGGATAAAAATGTGGGTTTCTTTCTGATCGAGAATTATGTACTTCTAATACTGATTTAACGTGTCTTAATTAAGTTGCACAGCAAAGGTGAGCGTCCGCCTCCGCGGCTAACACATGCAAATTTACAATATTTGAAAACGGATTATAGAAAATAAGAACATGTTGCCTATTATTTTACAGAACAATTTAGCGCGGTATACGAGACAATGCTATATACTATGACACGCCTGTTAAAGTGACATGTGGAGTGCAAGTTGCGCTCCGGTAAGGGTGGTATGAGGAACTGCGCACCCGTTTCTGTCATTTTTCAGGTAAGTGGTTGAACTGTTTTCATTTTATTACATTACCAGGCGTGATTTGGAAACATCTCGAATGCTATTCGATGGTGAACTTCCTCAAAGTTGATCTTCATAGACCTTCAAGCTATTGAAGACCATATATTCATTAAAAAGTAGACTCTATGAGCTGTCAAAATCAAACGGGAAAAGGGGATGTTATCTTATATGCAGTGTAATCTGTTACGTAGTGAGTCCCTGCTAAGCTTGTGAGATCCTCATGTTCAAAAGCACCCTACTTCCGGTTATCACAAAGACGTAAATTTGATCCACTAGATCAAAGGTCCACTAGAAAATGGTAAAAACCACATATCTAAACTTTATGCCTTGTGGTTTTGGAGTAGACATTTTTTTAAGTCCTATATAAGTCTATATAGAAACCAGTGATCCCCTTCGGTATGGTCAATTTTGACCCAACGGGCATGATTTAAATACATTTAGTAGATGTCCGCTAGAAAATATTACAAAAGTAATGATCTAAGGTCCATGTCAGATGAGCTCAAAATGGAATCTAGGCAAATTATTTTATATTTTGAAAAGTTGGTGTGACTTTGACTTATTAGTCAAAGGTGTTATGTATACTCGACGAGATGACGAGACGACGTTCATGGTAAAAGAGTATAATGTAAGCAGCCTAAATAATATAAAATTAAATGATAGCAAGACATAATTTCTTACTAGTTGTTTCTTGTAGACATAGACATATATATTATATTGCTTATAAATGCTTTAAACATTCAGAGTTCTATTTCTCGTCTTGAATCAGCTTGAATAGCAGATCTACATAAGATAACACTTTATATGAAACAATGGGATAAACGAACATTACTGGGAGTCAAACTGAATTGGAATAGTCACCGAAAAAAAGGAAGGAACATTTAAGCTATAAAACAGATTGGACAAACGTTCACACTAAATATCCATAGTTTGACTTCACTACGGGCCATTAATGTATGAAAATGACTTAGATCATAAGGTATGTCAACAAACGCATTAACAACATACACATAAATGTCTTATTTGCCACGTAAAAGTAAACATACTGTATTCAACAAGAGGTTCATGATAGCCCTATATCGCTTGCCTAAGTACTCGTACTATACCCGTCACGCCAAGGTCACAGCATCAAACACACCATACACATATCCCGATATGAACTCACGCACTGTTTGTACGCAAGGTTGTTTAAAATGCTTATTATGTCCATCAAAACTTTTCATATAAACCTTACACTTAACAGGTTTAGAAATGCAAAGATTTCCCCTGTTGAACATTTTTATTTGATTGACGCTATTGTTTTTATTTCTATTTAAGTCATTTTTGCGATGAATTATTGAAACTTTTACAATAATTCAATTTTATATTGTTTTTGTTGTGTATGAAATTTTAATAAATTTTAAACACGGTAACAATGATGAAATAAAACTATTTTGCCACTTTTGCGTTTCTAAACCTGTTGAGTGTATTTGTTTTGTAAGTAACAGTTATTTCATTTAAAGAACAGTAATCTTGGCTCCAGAATTAGTGAATTGATTTTGTCAAATTTTGTCAATCTTTTCCGACAAATATTTTCTTCCCTAAAGTCTAACTAAAACATGATTTGATGGACTTAGATGAGGACAACTAAGCAATGCTTCTTACAAAATATTATTGATCTTGGCCTTTTGGTTTTTAACAAGAATATTGTTAAAACTTCCAAAATTTACGTAATACATGTAATCCCTATGGCGGGGCCAATTAAGATTCTAGGGGCATAATTTACGCCCTACACAAACTTATTCTCAAACTGACTTGAAATTTATTACTTGGAATGTTGAAGGATTGCGTAATAAGCTTATTCAAACTGGTGTTAATGAGTTTCTTGCTTATTATGATGTTATAGGACTGCAAGAAACATGGGAATTAAGTCATGATTTTTGTGCAGAATACTTTTCAGGTTTTTCAATATTTAGTTGTAATGCTACACGTTCAACTCGGGGTGGAAGAAATATGGGTGGTCTAATTGTTTTGATCAAAAATACGATTGTAAATTTTTGCAAAAGAATTTGTCATACATTCGAATTTGGTATTCTCATTAGATTTGATAAGACGTTGTTTTCTTTGAATATATTTCCCTCCAGAAGGGTCTGTATTTTATACTAATAGAAATGAGAATAGAATTGGTATTCGTACTTTAGAAGAAATGCTATTAGACGAAAACCTTATTGGCCTGCCACTTATTTTGAGCGGAGATTTAAATTCTCGAACAGCGAATCTCAATGATTTCATAACACATAATGACAATGTGCCATACCTGCATCATTTAGTTGAATTCCTTGATGGGGACATAGGTTTAAATAGGAAGTCTAGCGACAGTACAACTAATAAATTTGGCCGTGCGCTTATTCATTTTTGTAAAACATATGCTTGTTATATAGTAAATGGTCGATTAGGCTCTGACCATGGAATAGGGGAGTATACTTTTATTAACCAAAATGGTTCCAGTGTTATTGACTATTTTATTGTTTCAAAACACTTAATTGATTTAATAACTGATTTTGAAGTTCTATCTCGTACAGAAAGTGACCACTTGCCATTACAGTTATGTATAAAGAGTGTTATTCATAATGTAGATATACAAAAACCTGTGACGTCTAATGAGAAAATTATTGTACTCAATGAGACGAACAAAGATCTTTTTGTGAATGCTTTATCCCAGAACGTATTGAATGGTTGTTTTGCTGATTTTGATAACCTTTTATCTGATCCACATGCAAATATCAACGATATACTGAGTGAATTCGAATCAGCAATAACCACCAGTTCTAGCAAATTTCTTCAATGTAAACGTACAAAAGGAAGACCTAAAGGGGAACCTTGGTTCGACCATGAATGCAAAACACTAAAACATATGTCAAGAGAAGCTTTGAAAACATTTAGGTTAAATCGAAGTGTAGCTACCTTAAATCAGTATCTTGAACGAAAAAAAACGTATAAACATACTTGTAAACTGAAAAGGAAACAGTTTAATAAATCATATGTGCAAAAGTTAGATTCTTCTATACGAAACTCTAAATATTTTTGGGGTGAAATAAAAAAATTGACTTGTCCGCCGAAATCTGAACCTTCTATTACACCACAAGCTTGGTTTGAACACTTTAGCAAAGTATTTGCATCAAGTGATGGTGGCAATGCATCCGATGAGAGTAATAAAAAGTTTGATGACACTGTCACAGACGATAATTTAGATTCTATCGGCAGTATTATTTTCAATTCTCCTATAACAAATGAAGAAATTATTAACAGTATAAAGTCGATAAATATTAATAAGGCATCTGCGGGAAATTTAATTCCCGAACATTTTGTTTATGGTTCGGAAATTTTGTTACCATACATGAATAGATTATTTAATAGATTATTTGATAGTGGTGAATTTCCAGATTCATGGACTTTATCTATTATTGTTCCTATACATAAAAAAGGAAGTGTGAATGTACCAGATAACTATAGAGGAATATCTATACTCGATACTCTTAGTAAAATATATATATCTGTCATAACAAAAAGGGTTACTTTTTTCACTGAGGCTTATAACAAAATGGCTGAATCTCAAGCCGGTTTTCGGGCTGGTTATTCAACAATAGACAATGCGTTTATTCTCTATGCGATAATTAACAAATACTTATCTAGGAAGAAAAGGCCAATATATGTTGCCTTTGTAGATTTTCAGAAAGCTTTTGATTCTGTCAATCGGACTATTATGTATAACGTTTTAAAGAAACAATGTTTGAAAGGAAAACTGTACAGTTCTATTTTAGCAATTTATAACACAGTAAAAGGTGTTGTTAGAACAAAGTATGGACATACAGACACATTCTGTTGTCCAATCGGGTTACGTCAAGGATGTAGTTTGAGCCCCATACTATTTTCTCTCTTCATAAACGAATTGAATGATTTAATTTGCAATAGCGGTTTAAGAGGTATTCAACTTTTTCCTGATTTTACTGAAATATTTCTGCTAATGTTTGCGGACGATGTAGCACTTTTAGCTGATACGGTAGTTGGACTACAACGGCAACTTAATGTTTTAGATAGTTTCTGTAGCACATATAAATTATCGGTAAATGTAGCAAAAACTAAAATTGTAGTTTTCAAAAAAGGTGGCGCTGTAGCCAGACGCGAAAAATGGAAATATGGTGAACACAATATTGAGGTTGTTAATTCATTTACCTATGTAGGTGTACATTTTACAAATCGATTGTCTCCATATAAAATGTCCGAGTATACATGTGTCAAAGCTAAAAAGGTTTTAAATCAACTTTTGAATTCATTTGCACATCTTCAAGAAATACCGTATGATTCTTTTTTCAAAATATTTGATACAAAAGTCATACCTATAATGCTATATGGCTCAGAAATATGGGGATTGAATGAGACAAGCTGTTGTGAAAATGTTCATATATATGGTTGTAAACGTTATCTGAATGTAAACACGGGATCATGTAACGATGCAGTATTGGGTGACTTGGGACGTTTTCCAATGTATATAAATGCATATAAAAGTTGCATTAAATATTGGTTACATTTATTAGAATTAGGTAACAACAGATATACAAAATTATGTTATAATATGCTAGTGCACTTTGACAGAATTGGACATGAAAACTGGGTTACACTTGTTAGGAAAAATCTCTTTAGAAATGGGTTTGGATATATATGGGAAGCGCAGCACGTTGATAACCGACAATATTTTTTAAATAAATATGTTCAAAGACTTAAAGACCAGTACGTACAAATTTGGAGAAACCAGTGTTGTAGTAATGTCAAATTGTCGTATTATAAAGATTTTAAATTATTACATGGAAAAGAGAACTACGTATCTTGCATTGACATTGGTAAATTTAGAAAATGTATGGCAACTTTTAGATTTTCATCTCATAATCTCATGATAGAGCAAGGACGATACTATAACATCCCGTCTGAATATCGTTATTGTTGTTACTGTGAGTGTGTTTTAGAGGATGAGTTCCATTTTGTTTTGATATGCCCTCTATACAATGACCTTCGGGAGAAATATATAACGGGTTACTATATTACAAACCCTTCTCGTATCAAATTTTGTAATTTAATGTCATGTACAAATGTTACAACAATTAGAAGTTTAGCCATGTATCTATATTACTCTTTTAAACGTAGGACAGAATTATTAACTAGTATATAGAAAAAAATATAGTTAAGTAGATATTCGGGCTTATTATGTATTTTGTATGTAGTTCGAAAGTATTGTCCTTTATATAAAGACAATTTGTACAAATGCAGGGATCACTATGGGCGTTCTTTATTATGACACTATCGCATACTATGATAATATGTAAAGATGTTTTGTTTGTATTCACATATTTCAATGTATGTTACTACTATGTACATAAGTTGTGTATGGGCCGGTGGCCTACAGATCACAAATAAACTATACTGATACTGAATTTAAACAAACATGACAGGGTTCCACTACACACAGCTGCTCATCAAAATATCTAAACTAAGGGACTTGTGGTTTTAGACAAGACTTTTTAACCTTTCCCTATATAACATACAAGGGAAACAAGCCCCGCCTCCTAATGGTCATGATTTTTAACGGGTCAATATTTTTATGGAATTTGGTAGTCATCAAAATAGCATTTCTGTGAAATAATGTTGAAATCAAACCAGTGGATTCAGAGTACAATTTTTTCAAAGTTTCCAGAAAGCTATAGAAGGAAAACTAGCTCAACCCCATGACAGCCATGTATTTTAACAAATCAAAATTGTTTGAAGGAATTTAGTATAGGGTCAACCAAGAAACATTTCTGTAAAGTTGTTTCGCAATCTAACATGTGGTTTCGGAATAGATGTTTAAAATCGGTCCTTTGGGTTGCAATAACAACCAGCGTGTTATATGAATCAACTTTCTTTGACGAAATCTGGAAATAGACCATCAACGAAAAAATCCTGTGAAGTTTGGTTAACATTTGCCTAGTGGTTTGGGAGAAAATGTCGTATGAAAAACTGGACAGACATCCATCGATCTCAATGACCACTTCACAGTCGAGTGAACTTTAAAGTCAGGACAAAGATTTGCAAAATTTAAGCGTCATTTGGACTTTTTAAGAATAGATATTATCAAAACATACCTTGTATGTCATTTTAAGATGACTGTGTTCTGCGCAACAAAAGAGCAGATTTTGTGTTGCCTTAACATGATGTTGGCCAAACACAAAGTTATGTACAAAAGTTCATTTTACTTAAACCGTTATAAATTTTTCTTGCAACAGAACATTGACTTTATGTTTGCAATAAACTAACTGACGACCTAATAAGCCTCAACATTCATTCATTTATATTAATTTATTTTACTCCCAATTGCGAAACAAATCAATACAACTTAGATTAATAGCTTTCGAGACTCACTCCAGATATACCCAACGTCAAGGAGAGAAAGGCAATTTGGAATCATCTGTGTCTAAGGTCATTATCACTACTTGGCTACTGGTGGGATTGAACTCGGGACCTTCCGATCTCGATGCAAACGCGCTACCACTGCACCAAACTTCAGCAAAATTTATTTCATAATCAAAACTGTTTACATTTCTTATATGCTAAGAATTGAGTTTAATTCAAGCACAATCAAGTCCCAGGAATACAATAGCAAGTAACATTCATTTCAGAGAATAGAGGTCTTGCCGTCGGAATTGACTTTTATTTGTACCAAATACATTCTTTACTTTGCAATTTTATACATGTTAGAAATATCGTGCTGTGTTTTTGTCAATGATATTACAAAAACAAGAAAGGCTTTCTCTTTATCATTGTGATAGAAAGACATATGTAAATAGTGTTTTAGTGTGAATAGAATGTGGTTCTATCGATATCCTATCGGTACATTTATTTTTCTTTATCAGTGAATTCAAAGTGATCCGGAGTCGGTAATCTAGATAAAATCATTACCTTTTTTCCTCTTCATTTTCTCCCACGCTGATATCCTTGCACATAAAAGCAATCAACGGAACAATTGCAAAATGCATGGTTCTTGAGGCAACTTTTTCCTTCATTATATAAGAAACTCAATTAAAACTAAATTAATTAATATACGTAAGTTTATTGGATATAGTATCAAAATCGCAATATTCAGAAGAACATAATCTCATTTTTTGTTATTGGAAAACAAGCATATAAATATTCAAATACCGTGCACACCTTTTCACGTTCAAGACTACTGAACTTAATGTTATATTTTATCATCGTGTTATTGGCCTTTATTGGGGATCGTTATGGCAAAGATACCATAAAACCTAAAACAAGTCCTCAACCATTTCAATTTCATAGACATGCGCATGAGCAGCGAGTGATTGCGACGGACTTTAAAGTTCTAATCCCAAATTGAAAAAAAAAGATACATTAAAATGCATTACATAATCTCCAATGTGTTTTATGTACATTCATACATTCATGCATATATGTGATTAAAAGAAAAAAAACAGGTAAGGCAAAACATGTCTTGAGTCAAATTAACAGCATATACAAATATAGCAATAAAGAGACAACAACGTGTATGCTATAAAGCAGGAGATTTATAACACAACAAACCACAGTATGTGGCGAAATTTTGATCGAATACATCCAAGATGGCAACCAAGATGTCAACCAAAAATAAAATATCAAGTTTTTGTAGAAATGTTGGTCCGGTTTTTTTGTCAAATTTTCTGTGCATGGTTAAGAACACACTCGCTTGTATTATGTATTTGACTGACAATTGACAATTTTACCCTAAAGAGGGAACCGATTTAGGGTTTTAAGAGGTATTTTGTGATACACTTTCAACTTCGTTTCTCATACAGTTTAATCATATAAATTATTTAGCAGTATTTATCCTGCTGCTCTAAAATGTGGAAATCATAGAAACAAAGATAGGACAAAACTGATGAGTAACAGTTAGCCATATCACCCGTTCAAGTTTAGAAGTGGGGAAATTCAAATGGCAAACATGTTAATAATGTAAAAGAAATCACGAAGAAAGGTAACACTGAAAGAAAAAAATACTATACTTAGTTTGCTGTTTACTGCAAATTAACCAATGCACTCAAAATGAATCGACTCCACAACGGTCGCTTTGCCCCACTGGCAAGATGATGTCAAACTTGTTATTGATTTAGTTAACCTGTGTTTGTAATGACTGCATTGAAAACACAAACACTCACGATGACTCTGACGTCAGATTTTGCTGAAATCTAATGATTGCTATACGTCTGTCTAACTTTTCCTTGCAATCTTGCCCTAATGTGTTTGCCTCACAATATGTTTGATTCTGTTTCGATTTACATAATTAAATGAATACGCGCTTAACATTTCACAATGCCGCTATGACGTTCCAGATTATAATATCTCTGAATGAGTTTTGCTGTTAATAGCAGTAAGCTGAAAATTTCATTTATTTTGTTGGTTATTTGTAATGTAATATATGAGCGATGATGATTTTTACATGTTAATACTGCAATATATTGTAATACTTAAATTTGAAAAGATGCAAAAGAGCCCGTGTGTATGTACAGACTAATCAACAAAGACGTTATACACATGATTTACTATTAAAATGCAAAAACACTTGTAATATCAGGTAACTTGTATATTTGAATCTTATTTCAGACTTAAGTCACTACCTTAAGATTATAACTTATTTAATTATAACTTATTTAGTATCAAAGCTTTCTGTGCAATGTGTTGAAAAGACTCCACTTGCAAAAGCTAATGAGCTAGTGTGTTAATGTTAAATACCAAAGCAATATACATAAAGGGGAATGCAGCAAAATCAATTATATTTTACTCTATATTTCTACTCATTTTTTTGTCATTTAACTTCCATTGTATTAATTGAAGGTACATAAAGATAAAGTAAGTTTTTACTACATTTTCTAACACAACAATAGCCATACTATAGTTTAATCATTAGAAATAGGTAGAAGAGAGAGAGAGAGAGACAGAGAGAGAGAGAGAGCTGGATATCAAAGTTTGGGAATACATGGAATAGATGGATATATTCTACATACTGCATTTCATATGTACTGTATAAGTTAAGAAGTAACCGTTTTAATTCATATTGGTTAACTTTGTTCTTTATAAGGGTAACTTGGTATTCAATGTATTTTCTAACCTTTAAGACGTAACAAAAATTAAGCGAAGTAGGGATATATTTTTCACACCTTTTACACTTATATAATTATGTAGTATATACACACAATAATTAAAAAGTTACAAACATTACTTTTTACGTTGTTGTCAGTGACCCGAAAGCACAAACTTATGATGATATTATTTCTTTGAAAGAAGTTGTTTATTTCTGACTGACTAATATTGAATTCCCAGAAAAGATGAATGATCGATTCATTATATACAACAAAAATCACATAATGCAGATGTTTGAATGTAAGTACTTATGCGGAAATATTCTTAATTTCAAGTCTATTGTACATATAAAAGATATTTTGTATACTGGTTCCCATTCCAGATCGGTAAACTGATTAATTCAATTTTGTTGTGCCTTGTTTTTATGTGATTGTTCATTGTCAAAATAGTTTTCTATAAAATAAGATTCTGTTTTTTTTTTCTTTAGTTCTAATATCTTATTTATAAAACACTTTTTTGTCTTCTACTTCATTTACGTTTTAATTTCCTAACATTCTTTTTCATTTTGGGGATAGTGATATTTAGACTGTTATAGCTTACAAAACAATTTAATAGAACTATCAAATTATTGTTTAAATTAAAACAAAACAAAAAAATAACGTTTATATCGAAAGCCATAAATATGTTCTGCACACATCTTATTTAAGATTGTATTGTTACTCAGTTTAATATTAGAGTTATTTCAATGCATTTATTTTGGAATGTTATCTTTTTTCTATAAAAGGGTAACGAAAGTCAAAAAATAACTTAGCCTGAAATTAAAGAGCTTGTTAACATAAACACATAGCTGAAAGAATTTTCGAAATCAGATAAAAAAATAAAAGAGCTATGAGAAATAAAAGATTTAGTAAATATGCAAATTAGACATACTGTAAGACACGCCCCTTTTTTCTAAATTTGATTTTGAACCCCGTTTACTCTTTTTCATGATTGTTTTATCACCTTATATTGGTTACATTAATTAAGTGTCATATAGGTTAATATATTTTAATATACATTTGAAGCTGCTGTTTTTAACTTAGCAGTAATACTTGCATAGATATTTAATTAATGCACGATGACATCATCAATTTCAAAATGGCCGCCTCTATAAACCTTATGTTTTTAGATTTTCAATTTGCAATATCTTCAAATTTAATACTCCGAATTTTGAATTTCTTTCAACAGTGTGTTCCTCTTAACAAGATCTTCAATTTGAAGTAAAATCATTTTCTGACTTGCCTTTCCCTTTAAGTTTAATCATTGTCCAGCTAGCAACAGTGTAATAAAAGAATGTATTTTGAACATTTTGTCAACGTCTTTTGCTTGAAGATTAGTCTCAAACACCAGTTTACAACCCCATTTTTCAAATTTATGTCTATAACAGTTTTTCGAGTAGCCTAGCTGTATTTTATTGTTTTTAATTTTGCTTTAAAATCAATTATTTCTAATCCCCCTTAACAATTTCCAGTCTAATTACTTTCCGAGAAATTTTATCTGGTTTATTATAAGTCTCATTTTAGTGGAACTGATTTGTTTACATTCAATTCAAGACCTGAAAAGCTTTAATACTAACGGGAATGTCACTCAGTTCAGTGCATGCGCGGTATTAATGAATATCGATCAATTGCATCTGAGGGGGCATTTACAAGCGATATATTGATCTATCGATCATTTTATTTGTTATATCAAATACTTTAAATTTACAATATTGTTAAAAGCCGTTTACTGATGTTTTATCATGTTGTTTTTCTTTTAGATATTTAAATATTCTGAAAAGCAATATTTAGAATGATCAATGAAAATGCGACGGACACAGCGTTTTTTTAATACTCGACGGTTATTTTCTTCTAAATGCTGCGGCAACAGTTTAAAAGATAGTTTACTTCAACCTATTTTACTTTGTCTTTTTGTCTATTTGAGAGTAAAAATTAAAGGTTACAATAATCTATGTAACGATTGATACACACTAATGTGCAGGTGTATAAAATAATTGAAATAAAACTACATGCGCACTTTGTCTTCTGCCTTAACATCTTTCATGTAATATGACAATGTTTTAAGGATATTCTATATAAAAGTTTTAGTGGAATTTAAAACATTTAGATAAAAAAAGATATAATAAATTAATAGACCTTTATATAAATAGTAGGGGAATAAACGAATTAAGACTGCAGGTACACCTGTTTTACTACTTTGTTTTCAATGTTACTTTTAACTACTGTGACATCGTTTAGGGCATTTTAATGAAGCTTTTTTGCTAATTTTGCAAGTTTGTCGTCTACAGGGGAAACCATGATGTACAAGCAGCATCTGGAAAGTTTATTGGTTTGTTTCAGAAACAAAAAGCTCTTTTATTATTAATCTACCCCACTGGGGCCTCATCCGAGGGGATATTTTTCTGCAAGTAACAGACATAAAGAACTTAATTATATCTTATATTAAATCAATACTTAAAGTGACATTATGCGCATTTTTTTCAAGTAAAAATCCAGCTGAAATAGGTGTGTGTAAAAAAGGGTAGAGGAAATAATAGCTTTCAACCCAATACACCAAACTCTTCCTGCTACCTGTACGAAATGATAACTTTCCAAATTAATCTATCCCGTTGGGGCCTCATCCGAGG
Organism: Saxidomus purpurata; assembly: GCA_022818135.1. Classification (NCBI taxonomy): domain Eukaryota; kingdom Metazoa; phylum Mollusca; class Bivalvia; order Venerida; family Veneridae; genus Saxidomus; species Saxidomus purpurata. The sequence continues at coordinate 21,269,484 of JAFMSR010000007.1, forward strand.
GGATATTTTTCTGCAAGTAACAGACATAAAGAACTTTATTATAATATCTTATATTAAATCAGTACTTAAAGTGACATTATGCGCATATTTTTCAAGTAAAAATACAGCTGAAATAGGTGTGTGTAAAAAAGGGTAGAGGAAATAATAGCTTTCAACCCTATACACCAAACTCTTCCTGCTACCTGTACGAAATGATAACTTTCCAAATCTTACTTTTCCTATTTTGACTGGGGTAGTCTTTTTATAAAGAAAAAAAACTGCATGCAGGAGTTGCTTCCCTTCCACTGCCGAAATCTCTACCGACAACAACAACAATTCAAGGGAGATCACTGTGAAGAAAGGAACTATTATTTTATTTGTCCATTTTTTAATTTCTAAAGCACCAGCTTTAAATACTTATGCGGCATTATCATTAATTTAACACATTTAAATGCACAGCAACCAAAAATTGGGTACTTATTTTTTCGGTATCTTACAGTCATACAAAACTTGGTTGTTGTAAGCTAAATTAAATCAGCACTATTATTTTAGAAAACAAAAATTCTTAAGTTTCTATTTTGAATATGTACTAATACTTCACCCCTTATTCCCTCATTTTAAAAAAAGAATCAATTTTAAAATTTTAAATTTTCAGTTGTTAGAAACCACAAAGGTGTTTACTTGTGCTTAACAAAATTCAAATACAATGTACTGACAACCCGTTTCCGAAAAAAAAAACATTTTTAAATATCTGAGGTAGGGTCGTGGGCAGGTGGTGGACATAAGAAAGAGCTACTATTACTATTACTATTTAATTTTAATAACCGGTCTCAGAGTAATAAACCTTCAAAGATTTTATATTAAATATATAAGAAAAACAATCTACAAAAGCTGTAGAAGTATGTTATCATTTCAAAAATTGATTCTCTCTTTTCATTTATTCATTCAAAATTATGGCAAAAGCTTTCAAACTTTTATAAAACGTTTGTTTGTCCGTTTTTAAGGCGGTCGCTTTAATAGTGTGGTGACTTCTTTTATAATATTATACAGAAATTCGTTTCATTAATTAGGTGGCAATATCATTTTTAAACTATTATCTAAAGTCAGTATTTATGTGCATTGAGCCATATATATTGACTAGATACGAAAAACAACTCACGCTGAACTTGTCATTTCTATTAGTTTCATTGCTTTCGATTTTAAAATCACTTCGACATCTTTGAAAATGTTTTATTGAAATTTACTTTATAAATTCTTTATTCGTTTGTTTGAATGATAAAATAACTTACAGTTAACTCTAACTGATAATGGTCAATACACAAAACGCACCGTTGATGTGTTGTTTGAAAAGAAACCCCCACACAATGTTTGTTCTTTGCTTTTACTGTTAATCTAAATACGAGAACGAATTTACTAAATCTCATTTAGGAAGTTTGTTTGTGATATATTGTTGAAATGCTGATAATTCCTGTAATAATTTTATGAGCAATTATGAAATTGGACGCTAACGGGGCCTTTATAACTATGCCTTTATTTCTTTGTCCTCCTTATTTGCTTCAATAAAAGTTACAAAGCAATATCTATTTAAGTTAGGATATAATGAAATTATGTACTAAAAATAAGTTAACTATTTAGCAAAAAAAAACAAGAGGGCCAAGATGGCCCTTTATCGCTCACCTTGGTACAAGTCCACTTGCCTGGTGGAGGATCACCAGACAATGTTATATATCAAATAGGTTTTCCTATATACATCTTTACAACAAATTACACCCCCCCCTCCCCCTTCCGGGAAAGGCCAATTTTCACCCAAGGGGTAAATTTGAACAAACTTTGAATAGGTCTACTAGGCAATGCTACATGCCAAATATCTAAGCTCTAGGGCTTGTAATTTCAGAGAAGAAGATTTTTTAAGTTTTTCCTATATAAGCCTATGTAAAACTAAGTGACCCCCGGGCAACGTCAATTTTGATCCATGGGGCATAATTTGAACAATCTTGGTAAAGGTCCACTAGACAATGCTACATGCCAAATATGTAAGCTCTAGGCCTTGTGGTTTTAGAGAAGAAGAGTTTAAAAGTTTTTAATATATAAGCCTATATATGCAAAACTAAGTGACCACCCGTGCGGGGTCGACTTTGACCTGAGGGTCATAATTTGTACAATCGTGGTAAAGGTCCACTAGACAATGCTACATGCTAAATATCTCAGCTCTAGGCCTTGTGGTTTCAGAGAAGATTTTTAAAGTTTTTCCTAAATGAGCCTATGTAAAACTAAGTGACCCCCGGGCAAGGTCAATTTTGATCCATGGGGCATAATTTGAACAATCTTGATAACGGTCCACTAGACAATGCTACATGCCAAATATCTAAGCTCTAGGCCTTGTGGTTTCAGACAAGAAGATTATTAAAGTTTCTTATATTTGTTGCCATAGCAACCAGAGTTCATGGAATGAAATTGTTTTAACAATTTTGGTACAGCTTCATGAAAGGAACATCCCTGCATAGTTTCATCAACATTGGCCTAGTTGTTTCAGAGGAGATGTCATTTGAATCAAAATGTTGAAGGACGACAGACGACGGACATCATCCATCAGAAAAGCTCACCCTGGCAAAGCCAGGTGAGCTAAAAATCGACACTCATGGAAATAGTCATTCATAATACACAAACAAATGTAATGGTATCAGCTTTGGTTAGCTGACCAATTCGCTAATCAATTAGTGTGGAGTTTAACGCTGAGAGTACACAATAACGTTAAAGGGGCACTCCCTACATCTAGCAGATTATATTCTCGAAACATAGATTATGTGTTCAATGAACGTAAAATGATAAATAAATACAATTTCAAAGAAGAACCTATGGCGAAAAATGTCTCAATTTACCACAATTAATCAATATAGAGGCTTTCTGTAATAAATCGCATCCGCCCATTAATTGTACAACAATAACTCTACATAGATTATTGAATGGTTTACTGCAGTATATTTTAAACCGCTGATTTTATCGATAATGACTGGGAATGCATAGCTGAAACTTTTAGGTTAAGTTATAATACTTCCAAAGATTCTATTATTTATCTTTTGGAGGTTATATTATTTGGCATCAGTTACAGGGTATGTCCCTTTAAGTGCGTACAACACTCTTAGTGTATAATGAATAAATAAGATTTTGTACCATTTAACACAAATGTTGCATCGTCGTCAACAAAGAATGATTCATTAACTTCGGTATTAAAAGTTAACATCAACAATTTCTTTAGTTCTAACTACAGCTTTTGATTAAAAAACTTCGATCGCAATAATGAACGAGTAAGGCGAAAGTGGACATCCTTGGCGTTCACCCTTTTCAATTTTAAAGATATCTGATATTACCATTAGACACAACACTTTGCATATCATTATAGAAGGTTTCAATACACTTGATAAGCGATTCTCCAAAATTATAATAGAATTATCTTGGAATTTTATCTAAAAAGCTATGATCTAGGGTATCAAATGTATTTTCAAAATCTGAAAAAAGATAAGACGGCTGGTAGCTTTCGTTCATTTAAATAATCTAATATGTAAAACAATGACATTACATTTTCACCTATATAAAGATTGTTCATAAACCCTGTTTTCGAATGATGTGTAATATTTAGTAAAATAAATTTTATTCTATTAGCGACAGCTTTTGTATTAATTTTATAATCAATGTTAAACAATGTCATTGGGCGCCAGTTGTTCAGGTAGCTTACATGTAACTCTTCATCTTTTTACGGATATTAGTGTAATTATTTGTTGTTTTTGTTATCGTGAAAAATCGCCTGTTTCATATGCATAATAAAGTGTCTTTGAATACTATTGATTTAAATCTTGCCAAAAAATCTTAAAGAATTATGTAGTCGAAACGTCGGGACCTAGACTTTTATTATTTTGCACTATATCTAAAAATACCACTGCACACTCGTTTTCATCTAAAATGCCCTTACAATTTTATGTTTTCGGTATTTAACTTTGGAGCTGATAAATCATTTGGGAAGAATCATTTGAATTTATTTGACTATTTTTTTAAACTTTCGTTAGATTCGTTTTTAACGATTAATCTTGAAATAGTTTTAATTTCACTTTTTTTCCTATCTGAATTTGAGAATATTTTGGATTTTTTTTAAAGACCTTCAATATGTTTGGCTCTTGAGCGTAAATATATCCATTATATTATATTTCATTAGTTCTTTTTTCTATTATAATAATCTGTACTGTGGTCTAGCTTTAATTTTGCTTCTCTTAAATTTTCAACTAATACATCTTTCGAGGAACAATTCAAAAGTACTAATATATTTAATCATGTAATTTTCTTTTTTTATTTGTGCAATTACGAATTGTAACATTTCTAATAGTACCCTTTATCAGTTCCAAAAGGATAAGTAGATTTGTATCTGCATTTCTGCTCAAAATTATCTATAATAAAACCTACACTAAACATTGATGCGATTTATGATTACATTCAACCAAGTTCGGTGTGTTGGGCAGCCATTTGAAAGCCATTTTTGACTTTGTAAAATTAAACAAAAATTACAATGTATCTGCTAAAATGTATCATGTCTGCAACGTAATATACATACAAGTAAAAAACAGAGTTACTTAAAAATTGAAATAAGTCTGAAGAATTTATATTGAAAATTAATGTGAAATTACCTCAACCATTTTAAAATGTTTGTGCATTCATTTCTGATTTCTATTTTCCTGCAGTTATATAACTATTTTTATTAGCAATAAGTCATAATTCATTTAGTCTTAAATTGGTAAAAATATGAATTGTTAATAAAAATATACCTCTCTTGTCACTCTAAAGTGTAAATTTGTCCATTGCTTCATAACTTTCACTAAAAATTCATTAAAACATCATAAAAGTGTACATTGAGTATGTATTTATACGTTATTATATTTTTAAACCTAAACACAATCTTCAAAAAAATACCAGGACCAACGTTACTTACAAAACTGGATTCTATAGTTTTGGCGGCCTTCTTAGAATCCATCTTGGAATTTTCGGAACACAACCCTTTACGCCAATTTATGACAGAAGTTTCATAAATTACAGCATTTTACGAACATTTAGATAAATGACATACATGTAGCTTGTTATACGGGGGTCCAGGGTACTAACAAAAGCTTTTTTTCTAATTTGTGTATAAAGTAGAGTTGATAACCAACCCATGATGTTCACAATACAAAGATTCATATCTTATTTATTATGAGGCTGTTTAGCAACAACTTTGAAAATTGAGAACATTCTTGCCTAACAACCAAAAGCTACTACACTGTCACTGAATTTTGGTTTCATAAGTCAATGAGTCAGACATGAAGCGCATTTTACATCTATTGGAAATGAACCTGTGTCTTAAAATTAACATGTTCATATAGTATTATAATAATAACTCCATTTTAGTATGCTTTCTGCATATCATTTTCTGATTTTGCAGTACAAATATTACACATGTAACAAACTATTTTGATATCATTTCCTTTTAATACAGATACTTAATTCTTTCAGGCAGGTTCTTTATTAGTTGTAAGTATATAAAATACTTTCAATGTAACACTTCTTTAGAAATGACTCAAACTATACAATGAATAAACAAACAAAAATGCATTTACACTTAGATTTAACACGTTAGATAAACATGTTCTCTTTGCAAGAAAAAAACAGCGTTAACGTTTACGCTTAAAAGCATATTTGAATTTTTAGCACAATGGAAACTAATTTTGACAAAAGTTAGAAAACTAAATGTAGTAATAACTTTTAAAGCTGCTCGCTCTCAGTTGCCGTTGAAAACTTTAACATTTTCAAAAATGACATACCAATACATGAATATAAAACTAAAGGCTAGAATCAACAATAAAAGTAAAAATTTAGGTAGGAATTTGCAAAAATCGATTGAAAATGCTTGTTTCACGGCACCGCTACACTATATGTTTATATCGGAATTGAAAAAGCGTTTGCAACACTTTATCATTTTTAGCGTATTATTTCAAATCTACAGATATACTTGACAGGAATTTATACTGGAACTTTTTATATGACTTTATGTTCTTAAATATGTTATTTTCATACAGTTTGAAGAACTTTATGTTTTTTTACCAAACTCTGAGAGCAAGCAGCTTTAACTTGCAGTCATCTGTCATTTTGGACTTCTTAAACAATAAATGAAATTTTAATAATGAGCAGCATCCTAAATATAAAGCACTGAGAACACATTCCATACACTCATTAAAATAAATGCACATTTTAAACATGGCTCTGAAATAAGGCATATTTTGAATAACACTAACAACGTCGGTTTAAGTGGGAGATAATATAAGAAATCCGACTTTTGCTTACAAAATCCCTGTACAGTAAACATCATGAACAGCAGTTATAATCTTGTTGTTCTAGTTCACCGTCAAATATTTCTTTGACCCCAGTTTGTTAACATACGACATTTTTGAAACCTACAAATACTCACCTTTGAGGCGGACAGCGATTTTATCATGTCACCTCCTTCACATGTAATCCTCTTTATGACTACACGAACCTCTAGTCCTGGCACTTTTTCCTTTGCTGAATAACACGAAATATATTAAGTTAAACCCTTTCTTTCCATCCTACCTACTGGCATAAATACGGACAAAATACCATTATAATATCCATTATGATTTCATAATTTATAAAAAATACTGTTATACATTGTAACTGTTTCAATGTCTAATTAACACCCTCTTTATTTGTACCAACTCCTTTTTCCTCGTTTTTCTTGTTTGTGAAATAAGTATAGGTTATTGGTCTTTTTTAGATGTAAGAAAATTTAGTGCAAGTAGCGTTAGCGGACCGTAGCAATAAGTATATCTAGTCCTGTAATATGGCCCCACAACCGGCTTGCAGTTTGTTCAACCTACAGACAATAGTTGGTCAATCCCAGGATTCGAACCCGCTACCTCGAGATAACAAGTCTCGTGCTCTACTCTAAATTTATTAATTTATGACATACATGTAGATGTTATGTAGAACGCTTTCGCTTATTCTGGGATATGGTATAATCTCTGAATGGTTTTAACCAATCGCTATTATATGGAAGCTATGGAAGCCTTGGAAGGCCACTTTTGAGTTTCGACTTACGGGTGTTTTTTTTACTTTTGACTTATGACTTTTGACTTATGACAGATACAGAGTTGGCAAAGTTTCCAAAGAGTCATAATGGTGTAAAATTGTGTTTCTTCAATCCAGGTGTAGAAACAATAAGTAAAATTATGTCTGTGCGTAGTACTGCAAACTTGTTTGCTGTAAATAAATGATCTAAGTTACTTTTGTCTTTGTCATTTATTTTAGTATCAATGAGCCGTTACGGCTCGCCAGGGGGCGACCTTGGGAGCCTCCGCAGTGAGCGGCGACGCAGGTTTCCTCTTTCTTTAAGCGGGGAGGGGGGGGGGGGGCTTGCCCCCAGGCGTAAAGCCAACTATCAAGGAACTGAAAAAAAATTGAAATTTTTTTGTTGCTATTGTAACATTTAAAAAAAATATGTTTTTTTATGTTTTTGTGTATCTATAGGCTAATATCACAAGGTGTATCGAAGGAAATTAAAGTGCTGTAATATGTATAAGTATATTGTTATATTGATGGGTCCTCGGTAGCAGGTTCCTAGTATTACCTGAACCTGCCGCTGGAGGTCCTCAGTGAGGACCGTGTATAGGGTTAGGGTTAGGGTTTATTTTTTCATAAGTCATAAGTAATAAGTCAAAGTCAAAGTCAAAGTCAAAGTCAAAGTCATATGTCATAAGTCATAAGTCAAAAGTAATAAGTCATAAGTCATAACCCGTAAGTTAAAAGTCAAAAGTCAAAACAAAAAGCGTGTTAAAACATGTTTTATTTTGTTACTATTGATAGAAATGATGTATTTTTATATATATATATAATTGATTTTATTAAAATCTTTTAAATAGAAATTGTATTTTATTGAGTGTGGACGTGTTTATATTGTTCTTATAAAAATGCCAAAGAGGCAATACAGCAGTGCTTTTGGGAATGATCGCAGCGAAGCGAAAAGGCGACGTTATATTAACTTATATACCTCGTAGGAGGTATTATAAGAGAAAGAATTATTACAAGAAGAGAAACTATTATCGAAAACAACGCGATTCATATGTCAAAAGTAATAAGTCATAAGTCAAAAGTCAAAAGTCGAAAGTCATAACTTAAAAGTCAAAAACACCCGTAAGTCGAAACTCAAAAGTGGCCCTCCAAGGCTTCCATAGGAAGCCGTGGAGGGCCACTTTTGAGTTTCGACTTACGAGTGTTTTTTACTTTTAAGTTATGACTTTCGACTTTTGACTTTTGATAACCCTTATTACGTTTTCGATAATAGTTTTTCCTCTTGTGATAATTCTTCCTCTTGTAATACCTCCTACGAGGTATATACCGTCGTCTTTTCCCTTCGCTGCGATCATTCCCAAAAGCACTGCTGTATTGCCTCTTTGGCATTTTTATTAGAACAATATAAACACGACCACACTCAATCAAATATAATTTTTATTTAAAAGATTTTAATAAAACCTATTATACATTATTTCTATAAATAGTTACAAAATAAAACATGTTTTAACACGCTTTTTGTTTTGACCCTTTATTATGACTTTTGACTTATGAGTTATGACTTATGACTTATTACTTTTGACATTACTTATTACTAATGACTTTTGACTTATTACTTATGACTTATGAAAAAATAAACCCTAGCCCTAACCCTAACCCTAACCCTATACACAGTTCCTTGATAGTTGGCTTTACGCCTGGGGGGCAAGCCCCTCAGACCACCCCCCCCCCCGCTTAAAGAAAGAGGACACCCACCAGGCCTCCCGAGCCGAGAGTTGCGTCGCCGCTCACTGCGGAGGCTCCCAAGGTCGCCTCCTGACGAGCCGTGACGGCTCATTGATACTAAAATAAATGGCAAAGACAAAAGTAACTACGCACAAACATCATTTTAAAACCTTAATACAGGCTCGAATCCCAGTTTATATTGTCACAGCAGATAATTATGCTTTTATAATGCTTAGCCTAAGCCAAAACTCATAAGTCAGAAGTCAGAAGTCAAAAGTAAAAAAACACCGGTAAGTCGAAACTCAAAAGTGGGCTTCCACGGCTTCCATACTATTACCGTTTGTTTTGTTTTTACGTTAAACTCGCAGAATGTATGAGCAGAGCAAATAACTTCCTTTTCTGGTTAAGAAGTTTTACAAGCGGCAGGATTTGGAATTTAATTTTTTAACTTAAATTAATAATTGTAAACGGACCTCTTAGCATGCATGTTTATTTTTTAACGTTAGCTCTAACAAATGCGCTATAAGTTTTCTGAGTTAAAATTGTATATTTGACTAATAGTAAACACTCAATAATTTTAGTTTCTGGAATGGCGTAGGGTCATTTTAGCGCGGTGACACTGGGGCCATATTCCAGTAGCATCTTAAGTCAAATCTTAAGATTTTCCTTAAAATTAACAATTTCCTTAAGAAGATAATTTCAAAAAGGTGAATGTGCATTGCAGCATGTTGAACATTTATTAAATCTTCCATGACCATTTTCTATAATGATGATGAAATTACACACAATCATTGACTTTTTAGAGAATTATAATAATTAAAAATTTTGGACTTAAGTTAAAATACTTAAGAAATCACTTAATATGCTACTGGAATACGACCCCTGATCTCTGGACACCCAACAGAATAATAATTGATTTTGGGTATTTGCTAAGACCTAGATATAATATTCCTACACACACTACATAAAGGCAGTCATCCCCTTTCTTTTTTATGCCGTGTACCTTAGCTGCTTAAGCAGTAATTGTTTACTTGTTTCATTAATTTTTCCAATAAGTAGTGGTTTAAAGTTCGCTTTAAATTTCTATATAGTTCAAATGAATGCAAAACTATTGTCTGTAGGTTGAGTCAATATAGAAAATAAGTGTGGCATGTTTTAAACAAAACGGGAACATTTGACTGAATCGGTACTAGGACAATACTGTAACTAAAGATTAATCGCTCTTTGATGAAAAGTGCGGGTATATTGGAAGTATTATGTTTTGCCTTAGAACACTACCAGAAGTTGCACGTTAAAAAAATTGTATATTCGTTAATTACAAGATATGAAATGTTGCAAGTGAAAACACAAAACTTTCAGGTTTTTTCTACAGTTTCCATTATACTCTTCCCAATAAAGAACTGCTTGTCTAATATTGAATGACCGATAATTCAGTTTTATGAGTGTATCGAAAGCGGTTCATAACAAGAAGACATAATCACTTACAGATGCCAACAACACCAAATCCACCTTGGACAACTTCACTTTCACAGTTGCTCATTAATCCATTGACTTGCTCGTTTTGTAATACAATGAGTCTTCCGTCATGTGGGCGACTGATCGTAGGCATTGGGTATTTCCCTTCTGAAAAATTGCATATTAAGCCTACATTGGAACACTCAAATATAAAATTTGAGAATTTAAATTTTTATTTTAATTTTCAAACATTTCGCAAATTATATAACAAAATACATTGCTCACAAAGATTAATGTGCTTGTCCCTTCTTTCTTTTAGTGCAAAATTGGAGTCGTAAGTCTCAAATGCCTCTGCGGGGTTCCCCAGAGTATTAAAAGTACCTAAGGTTCGGCCCCTATTTTCCACCATTACTCTGCCAGAAATGACAGTGTACACCATGAATACACAAATATGCTTCACACGAATGGTGTTTACGAGGTGAAAATTGGCGAACATTCTCTCAACAGTTTATGTGAATACGTACGGGCTATACAAACTCCAAAGACACCACTTTATGGATAAATACGTACACGTAAAACAGCTCTGCATTAATTCAGATTTCAGGACTATAAATCATTAATCGTCCAAACTGTAATGGTGTTGACATACAGTTGTTTACAAATATGTGCATGCGTAGATCGTGCCCATTGACGTTGCATGGTAACGTGTTTATTCTTGAGATGTGTTAAACGACACCTTTAGTAAGAACATGTCGTAACCATCCCGACATGAAGTTAATTTTTTTTACTTTATTGATACTTTACTGATTTTTTTTTTGAAAATAATATTCTAAAAAGTCATAAAATGTGTATTTTTTATCAATGTATAAGCCATTATTATCCCTCTAGCACAAAGGATGATATGATTCCGCTTTAAGCATTCAAAATAACGCCTGAAGCGTTGAAGATTTTTAGCTCGCCAGGGTAAGCTTTTCTAATGGATGATTGTCCGTCGTCAAACATTTTGATTCAAATGACATCTCAAACCACTATGCCAATGTTGATAAAACTATGCAGGGATGTTCCTTGCATGAAGCTCTACCAAAATTGTTCAAAGAATTCTATTCCATGCTATGGCAACAAATAGGAAAATCTTTAAAAATCTTCTTCTTTGAAACCACAAGGCCTATAGCTTAGATATTTGGCATGTAGCATTGTCTAGTGGACCTCTACCAAGATTATTCAAATTATGATCCCCGGGTCAAAATTGAACCCGCTGGGGGGTCACTTATTTTATATAAGCTTATATAGGAACACCTTTAAAAATCTTATTTTGTGAAACCACAGTCCTAGAGCTTAGATATTTGGCATGTAGCATTGTCTAGTGGACTTCTACCAAGATTGTTCAAATTATGACCCCCGGCTTAAAATTTACTTATTTTTTTTTTATTTTTTTATTTTACTTATTTCACTTATTTTACATAGGCTTATATAGGAAAAGCTTTAAAAATCTTCTTATCTGAAACCACAAGGCTTAGAGCTTAGATTATTGGCATGTAGCATTGCCTAGTAGACTTCTTCAAAGCTTGTTCAAATTATGTCCCTGGGGTCAAAATTGACCTTGCTCGGGGGGGGGTCACTTGTTTTACAAAGATGTATATAGGAAAACCTATTTGGTATATAACATTGTCTAGTGATCTTCCACCAGGCAAGTGGACTTGTTCTAAAGTGAGCGATATAGGGCCATCTTGGCCCTCTTGTAACAAATAACGCTTGAATGTGAACAGAACGACGTGTTTTCTGAAGCTGACGTTCAGTTCAGGAGAATATGTTACAGATCCTATTCTATACGTTCTCTTAATAAGGAAGTGACACAATTCTCATATCTAATTTGACCAAATTATTAATTTATAGCCACGACTTAAGAATCTTTTCGAATAAGAAATGTAGCATGCATGGGTCCGAAAGGTCAACTAGTAATATATTTGATATAACTTTCATATGCTGCGTACATTTAAATGAATGAAATGGAAGTTGTTACAGATACACAACAACACCGAATTGTTTACTTTTTTACTCAAGGGGCGCTCCTACTTGTGCTAAGTACATAATCATATCAGTGATTCATGGAATGAAAGATTTCAATTTTTGAAGCTTTAACAAATACATTCGCGTGATTCAGATCTAGCTCATTTGTCCTTATTGTAATGCAGAAGCAGTTATTTCGGGATATTTTCGACGTACATTCATACAGAAAATAAGGATCTTTTCTACGATAGTCAGTCAATTAAATGTGATTTTTTTCTTTTCCACAAAGTCTGTGTAGATGTAACATTCACGATTTTCGGCAAAAGTTACATATTTACCAACTTGAAGATGAACATGAATTATCAAACATTTCTTCTTAAATGTGTTACTGTTTGAAACAAAATGCCTGTACTGATTCCTTGATCAATGATGAAACAATATCTTTTACCTACAACGACAACTGAAAAGGCAGTGAAAAAAAATACACCAGCGGCAAACACCTACCTTTAGTAAAGTCACACGTATTGTTTTGAAGCTGATGTCACAGTGTCAACGTCGGATGTTGTACACTGTGCATATGTAAATTAGAATTGATTTTAAACGAAGCAAAACGCTTCTAGATTATAGAATTATTATAAATTAAATGATCTGATTAAAGGCAAATGGTAGGCAGTTGTCTTCTTTCATTTTACTTTGTAAAGTACATTTTAGAATTTAGAGGCATAAAGACCAGAGATGAAATCCGCCGAATCTCCTGTCCCGAATATACTTTTACCCGGCTGTGCAAAGCCGCGAATGAAGAGAATGAATACAGTTAGCACTAATAAGTTGATGGTAGGGAATAGTCGGAAGTGTGTCGTATATGTTGTGTGTTAAATATGTATATCGTCGAATAATATAATTATAAATACTATATCAGTTCTGGTGGGTAAGTGCCTGTAGCTTTTCATTTACGGGCAGTTTACCTAGTTACCATTTGTCCTGGGTCGAACCAGTACTACATGTAGATTAAAAAGTAAAGTGTTTCTCACAAAAAAATAATGCTCTGCAGCAATGCTCAAACCAACGAAGGTGTATTGCATCTTTACATGGCAGGATTAGAGGAATAGGGGTGGTGTCATCAGGACAGACGTTTCTGTAGTCCAGGGAATGGTAGGGTTTTATTGCAACGAAAAGCGTCAAATAAGCTTATACTGGTAGGAAATTTTATGAGGATTCTGAAAAGTAGTTTCTTAATACATTTATTTCACACGACCCCTTTGACAGCTGTTGCCATGGTAGCATTGTTCAAAGCTATTTTTAGACAACTTTGGTCAGGCTACGACCCTTAAGAAATCACTTCTCAAAATCCTTATACAATTTCCTACCAGGAACCAGTATAAGCTCATTTGGCGCTTTTCGTTGCAATAAAACCCTACTAGCCCCTGGACTAATGTCACAAGGTGATATTACTTTCTCAATGTTTTTCCTGGCTGCTGGTGTGATTTGCGCCAATGCAAGACACCGTTAAATTAAAACACTTAAAAAACGCCAATATTTGGCACCGCAGAAATACTCATAGACCTTTTTACAAATTGGCAACTTCTAAAAATCAATAAAACGATACCTTGAAAGAAGTTACCCATAATGACTTTCGCGCGGTCGGCCACAGCTCTGATGATTAACGCGCACTGAACGAAGGAGAACATTCGATATTTGACTGACACAATCGCCGTGTATTTTTTAAATAGATTTTCTTGTCATACAGATCTATTTAAGTATCTGACTATAGTTTTATAAGGCGTCCATTGTGCTAAATGTATCGGAATAGCATTTCGTTTTTGTTCGTTGCTACAAAAACCCCGCATATTCTCAAATTTCCTACAAATAAAGTAGATAAAAGTTTCGTATTAGTACGAAAACTAAAACTGATTTGAATACGATAACAATAACAGAGAGTGAAAAATACATACCATTGAGCAAAATATATTGCCAAAACACGATTAAAACAAGTTTCTTTTAAGTATTTTTCCTCGATTCATTGACAATAGACGGTCACGATTCGAATGCAAAATCTCACCAAAGTCGCGTAGCTCGCGACAAAAAGGTTTCGACGTGTAGAAAAATTCAAAAGTTGCCAATCCATAAGTATTTAGGTCCGTGATATAATATATGTATCTTCCGAAGCTTTTAAAAAATATAACCTTTATTATAAGACGTCGTTAAAAAGCAACTTGATCAAATTATATATAGTCGCGGCAGAATATATATGAATAAGATAAGTGTTTTTATGTTTCAAGTAAAAGGCAAAAAGTTTCTAACATGTGGCAGAAAAAGTCAAGGCTAATACACGCCACTGATATACTATGAAATTGTAACTAACGTATAATAAGAAACGGCATTACTAAATGTAACATTTCCCATTTTTAATTAATATTTTTCATTTTTCTGAGACTTAAAGACGATTAAAATCTCCATCATAAGTGACCCCCAAGCAATGTGTCTGCAGACTTGACATGTAGTACAATACTAGGACTGTGACTTTTATTGATTTGTACAGATAATTGATTTATAACTTATTTCCTGTTGTTTATATATACAGTTTTATGTATTTATGACATTTTACTTTAGGTTTCGGGAGATAGTGCAACATACAGAATAGACAGAGACATGTTCAATGAGAGATTCACTAATTCGTCCATACTTAAAGGTTTCTTGATGTTGTGTGTGTGTTTTCGTTGAGAAGTCACAACCATTAATTTTGTTTTAGATGGATGTAATGCCATATTCTTTAAGCTACTCGACTTATTAATATAATTTAAATCCTTTTGAAGATTACTTGAATTATTTCACTATCAAATCATGATTCGTATAGGGTTGAGTCATCAGCAAATAGTTCTATTCTAAGTTTCTTGTGTTTGTTTATGTCATTTATATATATTAAAAGTAGTAGTGGTCCTAGAATCAAGCCCTAGGGAACACATGTTGTTATTGTCAAAACGTTTGATGTGTCTTTTCCAGATTTTTTAACTTGATATCTGTCAGATTGATAGATTAATAGTTTTTTTTTAATGATACAGTCGAAGTTTATGTAATAAACTGTATGGTCAACTAGGCCAAAGACCTTCCGTAGATCTAAGAACATTGTCCCTACATACATATTGTACTTATCAGAATCGATGTCCTTTAACCAGGTGTCTATCAAATGTGTTAAAGCAGCGTGCAATTTTGAGTACCGTCACATGAGCAATCAGGAAAACAAATGTAAGCCCTTGTTTTTTCTTATCAAATATAATACTCACTATATTGACTGTTATATACTGGTCGAGAAAGTACAAATACTCTACACTCAAAATTAATATTAGTTTGGTGGAAACAGCATATTATGTTGATAGATATGAACCTTTTATGTAAAACAAACTTTTAAAAATCAAGAAAGACTGAAAAAGCAAGAGTAATTTATTGATCTTTTTCATTCGGTATAATCCAATTAAAAGGTGTCTTATAGAGTAAATTAATTTTGTCAATCTAAAATGTTATACATTCTACTGGTCATTTCATTGGCGGTTGAAAGGTTACCAATTTTCCGGTTTCTGCACCGAAAAAAAATGTTTTAATGAATTTGTGCTCTTCCCTTAAAACAATATGATTATTACTATAATTTTATTGAAATAGTAAATGTTTACACACACATTCCGTGCGTCATTTGGAAAGGTCACAATAAAAAAGTCATGGTACTTTAAACTGTGGCTTCAGCTTCTCTGAAACTATGGGTTTAACAGGTCGCATGGTACTTCGAACTGTGGTTTCAGCTAATTTCAAATTGATTGGTTGTCTCTTTAACTATGGGTTTTAACATACTTTAAACTGCAGTTTAAGACTTAAAACCACGGTTTAAAGTCCCAGGACCACATTGACAAGTAGCTCTTATTTTACTAAGAAAGATGTCTTCCTAGCGGAAACGACATTTATTTATACCAAAAGAAATCATAAATCTTTAGATCGATGTACATGTTAGAAACATAAAACAATATTTCTTTCAATGATATTGCAAACAATAAAAAAGGCTTTCTGAAAAAAACAATTTCGTGAAAAAGTAATTGGAATACAGAAGAAATGAATATGTCAACATTGTTTAAGAGTAAATGGCATATGGTTCAATCAATCCATTTGTTAAATGTATTTAATATGTTTCTGTCCAAATGTTATAAGTGTATTTGTACATAGAACAAGGAAATAATGTTAAACTAGACAACCTATAGTTTACAGAATTAATATTTCGCTTGCCATAGTACTCATCACTCATGTGTAAGTTTGATAGTAATGCATCAAGTCGTATAGGAGAAATAGCCAATATATAATAAAAATATGACAAATCAAGAGCAGTAACTCCGCTAGAAATTATTTTATTGTAACATGCTGATCATACACAGATGAAGCTATTGTGCTGATCACTAATGTGCAGTTTGGTTGAAATCCGACAAACTAGACATTAGCAAAATGCCCCCATCCCCATATGAAGGAGAAGACTTAAAACAAATACATGTATTATGCTTAGGTCTCATACATTTTCAATGTAATATTTTCATATGTAATACAATTTAAATGACTTAAATTATTCTGATTATGGCCCATGCACGATCATAACTGAGTCTCAATTCTTTCTTATTGAAGACGTACATTACATAATCATTATGAAATATAATAATGGGTGGCGCAGTGGTCGAGTGGTTAACGCTCTGGACTCCCGATCCGGAGGTACCCGGTTCGAATACCAGACGGGGGATTGGAAATTTTAGAAACGCTTCTCAATGTTTCCCACCCATCTAAAGATTAACTGCATAGAAACCATGAAGCAGTCTCGTGTGAATTGGTGCTATACACCGGGCACGCAAAAGGACCAATGGGTTTGTTCCTAAAGAGCCAAGGTCTGGTTTCGGGATCCTTTTGTATCTTGTATCAATAATTCAAATAACATAATGCCCAAAATAAATATTGCATGAATATGTTTTGTAAGTTAAAATAATTAAACATTTAGGACATCCATACACGCGGCTGAAAACACAAACAAAGACTAGTTATAAGCTTCTTGTACATGGAGTTTGGTCAGAATATGTCATTTAAGATCTTAGTCATTGGATAGAAACTATTAGAAACCCTGACCGAGACAAACGTATTTCAAATCGCACGTCTTATAACAAAATGTAATTCGTAACTTTCATCATTGAGTAGATATCTACATTTGTGTTTTATCATCTTTACTTGAAGCCTTAGAACATCCAGATGAAGTCATAGGTTAGAAATGAGTGTAAAACTACTATCTTAGGGACACAGGTCTTAATCTTGCTCTCATCTACCAAAAATGCATTATATGCTAGGTATCCGTATGAACGCTTTTGCACAAAGTTCTGAGACATAGTGCATTTATTGGTCGACAACCCATTCCTGCATGAACACTAACGTATTCCAACCTGAAAATTAGACTGGTTAACATATTTAGTTCAACAGGGTCATCAATAGAAACTCTTTAGTAGTGACTTTATCACAGTCTTCGTAAATAAGAATGGCCATACAAATTATCATCAGTCTAGACCATACAGACTCCACAATATTTTTTTTCATGTATGCAAAACAGCATATGTTGACAATGAACGGACATACACATACATGTTTGGACAGATAGTACGATACGTCGAAATATGCTTTTATCTAAAATTTATTTATAGAAAAAATGTTAAGTTGAAAGTAACTTTCCTATGTAACCAAACATACTTGTTTCCAATATCTCCTCTGTTCTCTTCAACATAGGCAATACTGTTCCGAATGCTGACACTAGCTGTTCATGTTCACTACTCAGTCGTTTATAGTTGATCGCTTTTTCAAAATCCATCCGCATCTTCCGCACCACATCCATTATTTCAAAGTTGTCATAATTGTGTTCACGTTTTCTGAGCTAAAATATGCCAAAAATAAGACAAAGCTGCAAGCTATCAAGTGTTTTAGATTATTATATCCATATAGCAAAAACCTAAAGATGAGGATTTATAAGATGAAATCAACACATATAACAAGGTGAGAAGGCAACGTGCCTCATCATAATTACGAAAGTGAATATTTAACTTTCCATATTATTTACAAAGTTAACCCGCTTTCTATCAACTTAAGACAATTTACTTACTAGTACATGTACATGAATGAAACAGCATGCTAGCTTCAGTCAAATTACGTTATATTCTAATATGCCTACGGTATATTTCTATAGTCAATTCGAGTGCTTTAATAATATTAAAGCACTCGGAAAAGTAGGCGGAGTTTCGGACATGGAAGTAGCTCCTTCCGACTTTTCTAATTTACTCCCGCGCAAAAATAAAATATAGAAATGGAAATAATATCAGTATAAATACATCAGTCGCATGAAAAAGATTTGTTTAAGAACATAAATATTATTTTTGATTGCGTCAAGTAAGCCTTAGAATACCCTCACCTTGTTTTCCTTAAAAAAGGCCAAGAAATTCAGGATTAACAGTCATACAATGTTTTGATTCCGGGAGACAAAACTATGAATGAAAACGTTTACGTCATCACACTGACGTCATTACTCCACGTTAAAACGTTGTACAGTTCAAATAAACGGTACGCATTTAAATCAATTGGCTCCTTTGTTAGGTTCTGAATCTGACGTCTTCTGCATAATGTCAGTCAGGTATTTCTTTTTATATTTTATGTATCAGATGATTAAACTAAAATAAGTTTGTATAATATAGTTATGTTTGATATCTTGAATGGTTGCCCGAATAGGGGAGTGAATTCCAACAGCTACTATTTATGCTGTTTTACGCATTACCGCCGAACTGAAAAAAAGGTCCATAGTAGTTACGATAGTTTTCAAAAATCGGCTTCTGAGAATCGAAATAATATATGATTTGGAGTGCTTTATCGAAATTGAAGCATTTCCCGTCGGTAATGTGCCTGCGTAATAAGTCACTCGGGCTTCGCCCTCGTGAATTATTCCACCAGGCACATCACCTCCGGGAATGCTTCAATTTCGATAAAGCAATACAAGCCATAGATTATTTTTTAATTTTAAAAGTGTTTAACGCCTGTTCAGAGCTATTTCATGTATTTATTTGCAGATGTTAACAGTTTATCTAATCATCGATCATAGGAAAAACTGTACTATAATAAGGACCTATATAAACGGCAACAGCATGACTAAGGTTGTTATTGACCAGATAAGTCTGTATTAGGGTTAGTAAGAGTGCAATAGCAGGTTTTGAATGCCAGTAACCACTGCAGATTTCTGCGTGTCGTTTGTGCCATCTTTGTGTTGTTAATATCACTTTAAATCCATCTACACGTACGTTAGCCTTTTCTGTTTCCTAACCATCTTAAAAGAATGGGATAAAACAACTGGCAGTATACATGTAACTGACAAAAAGAACTGCTTGTTTTATAAAGTTAACCATTGACGAAATTACTCACTATGCATTATAAGTTATAAGGAAGGGGAAAAAGATCACTAGACCGAACAGAAAACATGACTAAGAGAAAACAACAACGACACCGAAACAACAAAAATAAGCTAGAGAGATATTAACTACAAAGAAGACCATGGAAGGGCAGATCCGACAACTCCCGGTCAAATGATCCACAACTTGAGCAACGAAACATAGAAAGAGATCAGCTAGCTGCACTAAATAAAACACTTTAAAACACTATAAAACACACAAAATATTTCTAATCGTAATCTCATTGAAATAGTAAAAAGGATATTATTGATAGCTTAATATGTTGATGATGTGCTTTTTTCAGACACAATTTTACTTGAAGGAACCAAAATATTATCTTTACGTATCTTCGAAAGCGTAAGTTTAGATAACATGCTTCCAAACATAATCGGAATTTAAAATAGATGTCGCTGTGGACAATATTCAATCTCGACTTAGCATTGACACTCGCAGCAGATATGAAAAATATGGCCAGTTATAAAGGATACTTTTTTAATGATTACTGTCAAGATAAAGTGAATAAACCAGTAAAGATAAAAACTAAATAAGTGAAACAAAGATACTCTACGGTAACTTGAATACACAGAGTTACAAGTCTGTTCATCTATTTGACATGTGATACACCAAAAGTGCGTAAATGCAACACTGTATGGCGTTTAAGCTTACATAATTAGTTGCATTCGACACACTGGCAGTTCGTACACATTGTCAGATTTGCTACATACTAAGATGCAGTGTATGTATTTGATAGTATCAGTCTTGTATATGTCATAATTTACTTATTATGATTTAACGTACTTATTTAGTGTTTGTGTACTATCTAGGCCAATGGGTTGCACGGCTGATTTAACTGAAGTTATAGCATTCTGACTGACAGTAGTTTGTTCAAACTAAACGCTAGCTGTTTAGCACTACCTTTTTTGCGCTGTATCATTGCAAGTTCATTTACAAATTTGCAATCTGAAACACAGGTTTGTGAGAATTTCAAATCATTTTTATCTGCTTGATATTGACCTTCTTCTTGTGTTCACATTTTAACGTCTTGGTCTTGAGCAGTAAAGTCTCTTTGATCTGAGCATTTCAAAGTAAACTTAGTAGTAAGCGGACTCGACAGTGACTCGATAAGCTACATCGAGCTAAAATCAATTTGAATAGCCTAAATGATTGAACCTTTGACTGGGAATACGACCTTCTTAGGCAAAATATTCGCTTGAGATATTTGTTTACCCGTTTGACAACTTATTCTTTGGCATTTCGATAATTGATATCTGTTAGATATCAACAATGTACAAAATATGTAAATAACGCGATGAGTATTTTGTCATATATTACAAACAAACGTTTGATGACGTGATTCGTGGTTTGCTGCTCGTTTTTACGGGTATTATAACTTTAGCGTAAATATACGGGATGCTGTCAGGAGTATTTGTCTGGATATTAGTGTGCCAATAACCATAAAAAATTGGCAGAATATTTTTTTCCTGCAACATATCGGGGCATTTGAAAATTCTGCTTTGTTTTTATACTAATTACAGTTTGAATCTAACTAGCCGTGTGTCTATTCCGTTTATTGATTCCACGTGATTAATTGATTGTGTTGTATAAAGCGCACTAGATTCAGTGTGACCAACCCACGTGACATTTTGGTGTCGTCAACACGGAAAACAGATGAATGTTTCCATTTTTCAAGTAAGATTGTTGTCAATATCTTTTATTAAGATAAAGTGAAATTTGAAGCACTCTCAGCATGCTTTTGCTTCTTTTCAAATAGTTCTTTATCTGTTTTCAAGAAAACGAGATAAGTTGCGGAAAATTACACGATCGCTGTAGTTACCTAAACACGCGTTTCAAACCACACGATATACCTGACAGCAGAAGCAAATAAATTTTTAAGTGTTTCTTTGCAAGTTTCCGATGGGTCCTTCATCTTCCGAAATTATCTAAAACTTGTTTTTTACCTAGTAAAGGTATAAAACATGTTTTTGGAATTCTTTTGTGAACAACCCAACATAAAAAGGGCATCGCAAACACTCGAATTTTGCTTGCAACCATGTTGTGTCTACTATGTTATTTACATTTATTTATTTAGAATAAATAAGTAAAAACTTGGCTATGTTACGCATCCAATGCGTCAATGTTTTAAATTACTTACATCAAGTAAAAATCGAGCACACACTGCAGTTGTACACGCTAACTACTATTCTATGATAAAACGAGAAGATGCTATTGCATGATTCACTGAAGAAAATTCCTTTATTTTGCATATTAATCGCTGAATGATATGTCACGGCATTATCTGCATTAAAATAGTGGCTGTCGGAAATCACTCCATTCGTTGTTGCTACAATGCAAAATACCATACATAACTGTACTATACAAACGTTACTTCAGTTATAATCTTGTAATTTTGAAAGTTCCTGCATTATAAGTAAGAAGGACGTCAGACTTATCTTACAAAGTGGACAAACATGTATAAATGCGTACAGTAACGAA
Organism: Saxidomus purpurata; assembly: GCA_022818135.1. Lineage (NCBI taxonomy): Eukaryota > Metazoa > Mollusca > Bivalvia > Venerida > Veneridae > Saxidomus > Saxidomus purpurata. Next base: position 21,291,734 of record JAFMSR010000007.1, read on the forward strand.
AGTGTTCAACTTATAACCGTAGAATTATGACGTCATACTTCGTTTATTGTTTTGGGAATCCCTCCAAACATCAGTCCATAAATGTTTGATTTTTAATGGAAATTGAAATTGTCATAGATTCTTGTTTTTTACGCAACGCTACTTTGTGGGCGGGAGTAAATGGATCGCAAATAATAATATGACGTAAAAACGGACATCGTTCTTCGTTATTCTAGAGCATCACATATCAACAAAATACAAAGCGCAGTAACATCCACTTGTAAAGTTATCACTTATTAGGGTAGATCGGATGTAACGGTGCAATTCCTTATTAAATTCAATTAAACACACTCCGCCTGTTTTGATGGTCCTGTATAACGATTCAATAATTTGGTCAAATTTCTAACCTTGCCGTGTCTGAAAAAGTAGTAAATGCAAATGCACATTTAAGTTAAGTGAAAATAGGCGTTTGAATACGAGCTGGCCTTATCCCTCTAAAGCACGACTTGAAACCACACATAACACCTTTGACAATCGAGACACGATTCGATTGTTTATGTAGCAATAACTGGCAATATATTATGTAAAAATAAGTGCAGACGCCCATTTGCCAGTTTAGCCATTTCTGACGGGACATAGATTTAATGTGTCTGCCTTAAAACTTTAACAATGTCATATTTTGCTAATTTTCAAAATGCATTACCGAAATAGGCCAGTGCGTATTTTTGTAAGACACGGTTTTCCACATGTCTTCTGCAGCTGAATAATGTTTGTAAGATCCCTCACTTGACCTATGTCTTACGCAATGATGCCTTGCATTGCATTGTATATAGTGTATTGTATATAATTCTAACTGTATGTTTTCCTACCCACCATAGAACAATATTCTCGTTTTTAGTTCCTCTGAAGAGGACAGTTATTTGAGACATCTGCAACATTCCTGTGTCAGCAAACTGTACCCGGGAAAACCATAGCATTCTAACATTAACTTCAGAAATGTGAATGCAATGCAGTTAAAGTGAATATTGTAACGGAACTGCTCACAGCCACCTAGGAATCTCGAAAAACAGTTTTCATTAATACGCCAATATTCATATAGTATTACGCTGATTGTATTTTCGGCCATTTGCTACAAATACTTCTGATGCATAATTAAATACAATACTAGATTAGGAGATCATATATATTTAAATAAGATTTGTAAACTTGAAAAAGAAAACGCATTGAGCCTTTCTAATGTTCTCGAAAATATCAAATATATATAATAGTAAAGAAGACATTAAATAACTCGAATTTGCTGTAGATCTGTACCCAGTTGTTCTAAACTTTTACTTGCCTTTTCAACTGTCGATTAACGCTTAATTGATTAAAATAATTCTTGGCGGACAACACAAGTGGGATGTTCGAACAGTTTTTAGTCCTCATTCTATTGAATGCAAAAAACTGCTTTAATAAGTATTTCAGAGTATAGAAATATATCTAATATATAACCTACTGTTAGCTTTATCACCGATTAAAGTTTCGAACAACTGGGACCTGGTCAAGTTTTGGCTTATTAAATCCATTGTAGATGACATAGTAGATACCGAAGGGTTGCAAGCAAAAGATGCGTTATTTATTTGGGTTGTTCACGATACTATTTTTTAAGAATTCTAAAAACACGTTTGAACTATTTCTAGTTACAAATCAAGTTTCGAATAATTTTGGAAATCAAAAGGCCCATCGGAAACTTTCAAAGAATCACTGATGTCCGTAATGCGAATGACCGGTGACATGCCCTAGAGTGTCACACAGAATCTTCACAAATCCTTACTCAGTGACCTTTTTGGCTCTGTGCTGCATCTATAAAACCCTTCGTCTACTTACAACGTAAGAAGCGTTTGTTTCAATGATTAATTTGTCAACTTGCAATCGCAAAATACTAGTCGTTGGTAATATTAGGACTCATTTAAGGGTTTGCTTGACTACTCCACCCGCATATATTGTTCTTGGTTGTCTTTGAATAGTGGAGGCAGCCCTGTTAGCTCAATTGGTAGAGCACGAGACCTGTTATCTCGGGGTTCAGGGTTCGATTTCTAGGGCTGACCAACTTAAATTACTAACAGTATTTCGGATGAGACTTCAAATCCGAGGTACCATGTATGGGTGCTATACACCTGGCATGTATAAGAACCAGGGGTGTTTCTGGAATTGGGACTCTTTCTGTATCTTGCACTATCCTCCGAAAACCTAACATAACTAACCTCTTCTGGGGGCGTTGGTCACATGGTAAACCGGTACCAACGATAAAGCACTAATATACATTCATCCGAATAGTGGTTATGCTAGCCTCGTGAATTATTTTCCAGAATTCGCCTCTGGTCATTCTTTGGCTATATCGATACATGTGTACGAAATAGCAAGGCAATTGCGACCTTGCTTATGTACTCACACTTTTTGACAACATGACTATAAACTAATATTTGACAATTTTATACAAAGTCATGAAAATAAATAAATCGAGTTATTTGGTCACCGACAGTAACAAATGTAATTCTTGCTTTTACTTAAGTAACCGAATAGCCTTTACGATGAAGTAATTGTAACGGACGGCTACCGTCACGTGATTTTATAAGAATATTCACTGCTGTATGTATATACCCACTAACAGAGAGGGTTTTGTTGCCAATTGTAGACCTATCACTATGGACACATATTGCGAGTCATTGAATAACTGTATATATTTATCAGTTATTGTCACGGATTAAATATGAAAGTTTACTACCTGTTGTAGTTTTGAAATGGCATCACTTTGATCTCCCTTGTCAGACTCGAGGCACTTTAGTACCGAAATGAATATGTCTATGTAGTTATTCAAAGATTTGTCATCAAGCTCCAGCTTTGGTTTATGCAGGATCTCATTGCGAATGTATTTTGCCTGAAAATAAAAGTTAGTCATACCGTTATAATTTCCACAGGATAACAGTTCAATAAACTTCGGAAGATTCTGTCGTTTCAAGTAATATCTTTTTTTATTTATTTGGTTCTTAAGTCTTTAAAAAGTTCACATTCTAAAAAGAATTAAACATTTTCTTTCGTTGCGTGGTAATTTAAGTTATAAGATAAATAATTCTCATTTCCTACTTGTTGGAAATGCCAGGCGTTGTTGAACCCCAAATGTTCAAGTACAGATTTAACAGAAATAACCCAATTTTGGCTTTTCGTTTTTTTTTCTAAATCATCTAACATTATGTTGTAGGCTTATTAATATATTTCACATTTTTTAAGTTTCAGCCAGTTTTTAGTGACTCCAATTATTCGATCGTACTTCAGCGGCAATCTACCGAGTTCACCATATATAAAATTGTTTTGTGTTTATAGATAAATGCTTAAAAGATCTTTTCAAAAATGTAGGTGTGTGTTTTCTATTTTATTTGCCTCATTTACCCGACATACCTCACATCCATAATTTAGTTTAGGGCTTATCAGTTTATCGAATAGTTCTAGAACATGTTTAATGCCCATATCAGTTAATTTCAACAGATATCTTTTCATCCTGACAGGGAGTTTGTAGGTAGATAGGTAGGTAGGTAGGTACGTACGTCCGTACGTACGTACGCACGTAAAAGATCCTCCTAATGTAAAATCTATTCCCGAATCGGTAAATCTTTTAACAATTTCTATATAAGTGTTATCATATATGATTTTTATATTTCTATTTTTGAAAACAAATAATTTTGGTTTTTGGACATTTACAGTCAATTTCCATTGGTCGCAGTACTTTTTAAGAATCAATGGTCCTTTCTGCAAATCCTCTAAAAAATTTCAAAGCTTCAGTAAAACTCCACTATAATGGTCACATGTCACTAGTCGGGACACATGTGTATGACTGATGGGAAAGGGTCTTTACTATTTATGTATTTCTATCTTTATTATTATGTGCTTGAAATCAAACCATAAATAATCACATGAAAATTAGATTATAGCGTTTTATAATAACTTATTTTATTTAAGAAATAATAAATGTGTCCCTGTATTTTATCGTTTAATAAAATACAGTCAGGAATTCGGATGTGTAGTAATTAAATGACGAGTGCGTAGCACGAGTGTTTCAATTTTTCGCATCAGAATGACTGACTGTATTTTATTAAACGATAAAATACAGAGATACATTTATTATTTCGATTCTAACACGAAATAGTCTTTGAAAAATACAACGACGCGTAGCAACATTCCATAGTAACTTACAAGCACGGAATGCGATTGGACGCGTGCGATATTTACCCCACGTTTTGCCCGTGGAAAACGGGCTCTGTATTTTATCGTAAAATAATGTATAGCTTCTTTCCCTCTATATCTATATACGAAAAGTTGCGGATCGTGTTAGAATAAACTTTATGTTTTGTACAGGTACACATGTAGGTGCGACCTACTTGAAAACATGTACTATCAAAATATCGTGAAATCTCAGATGGAAAAATGTTTCAAGGCACAAAATACTAAAACATATTTTGAACGATAGGGATCCTTTAATTTATTATCAGTAAATCATCTTGATGATCAAAACAAAATTAACACAATTTTATAGGCTCTTAAAGCAATTATCAGCTAGTCAGCTCTTCAGAGGATCCTACATCTGCCAATAATTGTCATATAACTATAGGTGCTACCTATCAACGGGAAAAACCAAATACATTTATTAATTAACTGTTATCATAATAAGTAAAACACGACATTTACTACAGTCTAACCAAAAAATCACGAATCATAAAACAACTTTGCGTATAATGGTATGATGACGTCCATTAAACAACGCTTCAGATCGTGGTCAGTAGACACTTTTTAAATAACGCTCGTCGGCAAACTCCCCGCAGCGATTACCTTCCCTTACAGCGGGGGAGCTGCGCCAATTCAGCGTTCATGACAAAATTGGGGAAATACTTTTACATATAATGAATGACTTTTAGAAAGTTTTAAAAAATCATTGTTTAACAACCAGTGATTAGTTGGTTGTTAAAGAATGAAAAAGGGGGGAAACTAGTTGCTTTCGAAAATGTTTTAGTCATTACCACCGGAAGTCGAAATCCAAAATGGTTCTTGTAACGGAGAACCGAAATTCAACTTGGACGTATATTGAAATTATTGTAAATTCATTTGACATTCAATTCATAAATAATTTTTGATTTACGTGTACCCTATAGGCGGGGAAAACCTTATTTTTCCCGTATTAATAGGGGATTTATCCCGATAACGCCTGTGAGTCTACTCTGCATTCACTAAGAAAGCTTTTATCGCGTGATCCGGTTCCGGTTTATGTGTTTGAGCAGACGGGTTTTTATTCTTCAACTTCCGGTGTAACAATACATCCGAAATTACTCAGAATAGATAACCAACTGATTTTTCTTTTTTTATCTTTAGAAGATGTGTAACAAAACAGTGATAATGTAAAGGTAAGGTAGTTAAGAAGAGTGTATCACAGGTACATACCGGCGTGAAGCGCCGGCGTTTAACTGTCTTACAGATAAAGCAAGTGCTCCTATACATCATGGCACGTGAATAATGACCTTGTGTAGACGGGTTTTTATTCTTTAATGTCCGATGTAACAATGCAACTGAAATTACCGAGAATCGATAACCAATTTGGTTATTTTTTGTGCACTGACGTACTTCATGTTGTCTGTTTATTTCATAGGAGCTCGAGGTCGGGATTATGCTTTTTCCGGCTTTGTTTTGTCTTTTTACATTTATTTAAGAACCAAGCTAACAAAATATGATCTTATTTTCCCCGGATCTTAACTTTCATATTTTACCGCTGAATGGCCCGGTAGACTGAATAAAGAAAAGGAGTGACATGCGCCATGTTATCCAACACAAACTGCTAAGAGTGACGTCCCTTTTTTTTTTAAATTCATTTTTTTTCAGCAACACTCATAGACCGTGTGCTCAATTTGTTCAAATGGTATGGCAAGATAAAAGTCCATGACTGCTTAATCAAAAAAAAAAAAACTGTTCCGCCAGTTTTTGAAATTGCCAACACACTATGTTTACATAATATATAGGTTCCGGTTCCATGTTGCGTCACATTGGTAAACGGAGAACCAGTTTTTGAGGGACGTAACTCTTAGCAGTTTGTGTTGGATAACATGGCGTATGTCACTCCTTTTCTTTATTCAGTCTATCGGGTACTTTAGCGGTAAAATATGAAAGTTAAGATCCGGGGAAAATAAGATCATATTTTGTTAGCTTGGTTCTTAAATAAATGTAAAAAGACAAAACAAAGCCGGAAAAAGCATAATCCCGACCTCGAGCTCCTATGGTTTATTTCTGTTGATCAATAACAACATAGCTATTTATTTGATGAAATTGGAAAGAAAACATTACTTATACAATAGACCGAGATCGAGCTTTTATCACCTGAACAACTACATACACTTGGTGTCATAATCGAGAGATACATGGTAGGTGGGTGTTTATCAATATGACTCTGATTTTGTAAATTTTAGTGAAATGCTTTGACCACATCTGCAATGGTTGGTGCATGATCAGAATTCCTAAGCTTCTGCATCAATGTATGATATGTTTTCTAGCAGAATGAATTTATGTAAGGTGGTGTGTAACACCAACTCTACGCTAAGTCTTTGTTTTGTCTAGATCTAGCATTCAAATTTTCTTAATTCTGACTCATTTTTGCAGGACCAACTGGTTGATTACCAAGATGGTGTTGTACTGTACTTAGAAACTAGATGCCAAGAAAAATAGGTATGAATCCCGACTTAATCCACTCGGATACTTACATGTAGAGCTCTGCATACAGTATACTGGACCACGTTGATGAAGGGCAACCTTTCGGGAACCACCACTGTTGTCTTCGGTACATGTTTTTTGTTTAACGCTTATTATCAACTTTCAATTTTACATTTCCTTAACTGAAATAACTAGTAAACAGGTAGTTTGTTAGCCTTTCGGCACTTCTATCTGTGAGACGTGAAGAGAAAAGGAGCCATTCAGGTGCAAACGTCAAGTATATACAGTAAAGTAATTTGTCATGTAAGATTTGACGTGAAGCCTGGTGCAGGGGTTAACACACTGGACAGGTAATCCAGAGAACCGCGGTTCGAATCCCGGCAGTGGTGTTCGATTTTTCATGACATCCTAAATGATATTGAAATAACTATATTTTGTATTTTATACAATGGTGCAAAAAGTACATGATAATATTATTTAATTAAGAAATGATAACAGTCTCTCTGTATTTTATCATTCAGTAAAATATAGTCAGTTCCGCGGTGTACTAATTAAATTACGAGTGCGTATCCGAACAACTGACTTATTTTTATTGAGGTAAATAAAGTACATGTAGATTCTATATGGAACAATTTATCTTTCGATTCTTATGAAAAATATCCCGAACTTTATTGAACACACATAGCAGTCATCATGATAACTTTCAAATGCGAAATGTGATAGGACACGCTTATTAACATGGGTTGCGTCATTTACAGCACGCTGTCTTCGGAATAAAAGGTGTTTTTATCATAAAATGATTTACACCTTACATTTACAGTTTTTTCCCTAAATGTTTATATAAGAACATCAGCCGCCTGTGATTTTTTTTGCATTTGCAACTCTTAATATAAGTTATGAATTGTACTTGTATTTTCAATTTCAGGTTATTGAATAGTGGATTTTACTTGGATAGAATGGATACTGAACAACCTTTCAAAGATGCTAGTCAAATAAAATTGAGTTTGAACGACATTTCATAGATTTTATGACAATTGAGTTTTAAGAAAGTGTACATATTTACAAACTCTAAATCAGTTGAAATAAATAAATAAATAAATTGAATCTGTAAAAAATGACAATAAAGCTTTGATCTTAATCAACCGCTCTTCCATGACTCTCATCCTGAAATGAATAGTGAAGTTCAGCCACATCTTAATACTGGACTGTGGTGACCCAAGACCAACTTGCAATTTCATCAACTGCATTTTCTTGTTTACTTGTAAGATTTTTTGTTGTTTTCTTTTGCTGAAACTAACATGTTTAATTCATATTATTTGTTTAATCGGTCAATAGCTATGCATTGCTTATGTCTATTGTATTGATATACCGACAAGAAATAAAATTTGATTTTATTTAATTTTTAACAAATTGATTTATAAACGATCTGCAGAAAATGTGAAATTTCAGAAATAAAAAGAGGAAAAGTAGCTTTTTAAATCATTGTTTAACGTCACTTAAAAATAAATAATGCTGTGACCAATATAAACATTGTAAAAGTAGTCTGGCAAACAGTTGGAGAACTTAAAATATTTGATGTCCTCGAACTTTATCATAGGAAGACTCTGGTTCAAATTTGTCCGTCCATCTGTCCGTAAACTTTCCCTTCATAACACTCTACTGGTCTCAATTTTCATTTGAATTTCATGAAACTTGCTCAGAAGGTCGCCTGCAACCTGAGATAATCCCTTATGTATTGGAGTCAGTGGGTCAAAGTTTAAGGGAGTTTCCAAGATAACATTCTACAGCTGAGGTCAATATTTTCATTCAACTTCCTCTGACAGAAAGTTGTCTGCAACATGAAAATGGTCCCTATTCTTTTGGGGTCAAAGGTCAAGGTTGCAGTGACCTGATACAGCCCACTCTACTGGCTACGATTTTAGTTCAACTTTCATTAATCTTCCTTAGACGAAACATTCAGTTAGACGAAACTGCAGTGTGACGAAAACACACTCGTTGATAAATACCCATTCTAGGCAGTGCCTTATTTCATATTAATTTACCTTTATAATAGCGAGAAAGCCACGTCGGCGAAGCCGACGGGGCGTTTCCGCCGTATAGGTAGATCTAATGCGTATAACATGTATAAAGCATTTCAGTAAGTAACAAGTTCAAAAATCCTATTTTTCCAACATTTTTCTACATATATAATCAACTTCTGAAAAGTGTCTTACTTCCGGATGTTGATGCTGGAGAGCGCCATTATACCGATGCATTGTGGGCAAAAATAACAACGCGGTGAATGTGCGTTATGCAATGGAATGGTCTAAAATGAATTAACGATTAAAAGTCCACAAGGAAAGGGTGTTATCGTTTGCAGATATTTAGTTCGAAAAAACAATAAATGTGTTCATAAAACATAAATTCTAGAGAATTACCGCAAATTCATGCAAGTTCAAATTATAGTTACTTCAAGAACTCATCACTGACTTCCGTTAGATTTATTTTTGTTGTGACGTCACAAATGTCTGACGATTCGTCCCGATTACGATTCGAAACATTAACACGAACAATTTGCATTAATAACTGGTACATGTATATGCATTGGTTATTCTCCACCACAACAGTATGAGGATTATGCTTCCTCTGCCAGTCTGGCTGATTTTTAATTCATGCACAGTAGACACAATTGTTTGAAGCAACATTTACATGTACGCAAGGATCAATGTTTAAAATAATAATTTAGTAGATCTTTATTTAACGGAGCCACAGGAATAGGATTTTGAACTTGTTACTTACTGAAATGCTTTATACATGTTATACGCATTACCTATAGGGCGGCTTCGCCGACGTGGCTTTCCCGCTATTACATTGTATCTGCATCATCTGATCTGCAAGGATCAATGTTTAAAATAATAATTTAGTAGATCTTTATTCAACGGAGCCACAGGAACTTTGACACATGTGCACACAACACATAGATGTAATAATTTTCTAATTGAAGGAAACAAATAGTGAAAACACTTAAAGGTTCATTACTAACTGTAAGTAATGGACTTTTAAATATATTACTTCATTCAGCTCACATGCAGGTACTGTCAAGACACATATACTTGTTTGACTTCTATATGCCTATTACATAATAAAATAGCATATCGATGTCAAAAAAGCATGTGTGTCAAAGTTCCTGTGGCTCCGTTAAATAAAGATCTACTGAATTATTATTTTAAACATTGATCCTTGCATACATGTAAATGTTGCTTCAAACAATTGTGTCTACTGTGCATGAATTAAAAATCAGCCAGACTGGCAGAGGAAGCATAATCCTCATACTGTTGTGGTGGAGAATAACCAATGCATATACATGTACCAGTTATTAATGCAAATTGTTCGTGTTAATGTTTCGAATCGTAATCGGGACGAATCGTCAGACATTTGTGACGTCACAACAAAAATAAATCTAACGGAAGTCAGTGATGAGTTCTTGAAGTAACTATAATTTGAACTTGCATGAATTTGCGGTAATTCTCTAGAATTTATGTTTTATGAACACATTTATTGTTTTTTCGAACTAAATATCTGCAAACGATAACACCCTTGTGGACTTTTAATCGTTAATTCATTTAAGACCATTCCATTGCATAACGCACATTCACTGCGTTGTTATTTTTGCCCACAATGCATCGGTATAATGGCGCTCCCCAGCATCAACATCCGGAAGTAAGACACTTTTCAGAAGTTGATGGTATATGTAGAAAAATGTTGGAAAAATAGGATTTTTGAACTTGTTACTTACTGAAATGCTTTATACATGTTATACGCATTACCTATAGGGCGGCTTCGCCGACGTGGCTTTCCCGCTATTACATTGTATCTGCATCATCTGATCTGCAGCACAGCAACACCCCCTCCCACAAAGCTAGAGTGTCTGCTGCCTGCTGCCTAGGAGTGTTTGCTGAATATTGCAACAATGCAGTTTCCAAGGTAATAACTCATCACATGGCTTATTAAGATGGCCGCCTTAATAAAAACGAGACACATTTGGTAGGAATCCGGTCATTAGAGACACCTAGCGGCAGATCTTTACACAAAGGTCTATTTTGTAGATGCCTATCTTAGTTACTTCCCTTTATTGTTAACATTACGCGTGAAATGATCTTTATTTTTTTGATTGTTAAAGAAAAGAAAATCTTTGATATATACTGACGCGAAAAAGAAACGCAGGGTAAACATTAGGGGTTAGTAGAGGTTTTTGCTTTTCAACGCTTGCCGTGCGTGACACGGTAGCTTACACGCTTGAGTGATTTTACGTCGATAAGCGCGTGCACAGTGACCGAAATAATTATCTGACCGATTTTCATACTTCTACACATAGCCGTTTTGATATTATTACATATTTTGTTACCCTGCGTTTCTTTTTCGCTTCAGTATATTTATGTAACAAGTATATGTTAAGTTCCAGTTACGAATAAAAGTTTAGCTATTGGTTATATTGAAAAGGTATTTATTTGGTAAATTAATTGTCATATATAAGTCCTAATTTAGTTCTGGTCGTTGTCAGCAATTTGTTTGTACTGCATTGGTACAAGCGGAACTTTTCTGGCATTCCCTATACCAAAGAGTCTTCTCAGTAACTTTCTAAGAGTACTAAGGGGAAGTGGATCCCTGTACTAGTATTTTAGTAGGGCTGATAATTTTATAATGTATTACTAAATTATATTGTCGTGAAACAGTTTGAATACATACGTAGGCTTGATATGCATTAAAAGATTAAGCTTGGTAGTTTATTTATCCCGGAGATACGTAAGTCAGATATACCCAGAGTACAAACCTCGGGGTTGTGGCCACCCTGCTAAGTGACCTTGTCCTGAGAATTTAAGTATGTATACCCCCGTAACTCCCAGTACAGCTTTGGCGCTGCACTTGCATTATTCCGAGCCGAACTCGAGGGTTGTAGTCACTACACCCAACAGGGTCGACTTGAGGCGGATCTTTTCTTCTATATTAAGGGTTCACGAACCAGAACGCTACAAAGTATTGTCGGTGTATGTCTTTGCTTTCGTGATGGTAGGCACAATCCTGTCTAAATGATTAACAGACAAAAGTGCAGTTTGTCGTTTCTTGACAGAAGTTTTAATATAGCCATATCTCTCACCTATCCAAATTAAACATCGCAGATAGGCATTGTTTTACCGGGGTAGCTGAAATCTACAAATAGCTATTTTTTACGAAAATAGAATTTCATAATTATACGAAAGTAGATTTTTTTGGTTACATTATGTGTTAAATTAGTAAAAAAAGTCCCAATACGTAAACGTTTGAATTTGTACATTATTGGCCAAAACTGACTGGATTAAGTATTTTAAAATAAAAAGTCTGCCTAATATTACGCCTGACATTAGGATTCCGCTATACAAATGTTTTCTTTATAAAGCCCAGGCAATTCGTTAGCACACACGATCGTACTATGATTTTCATAATAGCGTAGTAAAAGAAAGAAGTGTTAACCTTGTAAAACACCTTTTTTACTGTTAATATTTGAAGTTAAACCCACTTGTCTATGATATTTTTTGAGGTTTTATTAAAACATAAACCATAATATCAAGAAAATGATTCACAGAAATACTGACTGCAAAGTAAAGAAGGCATTCCCTGTGCCATTATGATCACATTCTTACGTACTAGTCACACCTTATCCACTAAACCGATATAAACATTGACCATTTGAGCAGTATTTAATTTGCTTTTTTTACAAAACAAATCTATAAACTAATTAACTTGAATTTGTGACTTGCATTGCAGACATTAAGACTTAGTAAGGGTAAGAAAACCAGACCACAAAATGTTCATATTTCAGGGTCACATCAGCCTGCTACAGGACCTTCGGCAACAGCTGCAATACCTTAGTCTTCTGATACAGAGCCCGAGAGCTACATCAAATATTTTGAATATGTTCTTTATCATGATCTTGACTGATTGTTTTCATAAATACAACACTGCATATCCATCAACATTATATGATTATAATTTTACTAACTAGCACTTATTGTAAAAACCTATGTGATGAATATTAGTGTGGTTAGAATGCATAACTATGAATGGCTGTCAAGGATGTCAACACAGTCTTCTAGAACAACTATAAAGACAACATGATTATATTTAATGTAACTCTATTTCAAGATGATCCTTTTGCACAATGTTATTGTAATATTAAAGGTCCATTACTAACACCAAATCGAATTTTCTTTTAAATCTGGAATTGTAACAAGGAAATACAGTTTGAAACTGGCTTCTAAAACTTTACAATAGCTGTGGAGTATTTCTCTGTTTGAAATACTGCTGCGGAAAAACGAGTTAATGTTTAGTATTTCCTTAGATTGGCCTGGGTGGTCTTTTTGTCCTACTTTCGCTTTATTGAATGTTGTAAACAGTCAGACATATACTTTGCACATGTTCTTCAATTATATTTCAAAATAGGCATGCTTATTTATGTACAACCTATTTACAGCCTCTCTCTGGGAGATATCTGGAAAATTACAAAGATATTTGAAAACGGGAAAACCTACTTTCGGTTTTGAAAAGGCAAAATATAAATTATTAATTCTTTTGTTAAACTTAAATTTTCAACACAATAATTATGGTCACATTCAATGCAGTAAATCATATTTTTCCCTCTGAGAAGACGCCCGTTGCGATTCCAGATTTAAAAGAAAATTCGATTTGGTGTTAGTAATGGACCTTTAACATAGTTAATAACATTTTACTACACTCCCATTCTGTTATAATTATCTGTAAGAAGTTCAAGTTAAAGTAGGAGAAAATCATCTGTGAAGCATATTGGGAGACAAATCACACGAGTGGGCGGTTAATGAATAAGTAATGCGACAAAATGTCACTGAATTCTCAGCATTTATTAACCTACATATTGAAGTAATTTTACTACTTTTATGACATTCATTTTCTTGCATTTTGTGTTTATTTTATACAAATAAAGGTGAGACCTTCAAGGTAGACAATACTTTATCAATTATTTTGTTAAATTCAAATTTCCTTCACAGTATGGTCACATTTGATGCAGTATGTCATATATGTCATACCGAGCTTATTTGAAGTTGAAATGTTTAGGACCACACCGTTCACCTTTTCAGACTAACCCGTTCACTTTTCAAGACTACTCCGTACACAAATATGTCGAGACTGCACCGTTCAAAGCACGTTTTAAATAATTCAAATTTTCTCCTAGAAAATAAATGGATTTTTCATATTCGCATTGCAGACAGTAGAAGAGGGGTTTTCTTCATTGTTAACTATCAATTCTAGGGCCATTCTTAGCACTGAACAGCATCTAAACGGTAATTTATGGTCGTTTCCTCGATTCGATTTTCAAACGGACATCACGTGAACCGTTTTTGTACAAATACTGGTGTTTTGAATTTATGTCGTGCATAATTTCAGTATTTGTGCGAAGGTTTATTCTATTCTGAGTCGGCGTGGACCCAATTTCACTTTAACAAAGTGGGTTAAATACTAGAAATCAGCTGAAGTAGAGGACACCTACCTGCAGCATGTTTCCGTGTCCGCCATCTTGGAATGACTACACCGTTTCGGCTACATGACAATGAACACAGTATACACAAAAGAACAGTAAAAAGACGGTCAGTTTGATTCATCATTTCTACGGAAGCGCGTATTGGACATCCTAATTCAGCATATAGCTTTCACGATGGGCATTGTTACCTACCGACATCGTATCGGAGTTTTTACAGCCAATTTTTACACTAGTTATAAGGGCAAAAATCGTATGACGAAGGCCACTAAATGTGAACGTTTCGTGAAAGGATCAGATATTCACCTGCACACTTTCGTTTGCATGATATACGCCATTGGAACATTGTCGTTTGTACAAGGCACCCTTACAATATGGAGAACACATATCACAGAATCTACGAATAGCCATTTATTCTGCTGTATGAGCAGTGGGAATCCACCAGTGCAAGGAGATCTGAATCTATTTTTGAGCTCCAACCATTGGTCTACAATGTATCCATCGATGACATCTGACTGTTCCGTGTTATTTAGACGAAAGGCGGGATTAATGTTGTTACAAGGCGGCGATATTGAGTCCAACCCTGGTTCTTTGCCAGATGAAAGTGAACGCCGCCTGCTGGACGCTATTAAAAGCAGTGAAAGTAATGTAAGAGAAGAAATTAAGGTGGTGTTGTTGGAAATGAGCGATATGAAACATGAAATCAAAATCTTAAAAGATCAGTTTGAATCGTCTAAAACAGAAATTAGTTCAATCAAATTTAAACAACAGAACATTAAAGCAGATATAAATTCTGTAAAGGATGAATTGACCGAAATTCGAGACATTAAAGAAAATATACAACTGGATGTAAACCATCTTCATGGAGATATGGAATTGAATAGCGACAAAATTGAAGACATTGAGAAGAGAGTAGAGAAATTAGAGCGTGATTCCATTAAATCACATATGAGGAATCGATAACGTTCTTAAAGTAACTAGTCCGGTAGTTAAGTGGGTATATGATAATATCAAGTTTGTTAAAGCTATCGGTGACATAAAAGATGGTAGACAACCGCTGACAATTGTGTCATTTAGGTATGAGGATGACCAACAGAGAATATATAAAGGCCGAGAGGTATTAAGGGCTAAAGGCACACGAGTTGTGGCCGATGTAACGCAGAATCAGCGTGTAATGTTAAATAAAACTAAATCACAGGGTAAATGAGGATATTACTACCGGGGGGAACTAAAAGTTGTTGAGAATCAAGATGTGGAAAAAGGTACATTGGAAACAACGTGCTAGAACGAGTCGTGAGGAAAGCCAACAGACGTATTCAAAAGGAAAATACTGAAAGTCACGAAGTCATGATTGTTGAGAGCACATTGCCACTAAGTAATGGAGCTTCTTCAGATGAAACTGTTTCTAATGGTATGTAGCATGATGGCCAATGCCCAAACTCGAAGGTTGTAAACATTTCTTGTTGGAATATTGATGGTCTGTCAAACAAAGTGTTTGATAGTGAAACTATTACTTACTTATCTAGATTTGACATATTTTGTTTTTTAGAAACATGGATAGATCAAAGCGCTGTGAGCGCTGAAGGCCTGGGGGCTATAGGTTAACTCCCCGAAAAACAACTTTTGACCTGCGTGTTTTGCGCTGAACCTTACCTAAAGCGCGGGTCGAAATGTGCAGAGGACGAAATTCAATATATGACACAGAATGAATGATTCACAAATATATGGGTGGCAGGGAAGTTTGTTTTATTATAAAACGTACGTTAAATGAAAAATAATCACATAGTCAACATTATGAATTGTTTAAGCCAATAAAAATAATTCGATCTGCGCTTTGTACAACTTCACGCGATATGATGTGGATCGAAAATTATTGTGTACCAAGGACAAGACCTTGAAACAGAAATAAACAAAGCAATACCAGCAATGAAATATAAATACAGTACTGTACAATGTGTATAACAGAGAAAACCAAAAATGATTCTGGGTTACCTTGTAGTTGTAATCGGTGAAACCGTTCACTGGGCATTGACATGCAGCGTCCTCGATCAATGGCGGGTGATTTTGATCACGTGAGTTCCCTCTCGTAAATTATATCTTATTTTTAGAGAAATTTATTTTAAGGTAAATATATATGCAATCGTTCGTAAATAACAAAGTTGTCAATAAAATAACATCAGAAATTTGAAAATCAAACTACAAACTCTTATATCGAGCTCCGTACGTTTCCGTAAATTTCCGTAAATATCCGTACTTTTCCGTGATATGCATATGATTATCTTCCGTAATCAGCTAACAGCGCATAATTTCTAAAACAGAAAAGTATGTGTAATGCAGCTCGTAAGCTATATACCTTTCTGCAATCGTTTGAAGTTGTATGTACTCTTTTTATTTGTAATATGTTCTTATCATATGCGACATTCAAACAGAAGATTGATCTGGTCTGTCTTGCACTACTTTCGCATAGCGCATGTTTACAGTTGTTATTCGCACATAGCACAGTTAAATTGTCTGCAGTGTTTGAAATGTGGTATGCTAACAAAAATGAAGCAGATATATCTTTACAATTAAAAGGTAACGTTTCAATGTTCTGTCCAGCTGTAACTAGGATTGTTATTATTATAAGTATACTGTAATTAAAAACTGGTATTGTTACTATTATAAGTATACTGTAACTAAGAACTGGTATTTTTAAGCAGGTTTTTTAAAAAAAAAAACTGTTTATTAGAATGGCAATGTCTTATGTCGGGCGGGCGGATGAGCATCTTTTTTTTAATATTTAATTATTTTAAGCAAAAAAAAAAAATTCAGGTCAAGGTCACTGTTACTAAAAATAAATTTCTTTGCAGGGGGGGAGGGGTCAAGGTAACTGTTTTTCATTTCTACAATTTCTACAGGCGCCGTTTAAACCTGCTTTGGTGACATTGCCGCGTCTTCTTGTTAATATTACATTTATATGTATACTGAAATTAAAAAATGGTATGAATAATATTATTAGTATACTGTAATTAAAAGCTGGTGTTGTTGATATAGTAAGTGTATTGTAATTAAAAACTGGTTTTGTTAATGCTATAAGTATACTGTACTTAAAACTGGTATTTGTGATATTATACTGTAATTAAAAACTGGTATTGATAATATTATAAGTATACTTAAATTAAAAACTAAAATTGTATTGTTAGTATTAAATGAATACTGTACTTAAAATCTGGTATTGGTCATATATTATTATAAGTATACTGAGATTAAAAACTGGTATTGTTATAATTAATTAATTGTTAATGCTATAAGTATACAGTAATTAATAACTAGTATTTGGTAATATTACAAGTAAACTGAAATTAATAACTGGTATTGTCAATATTATAATATTACTGTAATCAAACATTGGTATTGTTAATATTATAAGAATACTGTAATTAGAAATGATATGGTAAATGTCGCTAGGAAATAACTGGTATAATTGTTAATATTATAAGAATACTGTACTTAGTTTATTTGTAAACTTTCTCTTGATAGGGTTATACATCACACAATGCAAATGTATACAAAGTATATGGTAGCATATGTTGTTATGGGCTGGTGGCCTCAAGGCAAATAAAATGTTTGAGTTTGAGTTATATTGGAATTTCAAAAGCGTTTGCAACGCTTTATTATTTGGTAGCGTATTATTTCAAATATACAGATATATGTGACAGGAATTTATACTGGAACCTTTTTATATGACTATATGTTCTAAAATACGTTATTTCTATACAGTTTGAAGAACTTTACTTTTTTAACAAAATCTGAGAGCGAGCAACTTTAAATGCACTTAAGAGAAAATACAACCTGCGACTGTAAAAGGAATTAAAACGCAGAGCATTATTTTTTCCAATGTAAAATGCTTTTAAACCAAAGAATAGTACTTTTAAGAGATACACGACGTTATCATCCATTAAATGTAAATTTCGTTGCTTAGAGGGAAGAACGAACTCTCAGAAGAAGATAATTTAACGAGTTTAAGATCAGTTCAAAAGTTCATACACGGCACTAGACTGTTTTTAGCGCAAAATAGTATTTTTGGGATTTTTCGTGTCGTACACTAGGCACGGGCATCACGAGCATAATTTTGTGATACAACGGGGGTTTTTTTTTTTTTGGTTTTGTTTTCATTCTATCACATCATATTGATACATTGTAAATGTTTATTTATGTAGCCACAATGGTTCTCTGTAATTATTATATATTGGGGAGGGCTGTTGTATAATGTGGTAAGCACTTGTGGCCCATGCCATTTGCTATGTATCTTGCTGGCAATACATTAAGTTTAAACTAAAGATTATGATTGTATTAGTTGCACTACCTCATGAACAACTACCTGAAAATATAAACACGTACGTGAAATTTAAAATAAATTCATGTTGGCAGATGTTTTGATTAACTGCATTACTGTTACGAAAACTGATGCCTAATTACTAAAAGTGCCGCACTACATTTGATATGTGGCAGGAAAAAACATTCGCTCAAATATTAGTGTCACAATTACTCTACTTTAAGTCGCTTTACACTAAGATTACAGATAATTTTTATTAACGGCGGATGTGTTTCGTAGGGTCAAAAACTTAATTTCAATTAGTCTAAGAATGCCTTTTAAATCCCATAAACATTTATCTTACAAAAAACATGTACTTATTTTACATAACATATTGTTTACAGCTTTTTTAAGCAGTTATTTTTCAAGAACCTACTCACAGTGTCCTAGCGTACAGTAAGCCGAAACGGAAGTTGCTGATCTGTACGCTGATGATCAGTTAGTTATTGGCACAAATTGAGGCCACCACGGTCTAGATTTTGTATTGAAAGTTTATCTAAATCGTCTTTTTTGAAGGAGATATTTTTGGGGTAAGTGTACCAGTTATTTATACTTTTATTGTGATCATCTTTGCTTCAAGTAAGGTGTAGTATAGTTGCAATCGGCCTTCGTTCCCAGTTTGATCACTGTCAAATTGACAAACGGCCAGAGAAAATTTGACTTTGTGTTCGCATATTTCATTGTATATATAGTTTCTGGTCTATACATATGGAACAAAGTGTACCATCGCTAAACGCTAGCTGATGCAGTAACAGCCTCTAGAAAATCGATAATCCAATACTGTCTACATCAATATTGATCGTTGCCGATCGGAAGTTTCCGTATCACGATAAGTCATAAATCAGTTAGTCAGCAAAAATCGATAATGTAAGCTAGCGCTAAAGTGGGACAGTTACATTCTTCACAATCATTGTACCGATAAATGATATTGACTTTCTGAGATTGCGCTGACTAACTGATTTTTTGAATTAGATTTAAAGAATATTTAAAAGAAAATGAAGAGGGGCAATGTGATAATAAATGACCTAAGAAATCATTATTGTGGAAATTACTTTTTTATTTCATAAATCATTTCAAAACAATGAACTTTAAAATTATATTTTCGTTAAGTTACATAAATAGTATAAGATAGTTTGACACCTTAATTAGTTGGTTAATATATAAAGAGATGAAATGAAAGTCTTAAATTAAATGGTTTTTTTTATTAACACAAGACCGTTGTTTTGTCATTGTTCATAGTTTAAAACCGAAGCACGTATATTGGTCAAAACGTGGTAATAAATTATCGAACAAGAGGGGTTTATTACCCCCTAATAATCAACATCCGGGTTAAACCAATTTATGGCGCAATAAAAACATAACAAAGCCGAGTATAATTAAATATTATGGAAAATAAAATTTTATAAGAAATATTATCGACACTCGCTGAATTTAAAGATAATTTTACATGGAGGATAATTGTTGGTTTCGGTGTAAGATCATGTTATAATTTCACCGAGTGAGCACCAAAAGTGATATTTTCACGAGTGGCGCAGCCACGAGTGAAAATAACAACTTTTGGTGTTCACGAGTGACATTAACGTGATAATACACCGATACCAACAATTTTTCTGTTTATTTTATGGTTAAAACTCTACTTTTATTGAGTTTGTTTCTACAAAATATCGAAAATCGCGGGAAACGTCACCAGAAACATAGCGCAAATGACGTCATTTAAACGACGTCATCGTCGCATGGTTTTCAGCATTAATTACGATCGGAATACTTTTTGACGTAAATCCGGGTTAAAGATTGCAAAACAGTGAAAAATAAAAATGGTAATCCACTGTTTCAAAACTGTGGATTATCACTTTTATTTCACTGAGAAAACTCTATAATTCACTGAAAAACATAAAATAAACTGAATTTATCTCAAAATTAAAGCTAAACATGAAAATATTTTTCAAAGACATAAGTACAAATTTCTCTCTTTCTCTCTTTCTCTCTTTCTCTCTTTCTCTCTTTCTCTCTTTCTCCAAATGTGTTCATTTCATAATTCATGATATAAAAAAAATATTTTCGACAGTCGCTGTATTTAAAGATAATTTTACACTGAATTTATCTCAAAATTAAACACATAAGTACAAAAATCTCTCTCTCACGACTCTAATAACCAGAAAAGGTATGGGACCGTTGTGTCACACTTTTTGCAATTAACAACAATATTCACACTTTTTTGACAAGTGGAGGATACAATTGATAGAAGCCATAACTTATAAAAACACGTACAGGTGACATGTCCCATCTTTGGGCCTTTAAGATGTCAAAATGCAAATACACCTCTAAAGAAGCCAGTTTAATATATACATTTAACTGTGACAATTGAAAAAAAAACACCAAAGTACACAATAAGCAGAAAAAAGGTGGCACTTCTACCATATTTATTTTATTAAATTGAAACAAACATTTTAAAATTCTATATTGACGGTCCCTAAGTTAATCAATATTTAACAGCCTAGCTTTATTATGATTTCCGTATGCCAGTCGATAATTTCCGTGAAAACCACGGGGACACCCGATCCGTCAGACTTTACATGTTAACAGTTTATAAATCATTCAATGGGTAGGTGAAATCGGAAACTATGTAATAAAATTTTTGCACCATTTGATTCCTTATATATTTCACTTGCCGATGCTACAAACGCATAAGCGATCCTTTAAATGGTTTTCTCTATATAAGACGAAATGTTTCAACAAATCACTGAAAAAATGAAGCAATTTAAGACTCCCATGAGCATTACATAGGGAAAACAGGGTGATACATTTTAAACCAAAATGGGTAGGTGAAATACTTAATTAATATTTTTGAAATTTATATCACCATTTAGATAAAAGAATTTGCCAACTTTTGTCATAAGCGTAATATAAATCCGTTTAAAAGTTATGACGGTTAAACCGATTTTATCCTTCTTTGTTTAATGTGAAAAATGTACCGATACATCGATTATTGGAAAAATTGAAAGTTCCATATGATTGTACCGGCGTGGAAGAAAAAAATATTTTTCTGACTCGTAGACTTCCTTGAATCGAGATTGAATGACTTGATGCAGAAAAAATAACTGTTTTGTTCCATCACTGAAAGTGACACGAATGTACGCTTAGTTGCAACATTTCAATATAAGACTGTACGATTAGTTTCAAAAAAATAATATTCAGAATTCTAATGAATAAAACCAAATCATATGTTCGATTTACTAGCATCGAGTTTACAAGCCAAATTACGCATTCATTGGTCACATTGATTGGCCACATTATGTCATTATAAGTGTTATAAATATCTTTGAAGATCTGTGTCTGGTCAAAATATTTATAGATTTAATTAATGTTCTGACATGATTTTCACGTTTCGAAAAGCCGCTATTGCAGTTGTTATCCACTTCAAGTAATTGTTCATGTATATTGGGCCTGTTCAAGACGATTGATATATGTCCGGGTTTGTAATGCATACTTACTATTGGAGTGTTAGAAAACAACAATGCAATCTCATACCGTCAGTCAGTAGGAATTCCGAGAGAGAATTTAGAGAAAAATGAGCTGCATGTAGATTAAATACATTTTTATTTTAATTAGATTTGCACTGTTTTCCCGGTATATAGATAATGGTTTCCTGAAATGTGTTTGTTTAAATTTTACAGGTGTGTTCCATACATTCTGTGGATGGGCAACCAACTAAGGGCACCTGAATGCCATCTTTACATATGGTTTACTCTACAAAGGATCCAATTTAACGCCAATGCAGACTGAAAATTGTGACTTTTCCCCATTGCAATGGGAGAATGATAAAACATTTATTGCTACACCACTGCCAAAATGACCAGTGTAATGCAGGTTGATGCACACTGTTTTACAGAATTGAGAAATAATCAAATTGAGGCAGTAATGGTCGATAAGTGTACACATACAATTGACTGAGTTGCACTTGATCACTATTATTTCTATAGTAGATCTAAGTGGACAAGATACACCGAAACTCAGCTTTCTGTCAAAGAATTCAGTGCAGACAGCATTACAAACGATACTGACGTTTTACTGGACGGTTATACAGGACTTAGCTTTTTTGTCTTAATGACCGATTTCTACTCTTTCTCTAAGTTTTGCCATATAACCTGAATGTGAAAGACCAGATTCTGTTGGTATGAACCAGACGTCATTTATGGATATGGGACGGCGGTTTTCCGTTTCAAAACCATTGGACTTTTGTGTACATGTATATACTGTCAGTGTGTTGCAATTATGATTATGGCCATGTTAAATTGTTAAGGCAGTGTACAGTATTCATAAGCACTGCTGGATAGGATAGGAAGAACACAACCACCTGACGATATAAAACTTGATATTATTTTATAATGCTCTTTATTAACCACCACTCATTCTTCACTGATTCAAAATTCCTCTGTTTGTACATGTAAAAAATAAATGAATGACTCCTAAAAGAAAATCCATTAAAAATTCAATAAAGTATGATGAAGCAAATATGCAGTGGCACGGCCAATTTTACTCTTTTCTACAATTTGAGTGTTTCTGTTGATTTCTGATTCAATGCTGAACACACAGTCGTCTGCACTTGCAATGATTATAACATATACTGTATGTATTAAACAGGATGCATGCAACTTTGTTAAAATTACAAAAGAAATATTAAACAGTTATAGAAAATTTAGAACAATAAATTCTTAAATAATCATTGTGTTCCTTGTTTGGTAACACTATGACTGTAACTTTTCTAGAATGTATTGGGTAGTTTCAAGATCCAACCTCTATATTTGTAGCGGGGGAATACATTTGCTGACAACATATTTATAATAATATATTATAAGTTACCCTAGCTACCCTTCTGCTTTTATAGCACATCGAATTTGATATGTCTTACATGAATTAGTTACAATATTTTTCAGGATACTGTTTAGTATGTGCATGGGACTTTGTCACAGTTTTGCATTAACTTGTCACTCAATATTGAACTTTGTCCCTGGAATTTTATCTCTATACCCTTATCATGGTTCAACAACTTCGCAGCTCCTTCCCGCATGTCACTTCTTTGCCGATACATATTGCTCGTCCAACACCATGTATGCTTGCAGGTTATATGATGACGGATATATGATTGCAGCTTCGTCCGTTTCATGATGGACTTGTACAATGTCCTGTTTTACTATCATTATTGCTTAAGCGCCAATCAATGCTAAGTAGTCTGTTCTTCGGATACCTGGTTGGCTTGCATAATGTATGCCAATTATACAACGAACGAAAAGGTCACCAATTCATCCGTTGTAACCATACATAACTCTGAATGCCAGCATATGTTATTTTCGACCAATTGATGAGGAAGTCCACATGGTCCTAATATGTTAATTTCGACCGACGGTCATTCTTTACCAGTATAACATCTTCTGGAGGCAAACCTAAAAAGACACAAATGAAATTGTAAGCAATCACATGAAATCTATCGATTTTTTTGCTGTTAATAATAATAAAACTCAGAGAAAATATTGGCTGATCAGTTTTGGGTTCAGCCAGATCCTGTCAATATGGCGCCCGTCATTGATTCACAATAGGTTAAAAGTAAAGACGTATCTAATGATTCGACAAAGTATAGTTTAATTATTCGAGTGCCACTAAAATGTTTGAGCTCTTTTTTTGACACAAATATCAGCGTGTCTAACGCTAACATTGATTGATTTTCAAATCGGCTTTTATTGTTCAAAACTGGGTCCTAATGTAACCTTATATTGGGACCAAGTTCAAAACTAGTATTTCATGCTTCATCTGTAGTAAGGATGCAAATACGGACCCGGACATACATTAAATCGTCTTGAACATGCCCGATATACACGAAAAATTACTTGGAGTGGGAAAAATGCAACTAGTAGCGGCTTTTTGAAACGTGGAAACCATAGCAGAAATAATATTAATTTCTACTTTTTATCGTTCATTAATGATATAATCAAACACTAAATTTATCAGAAAAAATTTACCATTTCGACAACTAAGCGTACAGTTTTTTTTATACTTCTGCACAACTAACGATTGTGTACAGTTGCAATTAGGCGTACAGTCGGTTCACTTTCAGTGAAGGAACAAAACAGTTATTATTTCTGCATCAAGTCATTCAATCTCGATTCAAGGAAGTCTACGAGTCAGAAAAATATTTTTTTCTTCCATGCCGGTACAATTATAGACCAGAAACTATATATACAATGAAATATGCGAACACAAAGTCAAATTTTCTCTGGCCGTTTGTCAATTTGACAGTGATCAAACTGGGAACGAAGGCCGATTGCAACTATACTACACCTTACTTGAAGCAAAGATGATCACAATAAAAGTATAAATAACTGGTACACTTACCCCAAAAATATCTCCTTCAAAAAAGACGATTTAGATAAACTTTCAACACAAAATCTAGACCGTGGTGGCCTCAATTTGTGCCAATAACTAACTGATCATCAGCGTACAGATCAGCAACTTCCGTTTCGGCTTACTGTACGCTAGGACACTGTGCTACTTATTAGAATGGCGATGTGGTATGTCGGGCGAGTTGGCGGGCGGGCGTCAAACATTGGTTTCCGTTCGATAACTTTAGTTAGGAGTGACCAATTGCAATGAAACTTGGTGTGTAGGTAGCTTGCGTGGAGACGCCGCTTGGAATTGAATTTGGGGTCACTAGGGTCAAGGTCAAGGTCACTGTTACTAAAAATAGAAAAACGGTTTCCGCTCAATAACTTAAGCTAGGAGAGACCAATTGCAATCAAACTAAGTGTGTAGGTAGCATGTGTAGAGAGGAAGCTTGGGATTGCATTTGGGATCACTAGGTTCAAGGTCAAGGGCACTGTTACGAAAAATAGAAAATGGTTTCCGCTCAGTAACATGAGTTAGGAATGACCAATTGTAACGAGACTTGGTGTGGTCACTGTTACTAAAAATAGATTTTTATTTATTTTTAGTTTTTAGATTGTTTTAAGCAAAACAAATGTGGGGGTCAAGGTCACTGGGGTCAAGGTAAAGGTCACTGTTACTAAAAATGTAAAAAAAAATTAGTTTTTAAATTGTAGCAAAAAAAATGTTGGGATCAAGGTCACAAGGGTCAAGGTCAAAGGCACTGTTACTAAAATAGGGGGGGAGTCAAGATGACTGTTTTTTTTTAATTCTACAATTTCTGCAGGCGCCGTTTAAACCTGCTTTGGCGGCACTGCCGCGTCTTCTTGTTTTCTTTTCGTCTCCAGTTACTACATTACTTCTTGAAATATATTACCTTTCGATCTTTTTTTATTGTTTTTTTTTAAAGAATGGGAGGAATTTGTAGTGTAATAGGGGAAATGCGATTATTAAGTATTCAACCTTTCTTAGGCTTTGCACCATAACTGGATTGTGCCCTACAAAAAAACATTTGATTTCTTTCATACTATTTTCAATAAAGTGCGATAAAATCAAAGTAAAATCTTCCTATCACTCTTTTCATGCACACTCATTTTGATAGATTGCACAAGAACTTAAATTACAAATAGCGCTGCATTTCAGCCAATCGGATGCGTTATCTAGGGAAGACATAAACAAATAGTTCCTTTGTTAATTTTATCGTCTAAATTTAGGAAAATCAGCTAGAAGGTCATGTACTAAACTTCCAAGTCGGTTTATATTTAGACATTGATCAGGATACAATGCCAATGATTTAGTATTGGAATTTATTTCATTGCAGTAATTCTAAGGCTTCTTCAGTGTGTATCATATGTGAACGACAAATACACTCAGTATGTACAGTATATAAACGAAACTTGAAAGTAAATGTAGAAAATGACGAAACAGTTTTGAAACTTCTGAATGCAATAAATTTTACTTGAATATTGAATAAATTAAACTTCATGAAGTGTTGGCTATTAAACTGCTTGAATGGCGCCTTATCCTACCTCAGTTTTCGCAAGGTGCCATCTCTCAAAATCGCCTTCCATCAGTATTTCATTACTTTAATTTAATTTTGTTGTTGCCTTTCGAGAGACAGCTTCCTATGGTGTTTTGGTAATATGAGCAAAGGCGTTGCATATATTACAAATTATATCTATTTTTAACTTAAACAAAAGCAATGACTATAATTGATAATGCAAACACTCCTCTTTGAAAATGGTCTTCAAAAATAAAATGTAACAGAAGAGATGTCTGGCATTGAGACGAAGCAAATTAAGTAAACATAAGACGAAACAGTAATGCAGACATAAAAGACGCCGCCAAAGATGTTTTTTTCCATTTTAATAGCTCTCCGTAAAGTGACTGGATAGTTTTTCATACACTATTATCTACTTGAAATGAGCGAATGTTTTACAGGAGTTGCATAGACGGATTCGTTCATGATAATTTGAAATATAAGACAAACATATTAACTATTATCCCTTTGTATCGCACAGAAGCAGTTTTAACTACATTTATTCATAAAATCTAACTTTACATCACAATAACATAACTTTATAAGTTATTTCAAGTTATATAAGCAATCTATTAACAAAAATCAAAACATTTCCGCTGGGTTGCGCTTTCCGTTATAGGACCGCAATAAGACCGTAATGTCAGCCGCAGTTTAAACATGTCCGACACAGATGTTGCTTCGCAACCGACATATTAAAAGAATGCGTAATAGAATGTAAATTTCTATTAATAGTTTGTTCATTTTCCGGCAGCATGGAATTTCTGTTTACGAAATATATATTTTTCTTTATTTATAAGAACGGTAAATGATATTTTTTATCAATATAACTTATGTGAATTGGATAACTTATACAAAATATAACACCTGGGGTTATTTTTATTAAATGTATACAGTTGTAAGCACTAATTTACATTTTGACTCTTTGAAAAATCTATTCAGTGTGATTTTCATCTTGTCATTTAATCTTTCTTATTTTATTGTATGTATCAAGGTGTTTAGTTTGCGGACATGGTTTTGATCTACGTATCCTTTCTTGAAGTTTGTGTACAAAGCCAAGTTCATGCCACGGAGGCCTCGAACGTGTTTAATTTTAATTTTTGACGAAGCTATTCATAGACTCGCGTCCATGGATCAAATTTATTTTGCATTCGGTGTAAGGTTAGTAAATGCATGTATAGTCAATATCTGCAGCCATTCACACAACACTCTCTAATCGAGTATGTTCAGTGACTGATACTTTCATTCAAAAACATTCTGTAGTGTGATTGTGTATACAAATTTTAGTCATGGTAACATAATGGATCCACTTTACCCGATACAGAATGTTTGACCGATACAATAAAAGTTGTTCGCTACTTTCTAAATGTTTACAAAGACGTATTAAATAATTTGAGGTTTACATTAATAAAAAAAGGCATCAACCTTTTGACACTTTTAAAGCTACACACTGAACAGTGATATTAAACCATTCTAAATCTTACCTTCTTATGCGAATTTCATTCTTTTCTTAGTATTTGTGCAGAACAACTATTCACTACTTCACTTACATATAACATTTTTCAAACACGGCCCGCAATGATTCCGATGTTTGGAAGGTCAAACACATTACGACTTCAGATGTCGAAATAGAAGTACAGCGGTATGTTGCCAAAATGAATCACACAACAAACAGATTAAAAAATATAGCATACTCACCTTTCAAATGAGAGTTTCATTTAGGCATTTCAGATTGTTTGACTGTACCGGTACCGTGAAATTTCAACGCAATAATTGCATTAGTTTAGGGAGATCGCAAATTACTGCACAACTTGAACGCATAATACCTACATGACGTTATGATTGAAGAACGCTTCCACTGATGAAAGCAGGAAAAACGTTCGTTCAAAGAACTTTAAAATATTCGTTTGTTGCAAGATCTCGTACAATTACTGAGCATACATCTTTTTTTCCACAGACGCTTTCCGTTCATGCAAACCATGCAGCTGCATTTGATTTTACTAAATAAAATATTTTATACATTTTATATTCCGTTGTTATTGGTTTCTAGCAACACGTTTTGGATTTCCAGGAAAAACCGACAGGTTTTTGTTCGTTGTGTTAATTATTTCATATGATGTATGTCAAAAGTTAGACATTTGCAGTCAAACTCACTGAAAACACGTAAAAGCATGCCAACGAACATTTAAACCATTATAATATTATAAGTATCTAAAGATTGTAAGGTTTTACAAATTAAGTACCACCCTCCTGACGTGTTTTTTTTTTCTATACTCTCCAGATGACCCTATTCCTGTTTTTTTCACAGTCATCCACTACAAACCACTATCTCAATGGTTGTTGATGTTTTACAGACCGTGTGAGCTAAATTCAGCTAATGAGAAACATTAAAAGTACAACTGTTGTTTAGTGGCTCAAAACCAAGTGCAACCAACAAAGAAATTATTTTGTATCGATGTATATTTGACAATGATATGCATAAACAATAATTCAAGTTTGTATTAAGTCCATGTTAGCCATGTCGGCAACATATCGAATTATGTACAGCAAAAGTAAGAGTTGGGGCACTGTTTTACAATAACAGATCAAAGCTTTATCATACGCCTAGTAAAATATTAAAAGTGTACGTTACCCGATGGACCGGATGTTTAGTTCTGGAACAATGAAACCAATTGTTCATATAGTTGTTGTTTATGAGGATACTAAGAAGTCCCGAAACGTCTGTGTCTTGTGCTGATTTTCCCGGACCCTGATAATTTTCGAAACATTTCGCAATGCTCCATCTATCTGTACACCATGTAGCGGGATCCGTGTTTATAAATAACGGATCTCTATTGAAATGATCAAGTATGATGACATCATAAAGTTTACTACATATACCACTGGGGCATTTTCTACGAATGTCACGTTTGGTATTACCAAAACACTTATGCTGGTATTTGTGCCTACATTTGTCCTTCTCGCATGAGTTGTCAGAATTCACGTGATCAGGTAAAAGGTTCTGAGAGTTACATTGGTTACACTGCGCAAGGGGTCCTTTTGTTATGTTTCGTATACGGCTGTCCCGGTACTCTACAGCTTTGCCGCCAACAATAACGAACAATCCTTCCTGTAGATATTCTAATCCTTTCGCGCCGTAGATCCAATTATTAAATAAATGGCCGCCGCTCACTTCTTCCGACATTGTGTAAAAGCCCTTCAAAACTGAAATATATCACATGTAATGTTTTATTGACTATATATATTTTATCATATTACTCTTATTTCCTCCAAATTTGAAGAGCATATAATTTAATTAGGTTAGAAATATGCCTATATACAATATTTCAGAGCATTTTATGACGTTGGGATCATTATAATGGAAGAAATTTAAATCATGCTTTCGATATCAGGGCCATAATTTATGTGTCAGTGGACAAGGAATTTTCAGAATAAGTTTTTAATATTCCATCCTGTACATGCTTCACGAGTAGAGTTTATTTATTCTATACTCAAAAAAGCAAGTGTGCATAGGGTTTAGACAACCATGTACGAAAATCCATAGCCTATACATACGGCATTAATATTTGTATGTGCTTTGCAGAATAACGTGAATTTTATCAATGATTAATAAGGTAAGGATAAAAAGGAAGAAAGTAACCAGACAACCGCAGGATAGGTTTAACACAGCGCTATTCTCCTAAAACTTGCTAATATCTTCAAATATTAGAACACCAGTCTCAGATACTTTGGAGGGTTTGAAAACTATTCTTGTTAACAAATTTCGTGCTGAGATATCAATCAGTTTGGACATTTTCAGCATGAAGCAAGGCGAGACTGAAAATGTAGAACAATTTCTGATATGTTTGGAAGCAAAAAGATTTAAAATGAAGATTGATGATGACCTGCAAGTATAGATTGCTTTAAATGGCATAAATAATACTCAAAATAAAAGTGCTAATTATGTAAATAAAGAACAGGCAGGGGTTAATGCAAATTATTCAGAGGAATTCACCAAAATTACTGTAAATGTGTCTATAAGAAGGCAGAAAACAAGTGCATTATATTACACTAGAGCCAATGTTTCATGTATAAGCAAATCATTTCTCGATAGGGCATTTTCAGAGAACAAACCTAAGTCACAAATTCAATTATAGGTGTTGGTGGTACTATTCACTGTTTCAGGTACTGTGGAACTTGATGTGGCAGTTGGTTTGTTGCCATTTTCACATGCATTTTTGTTGTTGAAGATTTACGCTACTCTATGATTATCGGTCATGCTTTTTAGTCAAATATCTATTGTAGACGATATTCCTTCAAAACTATTAAGAGTATCAGATATTGAAGTTTGTAGTTTGAGAACTGACCAGGGTTATGCTCGAACGATAAAACCTACTTATATTTAGGCCAACTCAGAAGTTATACTTCCTGTCAATGTTGCACGTGTTGGCCCAGGCACGGACGTACTAGTCGAACCATTAAATAGCTTAGCAAATCAAAATATTATTGGTGATAAAAATATAGTTACTGTGAGAAAGGGGAGAACCGTCATTAGGGTTGTAAACCCAACTGATAAAGATATTCATTTGAAAAGAAATAAAGTCTTAGCTTTGGTTTCACCCTTTATACAAAATGGTGATTTTAGTTTAGATAATATAGAATCTCAGTCAAATTCTGAACAGTGTGTAAACAGTTCTAATTTGTCGCAAAATAAAAAGTCTAAAGACTTAATATTTGACATGTCAAATTCAAATTTAAATGAAGATCAAAAATCATGTTTGCTTAAAGTTTTAAATGATAATAGTGACGTTTTTTCAAAAGGTCCTGATGATAAAGACAAGACTGATTTACAAACTCATGAAGGAGACACATGGGACGCAAAACAAGTCCGTACCCTATTTCATTAAAAGGCACCTGATATGCGCAGGAAAGACAATAAAATGATTTCAGACATGCTCGAGCAAGGTGTGCTAAAGGAAAGCAACTCTGACTGGTACTCTCCTGTTGTCTTAGTTAAATCAAAGCACTTAAAGTACTGGTAGAGCGATGACCTTAAACAACAGAAGTGGTACTTAACGCACATAAAACCATTCTCTAGTTTTCCTTAGCACAGTAGTTGGTCATTTTGTAAAAGTATAGCACAATGTCTCTAGATTTTTCATTAATAAGATTCAAGCCAGATCCTAATTCTCTATGCATTTCAATACAAATACTGTTTGTAGGTAGGACAAACTGTAAGCAGTTATGGGTTCATATAACAGGAACAAAAAACATGAAGAGCTATTATTGAAGCCCACCTCCGTGGTCAAGTGGTTAGCATTGATGACTTGAAATCACTGTAACTCTATATGCATAGATTGATGGTTATGGGTTCAATCTTTGCCACACGTCGTGTCACTTTATGCGAGAAAGTTGGCAGTTTCTTACGGAGAATAGGAGTCTAGTTCTGGTTCTTCCCAGGAACAATGGTTCGGTGAACTGTTAAAATGACCAAAATATGTTGAAACAGGCTTTAAATTCTTACAAGCTATCACTAAATATATAGTCTCATGACCTTTGACCCTTAATTGTGACCTTGATCTTAAGCTGGCGCAGTTGGAACATATGTGTTACGTGTCACAGTAATACTCTGAAGATTTGACCTAAGTTTATTGTTAATCTTACAAAGGGTCAAGGAGGTAAAGTCTTATAAACTTTGACCCCAAACTGTGACCTTGTCCTTGATCGAGGCAACATTTCAACCTAACCCTCAAGAAAATCCTTCAAGAGGTTTGAGAAATATAGTCTCATGACTTTTGACCCTTGCATGGTCTTGGTAAGATGAACATTTAAATCAAGTTTCATTAAAATCCTTTAAGGGGTGAAAAGATATGGAGCAGACACTGAAAAAGAATCACCCCTAAGTATGAACTTGAGCTGATTGGGTTGAAATATGTGTTCTGCATGTCATCTTTATGAGTTAAACATTTGACAAAAAATCCTTGAAAACACTGACTTTGTCCTAGCGGGCTTGGACATGGGGTCTACACGTCGCCTTGATTAGATGAACATTTGACCAAAATTTTATGTTCATGGAATTCCTTCAAATTGAGGGGACACTAAAACAAGTGACCACTATTAAAAGTGTGACCTTAAGCCAAAAGGCTTTCGATATAAGTTCTTTACGTTATCTTGATACGATGAATACTTGACCCAAATTTCAAGAATATCCTTCAAGGGATTGAGGACATTATGGAGCTGACACAAAATCAGCAGCCCGACTGACTGATCAACATACAAACTGACTGACCAACCAACCGACCAGCTGACTCCTATATAACCCCAAACTTTGTTCGTAGGGAGATAATAATTTTACTGCTGCGGTTTACTAACGTTCCCTTGCAATAAATTTGCTTGTTCCTTTTATATAAACAGACCTAAAACCTGTACTTATCTGGCACCTGCATTGAATTTTAACAGGAAACCAAATTATGCAACACAGTCTTTGAGCCATAAAAGCTAGATAAGACATATATATAGGAATGAACATGATCTTATTTAAAAGCTTTATTTAATGAACCGTATATAGTGTGCAATTGCTACTTTTCAATGATGAATATTATAATTAACACATCCTAAAGGGACTAGTCAGTTATACAACTTCCACACACAGAACACTGTAAGCCTTACACATCAATAGCAGCAATATCATGATGGTCATCTGACTGTTTCTTTTCAGTAAACCTCCCATTTCTCATGCCCAATATAAGGTAGTCTATATTAATTTGTACATATTATATTGCAAAGCTTCTTGGTCAGGAAAAGAAACAAGTGTAGCTGAAAAATAAAATTAAATTTTCTCAATTTTTATTTAAAACCTTTGCGAGGGAATCATACATTGAGACAGTTGCTTTTTTCGATTCTTACTATCATGTGCATGTATAATAAAGTCTGAATAACACAGTTAGCACACTTTCTTGCAAAATTTCATGATTTTCAATTTTCCACAGGTTAGTAGTAAGTGAAAATACCAAGTTCAGACTTCATTTCTGACAGATATTCAAATATTTAGGTGTTTTTTAACATTAATAAATTTAAACTGAGCATGTAAAACACTGCCAATTACCTTCATGAGAAATGGATAATAAAGACTGAACCCTAATTTTCTATCAAATCATGAACTGCATGCTGTTGTTGCATATCTGGAAAACCTATTGCTACCATCTCAGTGGTCAAGCTGACTTGAAATCACTATAACCTCTCATAGACAGAGGGCCATTGGTTCAAGTCCTTTACCGATCACGGCTCTTTATGCAGGACAGGGTTCTAGTACAGAACAGAATAGGATAAACTTTATTTCCAATCAGGGGTCAACTACCGTGGCATGTAAATCACAGAGTAAATGCTTAACAAATAAATAAAGATAGTAGCATAAACAAAGCTGAATTAGTATTAGTATTTGTTGTTTGTATCCTGCTGACTTTTAAAAAGGTTATTCTTTTTTTAAAAACCAAACTTTATTGACTCGATCTTCTCTTGGGTCATCATGACAGGTATTTCAGCCCCCGGTCATTTCATCTTAGATGGTTCAGTATCCATAACTGGATATGATGCTTGCTTTTCAAAATAGGAGAATAAGAAATTAATCAATTATATCTTTAAAAAGAATTTTCAAGTTTTTCCAGGAAATAATTATAATAAAAATGATATGAATAGTTTCACTTCTTTTATTCAATTATTTAAGTATTTCAACTTATAATAATTCATCACATTTCATTTCACATTTTAGCTATATAAAAGCTATTTCTCCAAATGTTTAATGCCCATTTTCAATCATATTAAACGAGTAAAAAAACAACTCCGTGGTCCAGTGGTTAACGCTTAGGACTACCAATCCGGAGGTCTCTGGTTTGAATTCCGACCGGGGTACCTGAAATTGCAGATTCTGAAACACTTTTCAGTGTTTCCAACCCATATGTGTGTATGTATTAGGTATCCATATAACCAACGCCCCGATAAGAGTTTAAATATTTTAGGGTTCGGGGGATAGTGCATGATACATTACGTGTCCCATTCTAGAGACACTGCTGGTTCTGTTACATGCCCGGTGTACAGCACAAATACATGGGACCTCGGTTTTTAGGTCTCATCCGAAAAACAATTGTTATGTTAGTTGGGGAGCTGGGGGGTCGAGCCTGCGATCCCTGGATTACATTGGTCCAGTGCGTTACCACTGGACCACTGATCCGCTCCTTTCCAACCTATCAACAGATGAACTGGTTTAAAACGCAGAGGTTAAATAGTCAAGGTGCGGTGGTAGGGTGGTTAACGGTTTGGACTACAAATCCGAAGGTCCCCGGTTCGAGTGCCAGCCGGGGAAC
The DNA here is from genome assembly GCA_022818135.1 of Saxidomus purpurata. Taxonomy (NCBI): domain Eukaryota; kingdom Metazoa; phylum Mollusca; class Bivalvia; order Venerida; family Veneridae; genus Saxidomus; species Saxidomus purpurata. Next base: position 21,326,605 of record JAFMSR010000007.1, read on the forward strand.
TGGAATTTTCAGAAATGCTTTTCAGTGCTATACACCGGGCGTGTAAAAGTACCAAAGGGTCTATTCGTAAAAGAGCTAGGGTCTGGTACCCGGATTCCCTTGTATCTATACCTGTCTCTCTTCAACCTGCGCCTGTCGGGAGTCTTGGCAAGTTCATCCAGGGTCGGCCAGGACGTTTAAACAATCAAAGAAAAAAATATAGTCTCGCGTGTATCTGTGCTGTACACTGGATGCATAAAAGCACCACCGGAGTCTGGTACCCGTATTCCAATGTATGCATCTGTTTCTTCAGCCTGCGTCACCTAAGGAGAATTCCTACGGTCGGCTGGGACTCTTAACAATCAAAACCATTCCAAACTGCCAACAAAGTAATCAAGAGGTGAAATGACTACTGTTGGGGTGAAGTCATGTGTACTGACTGCTCAACTCGTCGCTAAAGCACACGATGTTATATTGTCAATGTTATATTGTCTACTATTAATAAAAGGTTATCTCAGGGTATTCCGTACTTGTATTTTCTTATTGTATGTGGATCACTTGTTGTTTAGTATCGAATGACCGAGCGTAGTTAATAAAATAATTTCGTTTTCGAGTAGGAATTCGTGTCATCCGGCGCACCGTCGGCAAACAAAAAGAAATTTACTATCGATTTGAAGTATGAAATTTTCTGTCGATATGGTGCAAGTAATACTATTGTAACTGATAGAGGAAGAAACTTCTTGTCAAAACTAGTCAATGTCATATGTGAAATGTATCAAGTATCTCGGCATAAAACCGCCAGTTACAGTCCACAAACAAATGGTTGTGCGGAACAACAATGTGCAGCAGTAAGTAAAACTATTGAAAAATATGTTGAAAAAGATCAGAAGAATTGGCATCGGGTTCTTCCTGTTGTACTTATGGGTATGAGATCTCAGCCAAATACTGAAACTAAAGGTGTTAGCCCTTATAAAATGTTATTTGGAGTGAAATGAGATCGCCATTTGATACTGAGTTAGTGCTAAAGGACATATTAAGACCTAAGACAAAGTAATTGTCAGAGAACTGGTTGCTACTTTAAAAATGGTCCATGGAATAGCTAAAATCAACACAAAATGAATGGCATGATGCTAAAGCAAAGGAATCCGATTTTATGTTAATGGAACTGGTCCTTAAAAGGGTTCACAAACACACTCCAGGATTATCTCATAAACTAGAAGAAAATGGAATGGTCCTTTTTATATTGTGGCTAAAGGTCCAAACAATAAATACCGAGTGGCAGATTGTAAAACCAACAGAGGCTCAAAATCCTTTGATACATCTCGAAATCTGAAAAGATACTATGACCCAGAGGTTTACAGGTACCACTTGGTCAATGCTGACGAAACTTTTGATGGTGATGCCACCAATAACGCGGAAAGTGATATTGAAGAAACACCTTAAAGTGAATGTCAAATTGCTGACTTACAAAACCAGTATACTGAGAAGTAGTCCAAAACAATTGCTGAAAGTGATGTTATTACTGATCCAGCCCCTGATAGACTAGCTGGACCATCAAAACCCACACAGTCAAGACTCCATTCTCAATTCCCCAAACAAAGATAAAACACATCAGCAGGAGAAATGGTATACTGTTAATAAAATACTTAGACAGAGGTTCAGAAATAGAGAAAAACAGTATCTGTTAGAATGGCAAAACAAAATTTATAAGCCATCATGGCAGGATGAGGAAGGTGTCTCTCCTGAACTTTAAAGACTGTATTATGTTGCCCATACATGTACAAAAACTGGGAAAAGGCGAAAGCGACAAACTTATCGCTATATTAAAAAATCTAAGTCCTAATTGTAATTTACTTCATTAAAATACAATTTAATGATAAGACCTATAAATATGAATGCTTACTATGCTAAGGGGCTTATGAATTAGCACTGTTGACACTTGAAAAATGTACTAAAATGTACATTGTACATAAATATTTTAGACTGAAGCCACCTTGTTCTTAGCTGTTAAGAGCTCGCAGATACTAGTTTTTAATTTGTCCTTAAAAATGTATTTCATTCATTTGGGACTCCCTGAATTAATAACAGTTGGATCATAGAATTAATATCGTATGATACATAAGGAAGTTCAGAGTCAGCAAGGCCTTCTTCAGCTATTATATTATTTTTGGCTACTGTAGTTCTTGATATAAGACATTTGTTGTCCCAATATCAGTGAAGGTATGTTGTTGTATGAAAGTGTGTGTGAATGGTAGGATGTAATATTGTGATCAGGTATTGCATCCAGGGCAGATAACAGTCACTTTCTTATATTTCTAGTTGGCTGGAGTGGACTGATGCTGTTTTGGGTCTCCATTGTTCTGTGTCTCCATTCTGGTATTCTGCCTAATGACCTGCAGCGATTGAAACTATGGTGTTGTCTTTGAGCCTCAGAACCGATTGCATCTGGCTACGGAAAGCTGGATGCATACGTTTTCTCTAACAATTTAAGTATGATAGATAAAATAAGTTGCACTCAAAACCCAAAGGCATGTAAGCTTGTGAATGAAGTAATGTTACAAATAAACCAAATCAAGCATGAAACTGAAGTTATGATGAAATCTACTATTGCTTTAATATGTAACTGAATTCCAGAAAAAAACCTTTACGAGGAGTCGTTCCAGGTCTCGTAGATCCCTGTTGCCATTAATCGGTAAATTATCCTTTTGGTACTGCCACATCTAAGGATGTGGAAATATTAGCCAGACATGTAAATGCTCTGAACAAACTGTCCAGAGCTATGGCTCAAAATATTGCACATCAGGAAAATAATTTAGTTTCTTACATGCACACAGTTGAAGTAGAATCTCAAATATTGTAAATGGCATTAAGAAAACTGAAATGGCCATTCAACATTTTCAGACTCAATTGTATAACTTCAATAATCTTGAAAGGTCATTGTCAGCCGAGAAAGTCTTAATCGCGAAGCAACTAGAAAAATCTAAATTATTTGAGTATAGATTCAATGAATTATTAATTGGAATTTACCATTTAGTTGAGGGAATTTATCCCCACACTTAATTCAAGTCACAGTTATACAAGATACTTTCTTAAATATACAGAATCTATTACATGATAACTTTAATGGACACTATTTAACTTTTGGAAAACCAAATGAAGTATACAAGAATGTTTACTTTATTTTTGCCAGACAAGGCATAAAACTATATAATTATCTCAGTAAAATTTCCAATTTAGGTTTACGGATATTTATAACTCTTCAAAAGGAGCACGGTACCGATCCCACGTGACTATTCCGGCTATGTGTGGGACTCAGAAATGACAACAAACGCCGATTCATGTAACATTTTTCATGATATCTTCCTTAATCCAGCATAGAATAACCAAATAAAGACAAGAGCCCGACCATAGGAAAAATACAACCACTGCTTATCAGTATCAGTAGAAAAAAATCGTACTTTTGACAGAAAGTGCAACAGAAAGTGCAAAGCGGAGAACGTAATTTTACCTAATGTAACAGCTGACAAAAGTTGGTCAAGAAAATTCGCTTGTTTCACTCGATTTTTAAAAATACTATAAAATGCTATGTGTGGGATCCGAAAAAAAAAATGCTATGTGTGGGACACAAATTATGAACCCTGTTCCTTTTCATGATGAGATGGTCTTTAAAACGCCAATGACGCACAAAAACTGCACTGAAATAATCTGTTAAATATTAGTCGAATGCGAATCGTATGTTGTTGTAGTCGAAAGGAAGAGGAATTCAGAATATGAGCCTATAATAGGCTAACATTAGTTATAAAGGTGAATTAAAACCTTTTTTATGTGTTACTCTTTGTTATCCCTGTACTGTGTTTAGCCATGAGAGTTCCAGATAAATGTACTTTAACTGATTCATCGTATATTTTCATAGTAATGAATTTAACTTATTTCAACTGACATTGACCCATCACTTAAGAAAAAAATGCCGTATTTCACTGAATAACTTGTTAATCAAGCAGCACACTTTTTTGGGCTTAATATTCCGGTGAATAGTGTACTCTCTTTGACTCATAATTTTTCCTGACCTCTATTATCAAGGTAAAAACAACAGCCCCTAAGGATTTTAACACTCATCATGTTTAGAATTCTTACATAACTTTTTCTCGTTCTGTCTCCAATATAATTAAAGTTTCAAAGTTTATATATTTTGCAAAATCAACGTTATACATGCCTTTGGCCATTAAACAATACAAAAATGGCATATATATTATATACTATATAACTGTTCTGTGACGTCTTCGTTCACGTCGGCTATTATTGTTTTATTTCTTGATGGATTGCTTTCCTACTCACACATAGCGACACTTAATATTATATTGCTAGCTTTCAAACATGAAATATATCACTTCAACATCTACAGATAGCTCTTGAAATAGTATTTCTATCTGTCTGTGTAAAATATAAGCTGAAATTTTAAAGATATCTTTGAGTGTAACTTTTTTGAAGTTGGCAGTTGTCAGAAAGACACACAGTCGGAAATTGCAACCGCATAACAGTCTTGAAAAAATTAAGAGAAATCGATTAAATCCCTTTTCTTTTAGTGTTGCCATAGCACATTCAAGCTATTTTCAATCAAAGACGTAAATTCTGCTGTATCTTCTGGGACTCGCCAAAGTCACAAATGGCGATCTTGGTACATGACGTTTTCGTCCGTCTGAGACTGGCTAGATTTACACGTGGCTTGTTTACAAGACATACATGTAACTCCCTCTACAAATGGAAGTGGCATTAAACCTTTTCTTTTTGACACGCGCTTGCGTCGGCGACTGGCTGCATTCAAACTTAAGTTAGATGATCTCTTGCTTTTCATTCTGGATCGGAAAAATTGCAACATAGTTCGCTTAGTATTGTGAAGCATTGCAAGCACGTTTATGTTAATAGATATGAAAGAGGACTTTACATGCTGCTAACGAACGTTTATAAAATGTGAAATGCATATTTTACTTGCTGCTTAAAAAATAACCAAGTTTGTGAAATATAGCATTTGTACTTACAAGTATTATGTACTAATGTTTAGAAATATGTCCTTGACCTTCAATGGGACTGCCAAAATAAAAAAGAACTTTACAAGAAAAACAAAAGAAGTAATCATTACGTTGGCAATTACTTTCTAGTACTTGATGAGTTATCGCCTATATTAAGTGACTACATGAAAAAGTGTTGTATAGAAATGCCTTTAAAAACTTTTGGAGAGGTCAGTTTTCAAAAAGTTACACTCCACTCAAAGATATCTTTAACTTGTTAGCTTATGTCTTAAAGAGATAGAAATATTATTTCTAGAGCCATCTGCATACGTTAAAGAGATATTTAACGTGTTTGAAAGCTATAGCAATGTAACATTAAGAGTCGATGAGTGTGAGTATAAAAACAATCCATCAAGAAATAAAACAATGATAGCCAACGTAAACGAAGACGTCACAGAACAGTTATATGACATATATACCATTTTGGTATTGTTTGATGGTCAAAGGCATGTATAACGTTGATGTTACTCTCATCAAGAAAAGAAACAGGGTTCGTTATTTGTATCTTGCCTATGGTCGGGCTCTCGTCTTTATTTGGTTAAAAGCTATGCAGAATTAACGAAGATATCATGAAAAGTGTTACCTGAATCGGCGTGTGTTGTCATTTCGGAGTCCCTCACATAGCCGGAAAAGTCACGTGGGATCGGTACCGTGAGGAGGTAGGAAAATCAAAAGCAATTATAAGTTGATGATTCGGGTTTTATTACATTTGACTATAAAAATATTTGTTTGATATATATATATTTTTTTTTTTTTTCTTTTTTGTAATTTATATTTTATTTCAGGAGAAACTACATCAGAAATATAACAGCAATACAATATAGATATAATAAACACAAATTCTTAGTTAATACAATAAAGGGAGCTAAATCTTCCTACAATATATTTTATGGATCACCTTAATTGTTGTTTCCCTTTTAACTTTTATATGTAAAGCAAACGTACGCTCTTACTAAAAACTCCAGCTATATAAATAGGAAAGGGGGGGAAAACAAAAAGGCAAAAGCAGTTCAGTGCGTGGAAATCAGAAAAAAGTGGGCATGTAAGGAGGGAGGGGGACTGTCCGTAATAATTTGCTAAGTGTAAATACATGTAAATAGATGGTATATAATGGATGACATAATAATGTCTAGTCTAGTAAAAGAAGAAACTGTCTCCATTGTTTTTCAAACCTCTGCAAAGTCATTGTCTGAACAGCATTATATTTTTCAGTTTTAAATAAATATGCAACAAACTTTTTCAGGCCTTCTATACTTGGGGCTCCTAGTCTCATCTTACATGTATAAATATATGATTTTCATGTTAAAAGAATCTTATTTATCACCTCTGAAAACAGAATATTTCCAAATAACACATCTGTATTGGCCCAATCTGTATCTAATGTTTCACACTTTCTTTGCACCCACATTTTAACATTTTGCCAGAAATTAACTATCAAGGGGCATTCACAAAACAAATGAAAAATAGTTTCTGTAGCTGTTTGACAAAATGAACATCGGTTATTGTTAATAACACCGATTTTGAAACGAAGATGATTTGTTCCTAAAATTCTATGATTGATTCTAAACTGAAGCCACTGAAGTTTAGTATCTTTAGTAAACATAAATGGTAACTTATAAACATTTTTCCAGTTGAAATTTGTAAGATTCAGTTCATTTCTCCATTTCTGTTGCGATGTTGGCTTACATTTAGTTTCAATAAGTATATCATACATAGTCCGGCAACCTTTTTCTTGCTTAAAGATAATTCTAGATAATAAAGGTTGCATTGGGTATTTTTCTTTTTTTGCTTTATGTGCAAGACTCAAGGTATTTAGATAAGCTCTGATAGAAGCAATAATATTATTGTACTGTAAAACATTGCTGTGTTCAATATTGTATATCTGTTGAAAAGCTTCAAAGGATAGTAAATTTCCATTTTCACCGATAAAATCATTTATTAGAACGACACCTTTATTGATGTAGTTTTTATAACAAAATAATGTTCTCCCTATATGAAATCTAGGGCTATTGAAAACAGGTTCTGAAAGAAACTCTTCCCACGTTGTTGCTGTCTTAGCACACATCAAACTATACATAATTCCTGAAAATACATCTTTCCAGAAAGGATTGCTAACCTCTGAGATATGTTTTTGTATAAAATGTGCACCATATTTCTCAATTGAATCTAACATTAGACATATACTACTGACTAGCAAATAGAATTGGGAATTACTTTTCATATATCTTCTAAACCATGTGCATTTAAGAGCCATTATAAATTTCTCAATATCGATCACTCTTAAACCCCCATTATTAAAACATTGTGTAACTGTAACTCGTTTAACCTTATCAGGTCCATTACTCCACTAAAACTTGAAGAATATGTCTTGCATTTTTTTTAATAACTGATTGAGATGGGGTTGGAAGACTTATAAATAAATGATTCAGTTTTGGTAGAGCTAATGTTTTAAGGACAATGTTCTTGCCTATAGGATTTATAATTCTATTGGACCAAATAGACAGGAGAGTTTTTATTTCTTCTATCTTTGTTTCAAAGTTTAAACTCACAATATTCCTTAAATCTGTTGTAAAGTTGACACCTAATAGCTTAAAGCTATATTCCCACTGTATGGATAAATCTGGACACAGAATTTGATTACTACTTTTCATTGAGCCAATCCAAACTACCTTAGTCTTCTCTACATTCACATGAAGGCCTGATATTTCAGCATAAAACTCTAACACTTTTATAGTATTTCTAAGTGACTTTGCAGTTCCATCTAGTAAGAGAGTTGTATCTGCATACTGTGATATTAAGAATTCTTGGCTATTAATTTTAATACCTGTGATGTTTTTATTTTGTTTAATCAATAGAGACAGTACTTCCGCACAAAAGATAACTATGTAAGGAGACAATGGGTCGCCTTGGCGACATCCGCGATGGACATAGAACCATTCTGATAAATGGCCATTTTCAACAATACAAGACTGAATAGGTCTGGATCCACCCACAGGTGTACCAGTGATTTTTAGTTCAAAATAGGCTAGTTACTATATATTAAATAAGAAGGTAAACAACACCGTTTACACATCGACCCACTTTCAGCCTTAATTACTTCATCTAGAATAAAGCATATTTATCAAAACCTATTGCATATATAGCATAAGTGTTAATCATTTCTGTAAAAGTTTACCCCAAGGCCCAAAAGCAAACCGTTTTGAAATAGCGACTGATAATTTCCGATTTTTTTTACATTTTTCGCCAACCCGAATAATTCTCACACATTTCTAACACTGAATTCTTCCCTTTTAACAAGCTTTTAAACAATTTTGCCTTGTGTCATCCAAATATTACACAACCGACGCTCGTAGAAATTGATTTGATAAATATTTCACAAGCTTTCCAGTTTTAATACGATCCGTTAATACAGTATTCATTTTATTTCGTTGATATATTTTGTAAACATATACATGCAGCCATACTGATAATAGGAAAAACTAGTTTCCAAACCGTATCGATCAGCCAGGTCTTACCAAGTCTAGGTTACACATCACTAATACATGTCTATGGAATACTGAGCTCAAGTAGCAGTGTTGTGCCGTTCTTGTGTATGTCCACAGTGACGGTTGCGCATTGGAAAATAGACGTACCCGAAATGTGTGAGATTTATTCGAGTTGGCGAAAAATGGTAAAAATTTCGGAAACTATCAGTCGCTGTTACAAAACGGTTTGCATTTGGACCTTGAAGTAAACGTTTACGGAAAATATAATTACGTAGGCCATATATGCAATAGGTTTTGATAAATATGCACTATTCTGTATGAAGTAATTGAAGCTGAAACTGGGTCTATGTGCGAACTGTGTTGTTTACCTTCTTATTGATATATAGTCATTAGGCTATTTTTATCTAACATTCACTGTTTGGGTCCCTGGTACGCTACACTCACCTGTGGATCCACCTAATAAAATCTGACCCAAAATTAAAGAAATTAAGAACTTTGTACATAAATTTCCATGATAGGGAATCAAACGAAATCAAAGGAAATGCAAAATCAACCAAAAGAAGCATTCCTGGAATTTTAAGTTCTTCAGTACAATTGATTATGTCATAAATGAGTCTAATATTATCCCCAATAAAACGCCCTGCTAAAGATCCACTCTGACTTTCACTAATCAATATTTGAAGACATTTTTTCATTCTGTTTGCCAAGCTTGCAGAGGCAATTTTATACCCTACATTTAGCAAAGAAATAGGTCGCCAATTTTTTAACAGTAATTTATCTTTATGACCTTTTGGTATACATGTTATTACTCCCTGCTTCTGTGTTATTGATAATCCCCCAGAGTCAAAGGCACAATTCATAGATCTAACTAAAAATGTGCCAATATCAATCCAAAACACCTTATAAAAGGCTGCTGTAAAGCCTGAAATACCAGGAGAGGAGTTATTTGACATTTTTTTTCAAACTGAAAAGCATTTCCTCATGAGTAAGTTTACCTTCTAAAACAGTTTTCTCCCTTTCTGGTAATTTTCTTATTTGAGAGTGGTTAAATAGTTCTTCCAAATTAATATCTTTTGAGCTTTTTAAACAATATAGGTTTTTATAATGATTCATAGTTTCAAACAATATATCATTTTGATCATGTAAAAGTCTGCCTGAGCTGGAGTATAGAGAGTTCATATGTTTTGAGACATAATTTCTATTTTCTAGATTGCAAAAATAGTTTGAAGGTGTTTCACCTTCTAAAACCCATTTTGCCCGGGAACGAATAAGGGACCCTTCAAGTTTTCTTTTTCTTATTTCTTCTAGATATTTTTTCTTTTGTTCCAGTAAATTTCATCAAAATTTGGAGAGTTTTGAATATTTTCAAATTCTGTGTTTAACTTGTTTTCTTCATTGTTATCTAGTCTTTTTTTTTAAGTACAATATGCTATAGTTTTGCCACGTATTTCCATAAGAAGAGTTTCAAAAAATAGTTTGTCATTACAGAAAACTGCATATCACTATCCGTTATGTTGTCTAGCGGCAGTCTAGTTAATATGTTGTCTAGCGGCAAATTACTTATTTGATATTCACTAGCATATTGTGACCTCACTTGTTTAATAAGAGATTTAATTTGTGACACATATTCAAAATCTTTCAGCAGGGAGTTATTGAACTTCCAGTATGAGTTACCTTTCACGAATTTATCAAGTTCAATAGACATAAAAATCAAAGAGTGATCAGTTCTATATCCTGGGCAAATGCGTGTGTCCACTATGTCAACAAATAAGTTACTGCTTACTAGGAAAAAATCTAACCTTGCTTTTTTAACCCAAACCAAAATGAATGCTTGCAACAAGCTTGCGGTAAGCTTGTGGCAAGCTTGCAAAGGCTAATAATGCTTTCTGTAGGCTTGCCGCAAGCTTGCGCGAGCTTGCAAGTATTTTCATACAGAATTCTGCAAGCTTGCGATAGCTTTGCAAGCTTGCGCAAGCTTTTTTAGTTGCAAGCTTTCGCTGGCTTTTTTGTTAGAATTGGACTTAGAAGATTTCATGGTAGTAGTTATATAGAAAAGAGTGAAAAATTTTAAGTCCAAAAACATGGAAAAGGTTTAAAAAAATCATTGTTTCATGAAGGCTTATTTTTATAACCACATATTGGGATGCAAATTAGATGACATGAAATAAAGAATCTGAATTTCAAGTGAATTCTGGGAATTCTTAAAATTATGTTTATTTTCTCAGGTGTGCAGAAGTTTGATTCTAAAATTAATTTAACTGTTACTGTCTTGAAACTTAAATAGAGAGGAAATAGCATGAACCCATTATTATGTGTCTATATAATAAGTCAAATCCTTTTTCCATGTTTTATAAACAACAGTACTGTAACTGCCCTTTATTTTGCAAATCTTCATTCACTGATATAAACAGGAGGCAAGGTAATTCATCTCTGTGGGCAGTGTGGGGTAATTCAAGGAATTTGGTCATAAAAATAGATAGCATACAAAGGTAATTAACATTGTTCTGTGCAATCACCACCTGGAACCCCAGTATCAATTTACAGGAAGAGGGGAATTATCAGAAAGATCTCTACAGGAAGTGGTCATTTTGATTGTTGATTCAAATGTTAGACATGTTAGAAAGTTTTTGAACAAGTTTTTAAGAAATGTTTATATGTGGATACTTTTGTGAACTTTGTGCTGAACAGGACAGTATCATTTGCATAAAAATAATTATTAATCTAAGATACAAAATGATGGTTTAAATCACTTAAGTGTTAACTGAGGATTTAATAAGCATGCAGTGGCTGGTCAGAAAAGGTATATTGTTTATTTGATTCATATAACATATATGTATATGTCTAGAGTAGCAATTACTGAAGATATTAAGTAATAATTATGTGATCATTAAATAAAAAGACCACAGAAGTATAACATGGAAAAACAAATCAATAAATGTATGGAAAAAAATGGTGACTTAAAATTGATCACTAACAATTTCAAATTCAGTCCATATGCTAAATTTCCTAAAACAAACATGTCTTTTTTTTTTAGTAAAACAGCACATTTTTGTTCATAGAAAAGATTTCACAAAATATTTACAGAAGATAAAAGGCACAGCACATTTCCACTGAGCATGCTTTAATATAATTATGTTAATACACCATAAATTATGTAATAATGTTACACTTGAATTCAATTGGTATTCAAGGGGGATTCTACTGGTGTTCAGATGGAATTCAACTGGTATTCTCATGAAATTCCACTGGTATTCAGATGGAATTCCAATGGTATTTTTCAATGGTATTTATGACATTTCCACTGGAATTCCAAAGGAATTTCACTGGAAAAACATCAGAACTTTACCATTTAAAAATACTAGTGGAATTGAGATGGAATTCCAGATAAAGTTCCAGTGGTATTCCAGATCTTTGTTTTCACTGGGATGATGGTCGGCTGTTCAGCTTGCGGCGAGCATTTTAAAAAGCTTGCGATTTTGGTTTGGGAATTGGCCTTTTTTAAACCAAGTAAATTGTTTGGTTTCTACATGCTGTTCTCTCCAGCAGTCAACCAAGTTACATTCAATCAACATCTCAGTGTTTGATATATATTTTAGTTCGATATATATATACATCGTATATAAGGAACTTGTTCGATATACGGATATAAGGACTGCAGATATAAGGAACATATTTGATAGGTCCCGATGAGTTCGTTATAAGCGGAGTTTACTGTATACAACTTTTCAACTGGCTGAATTAAATCAGTGCAAATCTGGTAAAACATGTTGTGTATTTTTAGAAAACCACTTGTTCCAATAACACATAAAAGCTGTGTTTTTTCTTTGTTCGAAGGTGACAAAATGTAGATTAAACAAAATTGTAACTTGAGATTTTTGATCAATAAACTATCATCTAGTATTATTCAATTATCTCAAACTTCAGTCGTAATATACAACATAGATACAATTCAGTTTAATTGTAAAACAGGCAAAAGAATGGAAAATGGATGCACATTTTGAAATATAAATGTTCCATGCGAATGTGCAGTCTCTACAGCTACTCTTTATTTACCACCTAGGCTGGCTTATTGCCACAAAAATACAACCAGCAAGTTACATCCTGTCAATTTAGCATTACTGCAACACTTTTTAATGATACTGACTTAGAGAATATTAACAGTAATTCATTGTTTTAAAATCATTTGTCAGTTGATGTACCACAATTTCAAATCTATAATCATTCTATGCATAACATAATTGCAGATGATAGGAAAGCTCATTTAAGCTTAGAAAAAATGGCTCAGTCGACCAAAAATGATGCCACGGTGTTTCAGTCTTTAACTGATCCACTTTTATCAGGTGATATAAAGCTCCAAGATGATTGGCATTCCACTGATGATATACTTTTGTACTGTACAACTGCTGTAGCTGCTTTTTGTTTAATAACTCTCATTTTGGTTTCTATTAAATTGAGAAAAGTACTGATTATTGTATCAGTCCTACAGAAAACAGTTGTTAAGCCAACTCAGGCAGCTGTAACACCACCGTCATTTAATTACAAGAAACAAAGAACTGTCCCAACACCATCAAATTATTTTTGGGAAAACTCTGGATCATTACATTATGGTATTTTGTATTGTGATAATTATTTTGGTCACAATTTTGTTAATCAAAAATTATACCGTCAGAAGCAGTACTACTCAAATTACAGCTGAAATAACCAATGGTATATTATGTGTTCAAATCCCTTTGTACAATTTGTCATTGTGTCCCAACTACTGGAAAATTACTGTTCTACAAGATAGTCCATGCATCCAAGTTCAGGGCTTGTTGAAGCCAGTTCTGACAATTACTTGGGATCAATCCATATTGAAAATAAAGTTACTGACAAAATTGTGTATGTTGCACCCATTATCAAAGTAAATGCTCTGAAATCAAGACAGTTGAGACATGTTATGAGAAGTACATATTCTGTACAGTTCTATGTTAAACACAAGAATCTTCTTATACCACTATATTAAAACTGCCTATTGCCTTGCAAAATTAAAAATTGCACATACAGGCCAGTTTCATTACATGTTATACATAATTTGATAATATTTAATGCATTGATATTTAAGCTTATTAAATTGCACTTTCATCAACAGTGCAAGAAAACTATTTTTATACTGTTATGTATGTTTGTTCCATGATGGTTTCAACAGGACTTGTTATAGTATGCCACTTTTCTGGTAACACAGAAACATATATATGAATGTTATGAATATACAAGATGGACATCAAGTGTTTAAATTTCTTTCAATAGCTTGACTTATGTGAAATAGCACTTACTAATACAATATTACTTATTCTTGCTTTTTTCACTTTTGTTATTAATAATGTATCAGGTTACATAGTGAAACCTTGCTGAGGAACATCTTGACTATGATGACATTTGCCTAATACCACACAAAAGGAATTTCATATTTATAATATACCTGTATAATCCAGCCACCTGCTTATAGTGGACAGATATTCTGCTAAAGAGAGGTTAACTTAATAAGTCACCCAGACATGCACTATAATACCTACTTTATAGGAATAAAGTAAAATAAAGGAGGGGAAATTGTTATGCGGTAATTTTTGAAGATATTTGGTCCGGCTAGGTTATAGATAAATTTTTAGTTTTTTCTACCGGGTAAATTTTTACATTTTCTTTACTATCATGCATGACTTGTACATTTTTCTTTGCATCAAAAATATTTTGTATCCATAGGGTAAAAAGTGTCCATCTCCTGTAAATTTCTCTTGTAATAGTCAGTTGAGTTACAGAAGATATGTCTTGAGATAAGAAATGAGACAATGGTGATTGGAAATGTTATAAAAACAAAATAACCTCGGGCTTAGGCCATATTTTTTTCAGTGTCAACCAGAATCATTTTTTTCAACGTTATGTTTCAAGACAGCCTAAAGCCAACACTTTTCGGTTTCATTTTGGTTGGCTATTAAGGTACGGTATCTTTTGTTATCATCTTTGTTGATTGGTTCAAACCCCTTTTGTAATTTCTTTAAATTAGTGTGTCTTTCCAGTGTAAGGTCACTCTACTGTAGACTTTACAAGTGAAACTTGTTCTTGTTGATTATTATTATCATCTTTGGATTTGTAATAAAATAAGGAAAGACACATAAATCTTCTTGGTATTTTAGATACCCCGGGAGTGAGTCATAAACAGTACGAGACCGGAGGAACGGCACAAGATGTGTGAAGGACGACGTATGACGGACGATGGACAAAAGACCATACTAAAAGCTTGACTGGACTAAAATCAAAAATCTATATATTTGACACCACAATGGCTAGAGCTTAGATATTCGATTTGTAGAATTGTCCAGTGTACGTCTAACCGGATTGTTCATATAATGCCCACTGGGTCAATATTGACACTACCCTTGGAATTACTTAATTTACATAGACTAACATAGTAACAACAACAATAAATATTCTAGTCTAAAACAGCAAAGACTAGAGCTTAGATATGTAGTTACGGCACTGTCTAGTAGTTCTTTATCAAGTTTGTTCAATCATCCCCTGGGGTTAAAACTTGTCACGCCCAGGTGGTACGTTCTTTAACTTAGACACGCATAGTAAAGTATACATTGTATAGATGTTCACTACCAACTTGATTTAGATCATCTCCTGGTTGAAGTTGACTACACCTAGCCACGACATGTGAGCTAGACCATGACCTTTTGACCTACTTCTTTATTTTTGAAGCTTTACCAAAGAAATCTAGACTACATATGCAGTTTTTGCAAATATATTTCAGTACTGACCTTGGATGACCTTGACCCTGATCTTTTGACCAACTTTCTTGTTTTTAAATCTACTTAGATGAAATCAAGATCATGTCTACAGTTTTGAAAATTAATTACAATATTTACATTGAATAATTTTTTTCTCACCTTTTGACCTACTGTTGTTTGAGCAATTGTTCTCGGAGGAGCGATATAGGGGTATCATGGCCCTCTTTTATTCATTATTTTGAACGAGAACAAAACATGAATGATACATTCAAGCTTGGCGACATTCCATTATTCAGTTAATGAGACGAACTTATTAAAGCTCAAGTAAAGTCTCATTTATATCACGTTGTTTAATCATTTCGCCATAGCTTACATGGCAGACAGTAACTGTTTCATATTTAAGTTTCATAGGATATATACATGTAAATTCAATCGTTGAATATATCATACATACATGATACCTCTTTTCATTACTTAACTTGGTTGAAACTTTCTAAGTCAAACTGTTTTTGTTTTTTTATTTTAATATTTAGGTCCCTTAACTCAGGGTAACCCCATTTATTTTATATATAGGCACTAACACTTTTCTTCAGTGTGTAATTATAAAGAAGAATAGAGTTGAAATAAATACTGAAGCAATATGAAAACTCGACTGTAACGATTTAAGAGAAGAAGAGATCAACATAATTTCTGTCATGTACAGAACATAAATATGTTACATTTATTTTTTATAAACAAATTAACTACTAACTTATTTAAAACTTAATTAATGACGTATCCTAAATCCTTGCCTACGGAAAAAAAGAAACGAAAAGGCAAGGTAACATTTACAAGTAGGGAATATTTTCTCTGAGAAACTGTTCATATTACTTCATTTTCAGGAATTGTAATGAGTTTTCCTTGCAAAAATTGAACGAAATGCAAGGTTTAGTACTTAAAATACAGGAAGTAAATTGTAACAAAATTATGTAGGTGAGACAACTCTGTTGAGCATGTTCATATATTATACACAAGTTAAGTTTTCTTTGACCTTCTCATGAATATAACTTATTTTAACAAAAAGAGCACAGCATATGGATGTTGAAAAGGTACAAGTCCTGTAGGAGACATTCTAAGTCCAACGTATGTCTTCTCCAAATAAAAAGGAAAAAACACGTGACAGTGCAGCTACTTGAAACACCCAGACCCGCTGACACACTCAGTCATCATTATCAAGCAATGACATATAACCATTCCATGTTTTATCAAACTTGTTCCTATTCTGAAGCTTCTGTGCTACGTACCATTATGTCTTCAGACGAGACCTAGTAAGGTTAATAAACAGTTGCATATTAGGAATGGTCTTTCTCATTTTACGTAGATATATGCTGTATTCAGCAATCTTAAAAGTTTCATTACCCAATATAATGTCTGTCAATGACCAACCTGTGCCAACATTTGTGCAGTTTGTAGTTATCCATCTTTTAAAACCTACTCTAAAAGGAATATGATATTTGACAATCAAAAACAGATGCATAATGATTTATGTGTGTGAGTGGAAAAATAAACATCTATTTTCATTCTTTATCCCCATTTTTTTTCAAAAGATAATTTGTACCAATTATTCTGTGATTTATTTTAAACTGAAACCATTGTAGTTTTGGATCTTTTGTAACAACAAAATGGGATTTGTATGTGTATTACTTATTAAAATTATTATTTAGATTTAATATGTCCCCTCCGTTTATCAAATGCATACTTATGTCCTAGGTTATCCTTTTCCAGATTTCGTAACATTCTATATCTTTTATATTATGGGAACTGGTAGTATTAGTTACATGGTGCCTTTATCAAACAGGCTGAATATTTTCATATTTTAATATATAGCAATTAAATTTTGTTTATATGCTACTCTAAAATAATACGTTTTGACCAAATCAAACATGATACTAATATATTGTTTTATACATGTAGCACATAACAATTGTTATATTTACAAATAATGCTGACTCTCCGGCATATTTAGGTTATTGATATCAAATTACAACATCTTTGTTATGTTAAACATTTGTACTACAGTGTTACATCAATATGTATATTGTTTGGATCACTATGAGCCTCCTTTATTGTACTGTATATGTAACCTCATTTATTCATGTAGAACATGAAATGAGTGTAATAAAGAGATTTGATTGATATTGGAAAGATGCTAATTCATGCCACTGCACATTATAAAGAATCTTTAAATTAAATTAGTTCGACGCATGTAACAAACATTTGTCTACTCAAACTTCGATTATCACATATGGAAGTACTGGTTTGCAGTTTGATAATCAGTAAGTACACATTCTACTGATCGGTCACGGAGAAAACGAAACCGAAAGTAGATAAGTCCTTACAGAGTTACCTCCTATATAAACAAAAGAAGAAATGTTTAATCCTACTTTTATGACATGAATACACTGTAATCGAATCTTTTAGCTGCTAATTTTCTGACTTAAAAATATATAATCTCAAGATCTCGGGATAGAATAATCACCTGCAATTACAAACTTCTAAAAGTAATCTATACGACAAATAAATCAATAACGTTTCAGTTTATCAAATACATATTTAAAACGACCGAATATCCGGATATTCGTTCGGAAGGCTGATTGAGTATCCGAATACCGATTTGCATATTCGTTAACATCCCTAATAATTATGTGAATAATGGTTATTACTATATGTTTTTATTATATACCTACTAATGTTTATCTGAAATTTCTGTAGTATTTGTGCAGTAAAATACAACATCCCGTATCAAATTTTCCGTATCAGATGGATTTAGTCGTATCTTATCTGTCCACCGTGTAAGCACAGGTGAGTGTAGCGTACCAGGGACCCAAACAGTGAATGTTAGATAAAAATAGCCTAATGACTATATATCAATAAGAAGGTAAACAACACAGTTCGCACATAGACCCAGTTTCAGCTTCAATTACTTCATACAGAATAGTGCATATTTATCAAAACCTATTGCAGATATAGCCTACGTAATTATATTTTCCGTAATTTTTACCATTTTTCGCAAACTCGAATAAATCTCACACATTTCAGGTACGTCTATTTTCCAATGCGCAACCGTCACTGTTGACATACACAAGAACGGCACAACACTGCTACTTGAGCTCAGTATTCCATAGACATGTATTAGTGATGTGTAACCTAGACTTGGTAATGACCTGGCCGATCGATGCGGTATGGAAACTATTATCCAGTATGGCTGCATGTATATGTTTACAAAATATATCAACGAAATAAAATGAATACTGTATTAACGGATCGTATTAAAACTGGAAAGCTTGTGGAAATATTTATCAAATCAATTTCTACGAGCGTCGGTTGTGTAATATTTGGATGACACAAGGCGAGATTGTTTAAAAGCTTGTTAAAAGGGAAGAATTCAGTGTTAAAAATGTGTGAGATTTATTCAGGTTGACGAAAAATGTAAAAACATCGGAAATTATCAGTCGCTATTTCAAAACGGTTTGCTTTTGGGCCTTGAAGTAAACTTTTACAGAAATGATAAACACTTATGCTATTTATGCAATAGCTTTTAATAAATATGCATTATTCTAAATGAAGTAATTAAGGCTGAAAGTTGGTCGATGTGTAAACGGTGTTGTTTACCTTCTTATTGATATATAGTAACTAGGCTATTTTGAACTAAAATCACTGTATGGGTCCCTGGTACGCTACACTCACCTGTGCGTGTAAGTTGTACACAAATGCATATTCATATCATATTCCTACGCTAAAAGTAGATATATAGATCCACATTGATGCAGTAAAATAAGTGTAGTTTCATTGTCGTCACATTTTCTTTAATGTCACATTTAAAGACAAATGAATACAACGTCTTTTTTGCATTAAATAAACAAGAAAGATGATTTACATTTTGCATTTACTTTTCACTAATGTTGTTTCTCTCTCGTTGGCTGCATAGATCAGGATCACACTCGAGGCTTCGCCTCTTGTGTGATCCGGAACTACACACCCAACTCAAAAGATACGACACCGCAGATCACCGACTGTTAGAATATTCCGTATTTATTTGTTCCATACTAGTAATGGTTATTCTACATTTGCGTATCGGCTGTTTCAACGTTAATCTTTGTCTAAGCGGACCTTACGATTCATGTATGGCGCCAAAATGCCCCCATTGACATCAGGCGACGTTATTATTATTCTTGATGTCCGAACTTTACTTTGTTGCAATTTTGTGAAAAATAATGCGTTGCTAGGAAACAAAGTGAAAAATATTAAAACTTTAACGAATAAAATACGAACAACATGTGAGAGTACCATTATTCAAAATTTCATAACAATTGGAGAAAACTCGTTTTACGTCTGACGTCGGAGAAAGGTCGCATACTACCTTAAATGTTAAGAATTCATCAATTTTGATACATAGGTTCTATTTTCAAAGTTACAGAAAAACGTGATGGTGTTCCCCTTCTGATACCCATTTTATCCTGGATCTTATAAATACCCCTTGCATTTCCTTTGCTCTCAAGTCTGTGAGTTCTGACTGATATAATAAATATTTGATTGTTTTTCAAGAAAATTAATATCCTTTTCTAAGTCGTCTTGTCTTTTGTCTTCCTGTCTCTTTTTATATGATAAGTAAGAACTGAGTAAAACTTTTTAAGAATAGCCGGCTACATATTTCAGACACATCACAACTGTACACAAATATAAATGATATTTTGCTGAAAAATTCTGCTGAATCTTTTAAAAAGATGGTTCCATAATCCGTTTAAAATAACAAGCTTCCTTCTTAAAATCGAAGTACTACAGTATAGAAACGTTAAAAAATATTATAAAAAGTATGTTGACCAGGACATAACGAGGTGGTTATTCATTGTTGAGTACAATATTGAATTCAATTAGACGAGTAAGCAACTGTGAACCTATATTGGATGAGGCGCTGGCCGATTCAGATGAAGGTTTTACATCCCAGCCTAACAGTACGAATTCCATTGAATATTGTATATATCTTACTTTAAATGCACGACGTCGTGTTTATTTCACACTATATTTTAGTGGTGCTGCTTTCAATAATAGAATAATTTAATCACGCAAAGAAATGAACTTGAGTATCACTGATCTAAGTGACAATGTAAAGTGACAAGGGAAAATTTATTCAAAGCAGCAATGAATGCAGCAATGAATCCAGTAAAAGAAAAAATACCTGGTGTAGCCTTTAGTTTGCAATTTGCCTAGTTTCAATACAGATCAGGTTCAAATATGACTTACACCCAATAACCAAGTTTCATGAAAATCACATTGTGAGTTTTAACGACAGTCTACATATGTTTTTCGACCTCTGTCGGATATGGATAAGGATGACACTGATTGTATACAAAGAAGCCGATCGAAAAGACATTTGCATTTGACTCTGATATCGATAAGTTGACCAGAAAACGTCATTGTATGCCAAAAGAATCAGTACAATCAGGAAGTATGCTAAATTACCAGTCAACATAGACACAATCAGATAATACAGATGTGTTAGTGTCCACTCCACACTTGTGGAATAGTGTTGGAGTTGCAAATTCAACAAGGTACAACGCGTAAAATAGCAGTTAAGTATCCCTAATTATGTTTTACTAGCTGCTTATATTGTATCTGCTTGTACCATGGCAAATAAGGTGGACACAAAATGACAGGTTTGAAGGTTTTCTCCGAATCTATTTGGAACATTTCGCAAAAGGTCTTGAAGAAGACTTAAAAGAAACTGTCATATAATATTTAAATTTCGAGATACTGAACACGATTTTAAGCTATAGTGTATAACGAATGGCGATACTAGCTATAGTTTTTGTCCATACTTATTGTAAATTATTCATAGCAAGTCATCCTGCACCGGATATAATACATTTCAAGTTAATTGGCAAAGTTGCGTTTCTTTTTCTATGATTGTTTATAAGTCCCGACAGACCCTGGGACTTCTCCATGGATGAACTTGCCAAGACTCCTGACAGGCGCAGGTTGAAGGGAGACTGATGCAGATACCAGGGAATCCGGGTACCAGACCCTATCTCTTTTACGAATTGACTTCTTGGTTATTTTACATGCTCAGTGTATAGCACCGATACACATGAGTCTACCTCTGGGTTTCTAACATGTTCATCTCTAGATGAATGGGAAACACTGAAAAGCGTTTCTGACATCCCCGGTGCCCTGGCCGGGATTCGAACCCGGGACCTCCGGATTGGTATTCCAGAGCGTTAACAACTCGACCAACGCATAACCATTGCGTTTCTTTTGCCGGTCAGTATACCTTAGTACACAACGGTTCGTTGATTATTACAAGAAAACAGAATATAATTGAACAACAAGAACATTTTGTATTAGCATTTCCGAAACATGGTAGGGAATATCGAGAGCGTTCTAGCAGGATGTTGCACCCTGACCTTTCACCCCCTGCTGCCCTTTTTGACTCCCCTCTCCGTCCTCTGATGCTTTTTTGTTGTAGCCCACATTAAATAATTATTAACGATACCGAAACCTTTGGAGAAGCATCTCTTATCATAATAAAAGAACACTTTCATTATAAAGGGGTTGTTATCTTCTAGAAGCAACGTTTTCAATTTTAATGGATACTATATCATTCTTAAGTGTTCTAACATGCAGAAACTGCCCTGTCCCCAAAGTGCACCCTGTCCCTTTTTGAGGGAACCCTGCCTTTTTTTGCAGTCTCGAATAATACCTGCATGGTGATGATTCCCGTCAGCCAACTTTTCTTCTACAGTATCAAGTGTAACATATTGTTGATACCAAACTGTAGTAGAGGGTTAAAAGTATTTGGTGGTTCTTAATGTGGTGATTTAGATATTTATTATTTGTGTTCTGTCCCGAAATAAACCGTTCGTATGGGATATGACCAATCCCCTCATCTTTATGACACGTCATAGGAACCTGACGCAAAAAAGATCTTTGACGTAAACGGAATAATAATGTTCAACATAATCATATACAACAATAATACGTTACGGTATGATATGTGTATATTAGTTCAATATAATATCTAAACTTCGAGACACTGAACACGATTTTAAGCTATAGTGTATAACGAACGGCGATAATAGCTATAGTTTTTGTGCATACTTATTGTAAATTATTCGTAGCAAGTCATCCTGTGCTTACAAAAAAAAATCTCGATCGTCATCGCATGTAATAGCTAAAATCTCTGTTTTCTGATAGGACATCATATGAATGTAAGTGTACTCAATTTGACTCTATCATACAGATAAAAGGCGACGTCAAGAGGTTATTAAGCGATTACTAAAATTGTTACGTATGCATTCAACTTGTAAAAGTGGGGACAAAGAATACTAAGTCACAATCCTACAGATATTTCTTTCAGGAAGGTCTTTAATTTGAACTTTCGATACAAGCCTAAGTAGAAAAAAGTTTGATTTGCTCTTAAAACAATCTTTGCTCGATGATAACTGACGTCACAGTATTTCTTTTCTCGCGAGGAAGCCAATGCTACACAAACAAAAATTCTTCCCACCATACACTAGCCAAAGATAATGTTAGAATGGTAGACTACGCTACAGATGTGTTTACTATAGGACAATTGTATCTAAGTCTACTGTCTGTTGTATTGAGTAGTGTTACTTAGATGCTGCGGGAGTTCTGTTTTGGTGTTTTTAGTTCAAAGAACACTGCAAGTGCAAGTCCAGATGGAAACAAACGGAATCACGGATACATGTCACGAACAGAAGAATACAAAACGCAAGCTCGGATCACCAAACAGAAGTGCCAAAAACTATATATAATAACAAAGTCGAAATGGACAACGCTATCTCATTCTTTAGTCGCTAAGCGGAAATTCTACCTGCAGAGGTTCATATTTTTTCTCCAGTTAATCGAAATTCATTAACACTGAATAGTTCCGTTAATTATTATCGTTAACCGTATTACAGTTAAAGTATATTAAGCCTCCCCTGTTATTCCGTTCATCAAAATTCAAACTTCTTTCTTTGAACATTGATATGGCAAAATACAATAGATCTCTACAAGACCTTGAGTTTCGCCCGTGAATATTTAGTGTTTCTCGAGTTTGGCTAATATTTTAGTTGGTATTGCAGGCCGGTGCATAGTGTAGCCCGTTTGTGCATGGTAAATCACATTAGTGCGTTGTGTAGCACGTTAGTGCGTGATGTAGCACTTTAGTGCATGGTATAGCACATTAGTGCATGGTGTGGCACGTTAGTGCATGGTGTAGCACATCAGTGCAAGATGTAGCACGGTAGTGCATGTGGATTGTATCGCTCCGTAGTGTCGGGTATGTGAAATAATACAGGAAAAAGCTTTTAACATTTCAAAACTTTATTTTCATAATACACCCGAAGCTGGATTTTCCATCACGTGTCAGTCAGCGATGTCGTTTATGGTACCATCGCGACTTCTTTACTTAGCGGCCATATAACTCCACATTTATAACAGTCATAATTATATTGTTGAATTCAGACGATAAAAATACAATTTATCAGTGTATCCAGGACTTTATATAGATCTATCTGCTGCCTATACGGTACCTCAGTAGATCTATCTGCTGCCTATACGGTACCTCAGTAGATCTATCTGCTGCCTATAAGGTACCTCAGTAGATCTATCTGCTGCCTATACGGTACCTCAGTAGATCTATCTGCTGCCTATACGGTACCTCAGTAGATCTATCTGCTGCCTATACGGTACCTCAGTAGATCTATCTGCTGCCTATACGGTACCTCAGTAGATCTATCTGCTGCCTATACGGTACCTCAGTAGATCTATCTGCTGCCTATACGGTACCTCAGTAGATCTTAAGATTGAAATGATTAATCATATTTTGTGTATGTTTATACTAAAGTTTAAATGAAATAATAAGATGATATTTCTGAAATAGTATTCTTGTTGATTTCTGTTGTTAATTTATTATGTCCGCGGGCCGCATGTGGTTTACGGTGTATTTTTGTTTTCTCAGCCATATCCCAGTGTTATCTTAACAGATGCGGAAATCTGATCAGTAGCTTCTTATGGGTTAGGCGTTCTAGTGTAGCAACAAATTGTGTCGGGATTCTAACCCGGGTAGTACACAAAAGTAAGCGCTTGTTATATTAAAACAAGAGTCTTAAAATATTAAATCGCGTTATACAAAATAAACTTTCCAATATTCTGCTATGGTTGTCTGGAATGAACTCCCGGTTCCAATCCTTACCTGTGATAATTTATACACGTTTCGCAAACACTACAGAAACTAGCTTCTTGGAACATATCTATATTTATAAAAAGAATGGTTATATGAAATTATCCAGGCAACTCGCTCACAGCATTCATTCTTCTTTAAAAAAATATAATGAAACTAGGCTTATTCAATCCAGGTTTGAAACCAGGTTTCAGACCACAGAAAAGAAATTGGCCATATGGCCAATTTCATATGGCCAATTTCTTTTCTGTGGTTTGAAACCTGGTCTGAAACCTGGTTTAAAACCTGGATTGAAAATGCCGAGTTTCAATCCTGTATTGAATCCAAGCTAATGCGGATTTATTTTCTCTGTCTTGGTCAAACCACTGTCCGTTTCTTTTGTACTGACTTCAATCCTAGCTTGGGAAAATTGCACGGATATCCTAGTGAAACATGCAATTAACGGTACTCCGATTGTCGGTCAAAAACCGCAGTGACTGACGGAATATGTAAGTATAGGATATCGACCGAGTACGAGGTCTTTCTTTGTAGGAGAGTCCGTGCACAGGTCTTTCTAACACAGAAAGACCGCTATATGAGGTCGATATCCGGCTTACACACTAACATGATTGAATTTAGTTACATTAGTGATCGGAATACGATTCTGACGACATTTTATCAAAGGCTCTTGATATTTTTTAAGAACAGGAGAACGATAAGATGTTTTTAACGCAAAAAACGTACATGTAATGTTAGATTATTTTGTTCTTCATGTATTGTTTATACATTAGTGTTCGTGAAATAACACGTTTTATGAAATATTTGTACGGTACAGTCGAGACTGTCTTAGCGACCCCCTGTTTTCGGAAACATTCTGTCAACAGCGACTCTTCTATGCTCCACATTTTACTCTTAAAATGGCTTGTGATTAGCGACTCCCTGTCTAGTCCGTCCAGCGACCCTAATTTTTTCTCCGCAAAACATAGTTTCGGACGCGTCCAGCGACTTTTTTAACGGGAAGTGTCCATTCAGAAGTCAAAACAAACAAAAATTAAAGACTTCTTTGCTGTCAGGCTATCATCTTAACTCTTAAATTCTTTATTACAATGTGAAAGATACAAATGTACCTAGTGCAGTAACTTTGAGATGCAGCTTTTAGTAAGTTTCACGACAGTCGACAGTTTTAACCTGTACAAGACAGTAGTTTCAGTGAACGTGATTGTTCTAAAATATAAGCAGACAATGTTTTTATTAATTTAATTTTTATCTTCATCATAAATATTTGAAGAAAAGTGATACACTAATTCACTAAAAAACTACATGTACGGTACATGATCAATTATATATGTACCTTATAGCTTACTACTGTGTCTGCCAACATATGGAGATCACTTTGTCTGTCTGTCTGTCTCTCTGCCAATACATGAGGGTCACAATGTCCATCTGTCTATCTGCCAACATATGGGGGTCACTTTTTCTGTCTGTCCACATTAAAAAGTCTGCCAATAACTTGTCCATACTGACAGTAATATAATGTAGCAAGCAAATTGCTTACCAGTTACTCAATAGTTACTATTTGCCAGACACTTTGTCATTTCATTCACATACTGTGTATAGTGCCCCTTTGTCTACAGTGACCTTTTTTTAATTCTCCGAACGTCAGTCACTACAGACAGTCTTGACAGTACTTTCACTTTTTTACCGTCGTAACGAAGTTTAACAGGGAGTAACCTTGAGTCGTGCTGTGTCTGTCCGTGTGTCAGTCCGTGCAAATTTAACTTCGAAGGAGTGATCGATACAGAGCGGTTTTTTATTTAAAAAATCGTCGGCATGATTCGCTCAGGCTTTTATTCAGTAATGTCCTTTGCTTTTGTAGCAAATTTTGAGCTTTATCGTTGATACCGGTTTCCCAAGTGACCAACGCCCCCAGAAGAGGTTAGTTATTTTAGGTTTCTGAGGATAGTGCAAGATACAGAAAGCGTCCGAGACACCCCTGGTTCTTATACATGCCAGGTGTATAGCACTCATACAAGGGACCTCGGTTTGTAAGTTTCACTCGAAAGACTGTTAGTAATTTTAGTTGGTCAGCCTCGGGAGTCGAACCCGCGACCCCGAGATTATAAGGCTCGTGCTCTTCCGATTGAGCTAACCGGGCTGACTAAAAAATAGATAGATAGTGAATCATAATTAACAAACTTCACTGGTCATCACAACATGCGATCAACTATGGTGAGTCATCAACTAGGCTTACCCATAATTACATGCTACCGCAAATTTATTTTTAGCTATACATGAAAGCAATCATACAATTAATACGTTAAAGGGCATGATCTTAGTCAGCCGACGACAAAATTTTGGCACCATATTACCGAGTTTCGACCAGGATCACGAGTTTGTAACGTCAAACATCCTGACCAATATTCTAAATTACCTTGTGTCAAATGTGGCCTCTATTGAGCTCTCAAAGTTTTGCTATAATTTTACCTGGTGATCTAGTTTTTGATCTTCGTACTCGACCTAAAGTTTATCAAGACTTACGTGTATACCAACTTCATTATGATTTGGTTCAAACTAGGGCTTCTAGAGTGTACACAAAGGTTTTCCATGTTTTGAATTGGTGACCTAGTTTATCTATGTAACCCAGTTTTGTACTTGACCTATGGTTTTTCAAAACAAACATTCTGAACAACTTTCATGACGATCGGGTATAAAAAATGGCTTCTTGAGTGTAAAGGGTTTTGCATGTTTTGATCTGGAGTCCTGGTTTTAGACCCCTTGTTACGCAGTTTCGAACCTGAAGTTTTATCAGAACAAACATTCAAACCATTTATAAAGATAATTGAGTATAAAATGTAGGTTCTTCACTGTTCACTTGTTCTTGTATGATTTGACCGGGTAAGTTTTACACCCTACGCTACACAGTATCAAGATGGCCTCGAAATTATAATGACAAACATACCGACATTGTGTCCTAGTTTTGACCATATGTCACCCATTTTCGCTATTGTCTGAGAGTTCTTCAGGTATGAGACGCCTAAATACATTTCCATAGACTTACATTATAAGGGTTTCTTCCGGTGCGACTACCCAAAATCTCACCGACTGCTGAAATGAACTTTATTTTGTAGAATCATCCTAGTCCCACATAAAAATAACAAAATTTATACATGTGATCCAATACTTTATGCCAGTAATTTGGAGCTCAATGACACCACCCCCATTTTTGTGGCAGTTTTAGTGGTCACCGACCAAATATGTCAGTATTTTCAAATACCAAATATTTTGATTATAATTTATATCCAGATTTTTCTCTTTATATTTCATTTATGATCTATCATTCAGCGATTATTTCAAAATATTTTTTCTTGTATTCAGCCAGTCAGCAATCAAACACATAGTGTAGGTCCGCATGTTCCCTAGACAAAATAACCTGCTTCCGGTTTTCACCGATTTAGGCGTCTCATACCTTCAAAACAAACATTCTGGATATTTTTCAAGATAACAGGGTATAAAATGTGAATTTTTAAGTGTCCACAAGGTTGTTCTATTAGTCTGCCCTCTTTTTGATTTCACTTGATCAGTTTTAAACTTGACCTAGAGCTTACCGAAACAAACAATCTGACTGATGTATAAAATGATTTGGGGTCAATTGTGGCCTCTGGAGTGTTCAGTTGGTATTTCTATGATTTTGTATTGTGTCCTATTTTTTACCCTATGTGTCTTAGTGACCCGTCGTAGCTCAGTTAAATATACTAAAATAATCGAGGCAATCTTTGTGACAATTTTTCATGGTAATTGAGGGTCATATGTGACATATACAGTCACTGTGTAATTACTTTCTGTAACTAGACTCGATGAACTAGTTCATTCAGTAAAATACTTCCACGAATAAAAGTACTGCGGTTGTTTACATCGAATTTATATTCAGCTATAGTCCTTTTATGATAACTTGAAAGTTGCGTCACATGATGTTTACGTTTGCTGGTATTTTGAAAACACCAAAACGGGTAAGACAGCTTTTTGGCAATACAATAAGTATTTGTTTTTCACACAGATAATATAAAACTAGTCATTGGCTTACGGCAACGGCAGTGAAATTGCATCTTTTTATGGCAAGGTCGTTGGTTCGAATCCCAGAATGTTAGGGTTTCTTTTTTTGTCTTTTTTTATAAATCCCGTTTAAATTGTTCATGGAAATCTGTTCTCGTAAAGTTCTAAATAGGAATGCGAGCAATGCATTAAAATTAATTAATATAGGGTATGAAATATCAACATACAAAACATGATTTAAAAAAGAAAAGAAAAATATAAATGAAAAATAAAGTATCCAAAAAAACAAGAGGAAAAAAAAAGATTCATGAAAAATTAAATTCACCAGGATTCGAACCTGAACCGTCAAAACTATACGAACAAATTGTCTACGCACTAACCAATTGAGCTATTCAGGCAATTATTATTTTTTCCGCGATTTGTTACCTATTTATGTAATATTCTCCATAATAGTACTGAGATAACCGTTTTACCTGATTTACCTGTCAAGTTGACGCGCTATCAGGTTATCATAAAAGGGCTATAGCAACTATATAACTTGTGTATGAGGGGTTAAGTTCAGTGTATGTTTAGATTATGATAATGCTGCTTTTGTGGAACTACATCTATCTAAAATTTATTTGTACACGTTACAATCTGACAGAACCGGTAGTATTGTGACTTGATCAAATGAGCTTGTCATCTACCTAGTATGCAGATCAAAACCTGGAATTAAATTTATAGATTCGATAGTGAGGGATTTTGAAAAATCAAACATTTTAACAAAGTCATTTTATGTATGGAAGAAATATTATTTAGGAGTCAAATTCGAAACATTGGCCCAAACGGGGCCTCAAAAAAAATTATTTCGGATGTTAAACATACTCACTGTTAATTATATCCTTTGTTGATAACATAAATTGCTAATTAAATTCACTGTCCATTAAGTTCATCTTAGATTTAATTCATTCTGCTGATGATATAAATTCTTACTGAAATAGTCACTGCTAATTGTAATTACTGTCCAATGTATTCATTGTTGATTATATCCACTTTAGGTGAATATTCCTATTTATTATATTTAATGATAGGAAATGTAAAATCTGTAAGAAACTAGAAGACGAATATCACTTCGTAATTGAATGTCCATTGTATACAGATATTAGACAGAGCTATAAAACCATATTTTTGGAACCGTCCAAACTATTTGAAGTTTATTGACTTAATGTTATCAGGTAATAAAAATGTACTAAGTAAATTAGCCGTATTTGCATATAAAGCCTTTGAACGTCGTAGGTTTTTCATGAATATATAGAAATTTGTGTTTTTGTTGTTGTTGTTTTTTGTTGTTTTTTTTACTAGTCTCTCCCACACCAAATATTTCCATCCCATAATACATACCATACGGCATAATACTACAACTTCATAATATAGTTTCAGTAATAATGTAACAGCCATTTGATTTACAATGGCACATATTATGTACATTTTTTATTTGCAAGAAGTGTATTTATATGTTTTATTGACAACAGTAGTGCCATAATTATGGTACTTTCGCAAAATATTGCAATGAGTAATTGTGTACCAACTCTGTGTTATTTTTTCTGTGAATGTGTCGTGCCATATTGCAACATATTATTATTATTGTGAAATCTATGTATTGCTGCTATGATCATGGGCCATAAATGGCTTATTTCGTAATAAAGTACTATTCTATATTCACTGTTTTTTATATTTATTGATTTCTTTATTTTGTATTACACTCCTCAAAATAATTTAAGGACCACTATTTCATACCATTATTTTGAAACAGTACACGTATTGATAATTTATCCATTGAAGTACAAGTATACATGGGTGTATAGGGTACATGTAGAACACAGTTAATCGTGCGTAACTGCACGGGTAAATTGAGGATTTTGATTTTGTTTGGGTCACCCTGCGATATTGAGTGTTTCTTACCTTTCTTTAAAACAGTCGGTTTTGTAGTGTTACTGATTAAACACATTTTTGTGTAAAGTTTGGATAGTTTTAGACTTGAACAGTAATTATACGGCAATTATGCCTCTAAGGAGACATTTACCGCTTGGTGATATGGAACGAATGGTTGGAATGCTGTTGGCCGGCCAGACTCAACGTCACGTTGGACGTCAGTTTAACGTTAGCCATACTGTGGTCGGTCGTGTGTGGCAGAGGTACCTGGATACTGGCTCTGTTGTTGAACGAGCAGGAAGAGGTCGTCCGAGGAAAACAACGGACCGTGATGAACGTTATATTGTTAATATGGCTAAACGTGGGAGGTTCGATTCCGCTAAAACGTTGAATACAAACTTCCGTGTGGCATCTGGGATTCGAATCTGTGAACAAACTGTAAGAAACAGACTTCAAGCTGCCAATATTCGTGCTCGGAGGCCAGCTGTCCGCCCTCCATTGACACCAGGCCACAGGAGGTTAAGGTTGGCTTTTCTCAAGACCACCATAACATTCCACTAGCTAGACTCCGGTCAGTCCTGTTTACTGATGAGTCGAAGTTTTGTGTTGCCTTCAATGACGGCAGGAGACGTGTGTGGCGGCAGAAAAATGAGCGATTGAAGGACTGTTGCATCCAGGAACACGATAGGTTCGGTGGCCCGTCAGTACTTGTTTGGGGTGGGGTCTCCTATGATGGTTCTACTGACTTGTACGTCATCCAAAACGGTACTTTGACCGGTGTTCGCTATCGAGATGAGATCCTTGATGCATTTGTGCGACCTTATGCTGGTGCTGTGGGCCAGGACTTTGTGCTTATGGACGATAACGCCCGTCCTCACCGGGCTCGTGTTGTCAATGAGTACATTGAACGCGAAGGAATAGAGCGTATGGACTGGCCTGCCCGCTCTCCTGATCTTAATCCAATAGAGCATGTATGGGACATACTCCAACGACGGATCAGTGCGCGGCCAGCTCAACCACAGACCCGAGAGGACCTCGAACAAGCGCTCATTGAGGAGTGGGCAAGAATTCCTCGTCCTGCAATCAGGAAACTGATTCGCAGCTTCAATTCCAGGTGTAGGGCTGTGATTGACGCTAGAGGTGGTCACACGCGATATTAACTTTACTTGGTGTGTGACTTTCAACATGTAACATTGCTGTTTGTAAAATTTCATGCCCCACCCACCGATGCAAACGTTCAAATTTCAGTAGTGACCACACCTTTTGATCTCACATGTGTTTACCATTGTTATTCGCTATTACGTACTTTTACAATTGTTAACTACAGATATCATGTAGTTCATATAATAAATTGTTTTGTTTGTAATAATTAAATTGATGAAATTATAGCCCTTAAATTTTGTGGTCCTTAAATTATTTTGAGGAGTATATATTGATTTTGTATCATCTTGATACAGTGTATTGGCGACATTTGTATTCTTAAAGGGGGTCACTGCTAAAATTCAAAATAACAAGAATTTTTTTTTACCCTTTTTTATGGAGACTAACATATTACTAGTTAATTTCTGGAAAAATAATGATGGGTCAATGACTTAACTTTTTCGCAATATTAATCTTTAGTGATACACTATCAGATAAGGTGCTTTATGCAAAATTAGCTAGAATTTTCGTATTGTAAACGTTTATGTATGTGGTGTATGTTTCAGAATGGGTATCAATTTTTAATCTCTTCAAATATAGTATGTCATACTTAAGGATGAAAAATTTGAGATAGTGGTATTTCTATCATCATCTGAATAAATATTACGCTCCTTATTATTACCCCACCCACTTTACTAAAAATTAATGTTTTCAATTTTTAAAAAATGAATATTTCATGATAAAGGAATAATAAGGTTTTTCAGATATGTTGCCTACAGTTTGATTAAAACCTTTGTTTTAGAATGCAAAAATAAAAAATGGGGGTCAATGTGCATATAAGAAAGAAATTCAATAAAAACTGACAAAAAATGTGTTTTTTTAGATTTCGAGCTTTGAGATATGACGTCATAGGTCTGTAACAAAGAACTGTAAAAGGAAGTAGTTATTGATTATTTTTTATATCCTAACAATTGTTCTTATTCTTTCGTAATACAGTTTGAATTAAGTAAATATCTTAAACGGTTTTTGAAAAATGACTTTTTTGTACCCCTATTTGTCAATTTAGTCACCAAATGTGAAATCAAATTATTTTTTCTCAAAACTTTTCAATTTTTTTACACTAAAATATTCCTATTGTGCCTAAGTTTACTACTACATAATTGTTTTTTTTCCAGTTAACTCATCATTTTTTAAATATAACAAATGTAAATTTCCGGATGTGCAAAAATCATAAACCTCACCAGTGACCCCCCTTAACAAGAGCCATGTTAGACATGGCCGTCCCCCCCCCCTCCCCCCCCCGCCGGGTGCTCTTTCTATGACCAAGAAATTTGAGGTGAGAGGAATGGATATGGTATAGTTTCTAATTTAATAAAGTATTAGTATTTGGCGGGGGATAATTAGGCAAAGGAAAGTTATGGTTCTTGGGCATGTACTTCCCATCATTGTGCTCTACCACTGTATGATGTTTTAAGTACTTCCCTCCAGTTCTTTTGAAGTTATGCTGCGGACAAGATTATGCCTTGTACAAGATAAATCATTAAAAGGAGACAATTAAAAAAACACATAGTTATTCTTGGGAACTGCACTTTCCCTGTGTGTCCTCTCTCATTGTTTGCAATTTGAAGAAATTTCCTTCAGTAATTTTCAAAAATTAGGCAAGGTAGAGTATTGGTTCTTAGACACTGAACTTTCCTTCAGTGTACTCTATCGCTGTATTAAGTTTCAAGTAATTCCCTCCAGTACTTTGGGAGTTATGATCCGGACAAGAAAAATCAAGAAAATGTAACAAAGGGGAATAATTCAAACATAAGGCAAGGTATAGTTATAGTTCTTGGACACTGCACTTCCTCTCAATGTCCTCTGTCTGTGTGTAAATTTTAAATAAATTCCCTTGAATACTTTTGGAGTTATGCTCCGTACAAAAGTGTGACGGACGCACGTTATAGGGCCACGAGTGTCCCCTATCCCTCACGGACTCATCCCGTTACTATATTCCCACCGTCAAGGTGGGGGGATAAAAATACCTATACTACCACAGGATGGTTCAAAAGTTGAATAAAGTAACAACCTCAAACTTTGCAAAGCATTTGATGTACGGCCAAATGCACTCCATATAATTCAAGGTACTTTAATTATAGCGTATTGTTATTCTACTATGTGTGTATGCGATCATAACAGTTTGATCTTTCTTTAAGTTTTTACAGTTGATGCCCTTATTGGGTCATTGCCTAATCGTAAAGATGAACATGCTCATTAAATACAAAATCATACCTTCACCGCGAACAGGCGTCAATAAAATATTGTATTTTGCATTCTACTTACTTTTGTATATCAAGTCATGTCACAAAAGAGATCATCTATTTCAACTATATCTGAGTCGACATCTTAAATAAGATCCAACCAAAATGGCATTGTTTGGTCTAGACGTCTGTCGAACTATTTCTGTGGTTTGAAAGTACGAGGTAACGCAAACGTTCTAAAATGCTTTATATCTAGCATTATATCCTTAGTGAGAACAGATAGGAACGTTTAACGAACATAAAAAAACAGATAATTATTCCGTACGCATACGATAATAAACTTTTATATACACTGCGTATGTACAGTATTAATATAACAAAGAGTTGTTTATTATGCGAAACCGGATATTTAAATAACGTCATGCTAAAATCTCCTTATTTCAACTCTTTGTTTATAGATACAAAAGCATGACTAATGTTAAAATTGAAGAAGCAAGTCTTCCTTCACAATGTTTTATTCATCGCTTTGCCACCTCTGATCTAACAAATATAATTTACAAGGAATGATAATGATTTCGAAACATAGCCTACTATAACTTATACATCTAATACCACGGGTAAACACTCCAATACATGCCATTCAAAAAGTATTGAAAATCACTAATCCGATTATATTTATCAACTGTTTTGAATGTACAAAGGGCAAAGGTGACCAAGTTTGATTTCATTTTGTCAAAATCATAATACGGTACGGTGTAAATTAAAAAAAATAATGTGCTGGTTTTGCAATATTCTTTACATATTGTATTATATTGCTCTACAGAACTTTGATACTTTTGATAACTATATTGAGTATTGTAGTAATATGGAACGCCATGACCGTCTTTTCATGACTTGGTTGCTTATATGCGGTATATATTTCATTATATGCAGTAGATCTTTTATTAAATGCAGTAGATATTTCATTATATGTGGTAGATAGTTTATTATGTGTGGTACAAGTTACTTTATATGCTGTACTTTCTTTGTTATATGTAGTACAACTCTTCTTATATGTGGTGGTACTGTCTTTATATGCAGTGCATTTGAATTTGTGTGCGGTACAAACACCAATATATGCAGTAGATTTGTTATTGTGTGTAGTAGATAAAACGTTATATGTGGTGCTTTTTACATTATATGATGTGCAAACATGCGATTTGCACTGCATATAAGGAAAAAAGCACCACACATAATGGACACAGTGACTACCACATGTATTTATGTTTGCACATCATATAATGTAAAAAGCACCACATATAACGTTTTATCTACTACACACAATAACAAATCTACTGCATATATTGGTGTTTGTACCGCACACAAATTCAAATGCACTGCATATAAAGACAGTACCACCACATATAAGAAGAGTTGTACTACATATAACAAAGAAAGTACAGCATATAAAGTAACTTGTACCACACATAATAAACTATCTATCACATATAATTAAATATCTACTGCATATTATAAAAGATCTACTGCATATAATGAAATATGTAGCGCACATAAGCAAACAAGTCATGATAAGA
The DNA here is from genome assembly GCA_022818135.1 of Saxidomus purpurata. Taxonomy (NCBI): domain Eukaryota; kingdom Metazoa; phylum Mollusca; class Bivalvia; order Venerida; family Veneridae; genus Saxidomus; species Saxidomus purpurata. The sequence goes on from JAFMSR010000007.1 coordinate 21,362,019, forward strand.
CGGTCATGGCGTTCCATATAGTAATGTAAATGTAGTGATCATCATCATAGTGTTACAGATTCTGTTAAAAAGTAAGAATTCGCGCATATAATTTGTTGGCTTCTTCTTATGTCCTAAGAATAATTTCACCAAGTTGGTTATGAACCTCAGCGTTTTATTTACATGTATCTGTATTAAATCAAAACATATCATTGATGGCCAATTTCTTTTCCCTGGCTTGAAGCTTAATCTTGGTTTCAAGCCACTGACGGATTTCTTTTCTATAATCTCGGCTTGGTCTTGAGCCTTGGCCAGCGTCCAAACCAGCTTTCGATGACTGATTTCTTTTCTGTAATCCATGATTGGAAATGCACACGTGGCCATTGTACTTTCAAACCACCTATTAGATAGGCTTGAACGATTCTTATTTTCAGTAAATACGTGAATCGTCGCAGCAAAATACATGTATAGGACATATTTCGGTGTATTTTACTGCATTTTGTACCTCACATGTTTTACTATATTAATGTACAAATTAAGAATACATTGAATATGATAGTTTTATAGATACATGTATGTTTGTATTTTTACTTTGTTTATCCAACTCATTTTGTTTTATAATTAGGATTTTATAAATATAATAAATATACTATTTCAAAAAAAAACAATTCCTCAAAGATATAATCTAGAAAATAATAAATTTGTAAAGCCTACTTTGAAATCAGGATTGCATTTCATAAAAAAATTGGAAGAAAAAAGTCCTTCATTGTACGACCGCCTTTTCATATTAAGCAGTTGTCTTCAGGACCAAATTATTTGTCCCTTATCTTTCACAACCCGCACTCATACTCCCCGCCCCCCGCCCCCGCCCCCCACCCCCGCCTCATCACCCACACCCCCGCCTCATCACCCACACCCTACGCTCTGTGTCTACTCTCTGTCTCGCATTTTTTTATTCTTACGAAAAAGGTGCTAATAACATTTATTTAGAATAATTACTTTTCTCTGTAGTTGTACAGTACAAAAATGATGGAACAGTAAGAAATATCGAATGTTTCCATGGAAGCATATCAACAGTGATGTTAACTTCTTTGCCAGACTCTTCTGGCCATTATTGTTAGGTTGTGAACGTAACAGAGAGGGGTGCATAAATGCGTGACTTAAGGCAAAATATATATCTTATTTTGAATTTTATCATTTTCATCATTATAATGAAATATTAAACACCACCAAATTAGTGTTAATATACCGCTTCATGAGAAAACCAGACTCGATAAAAAGCACTCAAAATAAATGCGATTTCATACGCAACTTTATGTAAATGTTTTTTTCCTAAATTTTTAGAACACTACCTGAAAAAGAAAGTCGCAGTTCAATATATTTGTTAACATTCAAAACCATTCATTTAACAGTCGCAAAGTTGAATGACGTAACCAATCAGGATCGACGTTACGATAGTAGTGCGTTGTTACTTCAATTTTGAAACTTTCGTAAGTAAAATATTTACACATTTGGCAACAGGCAACTGTTATATTGGTCAAAAGAGTCTGACAAAGAACTTAACATCACTGTTGATATGGTTCCATGAAAACATTCGATATTTCTTATTGTTACTTTTCAAAATATACATGGATGATACATAATTCTTTGCCAGGCATGCAATGATGAGTTCTCCATGTACATTATGTGACGTTCTTAAAATGTATTATTATTTCTTTAATAATTCATCACAACTAGTAGTGATTTTTTTGTGCAAAACATTTTAGAAATTAAAAGCAGCAAACATGACAGTTCTGACATATTTGTACCTTACAACTACTGAGAAAAGTAATTATTCAAACTAAATGTTATTAGCACCTTTTTCATAAGAATATGAAGTTTCAAGACAAAGAGCGGGACATAGAGCGCAGCGTGTGGGTGATGGGACAGGGAAAGGGGAGGAGTACGAGTGCGGGTTGTGAAAGATAAGGGACAAATAATGTGATTCTGAAGACAACTGCTTATGAAAAGGCGGCCGTACGGTGAATTACTTTTTTTCTTCCATTTTTTTATGAAATGCAATCCTGATTTCAAAGAAAAATTGTGTTTTTGAAAAGGTATATTATAAAATCCTAATTGTAAAACAAAATGAGTTGGATAAGCAAAGTGAAAATATAAACATATCTATAAAACTTTCATATTAAATGTAATCTTAATTTGTACATTAATATAGTAAAACATGTGAGGTACAAAATGCACTAAAATACACCGAAATATGTCATATACATGTATTTTGCTGCGACGATTCACGTATTCACTGATAATAACAATCGTTCAAGCCTATCCAATATGTGGTTTGGAAGTACAATGGCCACGTGCGCATCTCCAATCCTAGATTAGAGAAAAGAAATCGGTCATCGAAAGCTGGCTTGGACACTGTCCAAGGCTCAAGACCAAGCCGAGATTATAGAAAAGAAATCCGTCAGTGACTTGAAACCAAGATTGTATTCGCATGCAATATAGGTATCCGAGTATTCGTTAAATGTGTCAAAATAACATCACCAAAAGGAAATTAAGAATAAAACATCAATGTCATGGTAATACTTAATTTAGATAACAGCCGTTCAAGTTTCAGTTTGCAATACACGGTTGCCATGGTTGTGACACTTTCTGCGGTCAATTTTAGCGATAGACAAAAGAGATTATGCAAACAATATAATTTCAATTTCATGACCGTCAATATGTAGCGTTAATTGCTGAACAAACATTCTGATTAAAGACACTTATCTTTTTCACATCTTTTGTGACGGTCTTTGGCAAAAGTTATTTAATATAAAAAAATGGGAAATGTTTCAAGCTTATTAAAAGTATGTATAGTAATATAAAGTCGAGTGTTTCATGTATACAGAACTTTCAAATTTCTTCAGAAGCAATATTGGCGTGCATTAGGGAGAGAATCTCCTTTACTTTTTTCTGTATACCTTAATGATGTGCATGCTTTTTTAGAAAATAGTAATACTTTCCAAGGTATAAAATGACACCAATGTTGACGGTATTCAAACTTTTTAAAAATTATTTATGTAATTGTATGCAGACGATTCCTGTTATAATATCCGAAAATGAAGGTGATTTACAAAATGCACTTAATATTTAATATTTAACTGGAAGCTGAAAGTCAATACCATTAAATAAAAAATACTAAGTCTTATATTTTCCAAAGGTAGACAATGTGCGTATAGTTTTACTTTTAAAAGTGAACCTTTCGAAGTAGTCTAAGAATACAAATATCTCGGAATATACTTTAGTAGATCTGGAACATTCAGGAAATGTAAAACTCACATTGCATCACAAAGTGCGCCTGTTTCTTTTTATATGATAAGTAAGAATTGAGTAAAACTTTATAAGAATAGCCGGCTACATATTTCAGACACATCACAACTGTACACAAATCTAAATGATATTCTGCTGAAAAATTCTGCTGATTTTTTTAAAAAGATGGTTCCATAATCCGTTTATAAGAAACAAGATTCCTTCTTAAAATCGAAGTACTACAGTATAGAAACGTTAAAAAATATTATAACTAGAACTGTGTCCAAAGGACACGGATGCCCCCACTGTGCAGATGTGCTCGTAAACAAGAGCAGCTTCATTTAATGTCTACAAAATTCTGTTCTTATCATAGCGTTTCAGTTGAAATTTCCTCAATTCATGTATTAATGATAAAAAAGTTACCTAACTCTTGAGGCATCATATTTGGTCTCTTTACAGATGGAATACAATATTAGTGTCTGAATAAAACAAAATTTTGAAACACATGTCTGGTCTCCTAAAACTGCAGGAACACAATGCTGTGATCAGAGAAATATGTTGGGTATACAGTTACTTTTGGCTGTGGCAACTCATCTTTTACATCGACAAGATCAATAATAGATCCACTTAAGTGTGTTGGTAATGTCACACACTGGCGATAATTAAGCAGAGGTTCAGATAGTCTTCTGTACCAAACTGAATCAACGTTGATGTTGAAATCACCTAAGATTATGTCAGGTTGCCTATCGTATACTGTGCTGGTAAGATCTGTAATAAATGTGGCAGGTGCTGTTGATGGAGATCGATAGAGTACCTGTATTGAGCCGACACCGGGTTTTGAAGATAATTCAACAAACAGCTGTTCCATAAAAAATCAACAAAGGGCCATAATTCTGTTAAATTTGGTCGCCGCAAAAATTCCTTCCTTTACTTCCATCTACACATTAAGGTTGTTCATCACTGGAAGTTTAAGCAAAATCTGCCATCCGGTTTAAGAGGAGTTGCTTTCACAAAATTTCTATATGGTATATAGTGAAAAAATCAACAAAGGGCCATAATTCTGTTAAATTTGGTCGCCGCAAAAATTCCTTCCTTTACTTCCATCTACACATTAAGGTTGTTCATCACTGGAAGTTTAATCAAAATCTGCCATCCGGTTTAAGAGGAGTTGCTTTCACAAAATTTCTATATGGTATATAGTGAAAAAATCAACAAAGGGCCATAATTCTGTTAAATTTGGTCGCCGCGAAAATTCCTGCCTTTACTTCCATCTACACATTAAGGTTGTTCATCCCTGGAAGTTTAAGCAAAATCTGCCATCCGGTTTAAGAGGAGTTGCGTTCACAAGATTTCGGGACGTACGGACGGACGGACTGACGGACGGACGGACGGACAAGTGCAACGCTATATGCACCCCACTTTGTGGGGGCATAAAAATTATTTTGTCCAGAACATAACGAGGTAGTTATACATTGTTGAGTACAATATTGAATTCAGTTCGATGAGTAAACAACTGTGAAACCTATATTTGATGAGGCGCTGGCCGATTCAGATGAAGGTTTCACATCCCAGCTTAACAGTGCGAATTCCATTGAATATTGTATATAATTATCTTACTTTAAATACACGACGTCGTGTTTATTTCACACTATATTTTAATGATGCTGCTTTCAATAATAGAATAATTTAATCACGCAAAGAAATGAACTTTAGTATCACTGATCTGACAATGTAAGTGACAAGGGAAAATTTATTCAAAGCAGCAATGAATCCAGTAAAAGAAAAAATACCTGATGTAGCCTTTAGTTTGCACTTTGCCTAGTTTCAATACAGATCAGGTTCAAATATAACTTACACCCAATAACCAGGTTTCATGAAAATCACATGTGAGTTTTAACGACAGTCTAAATATGTTTGTCGACCTCTGTCGATATAAATAAGGATGACACTGATTGTATACAAAGAAGCCGATCGAAAAGACGTTGCATTTGACTCTTATGTCGAAAGGTGGAAAACGTCATTGTATGCCAATAGAATCAGTACAATCAGGAATGATGCTAAATTACCAGTCAACATAGACACAATCGGATAATACAGATGTTTTAGTGTCCACTCCACACTTCCGCAACATCCTTCAGTCAGATAATCTCAAAAGGTTGTGGAATAGTGTTGGAGTTGCAAATTCAAAAAGGTACAACGCATAAAATGGCAGTTAAGTATCCCTAATTATGTTTTACTGGCTGATTATATTGTATCTGCTTGTACCATGGCAAATAAGGTGGACACAAAATGACAGGATTGAAGGTTTTCTCCGAATCTATTTGGAACATTTCGCAAAAGGTCTGGACAAACTTGAAGAAGACTTAAAAGAAACTGTCATAAGTATTGCATATTGACGTCAGCTGATGCATCAGTGAAGAGACATGATTTATCATCAGACATATTTGGCTACACAGGACGAAGAGTTTGTGAGCAAACCGGCTATATTTGAGTTTGTATGCACTTCTGACGCCAGATTTCTGCTACATTTGAATTCAACAACTTGAATGCATGTGTATAGGCAAGATATCTTTGCCAAATCTTATAATGAGTTCATTCAGATAAAAAATGTGACCAAGTAGAGTGAAGCCAGCCTTTTTTAATTTACTTTACACAAGAAACCGCATTTTATTAGCCCGGCGAACGCGGTGGCATAATTATGGTGATCGTATCGTCCGTTCGTCTCGCTTTTGTGCGGGCCATAACCCTTTAAGTACCGAGGGGAATGAACTGGTGTATTGACAGAGGACAAAAAAGGAAGTGCATATCACAAGAAACAATAACTCTAGCTCTCGTTCTGTTTAAGTTGTTACCTAGTTACTTTTTCTTGTGCGTAGCATAACCTGAAATATATTACAGGGAGTCAGTCTTTACTTGATATATTGATATGAGGCAATGCAGTGCACAAGAACCTTAATACTAGCTTCGTTAATAGTTGAGTTACGTATTTACTTCCTTTGATATATTTCTTATGCAGTGTATTTCCAAAACGTATTGAAAGGCATTACTTAATACGTCATATTCTGATAGAGGACAATGGGAGAAAGTGCAGTAACTATAACTCAAATGTTTTAGTAGGGATGTCAACGAATACCCAAATTGATATTCGGATATTCGGTCAGCCTGCCGAACGAATATCCGGATATTCGGTCGTTTATGTACTAAATAAAGACTGAAACGATTGCTTTTGTACGCATTTAGAACTCTTTCGAATAATAAAATAACCATTCCTGGACCAAACTATAGTTTTGATTTAATCTGCATAGCATCGCGCTGCAAAATATACCTCCATATTGATGACCAGGTCGAGACGTTTTCGTGTGCTGCTGCTGAGCTTTGAAATATTTTGTCAAATTGCTTCAATATCAGTTGTCATATCTGTATACTTTTCTTTGCAGAGTCGAAAATGTGAGTGGACAAGGAGCAGAGTGTCTATTAAAACTATATGTGTTTATTTGGTTGATGCATCATATACTCTTCCTGTAATGGCATGTCATGTTACCCCACCCCCTTCCAAAAATATGAAATTTTGAAGACATTTTGCCTTTTTTATCACAAAATAGTGTTATAAAAAGCAGGATATAATTAAAAATTACATAAAAAAGTACAATGGAATTAAGACTGTACATACGCATACCGTATAAACAGGCTTGCTAAGAAAAAAACAAAAAATAATCAACTAGATGGACGTTGAGGGTGCCCCAAATTAAGAGTAATATGCGTAGTATTTGAATTTCTAACAGATGTAACATGAAATGTAAAGAGCCGAATGCTTCTTAGGTGCAACTTTTTCATTAAAATATGAATTGCTACGGCTATGCATGAAATTTCAATTCACATAGAGGATAACTGACGCGATGCATCCCTCCGAGGCCAAAAAAGGATATTTTTTTATTCAATTTTGGAGTAATTGCAAAAGCGACAAGAAATGATGCATATTTAACAAAATTCGTATTCAATTAAATGAAAAACGACAGATGAGCTACAAAAACTGAGCAGATTTTCTCAAAAAATGGGGTTTAAGGCATTTTTGTAATTAAAGGGAGGTAATTCAAAATCTATATTGCCCTTCCCTATGCGTTCCGGGATATTTTGTCACATTTAGTGATAAGAATACGTCGAATTTTGTTAAATTCCAATGTTTTTACCCAATTTCATGGCGACTAGATCTATGAAACACATTTTAATTACAACAGTATACTTCTTTGGTAGGTTTACAGCTCTAAAATCATATGTTGACGAAAATCATTTACTAAAACAGTAGCCATTTAGGTGATATTTATCCGTCTAGTTATTTTGAGATTCAGTTATAGGTCTAAATAACACAATTTCACCAAAGAAATGACAGTACGTACTAGAATCCGAGCATAAACAGCTCGGGAATATACTCTATAAATTATAATTTATGAATTATATACCACATTTCACGCTTCTATTTACAACATGTTATCTGCCCTTGCACATTTCTTTTCAGCATTTTCTCCACTGCTGGTCCCGTATATTGAAACTTTGTAACCATACCTGCACTCTAGACTAAAAACATCATCTAGTAACAAATTCAGATTTGCGCTGACATCTCTACACTCCGTATCCATATGTGCACAACGAAATCAAACAGTTATAATCCCCTAAATCTGACTGAGGGGTACATTTTGAACCTTTATTTTGATAAAAAATATCAAAAAAGCTGTTTTGTTTCCTTCCAGACCTCCAAACAATGTAACTGTTACCAAATTAGCTACTTTGAATACAAAACAATGTCTAAAATAATCTCGGGGGCACGCAGAAGCATCGTTCTCTGTGCTATATTTAGGTATGAGACGCCTAAATACATTTCCATAGACTTACATTATAAGGTTTTCTTCCGGTGCGACTACCCAAAATCTCACCGACTGCTGAAATGAACTTTACTTTGTAGAATCATCCTAGTCCCACATAAAAATAACAAAATTTATACATGTGATCCAATACTTTATGCCAGTAATTTGGAGCTGAATAACACCACCCCTATTTTTGTGGCAGTTTTAGTGGTCACCGACCAAATATGTCAGTATTTTCAAATACCAAATATTTTGAATATAATTCATATCCAGATTTTTCTTTTCATATTTCATTTGTGATCTATCATCCAGCGATTAATTCAAAATATTTTTTTTTTGTATGCATCAACTTAGTTTCTACCAATCAGCAATCAAACACATAGTGTAGGTCCGCAAGTTCCCTACACAAAATAACCTGCTTCCGGTTTTCACCGATTTAGGCTTCTCATACCTAAAATACGTTGTTGGTATGAGACGCCTAAACTTGTTTAATGGGGCGCTGTACAAAAAGATACTTCATAATTGCAACGGCTAAAGTAAGTGCCTCTCCATATGTATAGGCGTAAACAATGCATTAAAATACTTGAATGATAATTTGCCTTATAATCTAAATGTTTGTTCAACAATTCACACCTAGAAATTGAAACTCTTTTGTTTGCATAATCTCTTTTGTCTATCGCTAAAGATTGACTATAGAAAATGTCATCACTACATTGAAAATTAATTATTGTCATGAAAACAACACGTAAATATTTAAGTCTTTAATTGAAATTCTTTTTTTTTTACGAATTTACCGAATACTCGGATACCTATATCGTATCCGAATATTCGGAAGCTGAACGAATATTCGGATATCCGGATATTCGTTGCCATCCCTAGTTTTTAGTTACTACTATAAAATACTTTTTCTTGTGCGGAACGTAACTTAAAATGTATTGACTACATTCTCTTTTTAATACTACCTTTACCATAATATCAATTATTTGAGAATTAAATAAGAGGACAATAAAAAAATCATGAATTTCACTCTAGGTTTACTATTATCAGACCGTGGGGAATTGCTTTATGCGCCCTTAATTCATTTAGATGTCTTGACATGTAGAACTCTTTTACACTCTAACCTTCATTTCGTCGCTAATCCAAATCCTTTAAAAACAGAATGTTTATAATGGTAAAATCACAGACAAGTTGAATTATGTACCAAGTCGCACCAAAAAACATGTTTCGCAAAATCTTTTTTGTAGAGGTCTTGTTTACACTCTGTCGAATTATAAGTATCCTTGTTAATAATTTTTGATACAATTAAAAAGTGACCCTCGAAATAACGTTGTAACCTGCTGTTTATAAGCTATTTGAAAAAAATGTTGTATGGCATGCTAATAGAATCAAAATGGGTTAACGATAATAATATTTGTTTTCCAAACAGATAACAAAACGCATATCAGAAGAATATGGGTGCTACAACGACATATTTTTACCTGCAAGAAATCATTCGTCGTAATCTAGAACTAGGTAGCAATGTTTGTGTGGCAATCCTTGATACTAGACAAGCCTAGATACCGTCTGGTTTGATATTGTCGAACGATCTCGTAATCTGAGGTACAATGTGGTCCCTACTTTTTGACGCCCATGCGAACATGATTGTACAGCTGTGACCTGGCAAACTGTTTGCAATCAGAGTTCTGTGAAGTAAAATAAGGTATCCATCAAGGCGGGATCCTTCAATCTGTTTATCAATGAACTTTAACCAATTTGGAACAGAGTTGTCAAGGCACGACGGTTTAATACGTCCACCAGCAAAACAAAGCTTGCAGACGATATCGCACCATCGGCAATCTCATCAAATTTGTTAACTATTATGTACGAATACACTTGCAAATATAGATATCAAATACATTTGTATCCAGCCAAAACTAATATTATCATTTTTAGAAACAAAACAAAAAGGCATCCAGATTGACAGTTATTCTTCAGATCAGCTCAAATAAAAAGTGAAAACGTGAGACACGTTCTCATTTTCCTTAATAACAGACTTAATAACAAAGTAGAAAACGTATGTCGCTAAGCAAAAGCTTCGCTATATTCTGTGATTTTAGTTAACGTAAATCCAATGTACATGAATCCACTTATTTAAGCTTCACTAATTACAACCGTATCCCTACCTTAACTTAAGACTGAATAATCTAAACGAAACAGTATATATTACAGCTAGACCATTTCATAGAAATGACAGCAAAACAGATTCAGGGTTTCAATTCTAGAAGATGTAGAAACATATGCATGAGTATGCTTGGTTGGCGCTCCGTAGAATCCGTAATTTGAAAATGCTTACTGTGTGAATTGATATTTGCATACTCCTTGCCCCATGTAAATGAACTGTATATCAAATATAAGAAATAATTTATAAATAATGTCGAAACGCTACTTTGAAATTTAGTAGCTCTGGAGGTTATATATGACTACGACAGTAACGAAAACAAAATGCTGAAACTAATTAGGCGACACATATTGGATAAATGTGACAAAAAAGTTGATAAACATGCTTTTTTAAGAATTGCAATGGAATTGATATTAAAGTGTACTGAATAGAAGCTGAACGATTATTTATTTTGAAGTGAAAAATCGTCATTGAAATATGTTCTTTAAGTTTCAATTTTTTTCAAAATTGCCGCTATTTGAATACATTTTCCAAGCATAACTCTAGTTGCTATGTCAACAAATGGGAAAAACTTAAAACATCTATATCTCAAAAAAACGGAAAACTCAGACCTTGGATAATTGGAATATGATGGTAACTTTTGGTGTAACTGGTGTGTTAAACTATGTAGCATTGTCTAGTAGACCTCTACTATGATTGTTCAAAGCACGAGATCACGTGAAAACTTACCCCGCCCCTAGTCTGGTTCCCGAATTCCTGTGATAGTTAAATTAAACCGAAAATAAATTAGTTGATACATAGTCCATAATGCATTCAAGACAGGACTTTGTATCAACTAATTTATTTTCGGTTTAATTTCAATTTAATTTTAGTTCTTAAGTGTATTCTTCATGTGATTGGACTTTTACTTGAAAGTACGGGAAACGTTATTTGGACGATTGGTGTAAATGACGTCATTAAGACGTGATGTCATTTCCTGACGTTTTGTTTTCTTTCTTTTTTTCATTTGTAAGCTTGTCATAAAGATGGTCAACATGTAAATTGTAAAAGTGCAGACAAATTTCTTGAAAAAGGCAGTATGCAGAAAATTTGAATTAAAGAGTTGTTTTAAATTAAAAAAAAAAAAAACAGATATATTTATTATTCTCTGAGGAATATTTGAAAAAAAAATTCAGTTATTAAATTGATACTTTAATACGAGGATCCATCCCCTTTGTACTGTAAGAAAATTGCTAAGAAATCTCTTTGAAATAGGCAAGGCTAGAAAGTACCGCCTATACCAATGCAATGCAAACAATTGCTTACCACGGCCAAAACTAAATAAGAATTTATATACATGTATTACAATTTATTTACCTAATGAATACTTTTTCAATATAACCAATAGCTAAACTCTTGTTCGCAACTGAAATTTAACATTTACTTTTTACAATGTACATAAATATATCAAAGATTTTATATACATGTACTTTAACAATCAACATATAGATCATTTCACGCTTAAGTTTAACAGTAAAGGAATGTAACTAAGACAGAAAGCTACTGAAATAGACCTTTGTGTAAAGATCTGCCGCTAGGTGTCTCTGGTGACCGGAATCCCCGCCACATTTTCTCTTTTTTATTAAGGCGTTCGCCTTATAAAATGGGAGTTTTCTAGTATTTTTTAAGATACTCGCCTACAGAATAAAGATTGTTACAGGCTTTTAGTTTCGATAACGGGAATAGAAACAAATAAGATTTTATGTGTTTTAATTATAGCTAATCGATTAAATTAAAAAAAAAATCAAATAATCTTATTTCAGACATTCAAGTTTAAACACTACAAAGCTACAAAGAAAAATCAGTTTTACGCGGGTGATTACAGGGTATTTGTTTTCATACTACAGCTTATAAACAGAACGTAATATACTGTAAATCAGGTGTCACTCAATACAATTTTATGCCTAATGCACTACGATAGTATGTGCAACCATTATGTATAATCTTTTGAATTGGAAATTGCCGATACTTGTCAGTTTGCTGCGATCTTTTGAATTGATTGAATTGAATGTACATGTCAAGTAAAGTTTACGCTAGAGGTGTGTTAAAAAGTATAATTTTAATGCATTTATTTTAAAATGGAAAACGTATACCAAGTGAAGTGTCACAAGAAAATATAAAATAAAAGTCATCACACATTACAAAAAAACTGTCTTTAGGAAATGTAAATAATAAAATTGTAGTGTGTTTATCTTATTGTAAAAAATATTTCTGCTTCGGCTTATTTTCCAATCTGGTTTTTTTCAGGTACATTTAAACTGCAAGAAACTAGTGACTTAGTTTCTAGATCGGCTTATTTTCTAGCCCTACTTAATATCTATGTTTAGGGTTTAAGAAATCAAAGAACAGAAAGTACTGGAGGATCGATTGTCTCTGAATAACAGAGACTTTACACATACATGTGTAAATATCAGGACAACCCTACACGAGTTATTAACAAAAATGGAGACACAACTGTCCACAAATTTTGACCTTTAACTATATCTGTAAATGTGCCTACCTTTTGCATTCAGTGACTATGTTCAACTACCGTTTGAAGTATCATAGCTGTGAATGGTAACTGAGAAGTGGATTTTAACAAAACTGAACTGAAAATTCAAAGTTTGCACAACTTTTAATGTCATTTAAAAGTTATGGGTTTGCCCATAGGGACGATTGTATTACGCCAATTGATTGCTTCGGATTTAATGTCGCACTCAACAGCTAAGTTCATATGCCAACTTCCAGCTTTCATGGATGAGGAAGATCCTGGGTGCCAATTCGGACATTATTTCAGTCACGGGCGGGCACCTGGGTAGTACCTAGATAGCTTCCAGACATAAAAACATCCGATCCAAGTAGGGCACGAACCTATAGCACTGAGGGACAAGTGATCATCAGTCGGTGACCTTAACCACTTGGTCACAGAGGCCATTGTATGATGTCAAGCAATTGTCTGAAGTTTCAAGGCTTTAGTGGTTACCGATAAAGTGAATTTTAAGAAAGCTTAACCAGATTTAAGACGACACTGCCGACTGACGTCTAGAAGGTTTTGACAATGGCTCTTCTGTTTTTCATAGAAGAACTAAAAATGGATTAATCATTCTTTTGTTATTGATTCAGTACATACATATTGTAGAACAAGTACTTGCAGCTTACATTAACTACCCCGATGAGTGCTTCATGGAGCTCTCACAAATACTCGCTCAGAATGAACGGATTTTGAAGGTCGCAGTAAAAATGCCACTACCAGGATGAGAACCCAAGACCTCCTGGTTAGCAGTCCGACGCTCTACCCTTACGCCACAGCGCCTGTACAAAACGGGAATCAATACCGTAGTTAGTGTGGAGGCAGTCGAATACCAGCATTCGATAACGGACAGGATCATATCCGAACGGAAGGAAACCTGTATCGTTGCAGCCCTAGTTACTCTTAGTTTACCCAAATCGATGCAGACAAGAACAGAACAGTTCAGTCACTAAATGTAGTCGATATCGGTCTTGATTTCATATACAGTGCCACCGATTTCTAGAAGAACCTTACTGGTCACGGTCCTAATACTGTGATGCCAATGTTGGTGAAAGAACGAAAAAGATAAACGGTACCTTTTGAGCTTGCAGTAAGAAGCAGAAAAATCGGACAGCCTTCCCAGTACTTGCCTGGTACAAATGAATTCTATCCTAACAGTGAGCAAGATCAAAGAAGACACAGAATAAATTAATAACTGAACAAAAAACCAGTGATACAAAGTATCACAGCGGGCCAACAAACAAAACTGACATGTAAATATTCTAGAAATTGGTGATGGTTGATGTTGAGGCATGGCCCAAAAAGAACTCAAGGAAACCAATTGTGGTTGTACAAGCAAAACCTGACACGAATACTGACTGACCTGTAGTATCGAAACTTTACTGTTATCGAATAATATGTATACAGTATGTCTTAATTTTTCATTACCATTATCCTTATTAGTTTGAAATGAATGAAACTTTCTATGATTATTTGCCGTAAAACATTTAAAAATGATTTAAAGTGACATTATGCGCATCTTACTGCACATAGTGTATTTTTGGTGACAATTTTATAAATGCAATTTTTGGTTGCTGTGCATTTAAATGTGTTAAATTAATGATTATGCCACATTAGTATTTGAAATTGGTGCTTTAGATATAAAAAAATCGGACTAAGTTGTTGATGTTGGTAGATATTTCAGCAGTGGAAGGGGAGCAACTCCTGCATGCAGTTGTTCTTTTCTTAAATTGACTCTCCCAGTCAAATAAGAAAATCAATATTTGGGAAGTAATTTTTTCATACTGGTAGCGGGAAGAGTTTGGTGTATTGGGTTAAAAGCTATTATTTCCTCTACGCTTTTGTACACACACCATTTTCAGCTGGATTGTTACTTGAAAAAATGCATAATGTCACTTTAAAAGCTTAAAATGATATTAAGTAAAACAGAAGAAAAAAGTAAAAGAAATGTTGGATTGGATGGGTTTTGTTACAGAAGGTCAGCGCAGATTGAAATACTGACGCCTCTACCGATTACACCACGGCATCCGATTTTAATGTTACGGGTAAAAAACGAGTTTATATCTATTTTTCTGTCCAAGTCGTTCGTTTGCGCATTAATAGTGTTCACGATTAATTACAAATTTAAGAACAACAACGAAATAATATTATGCTATTCTGAAATGTTTAGAAATTATTTAGATCTATTACTATATAATTTTGAAAACAGAAGACGGTATAATGCGTAACAACTGTATACATGGAACTACTTGTTTGTATGTTGTTCGTTCGGCCGTAAGGAATTCTATACTCTGTTAACATTGGATCGATTTTTACAATCGCCAAGATTGTTCAGATTATAACCACTGTGTTACAATTGGCGGGGTTTCACTTGATTATGTTAAAATTGATCTATCAGATAACCTTTGCTTGCGGCCCACCTTGAACCAGTTTTTAATGTGAAGAGAAAACCCTAATCATTCTTTTTAAACAAAACACATCTTAATAACAACGAAAAATAGTTTTAATATTGAATGTCATCTTGGACTTCTATATGACAAGGTCATCCAATTGACACTTCAGACATGTAATAAACAAGTGACATGAAAATAAGCCTGTGTGCTTTTCTGCACACAGAATGTGGTCGGGGACTACACTAATGTGGAAAGCAGTCTAAAACTATCCCTGTTAGGGATAGCCTGATAATCATCATGAATATGATATCATCAAACTATACAAAGTCGTTATGGACATTAGTCGGCGCGCAAAACCATAAACTCCTTCGACAAAACAACAGGGATTTACCAG
Source organism: Saxidomus purpurata (assembly GCA_022818135.1). Classification (NCBI taxonomy): domain Eukaryota; kingdom Metazoa; phylum Mollusca; class Bivalvia; order Venerida; family Veneridae; genus Saxidomus; species Saxidomus purpurata. The sequence continues at coordinate 21,377,638 of JAFMSR010000007.1, forward strand.
TCTGTGCTGTAGGCTAAATCGAAATAGCTGTCCACTTCCTGATAGATTATTCTATACATGTCTTAGACAACGACAACTCCATATCAACATATGTCTGCATTGTTCAATTATAGATAAAAAAAATTTACTGTCGAAAATAAGTAAGTTTCTCTGCTTAATTGTCCAGAACTACGTTGCAGCTATTATACAATTTGGCATATAATCATACAATAAAGAATTTCCTTGCAGCTTCTTGTTTGTATCGATGCCTTCAACCCATTCACCAATTGTATAATAATTTGATCATAAACCATGATCTTATTATCTACGTAATTGTACAAATTGGTAAAATTGTCAAAGATAATATATATTACTTACAGCAAATGTCAGACGTGTTTGTTTCCTCCGCCGGACACGTTTCTTACATCATATCTAAATGTCCTCAGAGTAATGTTTTCGGTCAAGTAGTTAACAATTTAAGAATGTTAGAAATAACTTTATAAAACATTAAACTGAAAACGTTAACACTAAGTATACTGTATTCCAAAAATAGGACCCCACATTAACCAAGCAATGTTGTGTCATGCTTGACATAGCGAGAAAAGACGGTAAGATATATTTAAAGACTTAATGGGTGTTAAGTAGAACACTTGTGTCAATAACAATTATTTCGTGACAAAATTTAAGTACAAAAAGGGGCATTACTCTGTCAAATATGACCTTGACCTACACAAGTTTGCAGCATTAGACACTTTGTCATAAGGAATGCAATTTGAAAGTTTGATGAAGAAATCGAAATTGCAAAATTATAGCCAATGTTAAGTTTTCATGACATAAACTAAGCATAAAAAAGGGCGTAACTCTGTAAAAATGTGACCATGACCTACAAAAGTTGGCGGCATCACGACCCTCTTGTCACGAGCAATACAATTATAAAGTTTGAAGAAGAAATCTTAAGAAATGGCAAAGCTATAGCCAACGTTTAGTTTTGGGAACGCACGGATTGACGGACCGACGGACCGACGGACAAAGCGATCTCTTTATATCGCCTTTTCTCCGAAAGGGCGACACAAAAGGGTTTTAGCTCGTCGCATTCCGTCCCTTCGCGTGTATCCTTGGATTTGATTTTATATATTTACAAGTTTTTGATGCCTAACGTTCAAATTGTTCAGTCTTGATACTTGATTAGATTGAGGAAAACATGTCTTTATATTTTTGCCAGAAAACGTTAATTGATCAGACACGAAACACATAAACACGCATTCCCACAAACACCTACAAACAGATACAGCCCCATGCATACACTTAAAACTGTTATTTCCTCTGTTATCAAATTGGGAAAAAAGAAAAAAATATCAAATTTAGGATACGCTTTCATTTTACCCTGAAATGGCATTAGCGTTGGCCTAAAAATGGTGACCATGCTCATGTACTTTGTGTGGATAGTTCTTTTCACTACAGACAGACTGGAAGCTTGGTAACAAGATTGGCATTGCAAGTAGCATATCACCACTCTCACCGTTTGCTAAACGTCAAAACAAAAGGGTTATCTTAAACCTATTACATATATTTTATGTGTACAGTTACATGATTTATGTTACGAATGCGAAAAGGTACATCTATGGTAATGGTAATAAAATTTCAACTTACTAATAGTATGAATCATGACGAAACATTGAAGTCAGTGGTCGGACTTTTGGGAGTAAACCCGCTCGAAAACATTAAAAAGTACGAACACTCAAATACACAACTTATATCGTTATAAACATTTGTAGAACAACGACTTGAAATTCTTGATCGGAACCGCAACGTATATGAACTTATCTCTTAGAAATCCAGCTGCCTTTAGAAATATGGCGTAACATCTTCTTCGCATGTAAACATTCGAAGCAACAGCGGTGACTGGGACGAGATTACACTCAAAGACCTAAGCCAGTCGGTGACAAAATTCTCACCCTTCTAGCAATAGGAGTGCTTTGTTAACTATGACTATGTTTGGTCTTTGATATTGTCACCTACTATACAATATATATAAAACAAGAAAAATGGTAACCTAAACAGCCATTAACTACTAAAAGTGCAGACTGTCTTTACAACTTTTTGCTGAAATGACAATAAGAAAGTTTTATCCTGCTTATCTCAAATATTGCAGTGTCTTACATCAATGGAATTGCAAAACAGTAATGCACAGTATTAGAAATAGATAAGAAACTGACATGAATGGATAAGTTGCATCTCGTCTCAGTATTGGTGACAATGTTTTAACGTGAAGAATACCATAATTCTTATTTACTTTGTTCAGTTATTGCGTGAACAAATGCCAATACATGTAAGAAGCGCTTAGATACGGTATCATATTTCTAAGATTACACCCATGTTTAAGTTCACAAACTGTAATGTAACTTAAAGATATCGGAAAAACGTTGCATTACAATGGCCTATAATTGTCGTCTACACTTGTATACAATCTCTAAAAAAACTGCTCTTTTGTACAAATTTGCTCAGGTATCATGCAATACATAAGTCCTATAAATAAGACCAAACATTATTTATTTGTACTTTTTATGTTCTTATTTTAATAGATTTTACATTTTAAATTCATTTCCAATTGCGAGGTCATATGGTTTCGCTTCACTCCGATAGCACTTTCCGCCACGATTTTATGACAGAGTTTGGAAGCGGCTTACAACCAATTTTGAAAATAAGATTTTATAATCACTCGTAAACGTTTTGTGAAAGTTACACGGGATGCATACGTTTCAGGCTAGATAACACGGGACTCGTATGCTAGACTACATCAGTCTTAGATATAATTAACTTTCTGTATTTCCGTGTTTGTTTAAAACATACTAATTTAGTCTAATCTTAGTTTTAGGGGTAAAGGAAAGAAAGATAGTGATCCAACAAGAGAATGGTTTGGAAAAAAGTCACTTTCCTCGTGCTCAGATGTACCAGTGATTGTCTTTACTGCCACAGTCAGCAGATCGTCAAAAAGCAAAGTAACTCAAGTTTGTGTCTTGCACAGTCTGTTGAACTTAATATAAAAAGCCTGGACCGAATCGAGATAATAGCAAGTTGTTCAAATGAATGTTAAAATTTACAAATATACTGTGAAAGAGGAAGTAATGTTGAGTATATACGATATGTATCATTTACAAC
>JAFMSR010000007.1:21381275-21457296 GCA_022818135.1 Saxidomus purpurata
ATTTTTGTCCCATTGGATTCTATAGTAATTAGAGTAATTTTGCACATGTCCTGCGACTTTCACAACAAAATGCAGGCAATCAGCTGTCCATATTTTTCATCTACACAGTCAGTCTACACCAGAAATGTTGCATGGTCAACAATGAAGTGTTTGCTATCACTCAATCCGGAGACACTGTTCAAATTTTGTCTGCCGGCACGGAGTAATATTTAAACGCTTCAATCACAAAACATGCTCCTGACAGTAATCAGAAATGGCCAAATATTTACAAACAACAATAAATACAACTTACATTTCACCAAGAAATCCAATGACAGCTCTAAAATTGAGACTTTAAAAAGAGGTACTTCCTATGGTACAACAACCCGGAAGTACTTGTTGACCGGTGTCAAACCTTTAAGTTATCGGTAAAATCAGCGTTTTAAAATATGTTGCAGTACCGTAACCACGCAATACTCTATGTAGTTGGTGTTGTACAATTAATGGGCGGATAGCGATTTATTACAAAAGACCTTTCTGTTGATGATTGGTGATAAAATGAAGCATTTTTCGTTCTATCTTGTTCTTCGAAATTGTATTTATTTTATGTTACGTTCATTGGACACATTATTTATACGTTTCAGTAATATAATCTGCTTGATATAAGAAGTGCCTCTTACGGTAGTGCAACATATTTTACCGACAATGAATGGAATGTATAGCTCAAACTGTAAGATTTAGTATGATGCTAATAAATAGTCTATTAATTATATCCCTGTAAGATTACGAGACGTAAAAAGTGCATGCGCTACATCAACATAGATAATAAAGAGAAGTAACACATTTTTTCAGCGATATTATTTCTAGGAGAAAAAAAACCCGCTGCTCATGCGGGTGCTCAGAAGATTTTTTGTATTTTGGAAAAGAAATATCCGGGAATATTTACAATCGATTACATAAAACAGTGGCTGAATGATCTAGTTGCTCTTTTGTTAAGATGTATCCACTGAATATAGGATTGTTATAGGTAAGCGCCGGTTTACGTTTAATCAAGTTCACCTATCAGTTTGGTTCCCTGCATAATATTGAAGGTAAAATTAGCATAGTGACTTGAGCGGGTAATAAGGTCAGATGCATTTTACTAGAAATCCCATTAGTTTTGAAGAAGAGAAAGGAGTATGGAAAGAGAAGGAAGGAGGACAGAAGTGGGGGATAGGAGGAGTGAATAACGACGTTGCGTTGTAATGAGGGATAAACTGGTAGTAAGTAGGAGACCAATTAAAGAATGCATATCGACATTAATGCAACGGAGTTGAGTCTCCAACGATAAATAAACGGACTGACCTTTTGAGCTCAGTGATTGCGTGGACATTTTTATATACACAATGTATTATAGTTTTTTCAAATAGTTGAACAACTGACCGAGAAGCCTCATAAACACAACTCGCTCGAAAACATATTTAATTCTATATATTTAGTCATACAGGCATTCGAGCAGACAATTGAATTGCCAGGTACTTTTTACATATGACCTCTAACAAAAATCATAAAAGCTTGGAGGAAATGTGTCGCTATAGAGTGTTCACAAAGACTTCTGTACATATGACGGAGAGTATTTCACCGAGAATTTTATTTAAAATCATCAAGTATCCAACATGTACGACTTTTCATTTATTCTGACATTGATAAGTTGAAAGTTTGTCCACGAGAGTAGTGCTTACAGTGATTTTTAAACATGCGATCAGTGGTTCTTAAGCCACTTTAATCTAGACAAGCGTTCAATATGGGGACTTTATGTTGTCTTTCATGACCCGATCAAAATCTTAACTAACATATCCCCCAAAACAAACTACATGACCATGTCATATGCCGATAAGTCGAATAATTAGGTTTATAGGGTGTTCTATCTTGTGATGATTGCACTTGACCGCGGCCTCTTGACAAAGATTAAGTTAAATATAGAAAGATGTTAAAGACTTGACCTTCCTACAACAAAAACACCTTCACATAAACAAAAGTACAGACGAACGTTGTCTTGTTCATCTTGTATATCTGGGCTATAAAGAAACAAATGGGCTGATGGACGTGTTTTCCGAAAACAGCTTTCAGTCATTAGTTTAAAATAAAAATATTTTTTTCTACATAATTGTATGTTAAACAAGACAGCCCAGATACCCATTAATCTCAGGGACATGATTTGAAGAAACGTGGTAGAAGAACACTACACAGTACTTATGAAAAAATATTTCCCTTAGGCCCTGTCGGTTTTCAAAGTTGGTCCTATTAAACTCAATGTAAAACAAAAGATCCCCGTGGTAGCCAAATATTTATGCCATTAACGGCATAGTTAAACAATCATGATAGAGGACTTCTATGCAGTTTTATTCGCTAAATATCTACGATTTTGGGCCATGTGGACTTGGACAAGGAGATTATTAAAGATTTTCCTAAATAAATATACATGTATGCTTAACCAACAAAAAATACCAAAAGGCGGCGAATTGTACATTTGTACATGATTTGAGCAGTCTTGGAAGAGACCACTAGACAATGCTATATACCCAAATAAATATCTAATTTCTTAGCATTGTAGTGAAAGGCGTGAAGACTTTTACAATATTCCAACTAGTAATATGTAAAACGGAGGACACACAGAGCGGGACCAATTGTGATCACATGGTTGTACTTAGAGCAACCTAAGTATAGGACTACTAGACACTACTACTCATCAAATATCTAACCTATAGCTTCTCGAAAAGACCATGTACACTATTTTCCTTTTTGTTTCCACAAAAACCAGATACTTGTATCTTACTGGAATTTCTTGAACATTTTAAAAAGAAACAGCCAGGGTTTTGCATTTGGTTTTGTTTCTTCTAGATTTATGAACTATTTACGATTTCAACCAGCAACCAGATATCTTTATGGAATGAATTTCTTGAACACTTTAAATAGCATCTAGTAAGGAGTACCCAAGAAACATTCTTGTAAAGTTTGGTAGAAACTGACTGAATGGTTCTGGAGGACATGTTGCATTAAGCAAATTGCATTTATTTAGATGAAGCAAGGTCAATGTTTTTGGCGTACAAATCCATGGATACGAGATTGATCTAAGACCTACTGACCTTAGTTATATCATCACATCAAGCAACAACTACTACGTCATACCACGGGCACTGGAACCGCACAGTTTGGTTATGTCTGGCCTAATTTCACCAAAATTATGCCTAAAACATTAAATTATCAAACCATTTTCAAGAAATTGTATCGTACTACAAATTTTGCGTTTTTCCATTGCATCGCCGTGGCTTTCCAATGGAATGTCCTACCGCTGTTCGAAAGTTCTGACATCAATCTTGTCAATAGAAACTCGTTACCACTGAAATTAAACGATTTTTCATAATTTAGAAAAAGTGCGACTCAGCTTTCGCCGTTATTCCTTATTTCAACTCGGCGGTTTTGTATCGAGCCACGTAAGTTTTTCTTGCATATCGGATCGACATTTCCGGTGAGTTTGCCCATGCCGGAAAAACCGGTCTTGCGCTCCTCCTATGCCAGACGATCCTCGTGAATTACTTATGACGTAATAGCGTTATAAAAATTGTTACGTCACTTTCCTAAACACAATGTCGTTTGCTTTTATCTGATAATTCATCATTTTGAGAAGTTTCAGGAATCTACCTTTAAGTGCAATTATACAGTATGCAAGGAAATGTTTCTATCATGAGCACGAGGTTCGAATCGAAATATCCGTCACCGATGGTAACTGTTTTGGCGGGAACGAGGCTCTGCCGAGATCCCAGAAAACAGTTACTCGAGGTGACGAATAGATCTATTTCCATCTGACCAAATGCCTCATGATTAAAACTTTTTCTTGCATGCCGTCTGCACTGTAAAGAAGATTTCTAAATTCAAACTTATCGAAATGATGCAATTTCATATAAAAAAAAACAAAATTCAGTCGTTGTGTTTGGGAAAGTGACGTTACAAAGTTTATAATGTTACGTCACAAGCAATTCACGTGAGTCGTCTGGCATAGGAGGGGTGCCAGACCGGTTTTTCCGGCAAGGGCAAAATCATCGGAAATGCTGATCCGATATGCTGGACAGAGTTTTACACCGGAAATGCCGATCCGATATGCAAGAAACTATTAGCCCTGTGCCAGTCTGGCCACAAATCATGGTAGTGTGGCCTGTTGTTACACCATTTAAAGCCAGAGCTTGATATTTCAAGATTTATGTACTATTTACGATTTCAACCAAGTTGCGGGAAAATTACACTGTAAACATTGTCCAATCAGATCGTCCCGGGTTGGAATAAGGTAAACCGAAAGCTAAAGGCGAAAGTGGAGTCGGATTTTTACTAAATATTGATTCGTGTAACTTCAGTGCTAACGAGTTTCTTTTGACCATAATGTCTTATTGCATTTGTCGATCTTTCAAATAGTGCACAGAAGTCACCGTTAGGACATTTCTATGGAAAGCTACGGCCGCCGAAATCGGGCGATGTCAGATTCCGTGCCTTACCATGTAATTATTGTAGAGCAGAGAAAACTCGCAAAATTTGTACAGGACATGTTCTTGTTTTAATGATTTAAGCATATTCTAGTGAAATTAGGCCAGTCACAACCAATATCTGCGGTTCTAGTGCCAATGCTTGAAACGAATGCTTTCTATAAAGTTCAGCAATGAGTTTAGGGAAGCAGTGGCATATTTGACGGGAAGACAGACAGCAAGAGAAAAACTATGCTTCTTTAGATGGGGGAAACAATGTTTTTGCCTTTAGTTCTTTGTTTGAGTCTGACTTTTGACTCTTTGCACCACTAATCAGTTTTATCAATAGTGGTTATGTATCCATCTACCGTTCCTCTACCGTTTCTGGTATAAACCAGTACCGAACCTGTTTCTCATCTACAATCTACGTTAAAGGGTCAAGTCAGAATTAAGAACAGACAAGTTTTACGATAAATAAGCATACATTTATTTCATGATTTGTTTGCAGCTTACAAGGAAACAAAGCAAATCATATCTTATATAAATCCAACAATATAAAAATGTATATAACATTTTCCTGTACTCAATATGCTAATTTAAAGTATAAATTCACTAAAGGTTAATACAAAGCATATCAAATACAAGTATTGCGGAACTTTGCACATCACATGTTTTCCAAACTTGTAAATCAGTACATATATTTCATAAATAGTTACAACGTTAGACAGTCTATACGACAAAATGAGGACCGAAGAAAAATCAGGAGTTTCCGTCATATATCGGACGCCCAAAATGTTGTATAAAGTGACTTTGTAATTTTGCATAACTCATATATTATACAAAGTTTGCAACTATAAAGGGGGGCGTTTTTTCTAATTAAATAACACCGACATAAAATAACAGAAACTATATAGCGTTTTAAAGTCCCAGGAGCACTTTGACATAACTTTACTGGAAGGGTTATGAATCAGTCTATTCACCCTAAAACATTGTTGACCTATGACTTTCTGTCGTGTTCAAGTCGTTTCTTCATGAAAGAGTTGCCACTGAGAAAGCGTTTCCTATTTTCTGCACTGTATTTGAAATATAATACTGCAAGTTTTTTTTTCTAACATGTACGTACCGATTTGAAAAACAAAGTCTGTTACAAAAAAGGTCTCCCGGTAAGACACCTTTCTTGGTAAATTAAGAGTTACTTGTATATCTAACAACCAATGTGCTCCTGGAACTATAAGGAATACTTTTAAATAAAAATGTGACGAGAGTATCATTATTTAATTTTATCACTCTGCCGAAAAAAAAAACTAGTTAAAACGATTGTAGTAACAAGTCAATTTGCCCGATCTGTTTGCACTATATTACGCAAACAACTTTACAAAAGGACAGATAAAACCTTTACTACAAAATCAGTGAAAACAATGTCGTAGTGAGTACATTAATCTTAAGCTCGTTTACGTATGCTATTATTGTGTTATTATTGTCCATCGTTTGTCATAAATTGTTTCCGTACACCTGCAGACTATCTATAACCGACACAGTGCTGCATCTCATAAATATAGTATTATATTCAATGTCAACACTTACATGTCTGTAAGATGCAATATCAACATTTTAAAATATAAAAACGATGTACCGAAAAGCAGCATTCATAAATGAGCACAACAGTAAATTCAAGAAATTCTATAACCAAATGCACATTGTTTCAGAAATAAAATTTATTGTATATTCCAAACGTTATAGAATTTTGAATCATTCTTGTGAGAGCAACGGGAAAAATATCTGCACTATCAAAACAATTTCTTTTGGAATCAGTCTTTCATAATTGCGCTACTAGTAGTGCATGTGACTCATCCACAAATAAGACAGAAACAATATTTAAAATTCATGTAAAATATTAAGAAAAATCAGCTTTGTTTGGAATGAGTCTCAAATGAAAGACGAAAATGCACGGACATTTTAACATATTTTAAAATGATGAAAAATAAACTGCAATATATTTTTCTGCTCATAAGTTTTCATTAAGTTTTATAACTGCTAGAATTATTTTGCGAAAGCTTTGTGTAGAAGGAGTACATAAATAATAATAAAAAAAATATGTAAAAGGTTTATCTAAGGCTGGTACACTATTTGACTAATGATAAACGCCTTTAACATTGTATTCTTCTCAAACTAATTTACCTGTGATTTGTACAGCCTATGCTGAACACTGGTCTCTTTTACATATGCAGGTATTTACAAGTTATATTGCATAGACAAATAAGACAGTAAATAATATAATACAATCAAAATAAAAACGATACGAGGGGAGATCCAAAATAAGCCAGACTGTTTCTACGTTTCTTTTTCCGTACAAATAAACTATGTTTTGACAAAACTATATTTTCCTAGGCAACATAGAAAGACACTTTCAGCGTTTTTTTAGTAACCGTCCTAAAGCAAACCAGGCAGTGTGAATTAAGAATCTGTAATGGATAAAGTTGCATGTAAATTTATTGTAATTCTGATGTTGGATTTCGGTGCCGAACCTTCACGGTCATTAAGTCATTTTACAAAAGATCAACGTCATGTCCGTTTCCGTTAGTACAAAACACTATAAAGTGTTTTTCAAAATGGCGTTGTCAGAATCACAATCACTACAAATCATGAGACATCTACAGAATTGACCCCGTCTCTTTCACAAAATTTAGAATGGATTGCGGGGAATTTGGAACCAAACTTGGTATAGCTATAGGTCAGTACATTATACACTACTAAAACAATGTAAAATGTAAAAGGTCGGCGCGCGCTGGATTCCTAGCTTTATAATAAGCAAACCGATTGAAACGTGAGTTTACGTGATTTTCTTTTCTTTGACATTACTCGCTTTTATGTTCGCTACTTTTGTACGCGGCCTGAATGTTTTTTGTACAAATGAAATGAAATATTTAGTTATGGTCAATTAGACATTTAAATCATGTGGTTATTTTTGTATTGCTACAGCAAGCTTTATCAAGGTTACAGAAGCTGCCTCGTTAATTTCGGAACACCTTTCATATGAGCAAATACAAATTTTGACAGTCCATACGGCATAATGAGGACCGGGAAAAAAATCAGGAGTGTCCGTCATATATCGGATACTCAAAATGCCGTACAAAGTGAATTTGTCATTTGCATAAACATGTACAAAGAAGTTTTATGTTACAATTATACAGTTTTTTTCAAATGAAAATGTAAATACTTTCTTCTATTTCTAATTCATCTCATAATGAAATATTTCTATGGCAACATAGTTACTACATAGTCTACATGAACGATGCCACTGCAACACAGCATCGATATATAACCACGACTTGTAAACAAAGGAATTATATCAGCAACAGTGATTCCACTTACAAGGCAGTATACGTAAATACAAAAAACAATAAATAATAAGCACTGTAAAACTAATTATCAAATAATATAACAAATTTTTATAACATAAAACAGCTCAAAATCCATGCAAAAATAAGTATTGTCCGAATCTGTTTTGCACTCCGAGAAACAATAATTATCGGGACTATCCGTCATACATCCGCTGCTCAGAGTGCTAAACAGAATGCATACATGTTAATCATAAATGTGACCTGTAAAATTAAAATACATCAGTTATTGTAAAATTATATTCAATGATTCTAAAAGACATTTTCAAAAGATTTATAAAAGTTGTGGTTTGGGTACATGTATACTGCAAATGGAGTACAGTAAATGGCCAGTGTCACGAGCAAAGGGGACCCTCTGATATTAATTTGTTGAATTATGAAACAGATTTTGTAAAATAATTCTATGATATTTTGTCACCCTCTTCGAATGAAATGTCAATGGTAAAACTGTGAGCTTCAATATTTCTTGCATTTAAGGACCGCTTCTTCAAAACGATATTTGAAAGTTATGTTGGTTTTGCAAGTTGAAACGAGAACACAATTTATTTTATGTTTTCCAGTGAATTATAGAGTTTTCTCAGTGAAATAAAAGTGATAATCCACAGTTTTGAAACAGTGGATTACCATTTTTATTTTTCACTGTTTTTGCAATCTTTAGCCCGGATTTACGTCAAAAAGTATACCGAGCGTTATTAATGCTGGAGACCATGCGACGATGACGTCGTTTAAATGACGTCATTTGTTCTATGTTTTCTGATGACGTTTCCCGCGATTTTCGATGTTTTATAGAAACAAACTCAATAAAAATACAGTTTTAACCATAAAATAAACAGAAAAATTGTTGGTGAAATTATAACGTGATCTTACACCGAAACCAACAATTATCCTCTATTTATTTTATGTTTTTCGGTGATTTATCGAAATATAATGGTGAATTATATCCCGATAAACTGACTGTCCACTCAGTGAAAATTATCAAAATTTTCTACCCAGATTAATGTCAAAATGTATACCGAACGTAACGAACGCCGGAAACCATACGACGATGACGTCGTTAAAATGACGTCATGTTTGCTATGCTTTCTGATGACGTTTCCCGCGATTTTCGACATTTTATTGAAACAAACTCTACAAAAGTAGAGTTATAGACATAAAATAAAGAGAACAATTGTTGGTATCGATGTAATATCACGATAATTTCACTCGTGAACACCAAAAGTAGTTATTTTCACTCGTGGCTGCGCCACTCGTGAAAATATCACTTTTGGTACCCACTGGGTGAAATTATATCATGATATTACACCGAAACCAACAATTATCCTCTATATAATATATTCAACATACATGCTTAATATAGAAACGGTACCAGGATTTGGCTTATCACATCAATAAAAGATATCAGAAATTAACAATTTAGTACTATTCTTAGAAGCTGAGCTAAAAGTGTGACGTAAAAAGACGGTGTAAAACGATACATTTTGAAAATAAGCAATACCTGGATCAACGTTTACCACACGTTGTTTCGTTTTATTTTCTTAAAAAAAGCCTTTCTTTCTTTAACTATCATTAAAAATATTGCTTGAAATGCTGCAAAAACCTGGTTTTATCTTTTTTCTTTTGATTGCCGTTTTTCTCGTGACACCGGTCATATGCAACTCAACAATTATCATACAATTCCAAATAGTCAATTAGTCAGGTATGGCTAATAAGATGTTCAGGTCAGTTTGTTTGCTAGTGCGGTCTTCCCCATATTGAACAAGGGGCTCACGAGAGGACTCAGTGTCGTTCAAAAAGTGTCGCTATGTCTATGGCTGGAGATGACTTATATTTGATTTCAAAATAAAACTATTTAAGACAATCATTCTGACAGACGACAGACATCAAACGAAAACAGTTGCTCACCTTTACCACTTCGTGCTCAGGTGAGCTAAAATGTGGCACGTGATTGCAAAAATGTGTAAAAATTCAATTAAATCTGAACTTATCAGATTGTTCACATTCTGCGGTTGTTTCAACGTTATTGATCAAGAATCTTAATGTGTTTTTTTCAGAGTAAACTCAGTCGAATATAACATTTTACATATGGAACCCATAACACATCACATACCTAAGATAGTTATAAAATATAATTAAATGTATTCAAAATTAAGTGATCTACACAATCTGTGAGTTTAGTTGTAATAAAATTGTCTGCATAGTGTATATACAGCACTTTTTCATATTTTACCCAGTATCTCTTTACATAATGTACTTATCTGACATATCACTATACTGGAATGTGTTCTAGATTTCGTGTCGACATAAATTCCATAAACCTTTGGTAAAGGTTATAATTGACAAAAAATAGTGGTGTCTGACCTTGTACATAAAGCATGTTTTAAACAATGTATAGCAGACTTATATACATACAATGAAGTTGCATGTATATATGTAATTCGGCAAAAGTATTAGTTTAAATAGTATTCATTTGTAGAAAGATAATACATCATGTATGACATTTTGTAATCACAAAAAAATATTAGCACCTGTGATATACGAAACTGGTCTATGCAAGACCAGGTTTCTGAAAAGTGTGACACATTCCCTTGTAAGTATGTAGCAAGTTATTTACACACACCAAAACACACCAATCGAGACAAAATACGATCTGTAATGTAAAACTGCAATAAAATTCAAATAACAGAGTACACAGTTTTAACATTTTTTAAATTTTAATAGGATACAGAAAAATGTCTGTTAGCCATCAGAAATTAATTAAATGCAACATCATGTACTGCTAGGATTTCAATAGAGGCAACATATAAATGTCGGTTAAAGGTTCACTTAATTACACCTAAGCTGTCATAACAACATTTGAAGCTTTTGTAAATCAGTGTATAAATTGTATGCTGAAATCTGCTTCAATGTTACCATACAACTAATATTTGTGCTAAATGGTTTATGACATAAATCGAATAATGTGTTTCTACTTTCAATTTTCTGAAATGATATATTTTTGTTTCAATGTTAACTTTTAAAAACTTTTCAAAGTAAGGCTTAACTTTTATACATCTCGACCAATCCCCCCGACACCCCCCCCCACACACACACATCCAAAAAAACGTCATTTATATGGATTTACTCGGATAAACTCCAAAGTTATTGACTGTATGTGTCAAGCATGGAATTTTTCGGTTAGCATATAATATACAATACAGCTTCAGGTTGATTTATGCATAAGATTGGTAGTTATGTTTCAACCACTTCCTCCTGTCCAGTAATTATTTTCAAATACTTGTTCATTTTCCTAATTTCTGCCGACTTTGTTAATGTTTTCCAACTTTCTGGAATCTCAATAACTTCTGCTATCCTTTGCTTGGAAGCAAGGTTCGTTATATGGGTGGCAAACATGTATTTCCAGTAGCTGTTGTCCCGGCATTCAACATCTACCGGAATAATCCATCTTTCAGTCATTGTCATATTCAAACTGCAAAACTGATTTCCAACATTGGTATAAGGTTCCACTTCTTCCCAACATGTTTTCCAGGGGGAGTCAACAGGAGAACCTTCGAATATTTTCTTAAACCCAGTTGGTCTATGCATTATGGCTTTGTGCCTACCGGTATGATTTGATTGCCCAATACTACATATTTCACCGCAGCATTGGCATGTTTCGCTACAACCTATCAACGAGCCTAATATAGTCGAAACAGTTTCATACCGTATTGTATCATAATGCTTTTCCAAGACAGAAAATTTTACAGACCTACTGATATATGTACACGCGTTGCTTTCCTTCAACTTCATCACAAGTTTTTCTAATACCACACAGGGATCGGTTTCATCGATAATGTCTTTTTCGAATTTTCTGATATCATTAATTGGCAAAAATGAGTTAAGGGAACTAGTAATTAAGTCTATGCATGTTTTCATAACAGGGGCAGGAATATTAATTTGGCGTTCTCTGTAATGTTTTATTCCGTCTTCAAGTTTCGTTCTTAGTGATATCAATGTTGTGGTCACATGTTGCTCCAAAAAGTGATCAAGTTTACTTTTAGCTAACGTATTGTTTACCCCTACGTATGTATCAAATAAAACAGACAAGCAACACTGTGTCCCAGCTTTCGGTGATCTTAGGTAAATAGGTAAACCGTCTTCTTCTTCCATAAGCTGGATCATTACATAGCACAAAAGTCCGTGTTTTGATCTCAGAAAAAGAAACTCCTGCTTTAATACGGTGGCTAACGCGTTTGCCATAGTTTGGAGGATGTGTTCTTCAGTTTCTTGGAATAATACGCGTGCAAAATTTTCTACAGTTTCGTCAGTACTGATTTGACAGTCTGTTACCTCGCGGTATTTAGATTTAAAGTACTGCTCTAATAGCTTCAGGACTCTGTTCGGAATAACACTACTGTGCCTTTGTAACATTTCAAAACGACTTATCAGCTCTCCACAAACACAAATTGCGAGGTCTATTTCGAAGTCAATCTTGATATTTAATGATCCACCGTATATAAGAGGGTGATTTCGGGCACGCAATACTCCGGTTCTGAAAATCTCAGCTTGATTAAACCTATTACAGTTCTTATCACTTGTAAGGAGATTTATAACTTGAATCATATCATGCACGACTGTTTTAATATTTTCTTGCTCATGTCCTGTAAAATAACGCATATGTCGTGGCCAGTAATTATCTGATGCAGAAAAATTATCTAAACAATTACCCCTTATAGGTCGCTGTTTTAACACTTTCTCGATTTTTGCATGATGTTGAGGAAAGTATCTGTATATTGCGTTCACTGCGTCTTCTTCAAAATTAATAGAAATAAGTCTTTCCGTCTCTGGAAATATTTGAGTAACAAATTTCTCAAACTTTACTGTATCACTTGTATGAGATGTGTGCAGGTTGGTTTCTCTCAATATGAAATTGTCAATTTGGAGAAAAATACTCATTTCTCCATGTAAGATATCTAAATCTATTTTTTTCTGTCGAAGGTTTCGATGAAAAGTGGTTAAACAATTATTTTTATATTCATTCATGGCGGTTTCAAAGGTTTCAATGCTGGAAACCCTAAACTTCTGTATTGCCTGTGAAACAAGTTTAGTACCGCATAGTTTGTCAATCAAGCAAGTATATTCAACCACACCACGTGCAATTAAAGTTTCAACACCTGCGTTAAATTCTACACTTACATGTTCTAGTTCAGAAGATTCTTGACAGTTTTCGATCTCAGCATCAAACTTAAACACGTCATTTTCAATCTGTCCTCGAACTTTCCACTGCATATGACATGTGTGTCGGTCTAACACTGACTGTGCTTCCGTTTCAATGATATTCCGAAATTCGTAAACAAAGTTATCTGTCTTAATAGCATTCCAGAGGCATTCAATATGCTGTGTTAGTTCGTGTAATGTGAACGAGGACTGATCTTTCATAAGAGTATCTTTTAAGATCATTGCTTCTCGACTGTATCCCGTACTTATGCATTCATCTGACTCACTATCAAACAGCGGAGGAAAGTAGTCAATGCTGTGTAATATGTCAAAATGTATGATTTCTCCAAATCGTCTTACTCGTTCTTTTTCCAGACTACAGGCGGCCTCCGTATATTGGTCTAAAACGTTTTGAAGAGCTTTTGATTGTTCCAGTAAATTTATTTCATTTTTTCTATCAACATTATGATGCAAAATTCGACACTTTGGATGAAGTCCGACTAAATCCATTCTGAGAAAGGCATGAACAGCTATTGGTAGAATGTCTTTTAGATAAGACATGTTTTCTCCCATTATGTTTATGATTGTTACATTCGAGAGTCCGATTACAAATGTTGCAAGTTCTCTCTCTATATTATCTCTTTCAACAATTTGATCAAGCGGCATATAACTTGAATAAAGTCCTTCTGTATCTACGACTAGTAAATAATCAGCGAGACAGTCATTTCTGATATCATCTGATACCTTAACAAGATGCATATACACGCCTCGTGTGCACCTTCCTGGTCCAACTGCAAACTGAGACCCAAACAAAACATTTAGTAATGTTGATTTGCCAGTACTTTGTATCCCTAGAACAGAAATGATTTTAAAAGAAACATTTCCTAAAACATTCTGAAGCTCCAGAAACAAAGTTTTCACCCAGTCTATTGGCACCGAATTGGACCTCCCATCCATTATTTCGATTGAATAACCAAACAGTAATAACTGGATTGCTGCTTTCGGAAACCGCTCACTTAATCGGAATGAGCGTAGACGAAGCTGGTTCACACCTGATCTGAAAAGCTCTATCGGTACTGACCGCCCCGTTACCACTTTATACATTTCATTGTGTTTCATTGCATACAAAGCTTCATAAATCTGACCCATTTCTCGAACAATATCACATATATTCAAAGCACTGTTGTCCATTTCTTGTTCTAGGCCAGTCATTCTTGTAAGATTTCTTTCGTCTATCTCGTTATGCTTCATTTCTTCTATTAAACGCTTAAATTCGGAATAAATTATACTCATTTTAGAACGGGTAGTGTTATCTAGTGCCATATTCAGATGACGCAAAATAATTTCAGTTTTGGTTGCATCAGAGTGTTCAGTTAAAATATTTGTCAATGCAAGTACTATTTTGTACTGTAAATCAGATGCCAGTTGGTACTGTTTCTCTCTGCATTCGTGTTTTAACATGTTTAAATGCTGCCGATATTTCTGAATATCCTCTCCTTTGTTCCATTTTCTTACTCTGTGTATTTCCTTGTCAGTTTTTGCCCATTTCAGATAGTATTTTCCTTGTATCGGAAACATTTCAGTTTTAACATGATCCCGGTATTCTCTTAAAATTGCGTTGGAAATTGTATCTGCCTCCTTAAGAATATCTTTCATTACATATTCGTCAACTCTAATATCCTGTCTTTCAGCTATGTCTAATATGCTTTGTACTCTTATAGTGCTTAATGTTGAATCAATTTTACAGCATATCTGCTCTACCATTTCCGGTCGTCTCATCGATTTAATGGGAATAATGTGGTTATCGACGGGTAGTTCATCAGAAAATATGTCAAGGTCAGAGTACTTTGCAATACTATCACTGTCACTTCCAAGGTCAATAAAAAGTATAATAATTGTTTTACAGTAATGAGACCCTTGACAAACATGTGCCAGCTGTCTGATATTTTCCCTATCGTCTGTTCTACAGACAACTATGAGAATGTTTGAGATGGAACATAGATAATGACCTTGACTTTGATATTTATTGACATTACCTCTTAAGTTAAGATACATTGCCGGCCCAGTCTCGTGTCTGAAATAAGGGGCAGCTTCAATAAGCCCTTTGCTCAATGCCGACTTCTTTTTAACACTTCCCACACAATCATGATGAAAAAAATAGAAATGGACCTTTTCTGATCTTGATATTATGTTATTGACAATTAATGACTTTGAATTTTCACACTTACGAAAACGAACAATTGAAATAATTTTAAGATCATATTGGGAAATTGGCTTTTCAATTATATTACAATCGTCGTAACTAATGGTCTGTCCTAATATGAAATTCAGGGGCCAAAAATATAGAGCAAGTGCAGAATTTCTTTCAATCTGGACAACCAATGGAAATGCCTGTTTACATCCCCAAAAATGTAGTACAAGATCAATTCTAGCCACAGGATCACAGCAAAGAAATACTGCTGTTGAGATGTCTAATGGGTGAATAGGAGGACTGTCGACATTGTCTTTACTCTTTGATGTTAGTTTTTCTGCCCTTATTCCAAGCCGATGCCGATTATAGCAACCTGTAAGATATCTGCATTTGCTATTAAAATGCGTTATTAAGTTGATAAATCGAAATCGTAACAACTGTTCTTTGAATGTTTCGACATTGTCCGTAGATTTTGTTATAACGAACAAATCTTGCCTCTTCAAATGCTCAGGAAATACATAATCTAATTTCAATTTTTCCAACAGCGTCCTTAAATCCATACCCGTTTGTTCTGAATTCTGAAATAAAGGATATCACACACATTTATACTATATTCCGCGTTACAGCTAACGAAGGACAGACAGACTAAAGTATTAAGGTCACACGACAATTGTAATTGAGTAGCAGACGCATTTTGTTAATTATTTTAACAGTTTATTGTATTAACAGTGGTAATATTAATTCATGTGAGGGTAATACATTTCAAAAGCAATTCCCTAATCAAAATTTAAATAGTAAAATTGTATACTCATTGAAAATATGTGAACTTCACAAAAAGTCACCGATTTCATTTATTAAGCATTAGCAAATAACAACACGATATTTATTTTGTTAAAAATACATAAAATAAAAATACTCTATAATGGTTGGATGAGCATGAATTTAAAAATAACCAGTATAATTTTTTTAATTTATTTTATTGTTTCAGCATAATTTCAAATTCAGTCATTGGCAAACGAATAAAGATTAAGGACATTTGTACGACGTTGGTCATCAAAGAAATCCTTTTCTACCTTGAGATGTGTCTGAAATTATCCCTCTTAGCGTTTATAAAATGCCTGGCTGTCAGCGACAAAATAATTCAAACTAGACTTATCATTAAATGTGATTAATACCCCCGAAAGATCGCTTTATCAACTGAATCAGTTAGTTGTAATAGAATACCTTGCAAAAAACTAAAATAAAGATATGGTTCTTAGCAAAACTCTGTAATTTGTCAAGATAGAGTTATGGTTCTTGTACACTGCACTTCCTCTCCTTGTACTTGACCATAGTATGAAGTTGTATTCAATTCATGAATTATATTACATTAAGAGACCGTTTGTATCAAGAGACCACGTAAAAAAGCTTACCAAGTTATACTTTAGTTTCTTATACAGGGCACAGAAACCACTTGAGCAATACAGAAATTCTTTTTGTATGATTTCGTTCAGAAAATAAAAAATAAAAGAAATATGAAGTTTTGTTTTAAAAGCATCAATATGTATTATATACCTATAAATATTATGTCAAAAATACAGCCTTTATTTCAACTATTAAATACGGCCTGACTGAAAAGTCCGCATAGTGCCAATATCTGTTAACGTGCATCCTATTGGCCAAACGATGATTCATGCATACACATACAGTTGATAACGTCGCTTTAAATTGGGTCGTTACAACCCGTTTATACGAAGACGTCGCATACAACACCTACTTCACAGTAGAGATTGTCTTCTATTTTATGCTTAAAATAATCTTTTAATTCTGTTTATTCTCGATGGCAAGTATGCAAAGGCTTATAGCAAAAGGATCATTATCATACAAATGTGATCCAGATGCCGAATTTGCTCTCGTCGCGACCGAATCATACTCAAGCGGCTCATACTTGTGCTCCGCATTCGTATGATCCGACTCATGACTCGAGCCAATCCAGCATTCTTGATCACATAACTATACTAATAACCGTAATTTATATGCTAGGTTACTAGAAAAAAATATAAACGGACAAATTCAATAACATACTGAAGAGGCATATCCTAACACCGGACGCATATTAAAATTACTTTCAAGCTATATGTAATATGTAAATGGAAAGAATATTTCCCTTTCCTAAAATATCCAACCACAAAAAAAAAAAATAACTAACCGATAGAATAAGGGAAATATGTCGTACTGTAGTGTCACTCGGATACTTGGTTTTAATGTTCAGGAGGATAGCGATTTATTATGAGCGAGTTCGATCAGCAACTATAGTGACTATGGTACAACTAAAGTGTCATCGAACTACCTCTGGTTTGACTGAAATGACGCCATCCGGCCACCACGGTTCGATTAGAGTAAATCGGTGGTTTCTCTGGAACAAATTTGGCGGCTAAAGGTAAGAATGCATTTTGCGATAACTAAAAAATCTTCTATATGAACTTTATTTCTTCCTAAAACATTGAAACAATGAAAATTGTGCGAAATACATGAAATAAGACATGCAGCAAGTGAATTAATCTGAAATGTGGAAAATTACCGATACATTCGACACATTTATTAGCTGCAAGTATTTATGGACGATTGGTCGCACTACCGTTTCGTACCCTAAGCTAAATTAATTTTAGGTACACTGTTTCGTCTTTTAAATGCATCTAGACAGCCTATTACAGTTTGTGATCTGTCATAATACACCAGCATGCTGTCATCAACTTTATCATCGAATTCCAGGCATATTACTGTAACAAAACTATTTTATTTGTGAGCGCCGCCATATTGAATAGACCAGAGGCTAACCAAACGCGGTTCGATCACTTTTTCATAAACGAGTGCGTACTTTGACTTCCGGTACCAAACTATGGTTGCTGATCGAACTAGCTCTATAAAAAGTCGCTGTATTGCATATTTTTTCGCAGAAACAAGACATTTTGCAATAAGTAGACATTTTAAAAGTGCATGTTTTTATTGTTCTCCGTACAATTAGCCTTTTTTTCATTTTGGGAAAATACTCTGCTAGTTTTTTAGTATGCCCCTTTAAAGGAAAAAAGTTTATGTATTTGGAAAGAAACTTGTTAAATCACAAATATCACACTGTGAATCAGGTGCAATTACTCTACTGGTAAAGCGCTATTTGCAATATGATAACGCAGCAAAAGACGTATGATCTAACAATTACGCATGATCTAGATCAAACATTGTTCTAAAAAAATATCAGTCAAAAACCACTTATTTGCGCAGAGTCTTAGCCAAAAGGTGTCACCGAGTTGTAATTTAAATGACTTAGCAACCAAATAAAATATATCAATTTGTTATAAGTAAAAGCATTTTGTAAACCCATTTGAAAGAAAAACGGTCTATACCTCGCCTTACCCACACTGCATGCATGTATGCAATATTCCGCATATTATATAAATAATTATTGATACTATCTTTTTTTTCTTTTTATGCAAACTAATTTAAAACTTATAATGATCTTAACGCAGACATTGTTGCACATCATCATTATACCGTCACGATAAATAAAACATTTAGTTCTGGCAAAACAGCTATTAAAGCTACTCGCTCTCAGAGTTTGGTGAGAAAAAAACAAGGCTATTTGTATTGTGTGAAATTAATTTATCTTAAAACGGTTCCAGTATAAATTACTGAGCGCCTTCATGTATTCTCGGATACGGTTTAAATTCGGATAGTTTTAACCAATCGCCGGTACCATTAATTTCAACTTAACCTGTAGTCTGCAGTATGCATGGGCAGAAACTATAATTTCCTTTTCCGGTTAAAATGTTTTACAAGCGGGAGTTTTTGAAATCAAGGAAAGAAAAAGTCAGATTTTTTATACACACAGTCATGTGATGTAGTATTTCATAACCCTGACTTTAAAATTTCCGTGGAGCGGACTACATATTCTTTTATCTGTGTTAAAAGTATGTAATGACTATTTGTAAACATGTAATTCCATCAGTTTCTCGAATGCCATTTAACCGTGATAATATTGGTATCCGGAAACCCGACACAGTATAACTTTTTTCGGGTATTCCCGGATACCCGATTTTTGTTTCAAAACAGAAATTATTTTTTACATTTGACTGATGGAAACAAGAAACGTCATCTTTGAGACATTTTACAAGTACATTAATATGTATGTATTTCCAAGTAATATCTAGATAACTTATATATTTTTGACAGGATGAGTAGACAATTGAAAGGGAAACAATACAACAAAGAAGTTCTCCATAGTGCTGTTCATGCTGTTAGGACCAAACCCATGGGTTATCTGAAAGCGTAGAAAGTGTATGGTGTTTGAAGAACAACTGTCTATGATAAGGTTTTGTGACTAAAGGGTGCAAAATCGGTTTACAACATTACTGCATTAGATCGTTCACAGATATCAGATATGACGGGTTTGAGTGCTGCTGCTCATTATCTGCGTCCTATGATTGTGTTTGCTGGGCAAAGATAGACCAGCAATATGTAAGATGGTTTCATGAAGCGGTGTTAGGGAAATCGGAGAACGGTTTGATGGATAGCGAGTTGTTTGTGATGTGGCTGAAAACAATATTCATTTCAGATATTGAAGAAAGGCAAGAGAAAAAGCCGGTGAGTTTATGTTGATGGAAATAAGACGCATATTACTATGGAAGCGTCTGATATATGTAAAGATAATGAGGTACATGTAATACTATATTGTTTACTCATACACACTAGTCACGTGATGTAGCTGTGTGATATTCTATTTTCGACCATGAAAGAAACGTGGAAATCATCTCTACGGGAATGGCAGAAAGATCATGTTGGTCAGTATGTGACAAGGTTTGAATTTGCTGCGATTTTCAAGAAGGCTTAGGTAAATGCACCAAAGGTTGAGGTGAACGGATTCAGAGATGCAGAGCTGTTCCGTTAGATGATGATGAAATATTGAGGAAAGACAAGTTTCAAACCAGCAGTCTGTTTCGATCATCAGAGAACAAACCTTATATAAAGGAAGATGAAATAGAAACGTACATAAGAAATAACAGATTAAGCCTTCAACGTTCTACATCCGGAGCTGCGTCACCATTGAACAAAATTTTGAATATTTAAATGCCTAAACCGAAAAAGAAGAGAAGTTTCCGAAGAGAAATATTGCCAAAAGCGATCACAGGGAAAATATTTCGTAAATTCCAGAGCGGAAAGAAGTGAAAAGGAGAGGGAGAGGAGTTTGAAAAGAAAAGGCACACACAGCAAAAGAAACAGAAACGTATGGAAAACGAAAAGGAAAAAAAATTAAAGCAGAGCAACGGCTTTTGAAGAAAAGAGGGTAAATGACTCCTTTTTGCATTCACTGATCCTAGCAGGACAGTGTTTTCAAATGCTGATGCAAAAAGATACAATTGCATGTTTTAGTTATTAAATGCATGTTTAAGCACAGAATTTGATAATGTTTTTATTTCCAAAAGCATGAAACACGAAATACCAGAGTAATTTATATATGAAACAATGCAGCTGTCCAAAAGACAATGAAAAACAAAGCTGTACGTACATCAGATTACAGTATCACCAGAGAATGTGTGTATTCACAAACTGAATTTAAGGTAAACATTTTATTATCATATTTTTCAGTAACATTTTTACCCTAAAATGATATGACTTTCGTATTTAATCAATGCAGTTATTTTAACATGTTTAAAATGGTTTTGATATTATATTATAAAGTATCTGGTAAGAGAGTTAAGTAAAATTACAAGATATACTTTAAGACATTACAAGATGAACAATGGTCAGATGAAGAGCTGTTCACAATACTACAAAGACCCAGAGGAAAATGGCATGGAAATGTTATTATTCTTATACTTGCAAACCTTAGCACACGCATTAGGAATTATTGTTAATGCATTGGAGTAGTTTGACACTGGAATTGGGTAATGTTGCAAGTTTTAATACCGACAATGAAATTTTGCCATTTTGTAGGTTTTTCGTATCTATAAATGTTGTTTGATCTTCTATACAATTTCTTCGGGTTGCGTTCAAACTTTATGCATGATTTAGAATTGCGGTATGATTTTTCTTTTGTCGTTAAAGATAATTATTTTGGATTGGATAAAAAATTGTGTAATAGTTAATTTGTAACTTATTACATATTTTTCAGATCCAAACTGGGACAAGAACCTTGAATGACAGTCTGCAGAAATATACATTGCATTGCCCCTCAATATTGCTGACACAAATTTACCAACTCACTCAGTCCCAGAGGCACATTTAGATTCAGACGCAGAAGACAATGTACCTTTAGCTGAACTTGCTAAGTTGCTTCAGCAACCTGTTGTAACCAGACAACTGCCTGTCAAAACGAAACAGAAGAAGATGCATCTGATGACAGTACAAACAGTTCTACCTATGAGCAGCCATCAAGTGCAGCATCTGATACTGATTAGAGTACACATTTTACAGAGAAGGTGCGTCAGAATAGGGTTAAGGACATTATATTTAGAACGAAAGGATGGAAGAGAAAACCAAAACACTCAAAGTAAACCAGTAAGCAAAAATTTTCTGGGATAGGCAAACAAAACAAATCTGTGCAACAAACGTTGAGGGCTGGATAAAATATCTGACGAAACGAAAACTGTTTCCAATGGATTGATAGTCGTATTTCAAGCAAAGCAGATCAGCAGACAAGTACATGCGGTGCAAATGATGACAGTAAGTACCCACAAGTAAAGACCGGATAATTTGCTGGCAAGCAAGGATCTCATACATTGTCAAGTGCCTTTACCTTCAGACGGCAATTATTTCTTTTCTGTTGTTTTCAGAAGCCGCTCAGGGCTTGCTTTGTGTGCAGATGAAATGCGAGCTGAAGTATGTCAATAAATGCTAGAAAAGAAAGAGCATAGATGACTGTGAAATTGACAGCCTTAAAAGAAATGGAAGATAGGGCAATACTGCGGCAGACTGCTTACCCTTGGCATTTGCAGATAAATACAATGTTGTTATCCGAGTTTTCTCTAGTGCAATGAATACACCTGTGTTTGCAATTCGACCATAAGATGCAACACGATCACCAAAAAGAAGTATTAGGTATAGCATATTTAGCAATGGGAATGAAGAACATAATAATGATGCAGTATCGACAACAGAAGAGAGTGACGACACACCAGTGTCTACACCAAAACACAGTCAAAAGAGTTTACAGACTATTTCCCATAATAAAGACACTATGACTCCAGATAAAAAACTGCTCGAACAACAGATGGTCAAATGCCTCACAAACGAGCACGAAAAGTTCTCAGAAGAAACTTAGCAGTCGAGAAATGAGAAATGAAACACAATTGAAAAGGAATGTAAGAAAACAAGCACGATTTATGGATTGGCTTAAGTATTTGTTTAAGGAACACCAGTCCGAGGTGAGATGGTGCATCAGCATGACTGTTCACATGACGATTAAAATGTAATGAAACGTTTTCAGAAGAGGAATAGAAACACATATTTGAATGTCATCATGACCTCGGTTCGTAAGGGAGACAAAGGTACTTTATCTGTGACATGATAATAAAACAAGACATTGGTAGGAAAGGAAAAAGCAAGAAAACAAAGCCACTGAAATATTGCTTACAAATAGGGCAAGCAAGAGAGAATTGTCTTAAACATTATTTAAAAACAACACTTGATGCCAGTAACAAATTGATTTCAAACACCATCGAAAAAAGTGGTATGGGGTTTTCGAAGGAAATGATATAAGGGAACGCACATCATCAGCAAATAAATCACTTTTGATGACGCAAAGTTCACCATCAATCAAATCAATTCTTTCAAAGAAAATAGAGTCCCATTAAATATACTCAAGAAAAACGTTAAAAAGCATAACCTTGCCCATGACATCCACATCAAGAAAATGTGGGAATTGTACAAAATAAACCAGTTAGTGAGGCAAAGTACAGCAAAGTGTTTTGTGAACAATACAATCTATCATTTTCTAAACCTAAAAAGGACCAGTGGTCCTTGTGAGCTTGATATTAGCGTCATAGATAAGAATATACAACAAGTGATGGACTCCAAGCTGATTACAATGAACATCAAGTGCAAAAAGCCCAAGCAAGGGAAGAAAATAAGAATGATAAAACCAAAGCTACAGAGGCTATGATTGTATGATGCAAATTTTGACATGCAGGCAGTATTAACTACTCTGTGTTTACTGGTTAGTGAATTATATTATGCCAGAAAACTATGTTGTTATAATCATACCACATATGCATTTGACAGTGGACAAGCAGTATGTCATCTTTGGGACAATGCCCAGGGTGAACGAGGATCAAGTGACATCAATTGCCACCTGTCTATTGGAAATACGGAATCAATCTGCTCATCGAACTCAAAAATAAAAGAGGCGACATATTATCCAGACTCATGGCCGTCAGAACAGGAACCAGTATGTTGCTGCTTCGTATATCTATGCCATTGTCAGGCTACCACAGCTTCACAGCCTTAATCATAAATACCTTCAGTCTGGCCAATGTGATAGCGAACATGGTGCTACTGTAGTAGCTTTAAATAACACATCAGTTTTATACCATCTCAGTGGTGTACCATGTTTGTCTTGTAAAACATACGATGTTATACATGGCATTCCCGCTGAAGGACAGTTTAAATAATTGGTTGAGTATTATTCCTTGAATTTCAGAAACTCTTTTGACGGAACAAAAATCAACTGGTTACAAATACGTTGGATTCAGGCTAGACATGGTCATCCAAAGTCACTCTTTGTAAACTATACATTTGACACAAACTCCTTTGTGGAGGTTGGTATCCAGCCAAAAAGATTGAGAAGGAACAGAAGCCAACCTGGATAGCCTGAGCGAGATTATGATAATGGGTTAAGCTACAAATGTAAGCAACCAAAGAGGGTGTTGCAGTAGTGATAGATAGATAGAACCAATCTCTCTGCAGAAGAAACAAGATCTCAATCAGCAAGCAGGAAAAAATCTATCTGCTTGATTTTGGAACCTAACTGAAATGTCTCTAGGTATCACTGTTACAGTTGATACATGTGAGGAATTTCAATTATTATACTATTAAAATTCTAAATAACCGTTTCGTTATTTATATCACAATTGTGGAAAATATACTTGATTCATTTGTGCGGTAAAAATACTGTTCCATTCAATACTGTTAATGTACACAAGAAAGATACAAATGACTGATGTCTCCATTTAGCACTGTATGAAGTTAATATTGACTTATGCTTAAAGGAGTCATCTATTTTAATGCAAAAAAAGTAGGAAAAACCTTTATCTTTTCAAACTTTTTCTGTATATAAAATTATACCCTTTATACAACTATATATACATAGCAAGTGTCGTTTTTATTAGTTCTTTGTGTGATTAATAATTTATATCCAAACTTTAAAGGGGCACTCCATACATCTAGCAGGGTATACTTTAGAAACATAGATTATGTGTTCAATGAACGTACATTGATAAATAAATACAATTTCAAAGAAGAACCTGTGGCGAAAAATAGATTATTAAATGGTTTACGGTACTGCGTTATATATCAAACCGCTGATATTATCGATAATAACTGGGAATGCATAGCTGAATTTTTTAGGTTAAGTTATAATACTTCCAAAGACTCTATTATTTATGTTTTGGATGTATTTTAGTTTTAATTTTCAGTTAAGGGTGTGTCCCTTTAAAACTCACTTTTATCAAGAAGAAGTATAAACTGTCACTTTACTCCTTTTTGCATCAAGGAGGCGAAAATGCTTTTAGGATTTATACTTGTGTTGTCGATTCTAGCCATTGTATTTACATTTTATGGTTTAGTTTATCATTTTGGTGAACTTCTTTGCACTGACAGCTTAAATTAATGAACTTTATGTGCCTTTTTTCCATGGAAAAGTAAATGTCCCTGTAATAAATACACACTGTTCATGTATATAGGACTCTCGATGCAATCTATTAATTACTTCATTATACTGTCAATTGTCCTTAATGCCTCATACTCTTCAATGGATTTCCAGCTCTCTGGTAAGTTTTCAGGAAGCTCGAATATAGCCTTTAAAACAGAGTGGTATTTTACAAATATAAACTTCCATACTAAAGATGGCTCTGAACAATAGTATGACTCGAGTTTCCAGTTTGGATACAAATTGCTGACGTTAGAAAAGTGTACCCAATCGTTATCGTGCCTAAACCTGTTATTTTTCAGTACATGTTGAGTGCACTTATCATATGACAATTGTTTGGTTTTACTCCAGTGATATCTTGCAAATCCGACTGGTCGATGCATGTAACATTCATGCTTCCCAGCGTGCTGGCTACTGTATCGACAAAATTCGTTACAAAAGGGGCATTGTTCCAGGCAACCAATCAGGAAATTACACATATTACGTGCTAGCTCGTTCACAGTTCCTTGTGATATTGTTAGAATTCGCAATTCTTCAGGGTCTAGTTGTTTTGAATAAGCCAAGAGCTCTTTAGCAATTTCCATTTCTGCCAAGGTATAACTCCTCGAAAATTCTGTATCGTCATTTATTCTATATGAAATGAAATTTCTTTCCATCGAACTTAATTCTGTTTTAGTAACTATATATAAAATAAGATCCTTTGAGTTTACAATTTTATTATTTCTTGAGTCAGTGAATTCTGTAACAAGTTTTGATAGTTTTTCAACTTCTGAAGACACAATAAAACCACATTCATCTAGAAAAAAGTTACTTGTTACGACGTCCAACAAAATGGCATGTAGCTTCTCTGTAATTGCTGACACAGGATAGTTTACATACTGTAAAAGTAATGTATCGTCTTTAGAAAGAACGATATCTTTCAAACAGTGTCCCAATAGTGTCTCCTTAGTTTCTACAACAAAATGCCAGTGAGATTTATATAGGCTGCTGCGTAATATTTCGTTACTATGCTGCAAAACTGAGTGACGTATAACACTCCTTAGTATGTGCTTAAGTTCAGCGGAAACACCATTAATGATAAAGTCTTCTTTTGTTGCAAGTTTCTTTACCTTGGCTTTAGTTGACAATAGCTGTTCATCTTCTATATGTCTCTTTTCAAGATCAGCTACACAACTTCCAGCAGTATTAAGAAGCATGTCAATGTGAAACCTATTCCTTATTTCGGTATGTTTGTCTTCAGTCTCGAGTAGATGTTGCAAATGCTTTTCTATCGTAAGAAGAATTATGATAGGATTTCTATTAGAATATGGCAATTGTCTGTCCCTTATATCATTCAATTCTGCATCATACTTCTGTATTACAGTTTGCCTAATATCCTCCATTTTAGATAACAGGTAATCCGATGAACTCTTTACTAGAGGATTATTCAAATGCCTACTAACCGATGATTTAAAAGTTTGTAAAGATATTTGCCTTAAATTCAATTCCTCCAGTAGGTATTTATGAGCTGGACACACAGTAAGAAGTGCAGCTGTTGTATCTGAAAGAACAGGATTTATTTCGATGTCTGCAACGATCCACTCTTTCCAGGTCTCCTCAAAAGCTGTATCCTCATTGTCTGGGTGTAAAGCTTTGTTTTCTGAATATATAGAGAAAAAAAGCTTGTACTGGTCATTACTGATTTGATGGTCTTCCACTGGATCGTAATAGTTGTCAATTTTCTTCAAATCAGATCTTGTGTTGCGTGTCGCAACAGTTTTAAAAGTTTTAATGTATTCTTTTTTCCAGCTTTCAAGTCGATCGGTGCGGACCTTTTTTGGTTTCTCAAAGAAATTTCTCAAGTTTCTCAAATGATGTTTCTTGACAGATTCAGTCGATGATATATATTTGTCCCGAAAATATTTTTTATTTCTATTTTCAAATAGACTTTTTTCCTCATTAATCGATCGTTTCAAGTCAGTATTAATACTTTCTAGTTCTCTCAAATACTCGTTTAGTACTTTGAAATAACCATTGTCAAGATGTATTCTTGCCTCTGTTTCTAAAGTTGTTTTAAATTCATACACAAATCTGTCCCGCTTTATTGCTGTCCATAGATTTTCTAAATGGTGCGTAAACTGACTAAGATCTGAACTACTCTCAACAAATCTAACTAATTTGGCGCGAACCACGTCTGTTTCATGACTATATCCAGTACTCACGGGAGCCATTGGTTGCTCTCCCTCCAACAACGCTGGTACGTAATCAGTATGTTCTGAAATACTGAATTCTATAATTTCTTTGAAAAGTTTATCTGGAATCTTTTCGATTTCGCATGCCTTTTGTGTGAGTTTATTCAGCACTGTTTCTAGGAAGTGTCCTTGTTGCAGAAGTTTTTCCTTATTTCGTTTGTCAACATTTTGATGAACTATGATACACCTAGGATGAAGCCCAACTAAATTCATTCGAAGGAAAGCGTGCACAGCTATTGGTAGATTATCTTGTAAATATGTTGCATTTTCGCCCATCAGATTAATAACAGTTGTATCTGCCAAACCAATCACAAATGTGGAAAGTTCATTATCATGCTTCACAAACTCATGGGAAGTGAGCTCAACAGACTTCAGACCTTCTGTGTCAATTGCCAGGACATAATCTGTTTTCAAATCATTCTTTAAGTCATTCCCTATTTTCACTAACTGCATAAAAGCTCCTCTTGTACAGCGTCCAGCACTTACGGCAAATTGGAGACCGAATAAAGTATTAAGGAAAGTTGATTTTCCTGAGCTCTGTATTCCTAGAACTGAAATTACATGAACACGTACACATTCCTTTGTATATGTCGTTATGGCCATAGGAATGTTTTTTAGAATCCATTTTACCCATAACAGTGGAACCGAGCAAGCTTCGCCGTCTAAAATTTCTAACGGGTATCCTTCAAACAGTGAAATACATGCAGCCATCGGCAGCTGATTATGATGAATTTCGTAAGTTTTAGATTTAATTAGAATTACGTTTTCTTGGGAGCAACTTTCACAGGCTTCGAATATCTGTCCCATTTCTCGTATGAAATGTTCAAGTCCTAAGGAAATGTTTGTCTTTTGAATGTCTAACTTGGACAACTCTTCATTTATTTTCAGTCTATCTTCCTCGTTAGCCTCTTCCTGTTTAACAACAAGTGCATGGTACTTCTTGTAGAATGGAGCCATGTGTTTTCGAGATAAGTTATCTAAATAAAGCTTTAAGTACCGTAAGAACAGTCGTCTACTTTTTTCATCCAAATATATTAACGCATGCAAAAAATAATTCATTGGACTTGAAATCCCATCGGATTGTATTAGCTTAAACTGGCTTTTCCGAATGTTTCTTAACTTTTCTTCAATTTCTTGTCGGCTGCCGTACTTTGACTTTTCATCAGCTTCCAACTGCTCGAACCTGTATAAATCCCGATCAAGTTTTGACCAATTCTTCCAAAACGTCTCTTGGAGTGGAAGGAAAACTTTTTTTCTGACTTCAACACTTTCCTTTGTTAAATTCGAAATGACAAGTTGAGCATAATGCAACGCACTCTCATAATGCGTTTCTTTCTCGTCAATGTAGATGGCTTCTTTTATTGGAAGATCCCTTAAGGATTTTGCCTTACGATTATTTTTTTCCATTTTATCGACATTGTGTTGCAATGAGATTAAAATATCCCATAATCTTAAAGATTCAACCAATATTATGTCAAGTGCTTCGTTCGGAGTTTCATGGAAAGATTCTATAAACGATCCAACCTCACTTATATCTGGTTGTCTGTCTGTCACCAAAACTACTATGCTTGATTTTTTTTCAAGTAAGGAATGTACAATTGGTTTTGAATCTTGAAGGGAATTTACAGTGCAAACAATGATCGTTACGGTACTCATTTCTCCAATCATCTGCACCTGTTTTGACAAATCTTTGGCATCACCCCGAAGGTTAAGAAAAAGACGCGGACTTAAAAATTTGTCAGTAGGCGAGCCCTTTGGCAATAACCATCCTAGTTCTATCAGACCGTTTGACAGACAAGACCTAGATTTTTTAGATCCCTCTGAATCTCTATGGAAAAACATTGGGTGAGCCTTTTCAGGTCCGCCAATAAAACAATTTAGTAAAAATGACTTTGATATATTCTCATTTTCACCAACACGTATGAAAGATATTGTTTTAACCGACATATCAATAAGAGGCGTTTCGACTCCGTCTTCCTGAGCAACTAAACACCGCAATGGCCATAAATACGTAGTCAAATCCCCAGTTCGGAATTTTTGTATAACCAAAGGTATCGCTAATTTGCATCCCCATAGGTGCATCACCAGATCTTGTCTGGCGGTTGGTTCGCAACACAGAAATACCGATACTGTAATGTCTAATGGATGAACAACCGTCCGCTTATTTTCAGTTTGTTTGTTTAGTCTTTCCCGAAGACCCATTTTTAACAAATTGACTGTGCTGGTTTCTTGTGTTTGTACATTCCGTGCCTGATAGTTATATCTGGTGATATTGTAAATAAACTGCCATGGTATTGGACAGTTTAAATCTGTTTTATTGAGAAGACTTTCTCTTGTAATTTGATACAAGTCATCTCGTGTGAGTCTTTCTGGATAGTATTGGTTTAATTCTAATGTGGCGAGAAGGTCAACGATTTCTGAAGGTAAATCAGTTCCGGCCATTGTTGCGTAAAATGTTTAAGGATTTATCACAAAATGTCAAATTTTCTGGTACGTACCTTGAGTATTAACAAAGCACAATGTTAGCCATTATCAAAAGGCCAATTTCGTTTTGAAGACGACATTTTCTAAGTATGCACATAGGTCTTCTATGTAAATACCTGAAATTTTGAAACAGATAAATAAAGAACAGCTCAAGTAAGCAATAAAAACGTTGTTCAAACACCAAATAAATTAAATCACGGACATACGAGGGGTAAAAACAGGTAGAAATTCGTCATAACTCTAAGACGATTTGCTGTTATTTCTGCAACAAACACATGTTTTATATGTATCAGTTATCGAAATAAAAGATGAATATTTGCACTCGTAAAAAGGATATAGGTTGTAAGGGTAGGGCGGTGCACGTCGTAAATAACGTCAATTTTTCTGCGATATATTAAAGCTTTTTACTATAATTACAAAGCCCTATGCAAGAAATTCCACGAAAATGTGTTGTCGGTTACGTTGATGTCAGTGTAACAGATTGATGTTTGTTGTGAATGTCACAGGGTGAGAAAATGCGCAACCTGACCGGGACCCTAACCCAGGGCCCTTCGCTTACAGGGCGAATGCTCTACCGACTGAGCTACCCGGCTGCCTAAACATGTTCTCCCCTTTGTCATTATTAAGTCCGTAATCGTGACATAAAGTTAATACGGCTTTACAGATACCGAAGCAGATATTTGATAAACAAAGTTAATTCAAAGTGCTGAAACGCGGACGATAATCAAACTTTGTGAACATTTTGGAATGACACCTACACATACAATGGATTCGCTGGGTAAAACAATTATAAGGAATTGAATTGTCTTTTGATACATGTAAGTTTTATGCGATTTTATTTTTTTTGCGTCATTGTCAGCGTACAACGTAGCGACGCAAATTTCATCAGATGAGTTCTTCCATTATTCAGTATTATAGTCATCCGAGTGTGTTACGTACGGGATGAGATAATTCCACGACTGCGTCAAATAACATTTGATTTTAAACGTTGATCATTAAGAAAAACTGCTGAGTTTGATGAAATGAATAATCAAAGCACTGAACGTACTGGCGGGACGGTTGTGTTGGCATATGTACATTAAGTTTAGGCAAGCAATACTGAAATGTTCAACTCCAAGTAAAATACCGAAATACGTGAAAATGATCACTCAAAAGTCCAAGACGTGAAAGTGATCACTCATTTATTCTGTGAAATTCTGTTCAACTACTAAGTAGGATTTGAAATTCTCAATTAAAAATACCCGACTGCTCAAATCCAAGACGTTAAAATGTGAACCAGAGATGGAGGTCAATGTCAAGGAAATCAAAACTGATTTACAATTTTCGCAAACTTGTGTTTCAGATTGCAAATTTGTAAATGAACTTGCAATAATACATCGCTCAAAATGTAGTACTAAAGAGCTATAGTTTAGTTTGAAGAAACTATTGTCATTCGTTTTTTTAAAACTTCAGTCAAATCAGCTGTGTAACCAATGGGCACAGACGGTACACAAACACTAAGTGACTATGCTAGCTCATAAACAGTAAAAAAATTTAATTACTTCGGATATAATTTTTTGTGTATCGCATGTCAACAAGAAGAACATAGCCTACTTGTTTCATACATTTTCGTCATCCAGAGAATTCATTATAAATTATAGTATCATGTTTGTTGAAAGCTCGGTAAACCACTGATGTATGCGATTTGTTTCATAGTTTAACTTCCGCGATACATTTCTGTATATTCAAGTCAACTCACGAGTACTTTGAAATGATTTCACTTTTTTCTTGATTTATACAATCACTAATGTTTGACAACTATCATTTGAATTTTGTCATCCCTTATGATTAGTCTTTTTTCACATCTGCTGAGTGTAAATGCAAAATGGAGAATAAACAAATACGGATAACTTTAGGTCTAAGTGAGCTTAAATTCAGATTACGTTTGAAACACAATACGCTATTGAAGAAACTTAACGAAAGTCCAAGTTTTTGGTTCCTTAAAGTGACATTATGCTATATATTATGTTACAAAGTAACGGTAAAATAAGCGAGGTAAGACGTGATGTAGTGCCGATAAATCTTCATAATCTTGTGTGGATAGCGATTTATTTTGAAAGGTCACTAGAACCCAGAACCTATTTGCATTTTGTGCAGAAATATATGTGCTCTTTTAAACTGGAATTATGCACATTTTTGTCAAGTAAACACCCAGCTGAAATAGGTGTATGTTAAAAGAGTAGAGGAAACAAAGGCTTTTAACCCAATACACCAAACTCTTCCTGCTACCAGTACGAAATAATAACTTTCCAAATATTACTTTTCCTATTTTGACTGGGAGAGTCAATTAAGAAATTAAAAAAATGCATGCAGGAGTTGCTTCCATTCCACTGCCGAAATCTCTACCAAACAACAACAATAACAAAAGCACTGCGAAGAAAGGAACTATTATTTTATTATTGCATTTCTTTTATTTCTAAAGCACCAACTTCAAATACTAATGCGGCATTATCATAAGTTTAACACATTTAAATGCACAGCAACCGAAAATTTTATAAAACTGTCACCAAAAATACACTATGTGCAGTAAGATGCGCATAATGTCACTGTAACATTTCATGTAATAATTGAATGTCTCGTTTGTTCGGCCGTGTTTCGGGTACCATTGACTTCTCGGTGTATAATATGTCGCCGTAAACATGGCATCCACCACACCATAATATGATTAAAGCTGCTCGTTCACAGTGAAATTATATACTTAAACATAAAATGTAAAAGTAATGATGGCTTAAATCGACGACACAAGCTAAAATTTACTTAGCAATTTAAATGTTGGAGACAAAATTTTGAAAGCGAGCAGCTTCAAGAGCGTGACTATTTTGAATAGATTTTATCACTTTCTGATTCAACCTTTTGTGGAATATTGCTTTTTGTCATTATTCTTACAAAAATTATATATCGCTAACCTTTGTACCACTCACCCCGGGTATTCGACAACTTCAACGCAGATGGGTAAATACATGCAAGTCATGACAGGCACACTGGTATAACCCCGATATTTCTATTATTTATCTTTTTTGCTCCGACCTTTTGTTTTATATAGGTAGTAATATGTTTAAACTAAGCATGTGTGAAGTTTTATGATAAACTGACGCCTTTTAATTAAAGATTTTCCCTAAATATCACATTTATTTGCTAATAATAGCAATATATATCAATGACCTTAGACACGTATACAGAGAAATTTATAAGGTATCAATACAAACAGCCCTAGACTTTGGAATTAAGGGTATCGTTTGGATAAAAGCTAATGGATAGAGGTGGACGAAGATAAACGGATACGTCTGACGACCGAAGAAGATACGCACGAACGCAGATTATTATGAAATCAGGATACGTACAACGGCAGATGTGTAACAAGAAGTAAGCGTAAATAGGTGTTTTCCAATAAGGATAAATATTGGTTTTAAACTAATTATATTCAATACAGCAGTTGTTTAGTCTATTTAGTGTTTAACCCCATTTGCCCACCAATCAATTCGCTCAGATTTTCAAATAAATGTCTTTCTTTTTTATTAAAACTACCTACATTGGACTGAAATCACTTAATTCATTTAGTGTTTGACCCCATTTGCCGACCAATCGAATCGCTCAGATTTTCAAATATACGTCTTTCTTTTTTATTAAAACTACAGAAAAGGTCAAATGAGGTTAAACACTAAGTAAGTTAGAGTTTATTAAGTCAATTTTTAACAATTAAGAAACCCCGGTCACTCGATACCGCTCGCTCCCTTTGGGTTTCTTAATTGTTAAAACTTGGCTTAATAAACTCTAACTTATACTAAGAGTTCGCTCTAAAAAGAAAGCGATTTAGCTCCGCCCACAATCACGGACCTATATAAACCACAATTCATGACGGTGGCTATGCACGGGTCGTACCGACTATACCTCGAACGAGGATGGTGGACCCAATAAGCACAATTACAAACAAAAAGTGGCTATGCAAAAAGTCAAATGAGGTTAAACACTAAGTAAGTTAGAGTGTATTAAGTCAAATTTTAACAATTAAGAAACCCCGGTCGGTCGCTACCGCTCGCTCCCTTTGGGTTTCTTAATTGTTAAAATTTGACTAAATAAACTCTAACTTATACGTAGAAGGATCTAGCATGTATATACTGATAATAATTATGTATTCCACCTCCGTGAGATACATATTTATTAGTGATACATGTCTGTCACTGTTTTTGTCATTAAGTATGTCCAAGCAGCTCATCTGATACCACGTGGCGGATTTACACCAAACTTCACATAAGCGTAGTTGTGCATATTATCGGCATATTTCGGTTCAGTGATTTTCAGTGGAATATCCACCCTTGATTCATATAATTTTAAGATGTTATGGCTAATTCTCCTATAACATGCTGCAGATATCCACTTAACCTAAGAGACTTGAGCAGTGCCAATTTAAGTTATGCATATCGCCGGCACATCCTGTTCAGTGATTTTCAGGGGAGTTACATTGTATGGCCATTGATTCTTCAAATTTAATGATGTTTTTGCTACTTCTCCTCTAACATTGGCCAGATTTCCATCAGACCCAATAGAATACAAGTTGTTGTCGACATGTTCCAATTCATTGATTTCTAAGTAAGTTGCGGATCTTGATGTGTAATATTTCATAATGTCTATACTACTTCTCCTATACGCTTGAGTTGAATTTTATCAAAAGTCACATGAGTGATCACTGTCAAGCGTAGTTGTACATTTCGTCGGCGTGTTACGGTTCAATGCATTTTGCGAACTATGTGTTTTGATGTTTTATACTTAATATGCTTGTGCTACTAATCCTATATCACTGGTCAGAAAACTACAAAACTACACAGAAGTGATTGGTGCGAAGCCTGAACTTGTGTATATCATCGGATTGTTACAGTTTAGTGATATGCATTTTCAAGTCTACTGAATAATGCTAAATAATACGAGACGTGTGGGTTTTTTTCGTGAAAGATAATCTCTAGTTTAGTTTAGAGAATTAATTCATAATTGGGTCTCTAAGTCCCCTGCAACGAAGTCTTTAAAATATCGATGTCAAGTTTCCCATACACTAGTAACTAGTCAATGACCAATTTCATTACGTATTGTATACGTATTCGAGTTTTTACAACTCATATTATTTTTTTACAACTCATATGAAAGTTGTAGAAACATGTAAGAGACAATGTTACTACAAATAATAGTCCACGGGAACGAACATGTTCATTTAACGCTCATGTAAAATATTATACATTTGTAATTACATTTTAGCCCGACTGTTCGAAGAATGCGGAGAGTTGTTGTACCCGTCCGAGCTTTTGCGTTGATCAAAGACGTGTTATTAATACTAATTACTTCAAAAATGACAAACGTTTTGCCTTACTTGTTTCTTATGGTAATACATGCAAATGCAGCAAGTCACATATATTTTTGCGGATTTTATATCTGTGTTATGATTTTGTAACAAAACATTTAAAGTCCGGTACCTCATTAATAAAAGATAATTTTACAAAAATCATAATAACACTGGTTTTCTATTTAGCCTTGACTTATAAGTTACTTTAATTACATAGTTTTATTTCAGTTTAAGAGGAAAAACTAAAGTTATCAACAGTATTCAGATCATAATACTTTTGTTTCATCTTTTACGTATCTGCAGTTTGGATGGCGTTTTACGTATCTACCGTCTGCGTTCATACGTACCCTATAATATTTCAATTTGTCGTCATAAGTACCCTTAAAGAGAACACCATGCTTGTTTAAGTGTTTATTGCAGCTGCCTTATCAGTCATATCGAAAAGAAAATATGTTTTTTTCTGCTGCAGAAAATGTGTAGCTTCACGATGTATGCAGTGTTGGACTCTTTCGATTATTAGATTTCTTAAAATTCTGTAAAAAATCCGAAAAATTGAAATTTCTGGTCTTATTTCCGCAATCGTAACAACACGTTGGTCATTTTTCAGCTAAACAAATGAGCATTGCCTAGTGCAAATATATTGAAGCTCATATTGAACGAAAAAATTGTGGAAATGAATGAAAAAAGAAGATATTAGGTTTTTTCTAGCTCACCAGTCAGAACGGTCATGTATATACATCTGGCGTCAGTAGTACCCATCTGCGTTCGAAGTAGTCGAATACCCGGGTTGCTACTGGACATTACACATTTAACTTACTCAAACATTCAACATTAGACGAATAACGTTAAATATGAATGATAACACTTTTGAGTCACCCCGCGTACACGAATAGCAACATGGCCCAGAAAATAAAGTTAAAGTACAGCGACTTGTAAAGTTTACTAGTCTTAGTCAAGGCTAAATGAAAGCAAAACATATTAACAATAACAAATTAAGATCAATAAACAAGAGGGCCATTACGGCCTATATAGCTCACTTAAGTACCATTGCTCTAAAAAGACAATTAGTTCAAACGCCAAGATCACTGCCTGATGTGGACAATTTTTTAATCTCTATGCAAAACTGTACATACAGTCGAAATTTCATAACTACCTTCAAACAAAAAATTAGATCAAAGGGTGAAAGATATACGTACCCGGTGAACTAATTTTTGACCGAACCTAGAGTTTATCAGCACAATTTCTTGCAAACGATCATGATGATTTACAAGACACAATATACAAGCAATTTCATGTATCGTCGGATATGAATAAACAATACAGCATAAGCTAAAAGCTATTTTTCCGACAAACAATTGTAGAATATATAACATGGATAAAAGAGCTGTAAGAGATGCATTAATTTCATGACATAATTTGTGGTATTAAAAGTACATGGATAATTATTGCATTGTTGTATACTATTTATGACATATAATAGCATATTTAAGACATAAGATTTTATAACACATTAAATACCATGTGATCAATTTATAAATCATGCACTATCTGAAATGATATACATTTTAAAAAATCCTGAATGCCAGGGGATTAACACAGTACTAAATTAAATTATGTCGTCTCCCTCTAAACTATTACAGATATTATTTTGAAAATTAATATAAGTACAAATGTGGCTTTTTAAGTATTCACATGGTTTTTCCATGAGTTTACCATGTGAACCGGTTTCGAATTTGACTTCGATTTCATAAAAGAAGCATTGCGACTATTTTTTAAGATATTTGAGTAAACAATGTGTGTTCACATGGTATTTCTTTTATTTGACCGGTCGACCTAGTTTTTGAGTGCAAGTAACCTAGTTTCTAACTTGACCTAGACATATTTGCAGACATATAGTATATTCTGACTAGCTTTCAAATTAATTTCATATTAAATGTGGCTTCTATAGTGTTGACAACGTTTTTCTATAATTTGACTCCGGTGACATAGTTTTTGACCCCATGTGACCCAGTATCAAACTTGGCCTAGAGTTCATAAAACATGCAATCTGAAAAACTATGTCTCCCCTTCCTTCAAAGGGACGACATAATGTATTTGCAGTTTTTTTAGCGCATCGGGTCACTTGTGCTCAGGGTGAGCTATTGTGACTACACACCGTCCGGAGTCTAGCCGTGCAGATCTTCTTGTAAAAACTACTTTACCAATTTCAACCAAACTTCACATGAATGTTCTTTAGGCAACTCTCATCAAAGAATTTGCAAATGAAGTTGGTCCAGGTACGGTAGAACTCTGGCAACACATTAAGGGGGCGGGGGAAAAATTCATTTACTCGAAACCATAATGCCCACAGCTTAGATATTTTGCATGTAGCATTGACTAGAAGACCTGCACTAAGTTTGTTCTAATTATTACCCGCGTGTCAAAATTGGCACTCGAAAGTAAAAATTAAATCCGCCTCGTGGTCACCGGATTTTACTTAGGCTAATGTAAGAAAATCTTTTAAAATCTTAAATCTAAACCAAAAGGCAAAGAGCTTAGATATTATGCAGGCAACCTTGACCACTGGTCCTTTAACAAGATTGTTTAAATCTTGATCCACGTTTGAAAGCGACCCCGCTCCGGGGCTCACTTAATTGTATATTGAGATATATAGGAAATCGTTTAAAATCTTGTCTCGGACCGCAAGGCCAAGAGCATAGATATTTTGCTTGTAGCATCGCCTAATGTTCCGGTTCCGGTTCCAAGATTGTTCAAAACATACCCTTTCGGTCAAAGGCGGCCCAGCTCCACGGCTCATTTGATTTTACATTTAGATATACATGTACAGGAAAGTGTTTTAAAAGTTTCTCGTCTCAAACCACAAGGTACATAGCTTAGCTATTTGTCTTGTAGCATTGCACAGTGCTCCTGTACCAATATTATTCAAATCATTCCCCTTGGGTCCAAGTTTGCCCGGTCACAGAGTTACTTTATTTAACAGTTATCTTATAGCAATACCTTATGGTCTTGTACCAAGCTTCTTCAAATCATACCCTTTGGGTCCAAGTTGGCACTGTTTTTGTGGTCGTTTTTCTTTCATTCAACATTTGGCATGTATCATTGCCTAGTGGTCCTGTACCATGAATGTTGAAATCATATCCTTTTGGTTAAGATGGCCTCGCCCTTGGGTCATTTGTTTCAACTCTGACCTTGGCCTAGGTCCATTTTCCCTTTCAAATTTGACCTAGACCTACTGACTTAATTTCTGTTTTAAAGCTACATTAACGAACTTTGGACCATGCATACAATTGTGCTAGTAGATTTCAACTTCAGCATTGAATAACTTTGATCTGCTGACCTAATTTCTTGTTTTTAAAGCTAAAGCAATGGACTTATATGGATAAATTTGCATGCAGATTTTAACTATGCCCTTGGCTGATCTTGGCTGACCTGGACTTACTTTTTTTGCAATTCAGCAAAGTAATTTCAAAATTATCATTACTGACCTTTCTTGTTTAAAAGTGAAATGATACTCAGGTGAGCGACACAGGGACATAATGACCCTCTTCCTCTTCTAATTATTCTTATCATTAGTTTTATTATTCTTCTTCAATGAAATTTTACCCGTAGCAGAACTCGAAGTATATAAAACTTGGAACATTGATAGATATTAAGAATAATAACTCTCGGACACTTGAAACAATGATAGATGTCAATGTGAAGTTGTACACAGCGCAATCATTACACATGTGTAACTCTTGTACACTGAACAACTGAATTGTATTCTATTTTCCCACTTCTTTTAAGGCTTGATTTGTCCGGAGCATTTCTCAAAAACTATTCAAAGGATTTTGTTATAACTTCAAATATTATATAGATGGTAATGTGAAACTATATATACAATGTAAACATTATAACTCTTAATCGCATGGTTGCAAAGTTATTTTGCCTTAAACTTTTGTCCAAAGCTTAACTCGAAAACTACTAGAAAGAATTGAATGACGATTTGAACATTAAAAGATCGCAATATGAGGTTATGCACGGTGCAAGAATATAAAAGATCTTGGATTCTTTCTTGCGAGGTTATGTCCCTGTTTTTCCCTCCAAAAACAATAATTCAAGGGATAAGTTGAGACGTTGAGGGTGAATAACTAACAATGCAAAATTGCGTACAGTATAAGACTGCTAACGCTTGAATCGAGTTTGGGAGCTTACTTCATTGACTTATGATTTAATTACCACGTGTGACAACACTTACCCAGCCTTCTGACCTAGCGACGATTGAAAAATCATCTTTCGAAGGTTTAATTTCTGTGAGTTTTTATAGTGTATGGCTTTGCACATGTCGGTCCGTCGGTAGACCAACTGTTTCCGGACGATAACTTAAAAACGCTTTAGCCTACGATCTTCAATCTTGGTGTGCATGTTGGTGATAACATGT
Organism: Saxidomus purpurata; assembly: GCA_022818135.1. Taxonomy (NCBI): domain Eukaryota; kingdom Metazoa; phylum Mollusca; class Bivalvia; order Venerida; family Veneridae; genus Saxidomus; species Saxidomus purpurata. Next base: position 21,420,931 of record JAFMSR010000007.1, read on the forward strand.
AAATGACCCCTAATGATTTTAAGGTCAGTAGGTCAAAAGAAAAGGTCACAGTGAACCGGAATTGTAAAACGGTTTCCGGACGATAACAGGATAACAGGGGGACTGGCATCTTGAAACTTGGTGTGGAGGTTGGTCATGACCAGCAGATGACCCCATTTGATTTTGAGGTCAGTAAGTCAAAGGTTTTGCGCAAGAGTCCGGGAATAGTAAAACGGTTTCCGGACGATAACTCGAACGCTTCGGCGTAGCATCTTGATACTTGTCAAGTTTGGACATGACCACCAAATTACCCCTATTGATTTTGAGGTCAAAGATCACGGTGACCTGGGAAAGTAAAACGGTTTCTTGACGATAACTCTTTGCTCTATGTTCTATGTTGAGAATGGGTAGGCCTAGCATCTTGAAACTTGATGTGGAGGTTGGGCATGACCAGCTTAAGTCAGTAAGTCAAAGGTTAAGGCCACCGGGACTTTTTTCAGACCACAGTAAAAAAACAATTGTAAGGCCAAATATTTTCTTTTTCTTTTACTTTTTAAGGCAAAATAGTTTTTTTAAGGCCAACACCTTTTTTTAAAGGCTTAAAATAGAATTTGTTCTTAAGGCAAAAAAACGATTATTTTTTCACAGTGACTTTTACTTTAAAAACGGGTTCCTTCATAGTTTGACTTTTTCCGAATTTCTGATTGCATCAAAGGGGGCGTACATGTTTTACAAACAGCTCTTGATTTATTGTTTATGCCGGCCGTTAAAAATCGCATCGATCCCATTTCAAACGTGCGCAATCGGTAACTGGGTGTCGCAATTATATCAACTTTAACAGCAATCGGTGCTTTTGATTACTTTTTACTGGTGGTTGAACACGTTTCGCAGTCAAAGCTTTAAAGTGACATTGTGCTCATCTTACTACACATAGTGTATTTTTGGTGACAGTGTTATAAAAGCAATTTTCGGTTGCTGTGCATTTAAATGTGTTAAACTTATGATAATGCCGCATTAGTATTTGAAGCTGGTGCTTTAGAAATAAAAACATGCACTAATAAAATAATAGTTCCTTTCTTCGCAGTGAACCCTCTTGTGGTATTGTTGTTGTTTGGTAGAGAGTTCGGCAGTGGAATGGAAGCAACTCCTGCATGTAGTTGTTTCTTGTCTAAATTGACTTTACCAGTCAAAATAGGAAAAATTAATATTTGGAAAGTTATTAGTTCGTACTGGTAGCAGGAAGAGTTTGGTGTATTGGGTTAAAAGCTATTATTTCCTCTACTCTTTTTACACACACTTATTTCAGCTGGATTTGTACAAAAATGTGCATAATTCCACTTTAAAGCGATATTCCCTATAAGTGTTGTCGAAAGTATAATTAATAGACTATTTACAAGTATTATTACTTGACCTAACAGTTAAAGCTATACATCCCGGTCATTATTGGTATAATCAGCGTTTGAAATATGTTGCAGTACCGTTAACAATTCAAAACTCTATGTAAAGTAGTAGTTGATAGTTGGATAGCGATTTCTTATATAAGTACTATATGTTGATTATTTGTGCTAAAATGAAGCATTTTTCGATATATGTTGTTCTTCAAAATTGTATTTATTTATCTTATTTCGTTCATTTGACACATTATTTATGTTTTGATGATGTAGGAGCTACATCCTGAAAATCTCTCAGTCTGTTTACAGCTCTCATTTGTATTTATTGAATTTTTTTTTTTTTCGTTTTCATTAAAAATCAATATATGCTTACACTTGCATATGTTGACAATCAATTGCATTTTAACAATAAATGTGTATAAACCCATGAAAATACATTACGTCATGATTGTTTTAGAACATGAATGGTTTTAATTGGATAAATAATGAAACAAAAAGAAATATATTTGCTTTATTATTAAGTGCTAGTATTAATGATATTCGATAAATCTGGCTTAAAAAGGAACTTATTTTACTTTGGAACTGAAAATATTCGTTTACTCTACTTTTTATGTTCAAAAAAGTTGCTTACTGAGGAAAATGTTTTATAAATGCTGAAACCAATTATTGTGGTTAACAAAATTCAATTCCTAATATTTCTGATTTTCTAAATTGTATCCTGTCACAATTGCTTTTTAAGTGAACAATATTTCTATTTGTATCACACATTTGAAGGATGTTCCTTATCTTGTTCCAGAAGGCTTGAAGTAAGCGACAGCCAATGAAAAAATGTTCCATATTGTCTATCGTATGACATTATTTGCAATTGGGATTACTAGAGAGTTTCCACCTATAAAGATTTTCTCCGGTAGGGATGTTATTTATCACTGTGTATCGGAATTGTTTGTACCAGTTATCAATACATGCATTTATGTATACATATATTTTAGACCAGGGTATGTCTAAAATGAATGTGTTATCCCATTTTGAGAATTTACGGCTTCGTAGCTTTTTTGTTGAGGAGTGTTCTGTAAATATTTTATATTTTGTTCGTTATATTATCTAACGATACATGTTGATATGGAAGTGGCCTTAAAAAGGGTTTTACTGACGTTTTCTTTAAATTTTCAAGTTTTAGTTTTATTTTCCAAGCGTTGGGTATTGCATTTCGTATCACTGATATTTCTAAAATCCAATTGGACATATTGTGGAGTTTGTTAAGAATGTGTGATTCGTTTAAATATTTTCGATTTCGTTACATAACCGGGCTTAAAAATATCAAATATGAAGTTTGTTAATTTGAAGTGCAGCCTACATTTTTAATCATAAAGCTTAGCATAGGTTCTTTACTGCATTTTCAAAACTTAGTTATCGGGTTTGTTTCTGTATACGGTTTTTATAAAATAAGACGAGCAAATTTCCTAAAACATCCTAAATACTAAAATGAACGACTTTTACGCACTGATTCCATGTACGTGTACAACTAGATGTAATTGTTCACAACTTTTGTCCGGATTGTCTCTGAAAGTACAGTGTTTTGGTGGCACAATATCGTAGCAATATAATCAGCTAACATTTCTGTTCAATGGGAGGCGAGAATCGTAAATCATAAACTGAAATGAATGTAACTATGTAAATACAGCGTTGACGGCCATTTGAACTTACGGAATACCATACGAAATGACTACATAATTTCCAGCATTTTTTCATAGCAATGGTAATGGTATGAGACGCCTAAATACATTTCCATAGACTTACATTATAAGGTTTTCTTCCGGTGCGACTACCCAAAATCTCACCGACTGCTGAAATGAACTTTACTTTGTAGAATCATCCTAGTCCCACATAAAAATAACAAAATTTATACATGTGATCCAATACTTTATGCCAGTAATTTGGAGCTGAATGACACCACCCCCATTTTTGTGGCAGTTTTAGTGGTCACCGACCAAATATGTCAGTATTTTCAAATACCAAATATTTTGAATATAATTCATATCCAGATTTTTCTCTTCATATTTCATTTGTGATCTATCATCAAGCGATTAATTCAAAATATTTTTTTTGTATGCATCCCCTTAGTTTCAGCCAATCAGCAATCAAACACATAGTGTAGGTCCGCAAGTTCCCTACACAAAATAACCTGCTTCCGGTTTTCACCGATTTAGGCTTCTCATACCTAGAAACCATGTAGCAGGGTTGAGTTTTAGTGGTGTTTTACATTTTATTTAGTTGTCCGACACCTGCATTAATATACTTCTTTTTACAGCGTAAGCTTACATCATTTAGTAGTTGACATATAGGTCAAAGTTTACAATAGCCTAAGTCCTTGATAGTGATTGGTCAATTAGCCACTAGTGTAGTAATTTTCACTAGTCTGGCGCTAGATTTGGTTCTGCCAGTTGTTCACCACAGTAGTCAGAGATGGCAAGATGTGTTCTTGCTTGTGAGAGGTCGTAGACAGTTTTCTTCGGCATATCGTCAGAGAATTAGATAGAGATGATCTAGAATGTATAAGCAAGTATTTATCTGTCGATTGCTTGTATTGTAATTTTTTTTTTTTTTTGGGTGAAGCAGAGCTTCTTTTATTCATATATAGTTATATACATATATACAGCTAGAAAACATTTTCAAATACAGTTTAAATATTGTTTTGGATCTTATTGAAGAAAGTTATATTTACATTTTTGAACTTATAATAATGATGCATGATTTCGAATTCTGATTTAAAAACTTTATATATATCATATTCATTCGTCCAATTTTCACTTGCAAAATATGATTTATAAATGCTAAACCCTACTATGGTTAAGAAAATGTTGATATAAAAATAATTAGGTTCAGAAAGTTTGTATCCGAAAATTAAGCTTTTTATGTTGCGCATATTTCTTTGAATTCCACACTTATAAAGCAGATTTTGTATTTTCCTCCATAATATATCTACTGTTGTACAATTTATGAAAAGATGTTCATAATCCTCTAGGACTCTGCACTTTACACATAATGGAGTTTCAGTAATTTTCCAGGAGTATCGTATGTCTCCACTTGTAAATATTTTGTTTATGATTCTGAATTTAAATTCTTTATGTCGATTATCGGGAATTCTTTTTATAAATTGATAGACGCAGTTCCATTCTATTTCTTCGTTTATTTTAGTTGACCAATATTTATGAGTAATCGGTTTTGTAACTTTTGTTTTGACTAATACTTGATAAATAGCTTTTGTGTCTAGCTTGTATTGTAATTAACTCTACGGTTTTATCTAGTCGGATGAGTTTGTTGTATTTTGGATTGTCATGGGTTTTCGCGAGCCTGGTTCCAAGTCCGTATTCTGTCACTCGGTTTGCAAAGCCACTGTCTTTACTAAACGGCATGACTATAATGGTGGTTGGTACTTTTCAGAGTCCTTTTAGTAACACGACACATGCACCGCACCAGGGAGTAAGCCGGGAGTGTATTATGAGTTGAATGGTTACCATGAAGATGTTCATCCCATTGATGAAGGTAAATATTGTTTATATCACAATTGTATAATTATATATATATTATCTTAAGTAATTTTCATTGTATGAAATACAATGAACAGCACTGGATTGTTAAAAACTTGTATACACTGTTAAGGGTATTCCTTAATAGAAAGTGGAACCTTTCTCAAGCAGACATTTAGTACTCACAGCTTTAGTACTAACCAAGCGAACCATGTTATATGTAATGTTTTATCTTAATGATCATGTTAATACTGTACTTTTACTTATTAGTCCTTGTTATGTATTTTTCAGGTCGGTTTAGACTCATGGATCAGTATGTCGTAAACCAATGATCATTAGGTTTAAAACCATGGATTTAATATAGTATAAGACGGTTATTAAGACCAGTATATTATTTTGGTCTATATTGTGACCCGTTTGTTTCACAACCCGGATGAAGTGTGGACTAAAGTTATATTTATGATAAGATGAACAATAAAGAAATATATATATAAACATCTTTTCTCTTTTGTGACTCACATGGGTTACAGTAAGGACATTCTAATATTTTTATGCCATTAGAATTTAGAAACTCCAAATAATTCCAACCCACTAAATATATAATGTATCTGACAGATCCCTATGCCAAATTCTGATAGATTTTGTAAGCAACTTATAACTTACTTTTTTATCTTAAGTCAAACTGCAGTATATTGGTAACTATCTTCAGTTCAACGTCCTAACCTGTTTTCAGCTTCTGCCAACGATCTGAAAAATAAAAGAGTAGCATTTCTTTTTTTAGAATAGAAAAATGTATTTGTAATTCACCAAGGAAAGTCTGGTTATTGCACATGATAAAAGTTGTTTGTCAACAGGACCGTTGCAGAATGCTTCCACAGATTTTGTAAGTATTCGACGATTGATTCATTGCACCACAATACATTGTGTATCCTTTTGTGTTATTTATAACCTGTAATATCCTACTTTATTATATACCTATAGACATTCTGCCAAAATACAGCCTATATTCAACCATCAAATACGGCCTGGCAGAAAACAAATCCGTATTGTATGTACGTGCAATACAAATAGCGCCGCACAATTTGTAAGATGCGTTCAATTGGCCCTAAAATACACATGACGTTAATAACGTATAATAAAAGGGTTATTATTATAGTAATGTGATCCATAAGCCGGATTGGCTCTCGTCGAGGCCGGATCAAACTCCTGCTACGCACTCGAATGATCCGATGCACGACTCGAGCAAATTCGGGATGCTTGATCACGTTACTATACTAATAACCCTATTTTACTGTTGCGTGGCGTGAAATGTGATTTTGAAACAGTGATGTGTTTATTTTTAAGCAGGTTTTTTTAAAAAAAAACCTTATTAGAATGGCGATGTCGTATGTCGGGCGGGCGGGTGGACGGGCGGACGGGCGGACGGGCGGGCGTCAAACATTGGTTTCCGTTGGATAACTTTAGTTAGGAGTGACCAATTGCAATGGAACTTGGTGTGAACGTAGCTTGCGTAAAGATGCCGCTTGGGATTGCATTTTGGATCACTAGGGTCAAGGTCAAGGTCACTGTAACTAAAAATAGAAAAACGGTTACCGCTCAATAACTCGAGCTAGGAGTGACCAATTACAATGAAACTTGGTCTGTAGGTAGCTTGCGTGGAGACGCCACTTGGGATTGCATTTGGGGTCACTAGGGTCAAGGTCAAGGTCACAGTTACTAAAATAGAAAAATGGTTTCCGCTCAATAACTCAAGTTAGGAGGTATCAATTACAATGAAACTTGGTCTGTAGGTAGCTTGCGCGGAGACGCCACTTGGGATTGCATTTGGGGTCACCAGGATCAAGGTCAAGGTCACTGTAACTAAAAATAGAAAAAAAGTTTCTGCTAAATAACTCAAGATAGGAATGACTAATTGCAATCAAACTCAGTGTGTAGGTAGTGTGTAGAGAGGAAGCTTAGGACTACATAAGGGGTCACTAGGTTCAAGGTCAAGGGCACTGTTACTTAAAATAGAAAAATGGTTTCCGCTCAATAACTTGAGTCAGGAGTGACCAATTGTAATGAAACTTAGTGTGTAGGTAGCTTGCGTGGAGAGGAAGCTTTGAGTCACAATGGTCCAGGTCAATAAGGTCAAGGTCAAGATCACTGTTACTAAAAATAGATTTTTATTTATTTTTAGTTTTTAGATTGTTTTAACCAAAAAAAAATTTTGGGGTCAAGGTCACTTGACTCAAGGTCAATGTCACTGTTACTAAAAATAGATTTTTATTTAATTTTAGTTTTTTGATTGTTTAAAGCAAAAATAATTTTTTTCGGGGTCAAGGTCACAGGGTCAAAATCAGTGTTACTAAAAATAGATTATTTATTTTTAGTTTTTAGTCTTTCAAGAAAAAAAAAATTTCGGGGTCAAGGTCACTAGGGTCAAGGTCAAGGTCACTGTAACTAAAAATAGATTTTTATTTATTTTTAGTTTTAGATTGTTTTAAACAAAAAAATAATGGGGGGGGGGTCAAGGTCACTAGGTTAAGGTCACTGTTACTAAAAATGTAAAAAAAAAATTAGTTTTTAAATTGTAGCAAAAAACATTTGGGGTCAATGTCACACGGGTCAAGGTCAAGGGCACTGTTACTAAAATAGGGAGGAAGTCAAGGTTTTTTTTAAATTCTACAATTTCTACAGGCGCCGTTTAAACCTGCTTTGGCGGCATTGCCGCGTCTTTTTGTTTTGATTTATGTAGTAGTAAGGCTCTTCAGAGTTTAGAAGACGTAACGGAGAGACGGCAGCAATAGACTGCATTTTCAGGATGTATTCTTTTTCTGTCAGTACTTTTGATTGAAAACTAACACTTAAATTTAGTACGAGTATAACATAATTTCCATAGTAGCCGTATACTCTAATGAAAATATAACGAAAATATTTTGACAAGTCTAGCCTGTACTTTATTTACGTTAGCATCTAAGTATTGGAATAAGAAACCTTCCAAGTCTTCGGTGGATTATGATGCTAGCTGTGGTACAATAACAAGGATATTGTCGAAGATAAAACTGATTTAATTTCCCTAACGTTTCAAAATTCGTTAGGTACCAGTGTGCATGGGAGTTATATTGGGGTCTTGGCAGGCTCACCTGAGGAGAAATCCTACGGTCGGCCGGGACTATAAACAATCTAATAATTGTTTGACTGATTCAAAATTTTGTAAAATTGCATTTTCTCCTGATTTTTGTTTTGTTATTGTTTTTCGTAGTTTTATCAAATATCATTTTGGTAATTTTGATTCACTCTTAGTTGTATTTTGACAATGTGAAAATGATATAGCAATATGAATCATGACATTGTGCTGTTAAGAAAACCGATAATCACAATAATGGTTGTGGCCGTGTGTAAGTTTCCTTATTTCGACAGGTCATGAATAACAACAAATCAAAACTAGCCAGAGGTTGTTATTTCGGCAAAATAGTATGTCTACCACCCAACCTAATGTTCCCGCATGGATCTTCAAAATATCATCTAGGGTATATACTGCAAATTTTACAGAGTTTTACATATGGTACAATAGCAAGACAGTCGGTAAAAAGGTCTACATCAAGGTCAATCCTAAAATCTGCTTGCAAAACTAGAACTGTCACAAGAGTGACGAATTATACCCCCACAATACAGCTTTGTCACAGAAGTATGGCAACCATAAGAAAGGAATGGCCACAAGGACATAGAGTTGAGTTATTATACAATAACTTGTGTAAATGAGACCTTGACCTTTGACCTACTGACCCAAAAGTCGAACTTGACCTGTATTTGATGATGTTACAGCTGTAAAATTATTTAAACCGGTCAAGCCTTCCATGAGTTATCATCCGGAAACTGTTTTACAGTTCAGAGTCACTGTGACCTTGACCTTTGACCTACTGACCCCAAAGTCGAACTTGACCTGTATTTTATAAAGTTGCACGTGTGTACCAAAAATTATTTGAATCGGTCAAGCCTTCCATGAGTTATCATCCGGAAACTGTTTTACATTACAGTTCAGAGTCACTGTGACCTTGACCTACTGACCATGAAGTCGAACTTGACCTGTATTTGATGATATTTCAGCTTTGTACCGAAAATTATTTAAATCGGTCAAGCCTTTCATGAGTTATCATACGGAAACTGTTTTACAGTTCAGAGTCACCGTGATCTTGACCTTTGACCTACTGATCCCAAAGTAGAACTTGACCTGTATTTCATGAAGTTGCACGTGTGTACCAAAAATTATTTAAATCGGTCAAGCCTTTCATGAGTTATCATCCGGAAATTGTTTTACAGTGCAGAGTCACTGTGACCTTGACCTTTGACCTAGTGATCCCAAAGTTGAACTTGACCTGTATTTCATGAAGTTGCACGTTTGTACCAAATATTATTCAAAAGGGTAAAGTCGTTCATGAGTTATCATCCAGAAACCATGAAAACCAACAGATCGACCGACCGACAAACAAACCGACAAGCTCACTCCTATATACCCCCCCCCCCCTCCAACTTCGTTTCGTTGGGGTATAATTATACACGAATGCAAAGAATGGTGTAGGAGGTGGTTTTTGAAAGGTGATTACCTTCCATAGTCTTTGAAATATAATAAGATTGTATCCGCCAACAACCATTGGAACTGTTTCATACGCTTATCAACATAGTGCGATAAAATTTAAGTAAACTCTTCCTTACACTCTTTTCATGTTCAATCAGTTTGATGTAAAACTATAGTTTTGACACTATTTTCAAACTAATTGAGATTAATTATACAATTAATAACCTTTAATGTACATTAACAAATAATTTCTTTGTGCGCATTTGCGTATTAATCAGCTGGGCAAGTCCGATCTAAATATAGACATTATGTTCTTATTTTCGGAAAATCAACTAGAAGGTCATGTACTAAAAATAGACACGGAATTTGTAGTTGGTCTATATTAAGACATTGGTCTGATGCAGGGTCAGGATACAATAGTATTGATTTAGTAGAGGAATTCATTTCATAATATTCCTCAATGTATATCATATGTGAACAACAAGTACACTCAGTATTTACAGTATATAGACGAAACTTGAAAGTAAATGTATACAATGACGAAACAGTTTTGAAACTTCTGTATGCAATTAATTCTAACTAGATTTTTAATGAATTAAACTTCATTTTTACCAGAGAATATTGGGCTATTAAACTGCTTAAGTAAAGCGTTTTCGCAAGCTGACATCTTTCGAAATCACATTCAAGCAGTATTTCAATATTTCCAGACGGGCAGTTTACCTCACCATGGTTCCAGGGATGTAACATGGGTTTTGAAGAATGTGATGACGCAAGAGGATCGTGTCAATGCATCCAGTAAGTTTGTAAAAGACCGTTGAATGATTTAATTGAACATGTCTTTAAACTGGTAACTTTATGCATATTTAGGAGACACAGTCCAGAAGTCATATAATTTGACAAATGAGCTTACTAAAAGGCCAAGAAAAATATAAAAGAAGCCCATCTGAAATTAACAGTTTAGTTTATGAAAACAGCAGTAAAAAATATGAAAAATGTAATGAATAAATATGTAAATAAATCTAATTCAGACAATGAAAATAAATAATAAAACATGAAAAAAGGAACCAAAGAGATTCTGGAGATTCATTAATAAACAAAACAATCCTGTACAACCTAAAGTAAATGGACTATAGAACTTCTTAAAAATGTCAAAGAAAGGCCTGATCATGGTAAAAATGAACAAAATATATAGAACGAAACATAAATTTTAGACAACAATGACTATCACAATGACAAAAACAACTACTGAAGAAATTGAAAAATGTATGAAATACTGAAAAGTAACAAATCAGCAGGACTTTATCAAACTTTGAATGAAATAATATCAATTTAAGTCAATTTATTTAAAGGTCCACTACTAAGCGATAATGAAGTGACAGTTATTTCAATGGCATGTACATTACCTTATGCAAGACACTAAATAATGAAGATTGGCAGGTTAAAATTTACAGAAAGTGTTCGGAACACGATGAAAAGTATGTGTTGAAATCTCAGTGAATCGACAAAATGACCACCCAGGTCTTTTTAACTTTCTTAGAAAAATAAGTGTACATGTACTGTGATTTGTTTAGAATCTCTACATACCAACTTTCATTTTTTATTAAAAATGTCTTATTTCTGTACTTTTTAAAGTATATTTGAATTTTCACTTTCGTTAGTATTGGACCTTTAACACAATACTTTAAACTGGAATCAAGTGACCAATCAAATCACATGAATTTGCATTATGAAAACACCTGTCTGTTCCAATACCCTTCTATGTTTGGCATTATCTATAGCCTTTTTCAATTATACACATATTGCCACATTTTCTCTTACCTGAGGTCGATGCGTATCGAATTCTGTTTTTCTTTACCTTTTTTAGAATCCGTTTCTGATTTTATAAAATTAAATCAGTTATATGTAGTTTAGTATGTATGTTTATACCTGATTTGTACTTATTTACTTAAAGCTATAATACTTCTCAAAATGACAAGTAAAAGTACGGTCAAGAAACGTTCTTAAAACATGAAAAATATAAAGAAAATAAGCATGTTCAACCATTTATTTCATCATTGCATGTAAACACAAATATATCAAATCAAATTGCCATTTTTCAACTATATTCAATAGGAATAAAACTGTTGTACATATTTATGTTATTTAGCTATAACTTTCGCAATGCTTGTTTTTAATGAATCTAAACAATTGGTAAATGTATTGTATGAAACTGCGATCATTATATTCAACGGTATTAACACTTTAATAAAGTGTTTGATTTCTTCCATGTCACGTGAATAGTTTACTTTGAAATGATGAGCCGGGTTGTGCAATCCCCGACCCTTTTAAAAAAAAATCTTACTAGCCGCTCCTAATGAAACCAAGCAACTATGTTGATCTTTGTAAATTGAATGCAAGAAACTATGTTTCAATTATATATCAAAATAATAAATGTGTCATTGTATTTTATCGTCGAAAAAATCGTTCGGATGCAATGAATTAAATCACTCGTGCTAAACACTCGCAATTAAATACTACGCATCCGAACGCCTAGCTGTATTTTATTCAACGATAAAATACAGGAAAACATTTATTATTTCTTAAATACAGATGTTGATCTTTGACCATCTCATCATTGGGAAACGTTTGCAGAACAATCACGTGCAAGTCTGCATTGTATGATAGCTGCATGATATTTTATGGGATACAAGGATATGCGCTGTACTATTGGCAAGTGATCGACTCTGGTACAATATAATAGTTACTATATTAAAATAAAAAGATAACTTTGTCTGGTTAAATTAGTTATTAGTCTAATCGAATTGTAAGAGCCACAAACAATAATATTAAGATTTTTTTATATTTTACTGGGTGTTGTTAATAATACGAAGGGTGGCGCGGTGGCCGAGAGTTTAACGCTCTGGACTACCAATCCGGAGGTCCACTGGTCAAAAGCCTGCTTGGGCATTGGAAATTTAAGAAAACGCTTTTCAGTGCGTCCAACCAATCTAGAGATGAACTGATTAAAACCCACAGGTAGTCTCACGTGTATCGGTGCTATACATCGGGTATGTAAAATATTCGTAAAAGAGCTAGGGTCTAGTATCCGGATTCCATTGTATCTGCATCTGTCTCTCCTCAATCTTGGCAAGTTCACCAATGGAGATATCCAAGGGCTTGCCGGGACTATAAACAATCAAAGGGACAATAATACTATGATCGTGTTGCACAGCCGTTAGTGGAGATTTGAAATCAAAATAGACCTTAAGATATAATTTATTTTGTTTGCAAAGTCGGTGTTCTGGACAAATCCCAGATCAAATTCCACGTGTTTTCGTTCGTGGTTTAAATAATAAGAAAATGAGACAATGCAAGTTGAATATTTAAATAGCAAAATCAAATAAAAACGAAATGTACAAAATAAAGCGAACTAAGTGAGCCTCTGGCTCAAATGAGCGAAAGATTGCAGCTGGGACAGGAATTTGTCACTGGACTTTTAAGCTATCACACATTATCTTAGCACATAAAACTTTATGTGTAATTGTTTCCAAGTCATTCCTAACTCCGCCACTAATCGAATGAAGATAATATATTTACGTAGCACTCATACGAATAAAGTAATATATGCGTAAAGTTACCAATTTGAAAAGATGTTCAATTATATCATTAAGTGGATCTTTACTCCAAACTTACTGTATGTTATATTTTCTAGTTAAAGTAACAGGAAGACAATTAAAATGAGACTGACTCGGCTAATTATGTTTTGCAGTTTGCACTTTCCTTCAGTACCAGTTCTTACATATTTGTGTATAGTATAAATGAATTCGCTTAATAATTTAATTTATGATACAACGATGGATTATTCAAAACAAATGTAAAGTGCAGTCTAACTTGCGTTAGCGGTCACCTGTAAATATCGCCACCCAGTCAATGCGGCCAGCAGCCAGCTAAAATGACGCAAAGTTGCACTGTAACGACCACTGCAACAATTCCAAATATTACGAAGTGTGAAGTACCTAATAATACCATTTTCAACGAAAGAACAAACAATCTCAATCACTGTGTAAAATTGTCTGATATAGTTGTATTGTCTTGACTGAATTAAATAAAATTTCAATACAATAGCAATCAAAAGAAAAAAATATAAGGTTCAAGGAAGACTCGGCCTTATTATTGACCATAAAATGCAAGTGTTCCAACGCCAAGCCCTATACAACTGAATTATTGCTCTTTTCCTACTGTTACAGTCATATTTAGCTAATAAAACTGACAATATACGCTCGTACCTGTTTTATCTTAAATTACAATGTAGAATTTCCCGATAACAATTATATTATCGTGCGCTATTTATAACTGTTATTTCTTTTATAGTTAAACACATGTTGTCAATTCTTTTGACAGTAAAATGTCACATTTTGTAATGTTTCAAATATGCATGTTGATATATTAAACATATTGAAATGATTGAATACTTCTAAACGAAGGCAGTCTTATCTATAATTTACCTAATTACCTTGTCTATAACAGCTATTTTATTTAGTCCCTTTGGTAATCGCTATAAACTGGTTATATTGTGTGACTGAATTACCAAAAGATTATCTGTGATAGCATTGTTTGTAAACATGAGATACATGCACGAATAAAACTGACTTACTCATTAATTTTAATAGTTTATAAGTTTCTTTTAGCGTATAAAGAAAACCACAATAGCAATAGTGCATATTCTTAAATTTCGTCACATCCCATCATTGGATACATTTTAGTAGTAGATCTGTGTAAAACAAGTGACCACCCGGGCGGGGTCAGTTTTGAACCCAGGGCACGATTTGACCAGACTTGGTAGATAGATAGATTTATTTTAGTATATCACAGATGTACAAACATGGTTAAAACAAACATGATGCATACATATACAGATAATTAGATGTACATGTATACACAAGTTTATAAACCATGATATGCACATCAATACCAAGGATAACACAAAAAAGGGAAAAGTGATTCTCCCTTATTTCCATTGTGGTCCTTGACATTGATGGCACACCACGGAAAGGCACGATTATTTACTTCAAATGAATCAATGGTATCACATTTGTATAATATCACAGACCTAGGTTATTACAACATCAATTTATGGATGAGATCAAAGTACTGTATAACAAAACAAAAATCAGTTATATGAGCATCAATCAGTATTATGACACTAAAAGCACAGACTAGATTAAAAAGTAATATACCAAATATACCTATTCAAGCATTAAACTTAAAAATGCAAGGAGATCGTTATGAATGATAAGACACTAAAACAAAAATACAAAGAGATCGTTAAGAATGATAAAACATAATGTTAAAACTAGGACAAAAAATGAAGTTTGACGGCTTCCTTAAAATGCTTAAAAACTGTAATATTACGTATCAACTGTGGCAAGTTATTCCAAAGGACACACCCCTGATAAGCAAAATACTTTGTACCATATCCCTTCACCTTGGGAATACAAAAACAACCACTGTCATTAAAATTTAACCTGGATGGATCATCAGGATTGGGACACGAGGTTACCCTAAACCTTGTACAATGAGTGTGTAATGAGTGTACAGGGTTAAAATGTTCACCCAGGTAATCTGGAGCTATGCCTGACTTAACTTTGAAAACATGACCCGAAATAATTTGGTTAACCCGTTTTTCAACTGGTAATCACCTTAAATACCTAAACTGGCCTGGACCAACATGAGACATAGAATCCATATTCAAGACGAATCTCACTAATTTGTTTTGGGTCGTTTGAAGTCTATTTTTCAACAACTGTGTCAAACTTTGGTACCAGAAAGAACAGGCATAATCAAAGTGGCACTGGATGAGGGATGTAACCAATAGCTTTCTTGTATGTTGTGTTAGAAAATCACGCTTTCTATATAGGAACTTTAACCTAGCGTATGCTTTACTAATTACTGACCTTGACCTTGGTCCAAAGTGGCGCCAAGATATTTAACTGAATGGACAGCATCAATAATCTTGCCATTACATGATATTTCCATACCGGAATGAGACCTTATTTTAGGTTTTGAGCCAAACAAAATGGACTCTGTTTTGCCTAGATGCAAAGAGAACTTGTTACAAAGAAGCCATCCACTGACTGTTTCTAGTTCACTGGTTAACACAGTTTCAATCTGGTTTTTACTTTTACCTGTAACCAATATGCCAGAATCATCAGCATATAAAAGTAATTTATTTTTTACCACTGCTGACATGTCATTGACGTAGATTAAAAATGAAAGTAGGTAACTACTACACGATTCTACATATCTCTTTTTCTTGTGGTTTTAAGAAAGAATATTTACAAAAAAGTAGTGGTTAGTAGTGGCGGCCATATTGTTTAGTCAATTGAAAGTTTAATGCCAGAGCTTTTCTGACCAATTGTAATGAAATTCCATAAAGTGGTTTTCGGGAATAAGCCATTTAAGTAATTGTCGGCGAAGTACGAACGGGTGGTCGACGGACATTCATCGATTCTAAAACCTCAGCCTGAGCCGGTGGCTCATGTGAGCAAAATATAATTACTCACTTTAGGTTTATGCTTCGGTTTCAGCGAAGGCTTTTCTAGGCATCCATTTCTACCATTTCACTTCCCCTATCACCGACAAAAAGAAATGTAAATGATATCATGAATGTATAGAGGCAAATGATATATTATAATTAAACCTGAAAATTATGTTCAATTAATAATGTTTGACTGTTACAAGTTTTCAAGCATGTATTTATTTATTAAAAACGATTACTTAAAGAAAGTTTACTTACAGTTTGTAGTATACAGTCGTTGCTATGAACAAATTTCGAAATTACTGACTATTGATTATTGAAAGAAAAAGGTAAGGATTGTCGCACAAGTAGTCATTAAGAAACCTCATACAAAAAGCTAATAAGAGTAGACTTTAGATAAGCGTTGCGGTTAGGTAGGCTAGTTAAAACATAATAAATACATAAAAAACATATAAGAAAAAACCTTTACTAAGCTCCCGCATTTTCTCTCAATTGCCGCCATTAAATACGTACTCCTCATACCTTTCTGAGTTATATATGGTATGGCCTACAGTAAGTAACAAAAGGGATCCACAGGCAGTCAAACACTCAAATGATCCACAATGAGAAACATAAAGCTTAGTTTGCAAGGAGCATCGGCAACATTTGATATTTTCAAATAGATGTTTTATATAATAATTTGTAAATAACGTCATGTTAAAATGTCGTATTATGATCATGGTTGAATGTCCGTGTAAGCAAATAGTATTTCGTCAGTTCTTCACTGCTATTAAATCTAACAAAATAAGTGCATTATCTATGTTTGCGCAGGATGAAATAACATTGCTTTCACTATACATGTTTTAAACAGAAACAGTACTGTTAAACAGACTCGTGTTTTAGTCTTTCAAATTGAATTTAACTACATTCGATGACCGATGGTAAACAAAGTTCATAACTTGAACAGGACAGAGCTATGGTTTTTATCATCTCGTGATTTACCGTATGTAAAGTTTCAATTTTTTCTGGAAAGGGCTTTGAGTGTTATGTTTCTTGTACATTGCACTTGCTCTCACTTTCTCTCAATGGTTGTCATTGAATACGTACCCATCTTGCCTTAATATTTGTTATAGCCTACATTAAATAACAAATGGGATACATGGGCGGTCAAACCCACAAATTATACACAATTTGCTCTTCTTCTGAGAAACATAAAGCTTGGTTTTCATTGAGCGTCGGCAACACTTGATATTTCATATATACACTGCGGATGAACGACCACAAGATATTTGGGCAAAAGTGAGCACAGATAATTAGTTTTCGCGAGTAACGTGTAACAACTGGGATAAGTTAAAACCCGATTTTCACTCTGATGCATATCATATTGTGTCTATTTGTGTGTTTTCACTTTTCAGATACTTTAATGACTGTATTCTCGTTGTGCATCATACATATGTTGAAATGTTGAAAATGTCCAAAACAAATAGTGTGCTCACTCGAAAAATCTCGACCGTTGGCAAAGTATGCCGTTTAATTTGATAAAACATTAACATATTAATAATCTGAATACGGCATATCATTTGCCTAACGATAACATACTAATGGTTAAAATTTCATCATTTAAGACGAAAGAATAGCGGAGATACGGTTCTTGAAACATTTCAATTACTGTACTGGGTATTGGTTAAACGTGTACTGAGTATTGACGGAGTGAGCTAATCACTGTACTGAGTATTGCATCAAGAAATGAGTAAAAAAAAATAAATGTATTTATTTGTTATCAGCTGAAGGTATGAATTCAGGAAGTGTGTTGTTTTGCACAAGTCATATTAAACGTTAATAATTTATACTATAAAATGGAATTATAAAGTGTTTTGTCTGACGTTTTGAGTATTAGACACACATGAGACACAGTGCGTGCGTGTGTGAGTGAGTGTTGTATAGTAACACAACAAAAAAACACATTTTTTTACGAATTATCATAAAAGCATTCATTTTTATCGAAATGTTAATACCTATCGATAAAAATGAATTATACGATGCTGTGAAAAATGGTCCGTTAATCCCTACTATTATCAAAACAATTACGTCAGATTTTCGGGTTTGTACAAAGTATCATTATCCCGCATATTGTCAAAGATGAAATGGACCATCCTTCCCTAAGACACCACACGCTTTGGCGTTTTTCGATGTATACAAGGGCAATCTACGTGAAGATATACTAAGCAATTTTAAACACTTGCCCGTGATGTGAATAATTATTTAGTTTTCCGGGATGTGTAAATTCAAATTATTTTGTAGAAATAGAATTGATTTTGGATATGCAACATGTCTACTGTACCTTAAATTGATTTCATCTAAAACATTTTAAAATAAATTTTAAAAGGTATATCAACTAGCATAGAATATTGCAAAAACAAGGTTTTTTCTATGAGTTTACCCACTGACCTAGTTTTGGACCACAGATGACCCATATGCAAACTCAATCTAGAGTTCACCAAGACTGTGCATAATTCCGACTAAGGATCATGGAGATTCAATGAAAAATGGAACATCTATTGTATACACAATGGTTTTCATTGATTTCATCAAGTGACCTTATTTTTTACCCAAGTTGACTCATATTAGTACTCGACCTAAAGTTCATCAAAGCAATCATACTAACCAAGTTCATGAAGAGAATGAAAAATGAAACCTTTATTGCATACAAAAGTGTTGTCTATGATTTGATCCCATGACCAAGTTTTTGAAACAAGATGACCCATATTCGAATCGACGTAGATTACATAAAGGCAGTCATTCTGATCAAGTTTCCTGAAGCTCCAGTGAAAAATGCAGTCTCATTTGCATACACAAGGTAAAATGTGCACAGACGACACGCAGACGATAGAAAGACATAAAGACGACGGACACCATGCGATCATAATTACCAACCTTGGGTACTTCGTGTTGTGCTGAGCTAATAAAACGCTTTAAAAGGCAGCAGAATATTTATATCACTCACTTTTAATGCCCAATACTCAGTACACGTTAGTATCAATACTCCGGTACACCAGAAATCAAAATAAACAATACCCAGTACACTAATTTTAGTTATATATGTATCAATATTTTGGCCCCGAAATAACGTTTGTGGACAAGATCTTGGACACTTATGTCTGGTACTTGCCCAAATAAATTGCTCGATTCAGATTATTCAAATCTAAGCACATTTGCGAAATAAAACGGTAAACATTACCAACGGTCGAACTTTTCAAGTGAGCAGGCGATCTTGTTTTTGGTAATTGAACATATTCGGGTATACAATGGACTAAGATAGTCATCGAAGTATCCAAAAACACAAAAAGAAACACAAGATAATGTGCACAAGATTAAATATCGGATTTTAACTTACCCCAATTGTAAACGTTCCTCGCGAAAACTAATTATCTGTGCTCACTTTCGCCCCAATATCCGATGGTCGTTCAATATAGATAACATCTTGTTAAAATGCCTATATATGATCATGGATCAATGTCCGTTTAAGCAAATAGTATTTCATCAGTTCTTTAAGTGTATTAAAAAGAAATCTGTTGCTACATTTTGTGCTCTTAATTTTGTACCAGCCCTTTATCCGGTACGCAAGTAGAACAAACACGCGTAGATCTAGTTATTGGACTAGTAACTGCATAATGATTTGTTATTTTCGTCGCACAGGATATCGAATACATTTTACCTTGAATGATTTAACGCACATTGTATTATACAATGGACAATTTATCAATTTTCATAAAATTGTATAGAAGATATAATAGAGTCATAGATTTTGAAATATGTTCTACCTTTCAAGATTGTACCAAACTTCATGTAAAGTTTTTATACAAATTATTACAATTGCCTGTTGACACACTTCTACTTAAAATAAACTATTCATAGTCATGTGCTTTCAATATAAGACAAGACTACTTTAAAAAGAAGAAACATATATATCAGAAAAGCAAAACGTAATACTTAATAAGAAAATAAAAAACCTCTTTCTCTGAGTATGCTGGGGAAAGTATCAAAGTACTACTAGTTAATTACTCAGAAACATTGAGTTGGGTGGTGTGTGTTTGATGACAAATTTCCATATAGTTTGGTCAATATCTCTTTATTTAAATTTTGTCTCGAGAGTGCATTTTCTGTGAGCATTTCTGACTCTTAATACGATTTAATGAGCTCAATTAAGAACCTTCAAAGTTATGAGATATGATCGATTACAAAAGAACAGAAACTGATTTAATTTATTAAAATATGTATCACAGCTCAGTTCAATTTTGTTATTAAAAGTCGTCCGTCGAAAACATTAACAATCTCATTATGCATGTTTACATACACATGGCCATGTTGTTAAAATAACCGATTTATTGACAAAACTTATTGATATAAACCATTATTTACATGTAGTAAAAACAAATTTCAAGCGGACCAGATTGTGCATGTTTTAGCAAGAAATAAACACAGGTTAAAGGCGCCAGTCGATCAATTTATGATAATGTAGCAGACGATGTTAAAAAAGTATTTCAAGCTAAGTCAGTGAGTTATGTCATGACCGTAGACAATGTAACCGAATGAGGCAAAGTTGCAGGGCATCTTTAACGAATGATAGACAGAAGAACAAGTAACATGTACAGGTGACATCTCCTGCACGGCTCATCAGGCAGTGAGTAGGGTAGACGGATAAACTGGAAAAACGAGGTCTAACTTGCACATTAGTATTCCCCGGTAAACAGCCATTTAAGACGATGTCTTTGAAGAACTCAATTTATTTTGCATATTCAAGTAGATAGGAAATACATAAAATACATGTACTGATATAAACCTGTAAGAAGTATACACTTAACAGGTTTAGAAACGCAAATGTTTCCCCTGTTGAACATTTTTATTTGAATGACGCTATTGTTTTTATTTCTATTTAAGTCATTTTTTGCGATGAATTATTGAAACTTTTACAATAATTCAATTTTATATTGTTTTTGTTGTGTATGAAATTTGAATAAATTTGAAACACGATAACACTATCAAAATTAAAATTTTGCCACTTTTGCGTTTCTAAACCTGTTGAGTGTACTTTAAACACAAATACGAATGGGAACAGTCTATTTATTAATTTGATTGATAGATCAGGTTGTATGTGGCAATATGGTTCAAAGGCTGTGAGAGGTTACAATTTTGTACAAATAAGGTTTAGTGATAGTTTGATATACCAGACATAGTGGGACACAACTAACCAAATTTGACTTCTTCCTGCGCACTAAAGTTCGTTCGTCCATTTATATACTTTATCAAGCGAATTAGATTCAATTTATTGCTTTACATATGCAAAGCATATGCTATATATATGAGTGACATAGAAATTTCCTTCAGCGCTAAAACCAAGTCTTTGCTCAGATTTATGCTATATAGAAAAATAGACAAATGAATCTATTCAGCATATTTACGATAGTTTCAATAGTTTCCAAAATATATATTTAAAACCCACTTCAGGGCATCAACTATATTATGTCTGTCTGTCATACCGGTATATATAGTCTATACAAAGGAGATAAGAGGGCATGTTTTACACGGCGCTTGTTAGGTAAAGTCGCATAATGCATAATACGGGTAGATTGTGAGTGTACGACAAAATGGACAAGTATCCACTTACTTTTTAAGGACATTGATAATAAACATGATTTTTTTCCTTTTTTTAATTTGACATTTCTGTTCGTTACTCTTGTTCGACTTAAACTAAAACTGGCCTCGATAAACTTTATGTGCTTGGCACCAAGATAAAACACAAACATATACGACATTTTTTTATCTTGTACCGGTACTAAGGAGCCCTAGCTGATTGGGGTTTATAGCAATTTTAACAAAATCGTATTAACTTTGAAAAACTAATCAAACAAAGAAACCCCATAAAAGTGAGTTTTATTCAAATACTTGGATGGAAAATAGCATTCTACTTTTCACCGAAATGTATACAATTATTCATTACTCATTAATAACTTTACTTCCCATCAAGGCTTACTGCTTGCAACCATTAAAACTAAAATTTTCTCATGTCGGTACAAATAACTTTAGATTTAGTGAAGTAAATTAGTAGGTTCAAACAAATTGTATTTCATCAATTAACATAAATCAAATACAAAATGCACTGAAAATGTATTTATGATCATTACACTAAACAGATTTTTTTTCTTAAATGGGCGATGGCATCAGCTGTCCAGTTCCTAACAAAAAATATAATAAATAATTAATTTAGCGTGATATAGTCTGCTGTATGTACATTATCGTTTCGTAAAGATTGAATTACAAATCTTATAGTATCAACGAGGGATAATTATCAATGAAATCGTTTTCTCACCCTATCTTAATAGTCTTACTAATAAGAGATCGCAAAAGAAACCATCTCTCTATATGCTCCATCTCTCTGTGCCACATGGTTGTTGTCTTATTGATAGGTAATAACAGGAGATGGCCTGAAAATGTTCACATGTGGTGTTAGCGCCTTGGCTTATTAACAAGGTATTACACGCACTTAAGGCGACTCTCTTTATGTCATTATTTTTCATTTCAACTATTTTCCAAGCAGAGACACTATGCATAGAAAGTGAATTATACTTTGCAAGAAATATTATAATTATGTTAAATGCTCTTAATGATCACTTCATAAATATATAAAACAACTTTAATAGGAACTACTAAATGCAGAAGCAATTATATCACTACAAGTTTTCTTTCACAAGAAACTGCAAAACGTTTTTCGATGTACACCTAATTTCGCCTCATGAAGTTATTGCTGTCAATGAGAATTAGATAACAAAAAGGCAACCTATCTGAATGCAATGTGATCCTTTATTGTTGTACTATGCAAAGATCAGTTATTTGTCCCAAAAGGTCATTAATTAGTAACTGTACTTAGAACGTATGTGTCATTGAAAACAACAAATGTTCTTCCTATCCACAAGGGTGCAAAGAAGGGAGAACCCAATAGTAACAACACTAGTTCAATTTTACTTTGTGCTCCAAAGATATTTCAGGTACATATTGCAAATCATTTGCATGTATATAACTTTTCAAAATGGCCAATGTTGAATCCAAGGCACACGAAAGCGATTAATCCAAGTTGCGAGAACGTGTTTCACAATCGACGATAAATTAACATTCAGGATACTTAAGACACGGGAGCAAGTGAAATGGGTTCTGTATCTGCAAACTATCCGATAATTTCATGATTGTGATTCTCAACAGCATGGTGCTGAGAACAATTATAAACACAACAAGTAGTAATTCAATCTACCGAAAGACTTGTATTGAGTGACACACTTTTCAAGCTATGTATGTGTTTATGAATACACTACGTCAATTCATTGTTAATATCTTTTAAAGAAATCAACAACATGTCGGAATTACTACAACAATGTATTTATTATAATGAAATATACACTTTTATCAATACAAAATTATCTTATACTACCACTATGTTATAATGGTTACAAATTTAAAACACGGTATTTAATGAGTGTTTCTTGAATGAAGCGTCTTTCGTTAAATGTCCAGCTACACACTTTGATCAATATTGTTTCTGTTTGTTCAAGGCTCAATTGTTTGTTTGGCATTTACTTCACAACTACCACAGCATATCATAGGCTTCTTTATCGGTACAGTTGCCTTCATGTACCATAGCTATCGGGTTGAAATCACCAACTCTGAAAATACAACAGTATAGGAATATAAATCATTGTTTTGCAGTCTTGCAGAAACAGCAATGTTGTTGCAAATTAATTATGTTACACCTGCATGTCTATGCACATGTCCTATCAACGTTGCATTTTCATTGTTTGGCCCTTACCTTTTCTGTATCTGTATTTTTTAATGAAATATTAATGCGGCAGGCAGTCCTAGCAAACATCATGTTTGCTATGACATCTAGCAGTTTTTGTCAAATCATACCATACAATGTTGTCCTTTGTTGTCATTTGTATTTGCTTCTATGATGTATAAAATTATTAATTCAATTTATTTATCAATGATTAAATGAGGTACTTACACACAATAACGATGCTGGTTTTCCAAATCCATATGACATTTGCTATCGTATGTATGTCCGTCTGTGGCACAGATGAGAGATTCAGATTCTGTGTCAGTTTCGTTGTTTTTTGCGTCACAGTCTAGGTTTTCGTCGCAATCGACGTCAAGAAACATCCGTTTGTTTGGCATGCACATGCATCCTGATAAAAAGAGAAAACAGGACATTGTATATCAGTATTAAGAGTTACATATGGTAACATAAGGGTACATATATAAGATCAATAGTGAATACTTAGAGAAAGAAAAATACCACATTTCCTTAACACTATCACTTGAAACGTTAAATGTGAGAAAGCTGTAAACTTAACAATAATATAATTATATGCTATTACCTGCTATAAGAATAAAGGCGATGCCATACAACATACACACATTTTCCATGTTTGTGTTTTATTTCTTTATACTAAAGCAAAGACAACTTTGTTTTCCTAACTTTGTCTAGCTTCTAAATCAAGTGATAATGAATAGAGTTTTGTTTCATTTCAGGTCTGGCATGGCATTTTATCTTGGAGAGTGGTTCCAAAAATGGCCGAGCCGTTATCGATTGACGTCAAACAATCGTAGACTTACCTCATTATTTCGTCAATGACCCGGTAGGGGCGGTGTAATGACGGTCATAACCGACCTTATAGCAGAAAGTCTGTGAAGTTCACAGAAGTTGGTGACACAGTTATACATACAAACAGACCTCTGGAAGACATATAAGAACTATTTAAATGTCAGTACTGTTGAAATTAAAGTTATTGTACATAATTTGTAGCTTAAATAGTGTTTACATTCAAAATAGACTTAGATTGTATAAACTGTTTAAAAATACGCATAGTGTTTGCGACGTTTCCTAAGTATTCTTATTTAAAATACATATTTTTATCGTTCTGTAAAAGTAACAGCGAACACTAGTACAAGTTAAACAAAATATATTTAAACAGCTGCCGACGTCTTAGTTCCTCTCCACACAAAATGCATTTGTACAAGGATTATATATAAATGATAACAGAATGTAAAGAAACATGAAGGTAGCAATCAAACTACGGAGAGCTGAAATTGAAATTTAAAGTACACCTCAAAATATACAATTGTTTTGAATAAGAAAACTATCCATTAATGGACCGTGTACTATCATCTGTACTTGAAACCACACCTAAATCCTAACCTCCCCAATTGGAGCCCATGGCTAAATTTGTTTTTGCAGGTTTTGTCTTATCATTTTGGCGAAGATGCCAACTAATAACAAAAAATCTTATTTTCCCCGAATTTCAAATTTTGTATTGACCATGAAAGTATGTCATGCTTTCCGCAACAATAGCCTACACTAACATCAATTCTTGTGGTTCGATTTCACTTTAAAGTAGTTTCAGGATGAAAATTTGATCTTCCTATGTGTTTTTTGTCGTCGTTCTGAGTTTTAATTTGCATGACCGAACGCAGTGCAATATAGAACCGGAACCCCGATACTTGTATAATAATGTAAATTTCAAAGGACAGTCGAAAGATTATTAATTTTCCGGAGCTACCGCGAGTTTGTTAAATTGTTCTGAGGAAAGCAACGTGACTGTAAGCTGTTTTAGTGGACATCACGGCGGATGTCACTCCTTTCCTTATTCTGTCTTCCGGGTTCTGAATGGTAAAATATAGAAGTAAAGATCCAAGGGAAATAATATTTTGCATCTTTTTCAATGTTAAAAAATGTCGGGAAATGTACACTCATATGCCTTCCGTTTAAAAATGATGTACTTGTTTAAGTACCAAATTTTAGCCAAATACACAATGTATGACAAACAGCAGAGCAGTAACTTTCCTTTCCTGTAGTTCTCATTTTCGTAGCTTTTATTTATGAGGGTAAAACGTAACTAAGATCAGTATGGTACATAACCCGTATCAAAATATATGTGAAATATTACAACGTATGAATGCAAAATCTTAATTTAATCCATGCAACAATCCGTTTATCAATTTCTGATAAATAATTTGTTCATGATAAAGGAATAACAAGGACTGTGTGATAGTTTGTCTACATTATGAACAAGACCTTTGTTTTAGAACGCAAATATAAAATCGGTTTCTCAGACTTCACTTTAGACTCAAAAGGAATACATTGCACCCTTTCTTGAATTTTCGCTTCGTTCAAGATGAGGTCATAAAATGTATCATTACACGTGTCACTCATATGTATTCGACTATATATATACACCGAATCTGAAAACGTTACCCGTGCTCTAAAGCGCACATATACATGTATACATTTGTGTATAATTCGTTTAATTCTATTACTATAAGATTGTTGTGATATTTTCTACTCATACATAATTTGCAACCTTTCCTTTTCATATATATCATGAATGTTTCTGTATATTGTAATCTGAAATATTTTTTCGGGAAATAAAGAGTATATATATAAGCGCAAAAATCCAAAACCTCACCAGTGCGCCCCCTTCAGAAAAACATTGCGTAATAAATTAAACAAAAACCAGTTAATAGCGTCAACTACGTTCATCTAGTTTTATTGTCAAAATACGCGGGCTTTTTTAAGCTCGTTTACTAAATCGTCAAACATGCATAAAAGTTAGACACAACGCGGAGCGATATCTACCAGTGCAGTCAAGGGAAGTCGAACGAAAGTCTAGCAAAAAAAGCATGTGTTGCTTATCATTCGTTGAAGTCCTGCAAAGTGCCAATATACAATACAATGTACGTGTTCAAGTGCTCTAGTGACTGCATAAACGATTTTTTATCGTTTGGACTGTAATGGCCTGAAGCCACGGTGTTATTTAAATCGGTGACCAGTAGAAAAACTGACCTGCGCTGGTCCTATGCCCTGATTGACGTCAATGTTACAATTATAATTTCTATAAGTATATAGCTTACAAGCGACAACCGTTATCTTGGACTACTTTAGATTCTAAATTTGAGAAGCTCAGCCGTAAATGATGCCATATTACCCTAGGTTAAGCAACAATGATAAGCTGGTGTACAGTTTGTACTTTATAGATTTACATAAGAAAAGTAATCTCTAAACACTATCAAACAGGCCACCAACAACAAACCACAACTGCATTGAGAAACAAGTCACCCGGTTAAGAAAAAAGGCAGCAGACAATACATACTACACAGCTTTAATATTAACGAGGCAAAGTTTTTGCAAAATAGAGAAAGTAATTATACCACAAACACAATAGTGCAAATACGCCACAAAGGTTAAACACACACACAATAAAGAAATATGTTGAATCCTAGGTTATTGTGTTCAAACGAATCGGTTACCCGAAAATCGAAGACATGTACATTACATCTAGAATATAAAATCTCATTGTAGCGGGGTGTGCCCTTTTATAGGAGACCTTTGTTTCATTCCTATCTGATATACAATTGCAGCTCAACAGCTCAATGTAAGCAAGTTTTCAAATTTAGTATGGCATATAGATATGCACATTTGACAGAAATGTTACGGTGTCTAAAAATTGAGAGACGATAAAAAAATGGCAAATACACAAATCGTTTAACAGTTTCACATATGTGGAATTCTTAGACTCACGCAATTGCAATTCATACCAAAAGGGTTCCAGTTAAAATGGGATCTCTAGATTGTTTAAATGTGAAAATGTAAAACGATGTGTGTATTCCATCTACCAAAGAGGACCAGTAGGCCGAACTATTTAGTAAAGAGTGAACTTTTGAATTGTTTAATTTTCTCCCTTCTGAGTTATTTTTTGTGTATAGTTCAATATCAATTTCATTTTACTGATGTATTTCAGTTTTTCACTGGAAAGCATAAAATAAAATGCTTTTTTGCTTTTATGTGATCAGGCCTGCTGATTATGTAATTTTCAGACAAGGGTTTAAAATAACGGTATGCAATTGAATATCTTCCAGGACTAAATGTTATTAGTATACTCATATTACTACTCACTTTATCCTCATAATACTATCACCATTTCATTATTTTGTTATATTTAAAATTACCATTTGATTTTCATACAAATGTACACAGTCCGAGAAAACAACACACACAAGAGTTTCATAGTGTATACAGATTATATGACTTACCGCCACTTGGGTACATAATAGTTTGGATACATCTTGGATTATATACATTATGAATCTGAGCAGTCTTAAACACTTTTTTTGTATTTGATTAAATGCAAACTTAAGAATACAATTAAAGCGCCCCCCCCCCCTCCCCCCTCCC
This sequence comes from Saxidomus purpurata, assembly GCA_022818135.1. Taxonomy (NCBI): domain Eukaryota; kingdom Metazoa; phylum Mollusca; class Bivalvia; order Venerida; family Veneridae; genus Saxidomus; species Saxidomus purpurata. Next base: position 21,449,162 of record JAFMSR010000007.1, read on the forward strand.
CCTTGATCATGTTTAATGTTTGATTGCTGATTGGCTGAAAGTAAGTGGATGCATACAAGAAAAAATGTTTTGAATTAATCGCTGGTTGATAGATCATAAATGAAATATGAAGAGAAAAATCTTGATATAAATTATAATCAAAATAGTTGGTATTTGAAAATACTGACATATTTGGTCGGTGACCACTAAAACTGCCACCAAAATGGGGGTGGTGTCATTCAGCTACAAATTACTGGCATAAAGTATTGGATCACATGTATAAATTTTGTTATCTTTATGTGGGACTAGGATGATTCTACAAATTAAAGTTCATTTCAGCAGTCGGTGAGATTTTGGGTAGTCGCACCAGAAAAAACCTTATTATTTTAATGTCTATGGAAATGTATTTAGGCGTCTCATACCATTAATACACATTACGTATACAAAAAGAAATTGGCAAATGTAGTGATAATGAACTGTAGTGATTATCAAAATGAGGTGGTAAGACAGCTAAACAATAAGTATTATACTAAACTTAGTCATAATATTGCAGAAACAGTGAAACAAAATATCTGCGACTGCATTGGCAATTTATCAAAATGTGAGGACTATGTACAGGAAGAATTTGACACTTTCCCAGATGAAATACAAACCCCACACTTTTATATTTTACCAAAAATACATAAGCATCGTGATCATACTTTACCTATTGGCTATCCTGGTAGGCCCATTGTATCGGCATGTAATTCCCCTACTGATAACATTTCCAAATATTTGGATTATGTCTTAAAGCCCTACATGCAATCCCTTCCCTCTTACGTTAAAGATACGACGGATTTCCTTACAAAAATCAAGAACTGTAAGTTGTCTCCCAGTAGCTATTTGGTTACGTTAGACGTGAGTTCATTGTATACCAATATACCTTACATACTGATGGCATTGACGCCTATAAGTTTTTCTTAAGTAAAGATAAAAGTCTGTATAATAGTAAATTATCTATCGATAATGTATGTGCACTTATCGAACTCACACTTAAGAATAACCACTTTCAATTTAATGATGACAACTACCTTCAGATTATGGGGACGGCTATGGGTGCGGCCATGGCTCCGGCCTATGCGTCTTTGTTTATGGGTAAGCTAGAACAAGATTTTCTAGAAACCTGTCAGTTTAAACCTACTTTATGGCTACGTTTCTTGGATGATGTGTTCATGGTCTGGGATCATTCCCTTGATGAATTAAACAATTTTATCAAGGTTTTAAATGATTTTCATGATACAATCAAGTTTACTTACGATATTTCGAAAGACCACGTGTCTTTCCTTGATGTAGATATATGTAAGGATTCCGGTAATAACATGTCCACAATGGTTCATGTTAAAAATACTAACATTCATCAGTATCTTGAATATTCTTCCTGCCATCCTAAAACTTGTAAGGACGGGATACCCTACAGTCAAGCTAAAAGGTATCGTCGTATTATATCTGATGATCACCAATTTGCCGAATCCTTAGATAAGTTACGTGAATTTTTCAAGATTAGAAATTACTCTGATGACACTATTAACAAGGCGTTTAATAGGGCGCGTACTTTGACACAGGATCAAGCACTGGTTTACAATAATAACCATACACAGACTAACAGTGTGCCGTTTGTTGTAGAATATAACAATACCCTACCAAATATTGGCCGTATTTTACATAAATACTGGGATTTGTTCAAGCTATCACCAAATCCATCGGTCCAACAATTACACTCTTATAAACCAGTCCTGGCCTATAAACGAGGTAAAAATCTCAAGGATTTTTTAGTTAGTTCAAAATATACGTCTGCACCCCTTACCCCCGTCAACGCCCGTTCAAGTCGATGCAATAGGCCCAGGTGTACACACTGCACTAGAATTATTCAAACTGATGAATTTATCAGTTCATGCAATATGTCTAAGTTTAAACTTAGAGTTAATACAGATTGTGCATCTACAAATGTAATTTATCTCATAACATGCAAAAAATGTAAAATACAATATGTGGGCCAAACACGACAACAAGTTTCGAGACGGATGAACAGTCATAAATTTGATATAAATAATTTCAGCGATCCGGCATTTGCTAGTAATGTTGCTACCCATTTTAATAGCTTTGATCATAATATGGATGACTTTAGCTTTTTACCAATTGATGTTGTTAAAAACGGTGTGGACAGACTGATGCGCGAGACTTACTGGATCCATACTTTAAATACAACTTGGCCCAGTGGTATGAACAGTAGCGTATTATTTGATGTGTGAACTGAACATATCTTATATTCATTAGTAATGGTTTTTCATATAGACAAGTTGGGTTTTATATTTATTTATCGTGTATTGAATAAATACATTTCTTTTTAATAAAACCCGCCGCATCAGTCTGATCCATATCTATATTATAAACCTTACGTTGTTTTTCATCACGCGGACGTTCGCGTCCTTTTTAACGGACGTGACGTCTTTTTGTTTTGTATACTGTATGTTGTATATTTTCGGACGAAGACATAAAGTCGAAACATGTAAATTGAAAACTTCGTGTTGTCTTGATTTTATTTATAGTATACAAAAAGAAGAATTCTAATATGACTCACGATTTTGTCTATATATACAAAGAGTAGAAAAATTATGTTATATAAAACCATAAACAACACGGGAACCGATTTGCTTTTTAACTATATAGTACGAGTAAAATTATTTATTTAGTACAACCAGGAACCGTCTATGTTATAGAGTATTCCTGGTAAAACATTCTTAATGAATTTAGAATATATGAATCAATGCAAGCCATTTATTTACTTTTATTCATTATACAAAAAAGAATAACGACGTTATTAGGTTGCAATTACTGAATAAACCATTTCTTATAAGAACCTTCTTTTCGTAAGCATTCATTTGATTATCATTGCAACATTCACCAAGTGCCTTTGTTCCAAATAACTATGGTGGGACATAGTGAATAAGATTTAGTGATACCTGACCTAAAATAAATTTTCGGTAGATTTGGTGCTGGTACACCGTCGGAAAAAAGTCTACAAAGAAAAATTTCCATATAAAGTAGATGAAAATGTAAGAATCAAACATATTGCAACAAATAAAGAAATGAAAATAAAAGAGTCTATATTAACTACACTTTCTAATTGCCAATAATCTTTTTTCGTATTACATAGATGAGAAATTCTAATTGTTTTATGTTTTCGCGACCGTGATAATTTTTGCGTTTCACTTTTAACTTTTCTTCTTTTACTGTAGTCGCTATCGTACTAAACTGGACATTATGGGCATGCGTTTTGGGTTGAGAAGTTAAACCCTGAACCCTTTATCTTATCCAAATATAGAACTTCCACTGAAGGAAATATAGTGTAACTTGTAACGGGGGGGAAACACGGGTCAGACTCTGCACGGTCGTAATCTGTGGAATACATTATACTAGCCCGACACATACACATAAACAATACAATAAACAAACACTTAGTAGAAAATACACAAATAGGTAGTGCGGATCGCAGGTAGTCCAACGGAGTCCTGCACATACCTAAATATGGGACTCCCAATGACCGAAATTACTCGTAATGGGAGGAAGGTGGGTCTCAGACTCTGCACTGTCAAGATCTGTAGAATGTACAGTACTACTACAAAGTACTATCAAGATGCAAACACAAGATAAAAGGGTAAAATTACCAAGTCTAATAGTAGTAAAGTGTGCCTTGTGTATGCACACTGCTGCCATTGCACTGGTAGGGATAAAATGTGTGATGCTTCAATGGGATCCTTTGCTACCAATGTGGCATGGCAGTCACAACCCTTCATTACTGAGATTAACATGATTAAAAAGATAAATGAAAATCTCAAATTTTGAGTTACAAATTATTGGCCCTTCGAGTTAGTTCTGAATTCTTTTTAAATGGTCTCGATAAAATTCTTTTCAGTGAGTGAAATTCAACTTGTTATGCATGATAACAATTATGATTATTACTTATTCTCATGTATTCTTTTGATATTTCATACAGGTTGCTGAAGTCTGAAGTCCATTTAAACTGAATCATGCTGATCAGCAATATTAGCCTTGGAGTATCGGCAGGGTATTATGTTCTGTTGGGACTCTGGTGGCATCTCCAGATTGCGAAGAAATACTGGAGCCGCAAGCAAAAAAAGACTGAATTTTCATCCTCTGTCACTTTCCAGTGTTGCGCCAGGTATATTTTAACCTTGCACTGCTAAATATCTTTGTTATCTAGTGGACTGGTCACTTGTGTATCTTTCTCTTTGGACTGTACTAAAACATGTAGTTGATCAGAGCAAATGCACCTCTCTGTTTAGCAAATCGCCATGGGCCTTCAGGTCTAAGACCCCAGCCAAGAAAATTAAGTAAAGCCATACTGACCATGTAGTTTGCTAACCAAGTGATTTTATTAGCTCGACTTTTCGAAGAAAAGGGGAGCTATCCTACTCGCCCCGGCGTCGGCGTTGGTGTCACACCTTGGTTAAGTTTTTCGTACCACCCTACTTTATTTCAAAAGTATTAGAGGTATTATGGCCCTATTTTAGCTTGACTTTTCGAAGAAAAGGGGAGCTATCCTACTCGCCCCGGTGTTGGCGTTGGTGTCACACCTTGGTTAAGTTTTTCGTACCACCCCACTTTATTTCAAAAGTATTAGAGATATGGCTTTGAAACTTACCATACTTGTTAACCATCATAACCTCCATCTACAGACAAGAGTACATAACTCTGTCAAAGTTTTTGACAAAATTATGGCCCTTTTTTGACTTAGAAAGTGTATTGAGCTATGTTAAGTTTATCGTACCACCTCACTTTATTTCAAAACAGTTGGAGGTATTGCTTTGAAACTAACCATACTTGTTTACCATCAAGACCTACATCAACAGACAAGAGTACATAACTCTGTCAAGGTTTTTGACAGAATTATGCCCCTTTTTTACTTAGAAAATACATTGAATATGGGTAAAATCCACTTACTGCCTTAACCCTTTGAGATATTGGTTTGATACTTTGAATGCATGTTTATATCATTACCCTCATCTGTAGGTAAGAGAAGGTAACTCTGTCAGGGATTAGTTTTAAAAATTAAGGCCCTTTATCGACTTCTTGGTTAAGTTTTTCGTACCAGTCCACTTTTTGACTAAACTGTTTGAGATATTAATTTGAAAGTTAGAATACTTGCTTACCATTATGATCCCAAAACATGGGCAGGAGAAGGTAATTCTGTCAAGGATTTTATTTGAATTATGGCCCTTTTTGACTTCGAAACTCAGTTAAAATTTTCATTCTTGTCCACTTATTGACTTAACTATTTGAGATATTACTTTGAAAGTTGGAGTACTTATGAACCAACATGAGACCTATCTGTAAGCAAGAGAAGATAACTCTGTGAAAATGTTTCTTGATTTGTACTTAGAAATTCCTAGTTAAAGTCTTGTGTGCCCTTAACTGTCAAAGATTGTTTTATAGGCAAGCACTAAAAAGTCGAGCGCGCTGCCCTACTGACAGCTCTTGTTTCTGTTTACTTTAAACAGACTGACTTATTTCATAGTTTATGTGGTTAAAAATGATATTTTACCAAACATTTTTGACAAGGTCAGTTCCAACACTTTTGTAATAAATGTAGTTCTTTTTCTGTTCTTTTTTAGGTGCAGAAATGTGCCAGTGGAAGGATTATTTAAGCTCGTCACAAGTATCAGTATTTGTGTTGTCAGTATTTACCAGATACAGGGTGCACACAACAAGTCTGAAAGAAACGAAGCTATCGGTCAACTGACGGTGTTCAGCCTGTTTACCATGTCTTGCATTTGTGATATAATATCCGACTGTTGTCAAAGGATCATATTCCCGGGTCTCGACTACTTAATTCTAGTCATTTGCTTTAACGTCCAGTCAGTTGTGCTTTCTTATCACTCACTTGCTTCATATTCATGGATGACGATCGCCGACACATGTGCAATGTATGCCGCAACTTTTGGTGCAGTGGCGTTATTACTGGAGTTCAAATATTCTCATTTTATTTGGTTTCCCTTGATGCGTTCATTTTGTACATTGGTGCTAGGAACCTGGTTTGCTCACATGTTCATCGTTTTGTTTAAGCAAAGCGTACAGCTATCAAATGCTTACAATGTGACAGCACTGCCTTTGGTTGAGAATATAACTTTCGCTTCCGCTCATGGTATTAATTCAGTCGAGTTGACTCAAGCAGACTCAAGTTTGGAAAATTTGTCGTTAGTGCCGATGTATTTCTCCTGGCACTGCCTGTTTGGTATGAATCTTCTCACTATTCTGTGGGTAGTGACATGGAAACTGGCGAGCAGGAACTGCTGTGTTTGTATGCCTGATGAAGAGAGGATCAATCATTTTGAGAATCGTGTACATTTTGATTACCACATGATCACACGTATGACTGATTCAGACTATGAGGAATAGGTAGGGAGCACAACTGTATTAAGCATGAAAGAACTTCAGTATCTAGAGGGAAAACTTACAACAGAATTTTATATAGTTCTTGAAAAAAACAAGTACAATGTATGTTGCAGCTTTAAAGGACAGGAATTTCACCAGGGAAGATTCTGTGCTCGCATTTTGGCCAGTGTTTGACAGTTGCTGGAAGATTTTAGAGCTATTTCTAGTATTAATTGTACAGTCAAACTAGTTGTAAGACCACCTGCGAATAAAAACCACCTTGAATTGAAAACAATCACTAGCTTTTCCTGGCCAGTTGTCTTTGTGTACGGGTTTAACTTTACATGTTTTTATAACAGTACATCAAAAGTGTAAAACAGTATTAGCATATTTTGGACCAGTTTTTTATGTCTGCTCCTAACTGGTGAGATTTGGGGAATTTAAAACTTGAGATCAAGGGGCCATAAATTTGAGACGGGTAAGTAGTAAATTTTGTAGGTATCTTAAACAAAGGCAGTTATGTATGCTTCAGTTTTGATAACTCTCTGTTAATTCGTAGTTGAGTTATTACCCTTTCCTGACTACGTGGTTTCAATTTACTCAATAGTGGTTTCCAGATAGATATTCTTAAGGCAACCAAAGTAATGGCCAGTACTGAAAATGTGATTTATTTGGCTTGAGGTGGGCTTGTTCAGCGGCCTTTTAATTTTAATACATTGTTGTTACTGTTCATCATGAAGTTAGGCAGTGGTGTGAAATAAATGTGATTTGTCTATCCAAGAGTATGCATTTGTGGATATTTAATGTTATAGAGCATTTGGTCAACATATTAGATTATAAGGAACAATGTATGAAGATATATATTTCTGCTCTGGCCTAAAGAGTATATTGTAAAGGCCTTTTTTTCTTTCCTACAGTCATGACAATTTTTTGTATAGTTATAATATACAACCAAACACATTTTTAGTTTGACTATATATATTTAGAATTTGTGCTTGCAATGGGTTTATATGATGTGGGAGTCTACCATGTTACATGTATTCTGTCAAAAATTACTCAAGACCCTTAAGATGTGGAGTGAAAAATTCTCATAGTCAAAAACTTGGTTAACAAGCTTGTAAATATTGTATATAAAATTTTGCATATTAAATATCATGTGATGTTTTGTGATGACATGCGTTCTCATGTGCCAACTTATACTAACTGTGCTCACCTCAAACTTGCCATTACCCCTGCCCCCTATTTTGTATTGTACAACTGTATATACATGTATTGTTGCATACCAGAGATAAACTTAATCTATTGACAGACTAAGTTCTGACCGAAGGTCTGCAAATTTAGAACACTGGGAATGTATTGCAGGACAGCATTGGTAAATGATTAAACTTTTCTGTAATATTGACTCTGCTGTAGTTTTAAAATCTGATGCAGTTTTAAAATGGAATCAGTAACTGTTGGTCTTCTACTGTTTTTATTGGTACCATTTATTGGTTGTAGGAATAAACAATCGTAATTTTCTGGTAGAATTGAAATATTTAAAGGCTTTGGAGAAATTGCTTTCAGTTAAGCTAAATTTTGACATGGCTGTGGCCCCTAAATTTTGACATGGCTGTGGCCCCTTTTTCAGAGTTCAGAGAAAATGTTTACAGTAGGGCTATCTAAGTCTTTGATACAGTTGGAAACTGGTTTAACAGACTTTTTAACCAGGTTTTCCGAAGGAAAAA